>JAMJFZ010004066.1:560000-1150000 GCA_026225945.1 Cricetomys ansorgei
GTTGCTTAGCTCTACTCTTCCCATGGTCCCCAAGCACATCTCCCCAGTACGTGCGCAGGGAGTTTGTGCGCCCCAACTGTGCACTGGAGTGGGCTGTCCCACACACCGCCACCTGGGGCCACTCCTGGAAGAAGAAAGCTAGCCTGAGGAGTTTGGAAAGCGGCAGTTGGTCCTTCTCCCAGGTCTCCGACGTTCCTTGTGGTTGGAAGCTTGCCTAGGCAGGTGGCCCTACTCGTGGAGACTGACTCTTTGGGATACCCCGAATCGAGCTGTTCTTTCCTATCAGCCTACTCTTTTTGAAATGCCGATGGCTGAAAAGCTCCAGCCAAGGAGACAGCAGAGAGGAGCCCTGCGCATCTGCTTCCTCAGCATCCTGCCCAGTGTGTTGGGGGTGAGGTTGGGCGTTGAGTGAGGTAAGCCAAGGAGGGGGGAGAGAAGGCCAGATGACTCAGTGGTTAAGAGCACACACACACTGCTCAGGCAGAGGCTGACTCTTAGTCTCCATCCCGGGTGGCTCAGAACCGCCTGTGACTCTACCTCCAGGGGAGCCAGAGCTTCTGGCTTCCACAAGCACTGATGCTCCTGTGCACACACACAGGAGCACCCACACATGTATGTACACAATTTGTTTTCTTTAAAGGATAGGAAAAAATACTCACGATAATTTATCCATGAGAAAAAAAAAAAAAAAAAGAAAGGTTTGTTTAGCTGAGAGTTCTGGAGGCTCCAGCCTGAGATGGGGGAAGTCTGTCCTTGGGGCCTCTGGTGGGTGTGCTGTATGTCAGGATGGGGTGTGTGGCAGAGCAAAGGACTGACCTCATGGCCCAGCAGCAAAAGGGAAGAGGGAAGGCCCTGGCCCACAGTTCTCCTCCAGGGCTCGTCTCCAGTGACCTGTGGACCTCCCAAAGGCACCACAGCCTTCTACCACTGCTACCCAGGGAGCAAGCCCTTACCACTTGGGCCTGTGGGGTTCATTCAAGATCTCACCTGTGAAAGCAAGCTTAGATAGCCTCTGACTTGACCAGCAGGAGTGGAAATCTCCTGCCCCCACCCAGCCAGCCAGCTGTCTACCACTCCCCAGGGAGCACACTGCTTTCCTCAGCTTTTCAGCTCTGCCCTTGTGACCACAGACTGTCCTGGCTTCCCCTATAGTCACAGCTTCTCCCTCCTCTGAGAGTGAACACCTGCACTGGGGCAGGGACCACAGCAGGTTGGGGTGTTTACTGCAGCTCTGTGGGCTGCGCCGAGACAGGGGCCCATCAAGGGGAGAAGAGCCCAGTCTCAGGAGGCTCTGGCCCAAGTATTAGCAGTAATGCCAAAGGCATTTTCTAAAGCAGCCCTCTGAGGCTTGCTCTCTCCTGCGGGCAGTGATGGGTCTGGTGTACATGAAGAACGGAAACAGAAGCGGGATGGGCGGACCTAGACTGTGTGGGAACACCCCGAAGTCTCAGCTGATCGCCACCTGCACAGAGATGCCAGTTCCTGATGGCTTCTCCCCGAGCCCGCCCAGGTCACAGCTCTGCTGAGAGGGCTGTTTTACAGCCATATTTTACACCCACATCCCGGAGCCCTCATCCCTGCTCTGCTGCCCTATTGTGCTCCCTCGTGCTTCAGGTAACACTCTTGTGCCTGCGTTGCCGAGCTGCCAGCTGGCGGAGGAAGAACTTATGGAAAGGACACAGTGACACAGTGACAAAGACAGAGTGCGGGGCACCTGGCGGTGTCTACAGGGACAGGAGGTGACGGTTTAACTGAGGGCTGAGAGTAAAAAAAGGTGGCCAGATAAGCCCGGAAGGAAGCTCCAGGCAGACAGACCAACATAGCTGCTGGTTAGTTTTTTGCCAACTTGGCACAAGCTGGTGCTTGGAAAGAGGGGACTCTCAATTGAGAAGATGAGTCCATCAGATGGGCCCACAGGTAAGTCTGTGGGGGTATCTTCTTGATTAATGATTGATGGATGTGGGAGGGGCCCAGCCACCTTGGGGTGCCACCCATAGGCAGAGTGGTCCTGGGTTTTGTAATAAAGCAGGCTGAGCAAGCCATGAGGAGCAAAGCCAGTGAGCAGCGTTCCTCTATGGCCTCTGCTTCAGCTCCTGCCTCCGGGTTCCCGCTCTGCTTGCATTCCTGACTTTGCTTCCCTGTCATGAACTGTGATTGGAACATACAAGCCAAATAAGCCCTTCCCACCCTCATCTGCTTCTATCGTGTGGTTTTATCAAAGCAATAGAGAAGCAAACGAAGACAAATGGGCAAAGGCCTTAAGGGGAGACAGAGCTGGAAGATCAGCATGGCTGGGACAACACCGGAGAAGGGGGGTGACTGCTGAAGCAATGTCCCCAGTCATGGGTGGGTAAGGGAGATGTGGAGGCTGCAAGAAGGAGTCTGGAATTCATCTGTAAGATGCCAGCTCAGGCCTAAGGATGCACTACTGAATGGGTCAGCGTTTCCAAATCCCACTGTTTTCTGGAAACAAGGGACTGCTGAGGAGACTTCACATATGCAGAGGTCAGTTTTCTGCCGACCCGCCTAGCAGCTACCCACTCCGCCACCCACCTCTCTGCTTCCCAGTGTGGAGTGCCACCTGGGACTACTGCTAGTTCGCCCAACCCATGCCCTTGCCTGCCCATCAGTCACCCACTCACTGTCCAGCGCTGGCACCTCAGGGGGTCCAACCCAGAACTCCAGGACCCCCTGTAGGACCCAGAAAGCCTCTAGGCAGAGAGGTTCTTCTACATCTACAGAAAGTTACTCTGAGGCTCCGAAGTTGCCCCTATTTCTAGCTAAGTCGATGCCACTTCTGATACCCACTCACACACCAATACAGAGCGGCCCCAAGGCTGAACACCATTCAGAGGGGCCACCCTGACAAGCTGGAGTACCCAACCAACCATTTGATCAACAGGAGACCAGATATCCACGCCTTGAAACAGATAGATGCCCAGGTCCAACCATAAAACCCCAAGTGGCATGAATAACCAAGATAATGCGTCTCCTCCGGAAATGACATCTCTGGGATGTCCTCTGGGAAAAGCAACTTAGCTAATGCACAGGACATGATTTCAGAACAGCAATTGTAAATATGTTCAGGGAACTCAAAGAGGGTATGAATGAATGCCTGATGAGGACCATGAAAAGCCATGTGAGGAGAGAGAGAGAGGGGGGAGTTTTTGTTTTTTTTTTCCAGAAATGTGATGGGGGTCACCATGATGGTTTACCACCACGATGGATTGATTCTCTATCAAGGCAGCTGAACGGTAGGAACTCTGTATCTAGAGAGGAATGCTAGGTATGAAATCCACAGGTTAGAGGAGAGTTGAAATGAAGCTTCTCGTAAGCCAGCTTTGGGGCCCTACATTAGCCCATCCTATGCATAGAGCCCCTCTCTGCCATTGCCACGTAATTTACCCTAAGACACCATCTACCCAGTGAGGCTGACCAGCTAAAACCTGTAACATTCGCACATTCCCACACAGAGCACGGTCTGCTCCTGTGACAACACCCTTCCACCGCCAAGGAACACTCGACCCCTCCCCCACATCACCCCACAGCAGCTCCTCAGGGAGTACCCTCCCATCCTACACAACACTGCCTTCCTCCTCTGGGGAAGCCCTCCTACCCACACAGCAGCGGATCCCACTACTCCACACAACATCGCCTCTCTCCTCTTGGCGCCTGTAGCGTCCCTTCCCTATGGCCGTCATCCAGAAGAAATGAACTACAAACCCTTTTCCATTGGTTGCTCTGACCCTGAAATTTGGGTTCCAAAAATGTGTGACTTGGACCTGACTTCCACCTTTGGAATCAGAGCACCGAAGATGCAGCCTGGTTCATAGCTGTCTTTCAGAAACTTGATGGGAGGGTGGATGTTGCCTTGGGTGGCTATAAAGGCTCCAGACCGATGATGTTGGTAGTGAGAGGCGATCCCATGCTCGGGAAGGGAGGAGCCTCTGAAGGCCCAGCCACTGCCTGGGAGGAATTTCCCATAAGGCAAGGGGACAGTGAGGACAGATGTCCTCATGCAGGATAGAGAGGGGAAGATCTCTCTTCCAGTGAGGTAATTTCCAGTGAGTGAGTATCAGCTTAATTTTTATGGTTTCCCATAGACCTCCAGAGACCCCCAGTTTCCTCCCATGGGAGTCCTGCTCACTGCCGACCTCTCACCTCTTCCAGCCTCACGTGCAGCTCTGTTCCCCTCAGAAAGTGTCAGCTCTTCTGTCTTGTGGATAACTGCAAGTACCGATTCTCATCCTTTCTAATCCAAGTCCCCGGGGGCTCAGCTACTACTTCCTCCAACAGCTGCCCAGCAGGCCTGGCGTTCACCAATCAGTGGCTTCTCTTCTGTCCAGGAAGACTTTCTTTTGCTTCTTGCTGCATCCTGGGTGCCTCAGACAATGCCCAGTGAGCTCAGAAATATTGGCAGGATGTGGTAGAGCTGGAAACTCTGGCAAGAGGGGCCTTCATCCTTGCAAACCGCAGGCTCCCTTTTCTCCTTGGACGCTAGTGACACCCTTTCTGCCAAGAGATACCAAATGCCTATGCCAGCTGCCTGCCACTCTCAAAGCCAAGTCCGATAGGCATCTCCGGAATAAAAACCATTCTTGGGAGAGTTGAGGCATTCCTTCCTGGAGGGTGGAGAGACATTCATGCGATCACCAGGCTCTAGAAGCTCTGCAAGTTACAAAGACTCACAAAGGCCCTCCCCGAGGTTACAGAAGCAGTAACAGATGCTGGAGAGAGCAGACCCTGCAGCTGGCCCCGCTGTCTGTAAGTCACTCAGGGGGACTCCAGGTACGCAGTATAGTTCTCACCCATGCTGGTTGGACTTCTCGGGGACACCTGCCTCTGAATGACTGCAGCCTCTCCTCCAGGCGCCTGTGAGGAATCTTAAAAACTCACCAGTCCATTAAGCTAGTCCGTGTGTCTGAGCTGTGCCGAGCTGTCATCGGGCCCCGAGCTGGGACATACAGGCATGTTTCACATCTCCCCAGAAGAAGGCACACAGCACAGCCTGGGGAGTCCCCTTTGAGTGACATCTTCCTTCATCCTGTCTCTGTTTTCCTGGGCAGACCATAAACGGTGGCATGGGCCAAGCGTCTCCTACTCACCCAAGTCTCTGCTCCCGTCCTGACGCCTATCCCCACACAGGGGCGGGGACTGTGGCCTCTGTGTTTGCCACAGCACTTCTGTCCTTCGACGCTTCTCCCTGGTTCCCAGCTGCCGCCATCTTGGCCTCGCACCACAGCCAGCATGTTCCCCTGGCCTCTTGTCCCACACCCTGTTCCCCTCAGCATCCTGGATGACCCTTTTCAACACACATCAGGTGATCTCCTGTTAAGAATCATCCAGCAGTGGATTTTTATTCTAGAGCCAGGTGTGGTGGTACCTTACATCTGGTGTGCCAGCTGTGGCGGGGTGGGGGAGGGTTGACTTGTGCCCAGGGTGTTTTGTCCTTTATGATAACTTTTTGTTTTGACTTATGTGTATATGTGCGTGTCTGTATCTGCTGGTGACCTCAGAGGCTGGAAGAAGGGATGGTTCCTCTAGGGTTGGAGTGACAAGTGGTTGTGAACCATCCGATGTGGGGTCAAGTTCATGTCCTCTGGGAGAGCGGCACGTGCTCTTAACCACTGAGTCATTTCTCCAGCGCCATCCAGGGTGTCTCAAAGCTCTTCTCTCTATGTAGCCCAGGCTGACCTCAAACCCACAGAAATCCGCCTGCCTCTGGCTCCAGAGTGCTAGAATTAAAGGTGTGTGTCACTGTGGCCAGGTCTATGCTTTTCCCTCTCTTATGACATCTCATATGAAAGCTAGGCACACGCCCAGCACTCAGGAGGCAGAGGCAGGCAGATCTCTGAGCTCCAGGACAGTCAGGGCTACACAGAGAAACCCTGTCTCAAAAAAACAGAAAACAAAAACAAACAAACAAAAAAACCACAAAAAGAAATAAAGAAAGGAAGAAAGAAAGAAAGAAAGAAAGAAAGAAAGAAAGAAAGAAAGAAAGAAAGGAAGAAAGAAAGAAAGAAAGAAAAACCCATCTCATACGACCTCTGTCTACTTCTCCACTCCCAGTCCGGGTGCCCCTTTGCCTCTCACTTCCAGCCAAACTGACTTTCTTTCTATAGATGGCACTATTGAACTCTCCTTCTGCCCCAAGACCTTTGCACACGCTGGGCTGTGTGATCATACCTTTTCCAGTTCTTACCACTTTGTATCCTCATAATTCAAATTTCCAAAGGGATATTTCCTCTCAGAGATTTCTCTGACTACAGTACTAGAAGCGGCTTCTCCTTAGGCTGAGAAACAGCTCAGCAGTTAAAGAGCTTGGACATTAGCAAGAGGACCAGCATTCAGATCCCAGGACCCAGGTAGGTGTCGTGCACGCATGTGCAGGGGTGTGTGTGTGTGTGTGTGTGTGTGTGTGTGTGTGTGTGAACTCACCTATAATTCCAGCCTCAGAAGGCAGAGGCAGAGGATCTCTAAAGCAAGCTGGTTAGTGAGACTAGCCATATCAGCAAGCTCTGGGTTGATTGAGAGACCCTGCCTCCTCACTAGCCATATCAGCAAGCTCTGGATTGATTGAGAGACCCTGCCTCAAAGGATAATGTGAAAGATTAATCAGGAAGAGTCCTGGTGTCAATGTTGGGCCTCCACATGCACATACACACAGGTGCATGCAAATCCATGTATATAAACACATGTGCAAACACACAGACCATGAACACATGCTTGTGAAAAGAAAAAAAGAATGAATTGTAGAGGAATAGGTCTGTGTCAAAGTTATGAAGGATCTATATTCCAGGGATCTATATGAAGGAATAACATTCAGAAGCCTGTATGGTCCAGATGGAATGTTAAAAATGTTGGTGGGTACCTTTAATCCCAGTATTCAGAAGGCAGTGGTGGTCCACACTTTTAATCCCTAAGACATAAACAGAATGTGGAAGCAGACACAGGACAGTCAGTTATAGCAGTCAGTTACAGTCATCCAGTTACATCAGACAGTATGAGGCAAGCTGTCTGAAACAGGCAGATGGGGGACAAGACAGAGACAATGAAGTGGCCTGTTTGAGAAGCAGAGAAGCTGACTGAGGCTGTAGCAATGAGAACTCAGGGAGAGACACAGAGATAGAGAGGAAGCTCAGTAGAAGTCAGTATCAGATGGGAAGAGTGAGTCAGTTTGAAGCTGAGCAGAGTAGTTCAGTCTGAGGCAGTCAGAGAGTCAGCCAGAGTCTGCCAAAGTCAGAAGAGTTCAGTCAGAAACAGTCAGCCACCTCAGAAGGTAAATTTGAACCAGCAGCTTGGAGGAGAGTTTGACCCAGAACAACAAGTGAGTTGATTTAAACCAGGAGAGTCAGACTTCAGAAAGAGTTCAGAAGGAGTCAGAGCGGCTCAGTCAGCAGTAAGTCTTGAAGGTTGATCAGATTGTACAGAAGTTTAAATGTTTTAGATTGTATGGAGGCTGAGGCTGAAGCCTTCCGGTTCTACGGCTTAAGACTAGATTGTACAGAGGTCGAAGCACTCCAGGGCTCTAGGAAATCAGACCAGTGCCTTAATTATGCAAAGATTAAAAAGTCTCTGCCCCAAATCAACGTCTACATCTGGTGAATCTACACCTACAATGAATTGTAGCTCAATCCCTAGTCCCTTCATAAAAATTCCTGTTTTGTTTTGTTTTTCAGAGACAGGACTTCTCTGTTGTAACTCTGGCTGTCCTGGAACTCACTCTGTAGACCAGGCTGGCCTCGAACTCACAGAGATCTGCCTGCCTCTGCCTCCCGAGTGCTGGGATTAAAGATGTGCCCCATCACTGTCTGGCAAAGTTTCCATTTTCTATCTTCATGTCAGACCTTGTAAACCACTTCATGATTTATGTGCTTGTTTGGTTTTGATATGAAAGCAGTTATCTCGCCTATTCTGTTCACTATGGTGAACTTCCAGAATGTTCCTGGAAGTTCGGGTCTACTGCCTCGGAGGAACTTAGGCAGCTGTGCAGGCAACTGATCATAGTGTGAGAATCCATGCAATAGGCAAGCACTAGGTTCAATTCCCAGCCAGGCTTGGCTCTAGCCTCTGACTGACCCTCCCAGTTGTCCTTTCAGAATCCACTGTGCTCTCTGTAGTTCTTCTTCCCGTGGGGAGAGGTCCTCATGCCAACTATGACAGGTTCTTATTTTTATTTTAAGATTTATTTATTTTTATTTTATGTATATGGTGTTTGCCTGCGTGTGTGTCTGTGTCCTATGTGCATGCAGTACCTATGATGGCCGGAAGAGGGCGGCATACCTCACAGAGCTGGCATTAGAGATGGTTGTGAGCCACCATGTGGGTGGGGAGATTGAACCTGAGTCCTAGGAAAGAGCAGCCAGAGCAGCTTGAGCCATCTTTCCAGCCCCACCACAGGTCCTCTGTACAAGCTGAATTCCCATCACTCCCATCCCCACCTCTCCTTTTGTTCTGGTTCACTCCCACCACCTCAGTTCTTCCCAGGACTCTGATTTCCTCCATCTGTCCTGATTTGGTGAAGTCTTTTGCCTCCTGCCTCTTGTAAGCCTGTAAAACAGGGTTGTCCTCCTCTCTGTGCCTTGATGGACACGCCACCATTTACTGAGTGAGCAGATGCATGCGTAAGTGGGAGGAGAAGGTGAGAGTCCCCAGAACTCTCCAGAAAGATGTCAGGAGCCTGAAGCCTGTCAATGACTCCTTGTCTCTGCTTGGCCTGGGCATGCCAGGAAAATTTGGAACGCAGCATAGCCACAGCCCAAGGTGGCTGTCTTCTGATGTTAAGGTAGCCAAGGGTCCCTATACCCGGGTCCTCTGGAAGAGCAGTCAGTGCTCTTATCCACTGAGCCATGTCTCCAGCCCCCCACCCTAGCTTTATTTTTTGAATAAGAATATGTTTGACATTTTTATCTTTATAACCAAACTTTTCCTTCCAAAAGAAGCCCCGTGGAGCTGGGTCTCCTTCGGTATGTCCTCCCCTAGCCTGGATAGTGGCACATAGACTGTGAACGCTGTGGGGGAGTCACTCCCCTGTCCGATACCTCGGGTGATAACAGTGGGGCATCCCACAGCCCAGGAACCTTTCTACTGGTTTCAACTGGGCCAGGCGGTAAGTTACATGGCTCTTACAAAGCTGCTACCGCTCTTTTTGTCAAAGGGATCTCAGGGACGGCTTCAAGGACAAAAGGTTCTTCAAGGCAGCCTGCAAAGGAGTTGGAGAGATGGCTCAGTGGTTAAGAGCACTGGGCGCTCTTTTTGAGGACCTGGGTTGAGGTCCCAGCACCCACATGGTTCCTTTAAAGCACTCTGTGACTCCAGTTCAAGGAATATGATGCCCTCTACTGGCCTCCAGGGGCACTGCACTCATGTGATACACAGATATTCCTGCGGGTAAAACACTCAAACATATAAAAAGCAAAAGACATTTAAATTATTATTATTTTCTAAAAGACAGCCTGCAGAATGAGAGAACAGTTTGCATTGATATCTAAAGTATACAAAGAACTAAAGAAACTAAATATCAAGCCTGGCGGTGGTAGTACATTCCTTTAATCCCAGCACTCAGGAGGCAGAGGCAGGAGGATCTCCTGGTCTACAGAATGAGTTCCAGGACAGCCAGGGTTACACAGAGAATCCCTGTCTCAAACTGCCCCCCAGCAAAAAAGAAAGAAAGAAATTAAATATCAAGACATCAAACAATGCAATAAACGGCTGATGAAATGACCAAAGAGTTCTCAGAAAATAAAGTACAAAGGACCAATACACATATGAGAAAAGGTTCAGCCTCATTAGCAGTCAGAAATGCAATCAACATGAAAACAAATGGCTACACATTCTGGGACAAAAGCCAGTCCAGCCACTACAGAAATCAACATAGAGGTTCACCTCAAAACAAAAATAGACTTACTGGAGCTGAAGAGACAGCTCAGTGGCTGAGGGCACTGGCTGCTCTTCCAAAGAGGGCCTGGGCTCAATTCTCCACACCCCTGTGGCAGCTCACAACCATCTTTAACTCAGTCCCGAGGGATCTGGGACATTCTTCTGACCTCCATGGGCACCAGGCACCTACACACTGCAGGGGCCTACGTACACGCAAAACACTCAGACAGATCCATTAAGTGGATAGGAACTTCTTGTTTGTTTGTTGAGACAAGGTCTCTCTGTTGTAACTCTGGCTGTCCTGGAACTAGCTCTGTAGACCAGGCTGGCCTCGAACTCACAGAGATCCACCTGCCTCTGTCTCTGGGGTGCTGGAATTAAAAGTAGCACCACGGTGAGCCACCGTCACCAAAAAGAATAAACAAATCATTATAAAAATAGATTTTTTTTTTTTTGTATGAGCCAGCCATTCCATCCCTGGGCATTTACCCAGCGACTCAGATGTCACAGGGGTGCTAGCATCTCAGTGTTCAGAGTAGCACTTTCCACAATAGCTAAGTTGTGGACCCAACCCAGCAACAGGGCAATGGATGAAGAAAATGTACCTCATATACATAGTGGAATTTTTTTTCAGCCACAAATAAGAATTTTTTTTTTTTTTACCAATCTGAATAGCACTGAGAAAAATCATATTAAGCAAATTAAGGAATATCATGCATTTTCTGTCATTTTTGGTTCCTAGCCCTTACATAGACACAAAAAAGCATTTGCTTATATAAGATAAGGAAACAGAAGTGAGACTGTCTACGAGCACCGGACCAATGGGAGCCATGGGTTACAGGGGCGTGGCACAGAGTAAGCACTAGTTTGGAAATGTCTGTGAAGCACAATTCTGTGTACAATGAATACACACAGTGGAAATTAAAACAAAACAAAGCAAAACCCTATAGGATCTGGGGACACAGCCAGGCGGTAGAGTACTTATTTAGCACGCACAAAGCTCTGGGTTTGATTCCCAGCCCTGCATAAAACCAGGCATGGTGGCTCGTGCTTCTGATTCTAGCACTGGGGAAAGTAGAGGCAGGAGGATCAGAAGGTCAGGGCCAGCCTAGGATACATGAGACCCCTGTCTCAAACCAAAGGAAACAAGAAAAGCAAGAACGCAAACAAACCCCAAGGGTTCTTAGAAAAGGAGGGCTTTGGGAAGTATCTGTATCTATCATCTCCATCCACCCATCCATCCATCCAAGCGTCTGTTCATTCTGAGGCAGGGTCTACAGGAGGGACAGAAGCCCTGGAATGGAGCAGCAGCGCTGCCTGGGGAATCCAGGAAGGAGGGACCTCCCGAAAGAGGGGAGGCCCAGGCCAGGCTGAGGGCGGAACATTTGCAAACGTGGGGCAGGGCCGCCAAGGTTCACGGGCATCGCGCAGGGGGTCGTGAGGTCCACACACAGCTGCTTCCCCTGGCCATTTCTTAATTGTAGCCACATCTCACTGGGGCCCTGCGTGTCCCCTTCAACACCCCGTACATTCCAAAGCTAACTGGGCACGCCTGCTTGTCCCTCCTTTAAAGGCCTGCACAACCCTGTCAGTGTAGCTGGGAGCTTGGTATTAAGCTGTATTATTGAGTTCACAAATTCAACTTTAGAGATCTAACCAAACAAGGGATTTGTAACAGTTTCAAACAGGGCAAGCCGACTACATTTCATGACAATCAGCTTGTTTACCACCTCAAGGTACACTTGAACCTCTGTTGACATGCTCATTTGCATGCCAATACCCAGAATGCTTTCCTAGCCCTACAGCGCTAGGCTTCTGCCAGCGAGCTAAAAGGTTTATTTACACACACAGTACCTGACAGCTTCATTCTCTGAAGCATCTTTCATAGCCCCCAAATGCCTAAAGTTGTTGAAAGAGCTTCAAACTGCTGTTTAAGTTAGCATCCTTCTTTCCCAAGCTAGAGTTAAGATAAAGTATGCACGGCCAATTAACATTTTAATTAAAAGATACTTGAGGGGAAGGTTTCTGTTATTTAGCAAATGCCATCCATATTAAGCTTGATACACAAGGCCAGGGTTATGAAGAGAAGTCATGTGCCACAGATAGACTAGCACATGAAGAGCCCTGGACATGGGATCAGGAGTACCAGAGGGCCTTGAACTGAGCAGTATTGTTATAACTGGAAATATACACACACATACATGCATACATACATACATACATATTGGTTTTTCAAGACAGTTTCTCTGTGGTTTCTCTGTGTTTCTCACAGATCTGCCTGCCTCTGACTCCTGAGTTCTGGGATTAAAGGTGTGCTCCAACCACCGTCCACCCCCACCCAGCCCAGATAACATTACTATTAAGGGATATTGGTGCTGTGGATGTGGCTCGGAGGTAGAGCAATTGCTTAGCACACACAAGACCTTGGGTTTGATCCCCATCCTTGCAAAGATACAGGCATTGGGCAAAATGGCGTAGAAGGTAACACACACAGCTGCCTGCATTTGCCAATTTTAAGAGTAATATATAGGTGTGACTTGAGAGAGGGTGGTGGGGAGGAGGCAGGATGCAGAGCTGGAGGCGCAGCTGAGCTGTATGGAGGGTTTAAGGTCAGCCTGAGCTCTGTCCATAGTGAGACTTTGCTGCGAAAAACCAACAAGACAAAGCAGACGTGACCGATGCTGCTGCCAGTGGTCAGGTTTTGGTTGCTGTTTGGTTCCAGAGAGGATGATTTTCTTGACATTTTATTCCCAAAGTCAGATTTGCAGATATTAAGTAAGAAATTGTGGATTGGGAGGCAGGCAGGCAGATCTCTATGAGTTCAAGGCCAGCCACGTCAACATAGTGAAACCCTATCTAATAAAATCAAATATTTTTAATATTATAAAGTTATAATTAAAAAACGAAGAGAGAAAAGAGATTATGACTCCTGTCTCAACACAACTTTAAAAATGGTTTGCTTTTTATTATGTTCTAAAATGTTTGTTTTCTTTTGCTTTGAGACAGGGTCTTGTTGTGTAGCCCAGGCTAGCCTTAGAACCCACAGTCCCCTGACTGGGACTGCATGCATGTCCCATCAGGCCTAGCAAGTGTTTGACTTATTGACTGATTGATTGAGTTTGCATTTGAGATTTTGAGACCAGACCTTACTAAGTAGTCCAGGCTACCCTCAAACTCTTGACTCTCTTTCACCCAAGCTACCCAAGTGTTGGGAATACAGGGAACACCATAACTGGCTAATATTAGTTTATTTTAAAATTATTTTTGTAGCTCCTAGGTTTAGATACTGGGTAGCTAAGGACATAAGGGCTAGGTAGAAAGCGCACAGCATTGGGCCTTTGAGCCTTTGAAATGGAATGGGCACCCAGACTGTGGCTCGCTGAGTTAGTCCTAAATTTTTTTATTTTTTCTCTACTGCTAGAAATGGCATGTAGGCCTTGTTCACAATGCACCACTGAGAACGCCCAAGCCCAGAAGCAGCATTTGAATACATTCGAGAACACAGCCCCAGAATGAGGCTGGGAGCCCCTCAGCCTCTGTGCCTCCATCCCTTCATCTGCAGATCCTGCTTCTCAGAGCTGAGAAGAATGCAGACATGGATTTGGAGATGCTGGGAGACTCAGTTAACAGTGCTGGCTGCTCCAGCAGAGGACCTGGGTTCAGATCCCAGAGCCCGCGTGGCAGCTCACAGCCACCTGTGACTCCAGGTCCAGGGGATGTGGTATCACTCTCAGTCTTCGGAAGGCACCAGGCAATCACATGGTGTACGGACACACACACAGGAGAAAACCCCCATACACATGAAATAATTCCACAAAATTAGAAAGACATGCATCTGGGTCATGCCTAGGCCCCTCCCACAGCCCTTCTCAAACCCTCTGGTCTCATGGACTGTGACACTCTGAAAAGTGTGGAGGGCTCCAGTCCCTATTCCCACTGAAATTTACGTTTGCTTTCAGAATGAAAACACCCCTGTAATGTCAGCACAGAGACAGGAGGGTAAATAGTTTGAGGCTAGCCTGGGCTACATAACAAAACCCCAAATAAAAAGAAATAGAACCCCCCCATACAACATTTAAAAGTATTATGATGATGATGATGATGATGCTGAGGGGCACACATGTCATAGTGAATGTGCAAAAGTCAAGGGACAACTGAATGAATCCGTGTGCAACATGGTGGCCACTCAAAAGGGCATAGCCTGGACATGGATTCTCAGTACAAAAGAGGAGGAAGCTGCCCGAGAGAGCGAAGGGTGTGCCGAGGAGAGGTCAGCCCTTCTCCAGCTGTGACTCATACCACCTCTGGATGATGACTCTTGAACCATCGCTCCTGCTTAGATACCTAGGACCCAAATGAAATACCTCTAGGAGCCCTGGACAGAGAATTCTAAGTGGGTTAGACTTACCGACCAGTCAGGAGACAACTCAGTTCCCAGAGGGGACGAATACTTCCCACGGTCTGTTGGCTATCACCTTGCAGCTTCTAAATGACTTGATCGTGGTGTACGTTACTGCACTGCATACAGTTCTTGGTGCCACAGACCGTGGAAGCCGGCTCTGGCTAGTTAAGTAGAAACTGAAGTGAAGTCATCTGGTAGTACATAGGATCAATGGGAGAGCTAGGAAAACTGGCTCAGAACGAGGCAGGAGAGTGGGGTCTAGGCAAAGTCTCTGCTACAGCATCCAAATAAAAGCCCTCTCTGAGGTGTCTATCTGGACAGACTTTGCCACTGGTCATTTGCCATCATGTGGAGGCTCAATAGGGAACAATCGGTACATGGCTTGCATCTCTGGGTTATTCCCCTCTGTTCTGCTCCCAGGCCCAAACATCAGGTGAGGTGGACAGCTAATACCTGGTCTCCATTTGATTTGGTAGTGGGAAGTTGGCCCCTGTACACAGGGATGTCCCACAGACCCACGTGTCTATTTCAGCAGATGCTCTTTGTTTGTTTGAGACAGGGTTCGTGGTGGAACATTTGATCCTTCATCCAGCAGTACAGCTGCTCTGGGAAAGGATCACCTTCAAGGACCTCTGTGGTAGACACTGGATCTCAGATCTGGCAGAAAGAGTGTTAGTCAGGCTAATCCTGCCCTCTGTGCTGATGCTAAATGAAAGGGATTTCTGTGGTTCCTCCTCAGCAACTAACATGAAGATAATGAGGATACCCATGTCTCTCGGGTTGACCTTTTCCTAGTGGTAGCAAGGTTGACTGGCCTGGTTCTCTTCATTAATGCAAAAAGGACTTTGTATTTGAAGGCAATTTAGCACAGGACTTTAAGCCAATTCAGAAGGCAGTGATGGCACACACCCTTAAACCCAGCTCCAGGGATATAAAAGCGCAGTCAGTAGAAGCAGAGGAGCAAGGTAGAAGCAGAGGTGGAAGCAGAAAAGAAGCGGAAAGAAGAAGCTGAGTGAGAAGCAAGAGTCAGAAGCAGGAGAGAGAAGAAACAGGCATATGGAGGAGAGGCTGTGGAGACACAGCTAGACAGAGCTAGTCTCGGAGGCTGAAGCCCTCTAGGTCCAGGCTTCCATCTTGAAGATTGTATCTCATTCTTCCTTGAACACATACGAATAAAAATACTTGTACAAGGGTTTCTCTGTATAGCCCTGGTTGTATTGGAACTTGGTTTGTAGTCCAGTCTAACCTGGAACTCAGAGATCCTCCTGCCTCTGTCTCCCAAGTGCTGGGATAGCAGGGATACCCGGTTCTTCCTGTGTCTTTTCTGAGTGTGTCTGTGCTCTCATCTCTTCTTCGAAGGTTCCTGTTATTCTGGATATGACCACACTTTACCTTATGACCTCTTTTAAAGACCCTATCTCTTAATGCAATTATACTCTGCGTATTAAGTGCTATGCCTACAACACAGTAATTTCTGGAGTGAGTGCTCCATTCAGTACACACAGAACTATTCTAAAAAGGCACATCATGGTGGGGTGAAGGAAACAGCCATCTGCTTTCCCCAGTAACTTTCTAAGAGCAGGGAACCTACTCGGGTGACTCCTGGACTAACCGCATCGACCCAACAGTTCCAGCAGAAGAAACTCCTACCTGTAAGGAGAGTAAATGTTGGCTGACTCCAAACTCAGATCCACTCTGACCATGGGGGCAGAGCAGAGCAGGACTCCTGAAAGCCAACTTCCTACTGTAGGCCTGAATGCACACCATCATACACACCCCTCCTTAGCCTTTAACACACCCACATGTAAGAACAGCACCATCGGATTCAATAGGCTTGAAATGAGGATATGAAGTGGGAAGGGGCACAGTGAGAGGAGCATTCTGAGAGGAGTTGGAGGGAAAAAGGGGGGCTGATATGATCAAAATGAATTGTACACATGTATGAAATTTTCAAAGAATGATTAAAAACAAAACCTAAATGCCTCCCAGTTTGAGCAGGACAGGGCATGTCTCCCACTGAGCTGAGACTGCCTACTCACCCACAAAGGCACAGAAGCCTGCTGTTAATAAGAAGTCTCTAGCTTTCTAGGTCCCTGGTGCTTCAAAGAGAACATAGGAACACCAGGGATGGAGCCACAAGGGTGACAAGATCATTAAGTAGGGTGCTTAACCTCATCTCCCAGATTCACCAGTCATCGTTGTTTTTAATTTAAAAAATTTAAGGCAAGGCCTTATGTAGCCCAGGCTGGCCCCATACTCACCGGGAAGCCACCAGTAACATTGAATTTCTGATCTTCCTGCCTCTACCTCTCCAGTTCTGGGATTACACCTGGTACATGCTGTGCTTGTGGGTGTGTATGGGGATGTAAACCAGGGCTTCATGAAAGTTCGGAAGTGCTTTTGAGCTACCTTCAGCCACCTTCCATTTCTTTTTCCTTATATTTTAAAAACCGTCATTTTATGCCAGGCATTGTGGTGCGTACCTTTAATTCTAGCACTCGGGAGGCAGAGGCAGGCAGATCATTGAGGTTGAGGCCAGCCTGGTCTACAGAGTGAGTTCTAGGACAGCCAGTGTGACAACAGAGAGACCCTGTCTCAAAAAACAAAAACAAAAACAACCCCCCCCAAAAATGACCCCTTCATTCTGTCTTAGCTTCTCTAACACACATACCTACTAGTACAGTAGACACTCCTTTATTTGCTGTTTAATATTCTTTGGCCTCAATTACCTGTGCTCAACATTAGCTAAAAAAATTAAGTAGAAAATCCCAGAAGTAAATAATTCACAGGTCTAATATAAACTAATAACTAATATAAACTCATCTTCTGATTTTGAGAGTGGAGTTACATGACCCTAAGACACACAAACCAGTGCCAGAGTGACGGTCAGAACCCTCTCGGACCAACAGTTCTCTTCTTGTCCTCAGAGCTCTCCAGGCCCCTCCCCCTCTCCTTAGGCTCCCAGTCCTCAGGACCCTTCCACCTCTTTGCCCTTCTAGAGTCTTCTCAGAAAAAGTCGAGGGCTGTCAACACTCATGCATTGGGGTGTGTGTGTGTGTGTGTGTGTGTGTGTGTGTGTGTGTGTACGTGCATTTTTAGACAGCGTTTCTCTGTGTAGCCCTGGCTGTTTTGGAACTAGCTCTGTAGACCAATGCTGAGATTAAAGGTGCGTGACACAACACCAAGACAGGGTGTGCATGTAAATTTTGCTCTGGTTTGAACCCATGGCCTTATATATGATAAGCAAGCATGCTGTCACCCAGCAACACCACAGGCCCTCTTTGCTCCCTGTTTTCAGACATGTCTATCTTTGAATCAAAGATGAGAGACTTTAATCCCAAAGAATTGATTTTAATCTTCAAACTGCCAAACACTGATAAAATTTGGCATGTCCTCTAAGAAGAGCCAAAATGAGGAGAGGAGAGGAGAGGAGAGGAGAGGAGAGGAGAGGGTAGGGGAGGGGAGGGGAGGGGAGAGGGAGAGGGAGAAGGGAGAGGGAAAGGGAGATTTGTTGGGACACACCTCAGTCTCCAGGAAGATTTTCCCTGAAAGGTTCCCTTGTGAGATAGTATGAACATTATGGACATTACTTACTTCCTGAAGCCCAATCCTCTACAAGCCCTGATGCTCTGGGAAGACACTGGTGGTTTGTAAGCCACTCAACCAGCAAGCTCCCAAACATCCCCAATCTTCGCCCCTGAGCTGCTCCCACTGGAAGAGAGGCCTTTCTTATGCTGCCTCCCGACCCTCCATTCCTCTTCTCCTTCTTCCTCTCACACCACACCACAGGGCAGGTCCAGAACCTCACAAGTCTGATGAGGGGGACTGAGCGAGGTGGAGGAAGAATGCTCAGAATTGGGCTGTCCCGTCCTGGCCATTTTGGACTTCAGTGGGACAATTGAGATTCATACCAGTGATTTTCAGCCTGAAGTAATTCTGCCCTCCAGGAGACTTTTGGCAACAATCTTTAACTGTTCACAAGTGAGATAGAGATAGAGAGATAGAGATAGAACTACTGGCGGTTAATTATAGAGACCAAGGATTCAGGTTAGCATCCTGAACAGGGCACACTCCTAAGAGAATCTTCTGTGCTAAGACATTAGCAAGGCAAGGCGAAGAACTGGTCCATCTGAAACTGAGAGGAGCCCCGTTTGAAGTGATTCCCAGCTTCCTAGCAGAGGGGCCAGCCCTCATTCTCTTCCATACCCCATTTATGTGCTTGGTTCTCCTCGTTCTCCACCAATGTCAACGCTAAATAACTAAATAACTCAGCACTAACTACACTCTGGGCCTGCAGAGGTCGACACTACAGGTGACACTTTCCGAGCAACGACAATGGTGATTAATTTTCATCGAGATTTGGTGGGCATTGTGCACAGCGTTCTATGTGAATTTTATCCTTCAATATTGTACGGAAACTGGGCACAATTACCCAGTTTAGGTAAATGGTAGAAATAGTTTGCACAGCCAACACTGTAGATTCTAGCCCTCCAAACCCCCAACCACCAAACTACTGGAAAAAGGACTTTGTCGCAGAAATAAACTGGGCCAGCTGTATGTGGGTTCCCCAGTTCAACGATAATTTACAGGAAATTTTATCCTGATGACCCAATCTGAGTCTATTTTTACAATTTGCTTTACAAACTCTGAATTCCAGCTCAAACCAGCTTAAAGGCTGAGTTGTGTCTCTCCCAGACGGGATTTGCAACCCTAACCTAGGCGCAGAGGAGCGGCGTTGGCCCCCCGGGGTCAGCCTCCTACAAAACCCAGAGTATTTCTGCCTTCAGGACGAAGGCTGCAGGGTGAGGCCTGTGTGAGCCGAACCGTGTAGCGGCTCTCCAATGCGCGCGTTGTGATCCGGCCGGCGGGACACTGAGCCCCGCAGCTCGCCACCGCCACCGCAGCCGCCTCTGCATTTGCCTGCGCTGCGCTTCACCATCCTCTGGGGAACCTCTAGGGAGCAGGCTATGCTCTTCCCCCACTGCGCTCCAGGGTCGCCCACCGGAACGCCAAAAACCCAGTGCTCTAGGACCCAAGACTGACAGGAAAATTAAGCCCTGGGAAAGAGATCCCCAGAGGAAGAAACTCGGCTCCTGGGAAAACTGAACCGATAAGGACTTCCACTGCACCAGAAACTGTCACCGGTTTCTGCAGGCCGCTGAGAACCGGAGGTGTGAGACTTGACAATGCTGGGTGGAGGTGGGGAGTAGCCGTGTGGAGCAGGAGGGATTCACCCTCCACTCCATCTCTCTTAGCCTTGTCTCCTACCCGCAACTTGGGTCCCGGGAAGGTTTGAAACTGTTTCTTCTGGAGGGGCCTGTCCTTTTGCGCAGAAGCCAACCATTGAGGTGATCCAGGTGAGGACCTGCCTCTAAGTGAGCCCTTCAATCCACTGCAGACTCTTGCACACTGATGGTCATTGCGGTAGTCCTTCCCTGAATCCTAGTCAAAGACACACTGTTGGGTACCACGAGGCTGAAGGTCTTACTAAAACGCTCAGCAAATCCTTGGTAGTCATGTCAGCCATGAAGGCACTGCAGTCGTCCCTGCAACAAATCATCGGTCGCTATTCTACTGGTCTATACCAGTATACCCTATACCCTGAAGGCCTTGGCTGTCTTTAGGTTGGTATCGTGCCATCTCCAAGGAGGACGGAGAACCAGTCCGAGCGAGACTAAGGTTCGGATGGATGAGAATGGGGGCCCGGGTCGCAGGGGCAAGCGGAGGGCTCCCCTATCTCTCTTGCACAAAAGGCTTTGCGGGCCGCAGACTATTCTAAGGGAAATGGAGAAGGACCCTCGCACTGAGCCTGAAATCAGTGAGAAGACAGTGCAAGCAAGCACCACGAAATGTGACTTGAGCATCCAGGCTACAGGTCTTTCCCCAACGAGAGATTCTTTGCCTAGCTACAGCGAGTTTGTTCGGGGGTTCTTCTGGGAGTGTTAGCGGAAGGGTGGGTTTCTGGAAAGAAAAGAAGCATCCTAGGTAGTCAATAAGAAATAGGAAGTCTTCAGGAGGTAGGGAGCACCTGGATCTGCTGTTTGCCCATTTCTGAATCCCTGAACTGCAGAGATACCTGGCATTGGGTGTCTAGCTTCTGTGCACTCACCGTGGCGGAACTCCACGGACTTCATCTAAAACAGACTCGTAAAAAGCCCACACAGACTCCCAAGGGAGACTGGAGAATGGAATCTACACCATAGAGACTGTGGGGTTTCTAATAGAATCGATGAAAACATGATTTCCCCGAGCCACTGGAGCTCCATACAACTCCAGCATTGAGGTTACTTCAGGTCCTCGGAATTCTCACCTGAATTCGTGCGCCACAACAGGGCCTTTTGCCTGGAAGCAAACTCAGATGGGCCCTTTCTAAAGAAGGCTAGATCAACCCAAGCCCCACAAAGGGCGGATCTCTGGTTCCTGCCCTTGGGATTAGAGGGGGTGGGGGTGGGGGTGGGGGAATGTCGGCTCATCCTTTGCTGGAGACCTGGAAGGGTAGCATGCAGGGACTGCCCAGGAACACTGGGAAGGACGCTGGGCTGGAGCAGAACCCCGGAGCTCCAAGGGGCTGAGGGTTTGGGGAGGAGGCTGGCTAGCTGTAAAGTGAGAAGCTCTGCTTGGACCTCTACAACACCCCAGCAGAGAGTGGCCACTCCGTGTCTGTGCCTGTCTAGCTTACCGTGTAAGCCTGGGGACTCAAAGGCAGGGGAATTTCTAAGAAAAAAAAAGTTTATTTAAAATTTTGTACATAAATAAATAAATAAATATCTTCTGGCGTTACAGAGACCATACAATTACACAGTCAGTCCTCAGTGGGTTCGGAACCTGGAGGATGGGAAGAGGTCGTTTATGGCGGTGGAGTGGGAGTGGAGGTGGGGAAATCAGTCTTCATTTGAGGGAATGTAGAGCATGTTGGAAACAAACCGAGTCATTTCCCCCAATACGATAACATGGGAGACATTCCTCTCTGCTGGGGGGACTAAGAACGGCAAGACCTGTTCCCGGTCAGGGGCAAACGGACTGAGGGAAGAGGCTACCTGAGGAAGGGGAAGGGAAAGGAAAAAGGAAAACGTGTTGCATAAAAGGAAGCAAACAGCCATTCGCGGAGTGAAAGGCCCATCTTGAGGGAGTAGGAGAGCCTAGAGGGAGCGAGGAATCCTGAACCAGTCCAGAGAGGAGGGCGAGCCAGGAGGCGCCGGCGGCCAGCAAGGCGCTGGGCTCCAGTCTGCCTCCCGGGAAGGCTGTGTCCTGGGAAGGGGACCCAGTGTACTTGGGTTCACCTACTGGAGCCCTCCTAGACACCCTGGAGCCTAAGGGACCGGGTCACTGTCCTCAAGTGTCTGCTAAGGTCTCAGCTCTGCCTAGAGCCGGAAAACCCTACCAAATCCATCGCTTGGCAGCGGGTGCCTAGGAACCAGTCTTAGAGATGCGGGGAGGGCCGGGGGCCAGTGGTCCTCTGCAAGGAGCACCTAGGGAGTGACTGTGAGATCTCTGTCATCCTTCCCGGAGGAGGACGGAGACATGGGCAATTCGTCGTCGTCCTCTGAGCCCTTGGCCGAGGAGAGCGAAGAGCACTTGCAGCCTTGCGGTGCGCCCCCTCCGGCTCCCGCTCCCGCTCCGCCGCCGCCGCCGCCGCCGCCGCCGCCGCGGTGGTTGTTACCCTTGCCTTCTTTCTTGTGCTTCACTCGGCGGTTCTGAAACCAGATCTTCACCTGCTTCTCGGACAGATTGAGATAGGTCGCGATCTCGATGCGCCGCAGGCGGGACAGGTACATGTTGGAGGCGAACTCGCGCTCCAGCTCTAGCAGCTGCGTGCTGGTGAACGCCGTCCGCATCCTCTTGCTGCTGGGCAGCTGGTTCGAGCCGCTGTCTGCAGGGCGACGAGGGCGCAGAGAGAGAAGTCCTCAAAACCCAGAGCCGCGGGGCTCAGTTTCCCGCTGAGCCGAGGCCGGCTGCGACCTTGGACTCTCACACATCCCTCCCACCGTCCACAGGCAGGCACCCCCTTGTCAACACCACAGCATCCCCGACTGTCCCGGAACCGGTGGTCCCTAACATCCCTATATGGAACCCCCCGAAACTGACCTTAACCACCCACCCACCCCCGCCCTCAACGCCGCAGACACCGGATCTTCAGTCCTCACCCGGATCCCGCGTCCTGTCCAAGCCCACCCCTGTGAGCGTCCCTCGGGAATCCGGGACAGGATCCTCATCACCCCCACCCCCACCCCCAGCACGCCCTTTCCCCATCCCTCGCTTTCCCACTTGCCCCCTCTGCGGCCACCGGCTCCCCCACGCCAGCGCGCGCGCGGGGACCCCGCTTACCCACGGAGATGCAGTGAAACTGCCTGGGGTCCGGCAGCGGATAGGAGGTTTGGTAGAGCGCCGCAGCTGCGGCGGCCGCGGCGGGGCCGTGGGCGACTCCGGGAGACACGGCCGAGTGCTGGCGGCCCAGGGGCGCGTGGCAGTACTGCGATCCGAAGGGGGGGAAGGACGCCTTGAGCAGCGGCAGCCCCGGCGGCCCGGGGGGCCCGTGCAGCTGCGAAGCGGTGACGCAGAGGGGACACACGCACAGCAAGCCGGCCTTGCGCGCGTGGCAGGCGCCCGGCGAGAGGCCGTGCAGCGCGTGCGGCGGGGGGACCGCGTAGGGAAAGAGCGGCGGCGGGCTGCCCTCCGGCGCCTTCTTGTCGCCGGCCTCCCGCAGCACCAGGGAGTCCACCAGGAAGGAGCGCGGCATGGCGCCGGCGCCCGGTCCGCCCGCCGCCAGCCGGCCCTCGGAGCCCGAGGGAACCGGGGGTCCTGCGCTCGCTCCCCTGCGACCGCGGCTGCCCGGGCTCCGGAGGCTCCCCGCGCGGCTCACGCCCGGGCTGGAGTCGCCTCGGCGGCTGGGGCTGCGGGCGCCGCCCGGAGCGCGCGAGGTGCTGGCCAGCGCTGGTGGTGCTGAAAGACGCCGGCGGCGCCGCTTAAATAGGACCATTGCCATGTGATGGGCTACGCCAGGAGCGGCCGGGGCCTCTCAATAGGGTTTTTGTGCCCTTTCTCTTGGCATTCGCTCTGCACGTTTCCTCATTATCTCACTTGTTAACTAAATGAACTGCATAATGTACTCCATTCTTGTCAACCCCACCCACGCCGTAACAGGCGCCCTCACCCCCTCCTCTCCCACTTTCGGGTTTATTTTCTCATTCTCCCGCGATTTAATATTCTTTTTTTCTTTCTCTTTATTTCTTACTCCCCTTCGGCTGTGCGCTGGCGATCGGCCCATTTATCTTATTGATTTTGCACCCGTGCTGGCTGCCTCGCCTCCACAGAACCCCGTGGGCTCGCACCCATCTCCTCTGCCCACTTGGTCTTGGTCCCTTTCTTTCGGTTACCTCTTCCTTGACCCCCCCCACACACACACACACACACACACACACACACACACACACACACACACACACAATCTATATTGCTTTCGCTTAGATCTCCCAGCTCAACTCTAGGTCTCTCGAGCGTCTTAGCAAAGGGCCACCATTCCCACCTGTGGAGTCCGTTCTTTCCCAGAGTTGGAGACCGAAGAACAGGTTTTCTGGGTAGGAGAGGCTCTTCCCAGGAGGGGGAAGGGCTCACTATTCCTCATTCAAGGCTAACCTCATCTCTGTCTCTCCGTTTTTCCTGAATTTTTCAAATGGTCTCAACTTTGGTGTTGCCTATGATCCCTAGTCTTTGTTTGGTGGACCCCAGCCAAGCAGTTTTTTCCTTCAAGAACAGGGCCGTGAATGTAAGGGGAAAACAAACAAACAAACAGCAAACACCAACAAAACAAATACGTGGATGGGTCGTCTTTGGAAACGTGGATAGATATAGAGCGTGGGGTATGAAGCCCCCCACTCCACCAAACGGGGCGAGCGTGGTCTGGACTTGCACAGACGATGCACGCGCACTCTCCACTCGCTCACACTCCACTAGGCTCGCGGGAGCACACGGACCCGTTGCCTTCCAATTGGTTTGACAGGAAGGGAGCATGGTTGTCCCTCTTCCCCAGCTTCGCCTGCCCTTTGCTTCTTCCCCACGTCTCGCTGGTCACACAATGGTTAAACAACCTCAAATGCCCTGCTCCGAGTACACAGCTTCAGTTTTTTAAAAATCATCCCGGGACTCGGAAGTGTTTCCGTTCCTGTGCATTTTCCTTACAATGGGAAATTAGCATAAATATTTCTAATTTTCAGCCCGGGGCTTTACTTTCGATTTTACAAACTGCTGCTGCAGTCACCTACTCTGAGCTGGGGACTGAGGACTGAATCGTGAGACCAAGAAGGGGGAGCTTTCCGGAGGGGGTGGGGGAATCAGTTCAGGGCTGCCCAGACCCGAGGCGTCTGCATGGGTTCGCGCTGTTCACGACACCCGTGAGGGGCGAGCAGCCATAAACAACTGGTTAAAAAAATCAAAGACGATTTGTTATGGGAGAGAGGGTGTGTGTGAGAGCAACTGCTTCTACAAAGGGAGAGTCGCAATAGGGGAACTAACCTGCGTGAAGGGCGTACTACCTCGCCATCTAGCAGGAGTGAGGGTTCAATGAGCCCCTAGTGCTTGGCATGGGGTGCCCCCAAGCCATGGTCTCGGCCCCAAAGCTTCTGCAAACCAGCCGGTACGCATCAATGCAGCCTAATTCCCGTTCTAATTGCTCTCTGGGAAATTTGGACTGGGCTGGGTGGCGAAGAGCCGCGCCTGGAGAAGGGCTCCCCGCTGGGCCGAGGCGGGCTAGGGAAGAGCGGGTGTGGATGCCGCCCAAGGGTAGAAGAGGAGGCCGCTGCGCCCTGGAGCTGGCAAGCCAGCGAGGTGCCAATGCCAGGCCATCCTGGGAGCCGCCCAGCGCTCCAGGAGAGGAAGGGGTTAAGATCCCTTGAATACAAGCAAGGCCAAAGCTACTGGGAAAGAATATGGAAGGGTTGGGGGGGGAATAACCAGTTTCCCCCTCTCCCTCCAGCCCCCGGACCTTATTGAATGTCATTGAAGAAAGTTTTGAATGCCAGATAAAGAGAGGCGAATTAAAGTGTGTGACAGCGGAGGATAAGCAAACACAAAGGGAACTCTGTCACACTTTGGGACAAAATCCGTGGGCTTTTTACCAAGGCTCTTCGCTATGATTGAATTAAGTAATAGGAAAACATTTTCTTTCAGTTTAGAACCATTAGACAAAACCTTCAAAGCGAATAACACTTTTTAATGTGCGGCCCCACAGTGGATGGGGGTTTGTAGCGAAATGTTGAAACGGTTGGTTGTGCAACTCGGAGCGGGAGAGACCGGGGCAGGGACTGTCCTGTCCCAGCCTGGAGAGAAGGCTCTTGCGACCTGCCAGCTCCAAACGCCGCGATTGGCAGGGGTTCCCTGTTCGGTGCTCCCAGGCCGCCGCTGCAGTGAATGCTGCCAGGCACTCACTGGTTCTGCTGTGCCCCAGGAAAAGCACCGGCTGCACGGCCAGCGCCCTGGGAGCACGGTGGCCCCGTCGCCCTGCCCACCGCCTCGGCGGCTGCATGCGTTCCCCAGTCCCTCTCTCGGTCTGTCCCGCGGCCACGCTGCTTTTCTGCTCAAAGCTTCTGGCTGAGCTCGCTTCAGCTGAACCGTTCTCCGCAGAGCAAACGCCCCCTAGGGAGGGGCAGGGTGGGAGCAGGCAGCCGGATTAGCCTGACAGCCCGCGACAGGGCCCCGAGAGCCCCTCGGCCCCCAACACCCGCTTCCCCGCCCCCAAGCCGGTTTTCAAGTGTCCATCAGGGACAGCTCAAACTGGAATCGTTTCTGCAACCCGGTTCTTTTCTCGCCCGAATACACCGCCGCCTCCCTTGCGAGATATTTGAAGAAAAGACGCCAAATGTGGACTTTCTTCACACACACACACACACACACACACACACACACGCACACGCACACGCACACACACCAGCCATCCCTTCTCAGAGAAGACCACCGCCTAATTTAAAACACCATCCTTCTCTCTGCCCTCGCTGCCCAGGCTCTCCTGGCCTTGGAAGCAAATTCTAAGTTGTGTCCTTTGCGTCTTCGCTTTTCTGTCTCCCTCACCATTCTGAAATGTGTGCTCTGGGAGAACCAGGATCTGGTCTGTCTGCTGCAAAAAGTTCCTATCTTATAGTAGGTGTCAAATATACATTCATTGGATGAATAAGTCAATGAGAAAGAGCTAACTGTTAGGATTTTCTGGTGTGCCCGCCTAATTCCACCTGGACCCCGAGGAGCCTGCCTGGGGTGACAGATGCGGTGAGACCCTGGAGGTCAAGGGTCTCCAGATCTCCCACTCCTTTCTCATCCTTAGGGCCTAGACCATCAGAAAAGCTCAATACGTTTGTTAACTGAATGTTAGACAAATAAACCAATCAGTGCCTCATCCACCTTTCCCCAGCCTTCAAGGCAGGTTCTCATAGAGACAAAATGAGGTCCATTCAAGGCAGGTCTAGCAACCTTTCCAGACATTTGAAGACCTCTTGTCTCAGTCTCAGGGTCTTCCCTGTTTTAAGAGAGGAAAGGGTGAAGTTGGAAAGGGGAGAGATGCATACAGTCCATACCTAGGAATTATGAACAAGATTCTTGCTTTTTCTGCCTAGGGTGCCAGAACAAGAATCCCTGTTTTAAAGAACTGCTACCTGAGTATCAGGTGTCTAGAAACTGGTCCAGGAGCATGCAAGCTGTTCCAGTGAGCAAAGAGGTAGAGAATGCCTGGGTGCGGGGGACTGCTGGCTAGAGCCAAGAGAGGAAGATGGCCATGATGACCACACTGGTATGCACAGGAAGTGGAAGCGGAGCCATGAAGACCCATACCAACACCCCGGGCTTCTGGTCATGTTCCAAGATTAATTAATTTATTTTTTGTTTTATTTATTTATTTATTTATTTATTTATTTATTTATTTATTTATTTATTTACATAGGATCTCTCTATGTAGTCCCTCCTGTCCTGGAACTGGCTGTGTAGACCACACTGGCTTCGAACTCAAAAAGATCCACCTGCCTCTGACTCCTGAGTGCTAAGATTAAAGGTATGAACCATCATGCCTGCTTCCCAAGGTTTTCCTCTTCCTTTCTCTCTCTCTTTCCCCCCCCCTCCTCCTTCTCTCTCTTTCTCTTCTTTTCTTTCTTTTTTTTCTTTTGTTTTTGTTTTCTTGTTTTTTGAGACAAGTTTCTCTGTGTTCACGTGGAACTAGATCTGTAGACCAGACTAGCCTTGAACTCGCAGAGATCTACCTGCTTCTGCCTCCTGAGCACTGGGATTAAAGGTATGTGCCACCACTCCTGGCTGTTTTTGTCTTAAATGTATGTGTATGTGTGTTTTACCAGGTCGATATGTCTGTGCACCACATGTGTGCTGGTGCTCTCAGAGGTCAGTAGAGGGCATCTGAACTGTAGTTACAGATGGTTATGAACCACCATATGGATGCTGGGAATAGAACCTGGGTTTTCTGCAAGAGCAACACATGCCCTTAAGCACTGAGCCATCTCTACAGCCCCATGTTCTAAGATTTTTTAAGCCAGGAGAGTAACCAAATCAGATGTGAGTCTGAGGAATGTGATTCAGGTCTATTGATGGAGACAGAAAGAGCCCACCAAATTAGTTTGCAAATTAATGAGTGAACAGGGAGAAGAAGAAAGGAGAAGATTGTTAGGTCAAGGGTTGAGTGATGACCTCCTGAGTTGGATAGGGGCAGCAGGACCAGAAAAAGGAACTACTCAGAGGAACTAAAGAGGAATCAAAGGCTAGGACCAATTAGGGGTATATGTGTGTGGGGGGGTGTGTGCAAATGCATAGTGCATACACACGTGCATGTCTTGGAGGAAAAGAAAGGAAGCGTGATCCATCACGCTCACCACCTGCTAGTTGCTCACTAAAAGAGATGAGTGGCTGGTTGCATCAAAGGCCAGAACAAGAAACTTGCCCGTGAGATCTATTGATAGTTCTGCTTTGGAGGTATATGACATCGTGGCACATCTCCGCGATGTGTTGCAATTTAGTTGTTAATCTTCAGAGCATTCTGCTAATGTCCCACAGGCAGAGGAAGATGTGAGTCTAGGGTTGATTGGAAATAGGGAGAGGAGATGAAAATTCAAGATGGCAGCAGGACAGATGGCTGAATGGAGCAGAGCATCCAGCAGCCAGAGACCAGGTTGATGACTGTGGTCAGTGCTGCTGTCTGAGGCCTTGTTGATGTCTGTGATCTGTACTACTACTGGAATCCACGTTGATGTTTGTGATTTGGGATATGGACAAAGGTTCAGTTGACGTCGATGATCCGAGCTGCAGCTGGAGGCTAGGACCATGTCGTTGTCCATGATTCTTGACGCCGTTGTGATCCATGTTGATGTTGGTGATCTATGTTCCCATGGAAAACCATATTATGTCCGAGTCCATTCTGCGGCCAGCGGCCATGGGCAGGAGAGTCCCTTTTGCAGTGGTGTCAACGACTATAGATTCATGCCTGAGAATAAGAGACATTGAGAGCTTCTGTGCCAACTTCCCCCCTTGAAAGAAAGAAAGAAAGAAGGAAAGAAAGAAAAGATACAGTTCAGACATGAAACTATTGAAGAGAATCCTTAAAAACTGTGATAAAGATTCTGACGTGTAGCTCTTCACAGTTGATGCCTTCTCCTGGGATGAGGGCTCAGTTATCTTTAAGGGTCTGCCCACCCGGAGTCTGGACATGCTCCAATGAGGAGCTTGTTTGTGTGTGTGTGTGTGTGTGTGTGTGTGTGTGTATGTTTTGAAGGCACTGAGGTGGGAGGGTGGACCTGGGAGGAAGTGGGTATGGTTGGGATATATTGTATATGAAAATCTCATATAATTTATAAGAGTATTATGAAACCTCGGGGGGGGGGATGGGGAGAAGCTTGGTGCATATGTATGCCAAATAGGAGCATTAATTTTAGGATGGAGGGAGGAAGGCAAAAGAGGATTGCAGATATATTCCAGGGTACAGTCGTGTTAAGGAGACCAATGGGGGACATTTCCCTGAAAGGCAGCTGTGGTAGTTTGAACAGTATGGCCCAGGTGTGGAAGAATTAGGAGCTGTGGCCTTGCTGGAGGAGGTGTGTCACTGGGGATGGGCTTTGAGGTTTCAAAATCTCATGACATTCCCAGTTAGCAGGCTCCCTTGGCCTCCGGGTTGTTGGCTCAGGATGTGAGCTCTCAGGCTGCGCCAGCGCCATGCCTGCTGTCTGCTGCCATGCTCCCTCCCACCGCGGCCATGGGCTTCAACCCTCTGGAACCGTGAGCCCCCAAACTAAATGCTTTCTTTTATAAGTTGCCTTGATCATGACGCCTTGTCACAGCAATAGGAAGTAACCAAGACAACAGTAATGCGACTGGAGGCAGAAAAAGCACTGAGAGAAGCGGAGGAAATGGAAAGCTGACCCGCGATATATAGGCTGGTCCATCCAGGAAGGCATGCCACATTTAACAAGTAAAATAAAGGACACCTAGACAAATTCGAGTTTCATATAAACAAAATTTTTGTTTTTCCTCCGAGACAGGGTTTCCCTGTTGTAACTCTGGCTGTCCTGGAACTCACTCTGTAGACCAGGCTGGCCTCAAACTCACAGAGATCCGCCTGCCTCTGCCTCCCGAGCGCTGGGATTAAAGACGTGCGCCGCCACCGCCCAGTCTATGGTTTGTTTCATATAGTCATACCTCCGATATTATGTGAATGGACATAACACCCTTATACCAAACATCTGTTTGTTTAAAATTCAGAGTTAGCTGCTGTCCTCTGTTTAAGCTGGTTGGTCCTGAGTGAGACAGCTGCTCAGAGCTCTGTCCGGCACACCGTCCACCCCTAGACACGGAGAAGCCAGAGTTGGAGGGAGACCTGTCCGTGACCACAGAGTTTGTGAGCGGCTGCGTGAATGAAGTCAGGTTTTCTGAATGCAAAATGGGGTGCTGTCCCCTCTAAGGTACTGTCTCCTCTAAATGGGGTGCTATCTTCTGTAAGTGGAGTGCTGTCTCTTCTAGTGGGGTACTGTCTCCTCTATGTGGGGTGATGTCTCCTCTAGTTGGGTGCTAACTCCTCTAGTGGGGTGCTGTCTCCTCTATGTGGAGTACTGTCTCTAAGGAGGGATGTTATCTCCTCTATGTGGGATTCTGTCTCCCCTAGTGGGGTGCTGTCTACTCTAGTAGGGTGCTGTCTCCTCTAAATGGGGTGCTATCTTCTGTAAGTGGAGTGTTGTCTCCTTTAGTGGAGTGCTGTCTTCTCTAGGTGGGGTGCTGACTCCCCTAGTGGGGTACCATCTCCTCTATGCACAGTACTGACTCCTCTAAGACGGGTGCTATCCCCTCTACATGGGGTGCTGACTCCTCTATGCAGAGTGCAGCCTTCTCCCTGCAGGGCACTGTCTCCTCTATGTATCTCTCACAACCCCAGGTGACAGCACTTGCCTGAAGTAAGAACCTCCAACCTGGAGGCGGAACAACAGCCTGAGCCCTGGAGGACTTTTACTCAGGGATTGCTGGGAGGAGTTGGAGCTCTCCAGGTGCGGCTTCAGTGTAGGTGGGGTTATTCCTAGTCGTATCAAATTTTGTTATTATTTTGTTGGTGGGAATCAAACCCAGGGCATCATGTGTGCTGCTCTATCACTAAGCCACACTCCAAGCTGCTAGGCAGAATAATTAGAGACCCAATTTTAAGGGGTCCCATATCAGGATTGGGACTAAAGGAAAAGGGGAGGTGGAATTTGCCTTAGGGTCTTATATTTTATTTGTCCTGTTATTGCTCTAGAATTCTAAGTAATCAGAGGAAGAGGGGGAGGGGTGTACTGGGAAAGAAGAGCCACTTAAAAAAAGCAGTTCTGTCTGGTTTTAAAAATATTAAGAAAAAGCTGGGCATAGTGGAGCGTGCCTTTAATCCCAGCATTCAAGAGGCAGAGGCAGGTAGGTATCTGTGAATTTAAAGCCAGCCTGGTCTATATATCGGATTCCAGAACAGCCAGGGCTACATAGAGAGACCCTGTCTCAAAACAAAAAGTTATGGTAAGAAACACTCAGCATCAAATTCCTCATTGTAACCCGTTCGGTGGTATTCAGTCTTGAGAGCACTCCAAAACTTTTACTCCAAGCACAGGTCACTGCTGGGTAGCCAGTCTCCAGGTTGCTCAGCTTGTAAACTTGTCTATTTCCGCTCAATGACTCCCCATTTCTCCTCTTCTGGATCCTGATGATTACCACTGGATCTCATATTTTCTTCCCTCACACCCCACCCTGTGGCACTGGGGTTTGAACTCAGAGCCTCAAACACGCTCCGCAACACACGCAGTCTCTCCGAGGCAGGCCTGCCTTTGTGCTTTTCTATTTATGAATGTGTTAACTCTAGATACTTCAAACCAGAGGCAAAGAGAGACTTTTTCCTCTTGTCTTTCTGCTCTCTTCTTTTCTTCTCTTTCTTATATTAATTACATTACTTAAAGATTATGTGGCTGGATAGTGGTGGCACATGCCTTTAATCCCAGCACTCAAGAGGCAGAGGCAGGTGGATTTCTGTGAGTTGGACCAGCCTGGTCTACAGCGTGAGCTTCAGAATAGCCAGAGTTACAACAGAGAAACCCTGTCTCAAAAAACCAAAAAAAAAAAAAAAGTTTGTGTGTATGTGTGACTATGTGCATGCACATACATGAACTTAGATATCCACAAAGACTACAGACATCACATTCCCCTGGAGCTGGGGTTACAGGTCCCTGTGAGCCACCCACTGTGAGTGATGAGAACTGAACTCGGGTCCTCTACAAGGGCTGTCCACACTCTGAACTGCTCTGCCGTCTCTCTACCCACTTTTCTTTCTTGAGTCTCGCTGTGCTGTCCAGGCTGGCCTCTGAACACAAGGTCTCCTCGTCCTAGCCCAGACTTCCTTGAATGTACTCTTGTGTCTCCATACCCAGTTAGAGGATGTGGCTCTGAGAATCAAGTGCGTTGGCTCTGAGAATCAAGCCCAGAGCCTTAGGCATGGTAGGCAGGCTCTCGGCCCTGAGGGGTCATTTTTATATACAGTACTTGATTCTTACCCAGAGGTATTCAAGAGTCAAGTCCTACACCGTCTGTGTTCCTTAGACTATGGCTGTATTCACAGGCAACATTTCACCTAAAAGCCTACAACAGAAATGTGAAGGAAGAATCTTCTAGTGCTGCTTAGGAGACAGACGTCTGGAAGGAACGCAGAGACACCCCAATCTTGGAGCGCTTTTATTGTTTTTAAAGTTAGTTGGAGATTTGTGTGTCTCCCACCGATAACTGCCGATCAGCGGTAACATGGTAGGTCAGAACAGCTTGGAGAACACTTTAGATTCCTGCATCTCTTAACATCACACACATCACACACAGAGAGAAATAAAAGCTGTCTTTATAAAGTGCCTTTAACCTTTCCCTGCTCTCTTTCTTTCCCATGTGCCTGCTTGCCCTTCTGCCTGTGGTCATGGGACCACAGAGCATGAAGTCTCTGGCCAGACAGACAACTCCATACTCTCCCCTGGTACAGAGACTTCTGACTTCACAGGTTTGGCCTGAGATAGTTCTGCAATCTCCCTTAGGTCTTGTTCCAGGGACTGTTTATGCATTTGTAAAAGTTTGAGCTCAGTGCTCAGGACAGAATGGATCCTCAGTCCCCAGAAGTTGCACCTGATTTTTTTCCCTGTGTGAAAGACTGTCAGGTCACTGATGAAGCACTTTATGAGTCTGGCTCTTCTGTCCTGAGGAATCTACCTCAATCTTCCTTTTCATATCAACACTACCTGCAGCCAAGGTTGTCTGTGTTAGGATGAGGGTGTTCAGTCAACAGAACAGACCATCCTAGAAAGATGGAGATCCCTAGTAAAGGGAGAGAAGCTTGTGGATTTAAAGGGAGTGTAAGTGGGTTTGAAACAGACAGAAATAATCCCATTTAAGGTGATTTGTGTTGAAAAATGGCCACCTTACCTGTAAGTACATCTTGCGTTCATAACACCCAGTTTGTTCCTTATGGGTGAGAGTGATCTCAGTCACCAGTCAGATTTGTTTGTGGCCCTCCAGAGAACTCCCACCAGCAGGCTTGATTTTGAAACTTTCTCGGGTGACCTGGTCTGTCTTTCCCCTTCCTTTCTTGAGCAGCAGAAGCCAGCAGCTCAGGGATCAGCCAGGTGGCAGCTCGCAGCAGCAACAGAACAGCAGATGCCCTCTGGAGATGCTCTGAGCACATTCCTCTTTCCCCATCTTTTATCAGAACTGTCTGTCTGTCTCCTCTCCCTCAGCTTCTCCCTCTCTGAAACCCTGGAGCTCCAGACCACAGAAGGCAGGAGGTTTGGAGAGGGAGAGAGAAGCTGGGAAGATAGAGTAAGGAGGGGGTGCATGAGTCTGGATGCAGACATGATGGAATTTTGGGGGTAGAAAGTTTAATGGGAAAGCTTCCCGTAAGGCCTAGTACAGAAAGTGTTGAGTCGCAGAATAAGACTTGGCCCTAATGCCAAATGCCACCATAATTCCCAGTCTCTTCTGTTTTTCAATCAACTTGTTTTTAACCTCGGTGGTTCCCGGGATAAACAGAAACCCATCACTTCTCCAACCCAGGAATTCTAGGAAGAGGCAAATGGCCGTCATTCAGTAAACTCACAGCCTACTTCTGAAGGCCAGGGAGGGAGCCTCGTCTCAAATTCTCCACTACAGGACCAGCAGAAGAAAGGTGTTAGCATAAGATGGAGAGAGAGCATAGAATGTACCTCACATTAGCAGACAATATTGCCTTGATTGCAGACCACACACATGAATTGAATTGATAAAGGAATCTTCCCATCAAAGCCAGAAATGAGCGGAAATTAACTTTAACAAAGTAAGTAACTGCACGGAGAGACAGACAGAAGGAGCCCGGTGTATCCTCTGTGTGTTGCAGACGCAGAAGAGCAAAGTGTCTGGGCCCATCAGTGAGCTCGAGAATGATTAATAAACACTTATGGGGACATTCATCTGACAGGCGACTGACAAAGCCCCACAATGGTGGGGAGAAGGGGGCATTTCTCTTGATAGATGTATCTGAAATGCTCATTTACTCCTCTTTGATGGATTTAAACGTCCAGGTAGTCTTTCTCCATAGACACTGATTTGGAAGTGGTGCTGGGTTAAAAGGAACGGATGGAGACTTAACTACACCGGAGTGGAAGGAAATGTATTCACCCTCATCATCAACGTGTAGATTGGGATGTGCAGAGGTTGGGAAAGTACTCTCCTTCGTGTCTAAAGCAAGCTAGACTGGCGTGAAATCATCCTGTAAATGGCATTAGTAACTAAATCCTGCACAGATCTTTTTCTTCCAAGTCTCAAAACAGGTGTTTGGCAGAAGTGGCCAACACAAGCTCCTCTGTTGCAGGCAAAACACTTATATATATATAAAATAAAATACATAAATCTAAAAAGAAACAAACTTAAGTAGATATGTCAATGAATATAAAATAAAATTCTTGAAGTCTATCACTCACAGGTAACTGCTAGTGTTTTGGCTTATGTTATCTCAGATTTTTGTTGTCGTTGCTGTTCTTGATGCAAGGGATAAACCCCTGGACTTTTGTGTGTATGAAAATGTCACAGAGAAACTCCTTATTCTGTGTGCTAACAACAGAAACTCCCGCCCCTCTGGGCCTTGTATACGCTAGGCAAATGCTCTGCTACCGAGTTAAATCAAGCAAAAGCAAGACTTCCTTCCCAAGGATTTTTCTACGTGGAAAATGTGACATATATTTATTAGGTCTGATATTTTCCCATTTAATAGAATACTATTACTCATTAATATGACCAGTTCTCATTGTGTAGACCAGGATGACCTGAAACTCGCAGAGATTCTCCTGCCTCTGCCTCTTGAGTTCTGGGATTAAAGGCGTGTGCCACCATGCTCGGCAGTCAAGACAACATTTTAAACACACAACAACAGTTTCGCTGTGCAGATCCACACACACAAGATCACTCACCTCTGCAATCTCAGCTCTCAGGAGTCTGAGACAGGAAGTGTATCATGAGTTTGAGACCAAATGGGTGACATAGTAGGATCTGGGCCAGCCTGTTCTGCAGTGTGATACCCTGTCTTAGACAAACAAATACACAAACCAACGATTTAACCTTTTGCTTGTTATTAGGCATTTGGATATGCTGGAACTGTTTAATGTCATAAAGAGCAAAATGCTTCCAAACCATTCTTTTAACATCCAGTTCTGTGGCTGTAAATACTGCCGGCATAACTCCTGGAGCTGAGGAGGACTCAAAGGAGACTCCTGTATCGAAGGCTTGGATTGTATGTGGTTGCACTGAACATCTCAATTTACATCCTGCCGCCAGAATTCCAGAGTATGTGTTTCCCTATGTTGTCAACGACGCCAGCATTACAGCTTCGCCTTGTTTTTGCTGATATGAAAAATGGAAAGTTAGCTAGGTGGCTTATTTTCACTTAGTGAACTTATGGACAAATTGACAAACAATTACAGAGTCAAGTGATGATCTTCTAAAAGGCTTTGGTCACGGTTTAACATTCCATGTATAGGAACACAGAGGAAAACATCCCTAATATTCCTCATGTTGCTAAACTGCCGGCTTTACAAACAGGACAGACACCCACTTCTGCCCCATTTTAGACCCAAGTGTCCTCTCTGGTCAGGCAAGCCCCTCTGCCCCGCTCGGTAATGGAGCAAGGGGAAAATGACAAACAGCTAAGGGTCTTAAAACCATTGTTTCCAAATGAGGTTGCCATGGCTTGTCCCATAGCATAAAAACATCTGCTGTAGGGTGACCCCCCCAGCCATAAAATTATTTTCATTGATACTTCATAACTGTAATTTTGCTACTGTTATGAATTGTAATGTAAATATCTGAAATGCCGATGGTTTTAGGCGACCCCTGTGAAGGGGTCATTTGACCCCCAAAGGGTTGCAAACCCACAGGTTGAGAACTGCTCCTTCACTGGGACACGGTGGGACACTGAGGAAACGGATCGTTTTGGAAGGAAATCGGGTCATTGTGGGCGTGGCTGTGAAATGAATATTGAGACCACAGCCCCTTCTTTTCTACTTGACTTCCTGCCCACCATTTTGTGAGCAGCCTTCAACCTCATCCCTTCTTAAGATGACTGTCTCGGGTCCTTGGTGACAGTGATGGGAAGCTGCCCAACACGCTCGGGAAATCCGATGTCCTCCAAGATTTCCAAGGCTCTCTCAACCTGTTTCTCCCTCGTCTCCCTCCGTTCCCCACTCTCAGAGCAATCCTGCTTCGTCTTTCTCTACCACACACGGCACAGGCTTCTTCCACATAATGATGCTTCCTTTTCTTTTTTCTGTTTGTGCTCTTTTGATACAGGGTCTCTCTAGATAGCCCTGGCTAGCCTGCAACTCCCTCTGTAGACCAGGCTGGCCTCGAACTTCCAGGGTTTCACCTGCCTCTGCCTCCTGAGTGCTGGGATGAAAATGTGTGCTGCTGTACTCACCCACCTGGAGTCTGCATTTTAAAAGACTGTTTTCTAAAGGAAGACTCATCTTTTTTTTTTTTTTTTTCAGGGTTCATCCAATTCTCAAGGGCGTTTCAGAGCAGTCCCTATTTTGCATCTTGACAAAAGTTTTTACTCTTTAAAAAACTATTTATCATGATTATTATTATTATTATTATTATTTGTGTATGTGTGTATGTGTGTGTGTGTGTGTGTGTGTGTGTGTATGTTTATAATAGCCCCAAAAATTCAGAAGAGGATCACAGATCCTCTGGAGCTGGAATTTCAGGCAGATGAGTAGCCTGACATAGATGCTGAGAACTGAATTTGCGTCCTCTGGAGGATAAACAAGTATTCTTAACCTCTGAGCTATTTTTCTAATATTTATTTATTTATTTATTTATTTATTTATTTATTTATTTATTTATTTATTTATTTATTTATTTATCAAGACAAGGTTTCTCTGTTGTAACTCTGGCTGTCCCAGAACTCACTGTGTAGACCAGGCTCCCGAGCGTTGGGATTAAATGTGTGCACCACCGCTGCCCGGCTTGAGCTGTCTTTCTAGCCTCTGCTTTTCCTCACTCATGAGATAGAGTCTTGCTGTATAGTTCACATGGCTGGAACTCAGTATGCAGCCCAGGCTGACTTTGAGCTTGCAGCCTTCTAAATACTGGGAATCACAGGCCTGTATCACCATGCCCAAGTAGATTGATGTTTCTGATTGGAAGTTCAACACGTGAGTGAGCACTAATTAGTTCCTCACAGTACAACAGGCCATTCTAAATGATCGCTTATTGTTGAAGACTCAGGAGTCTTCCAAAGAAAGAGCTCTGATGTTCTTTTACAAATACGATGATAATGCTAGGGGCAAAGACTACACATTCACCTCCCCGAATCAGGCAAAATTTATAAAGAGCCTCTCCCCAGTCTAGACTTCTGTCTAGGAGCAGGCTGTTGGAACGAGGTGCCTTTCCTGCACAGATTCCAAGACAAAGAGATCAGCTGGTTGCCATTTCTGTGACTCTAGAGATGCCAAGCCTGGAGGCTGGGCTTGGATTCTCACATGACAGGAGGCAGTGATGGATGAAGGTCCAGTTGAAGTCAGAGCTTAGATGCTGTGGTGGGTTGCTGTGCCTGCCAGTTGGAGGCTGGATTTTTCTCGTCACTTTCTAGCTTGGTATATCATGTCAGTTTCCCTGAAGGAGGAGCAGAACTATTGACAGCATATCGTGGGGCACAGGCCACCATTGGGGAGCCCTCTGAACAGTGGGGGTACTGCTCATCCAGGCAGTTGATGCTTCCTGCTTCAGGCATCAAGAGAAAGTTGCTGGAGGAAGATGTTGCTCCCACCTACCAAGGGCTCTGGCAGGAAAGTGATTCCTACCCAAGGGAGCTGGGAAAACCCTGGGAGATACTGAAAGTAAGGTGTTATGGTATATTTGAACATATCTCCAGATGTTATGTTCACTGAAGATAATAAGTGCATTGGCTGCCTGAAGCCTGGCAGGATGTGATTTCTATAGCTGAAACGGCCTGTTTTCTAATGTAAATAAGAGCTACTCCCTCATAGCTCAGCGTAAACAGAGTTGCTGATAAAGAGGTCATTTGGATGTTCCACCAGGCCAGAGAGAGGAAAGAGCCTGGCCTGGTCTCTCCTATTGTCCTGTAGTTACCCCACTATAAACTTGGACAGGGTGTGGCCCGGCCCCTTTTGTGTTAGATGACACCCCACTATAAACGTGGACATGCCATGATGGCCAAAGGTTTGGGAGGAGTAAAACCACTGAATCTCTTTGATCAGGCAAATAGTCTTCTAAGAGAGAGCAAGGGGGGCTTTTCAAGATAAGAATAAACATCCTGGACCACTAGGAGCAGCTGGAGCTGGGAGACAGCAGTGCAGCGCTCTCTGCTGAGGTGTGTCTGGCTTGTGCCTTTAAAAATGTCTCATGTGTTTTTATTGATGTAAGGATTGCCTGACTCAGCTCTGCCTACGCTCACGACTTGAAGAAGTGGCCCAGCCACCTTCAACTATAGGAGAGGACCCTCCTCTGATGCCAAAAGATTCTTCCCCCTTGGGTACGCAACCAAGCCAGTCAGGAGAGGGAAGAGGTGTCTCCATCATCGTTAGCTTGGCACACCACCTAAATCTTTCTCCACATCACCAAAGTCGGGCAGCCATGAGGGTGAGGTGGGTTTGAGTGCAGGCCTCTTTTACTCAATCTCTGCTCCAGGCTCCTCAGTGAGGTACAGGAGCCATGTATCAGGAGACTCTAGTCAGGCATGTCCACGCTCGTAGGCTGCATGCGTCCCGGGATAGCTATGAACATGGAGCAGTAAGGACCAGAAGAGGACGTGGAGAAGGTGTCAGGGGTTTGAGCTGAGAATTTAGACAACGAGAAGCTGGCGTTTGGTTCTGTATTGGCTAGTTTTCTGTCAACACAAGCTAGAATCATCAGAGAGAGAGTCTCATTTGAGAAAATGTCTCCATAGGATCGGGCTGTATGCAAGCCTGTAGGGCATTTTCTTAATTAGTGATTGATGAGGGTGGACCCAGCCCATTGTGAGTGGGGTCACCCCTGGGCTGGTTGTCCTGTGTTCTATAAGAAATCAGGCTGAGCAGCAAGCCAGTAGGCAGCACCCCTCCATGGCCTCTGCCTCAGCTCCTGCCTCCAGGTTCCTGCCCTGACTTGAGTTCCTGCCCTCACTGCTTTGGATGGTGAATTGTCGTATGGACCGGTGAGTGAAATAAACCCTTTCCTCCCCAACTCATTTTTGGTCATGGTGTTTCATCACAGCAAAAGAAAGCCTACGACAGATATGTAGCAGAAAAGATATGTTTTGGAAGGAAGGGCAGATGAGGCAGTTGGGAAGGCCTGTTTCCCAACAGGGATACGTGGCTCTGAGCTGTTGCTCTGACTTCCTTATCTCCAAGATGGAAACCATACTCACAGGGCTAATCTGGGAGCGTCCATGAGACAATATGGGAGAAGTCACGGAACAGAGCCCTTGTTGGCACCATGTATGGTGAGTGCTCAGTCTCCTCCCACCACTCCTCATGTTGGCACATGCTCTGTGTGCCCTGTCCCCTTGTAGCCATAACATGGGGGCTGACGGATGACAAAGACTCACTGTGCAGGTGCCGGCAGGTGATCCACAAGTTGGGTGCGCGTCCCTATTTTTCCGTGCTGGAGTCTGGTCATTTTGCCCCTTCTCCTCATACCGGGGTCTCAGCCTCTGCCCCTCCTCTCAGTGTTCTCCAACCCCAGTTTTCCTCTCTACGAGGGCATATAACCCCGAGAGTCTCCCCTAAGGGTGTTGGCTTGCTCACACTGTCACAATAGCAGACTGTTCGCAGTCACCTATTTGGACACGTAAAAGCCTTTTGTTGCCTGCAAATTGTAGACAATATCCCCGTTCTGTCCTGCCAAGGACTCAGGAGAGGTCGAGAGGGTGTAGATCTGAGGGTCAGCAAACAAATTGGGATGCGCGGGGAGTCGGCCACGTGTGCGCCTCTGGGAACTGCTGTGCTGAAGATGGGGAAACTGCCTTGGGATGTCCGTGTCTCCCTTTGTCCTCGCCTTGGGTTGGGTAGAATCAGCGATCATTACGTTGCTTGTTGGAAGCATTGTTATACCAGGTCTCGGTGCCACACAGGTACCGCAGGCACTCAGCAAATGAAGCTCAACGAAGCCTGTCCTGAATACAAAATTCTGTCTGAAAGAATCTACGAGACGGTACATTTACAGGAGCGATTGTGAGTATCGGAGAGAAGCTATTCCCAAGTCTCCTGCATAAGCAGAGCGGTGTCATGGAGTGTGAATTGAGGCGGCTTCTTGTCGCTGCAATGGCCAAACAACGTACCTGTGGTTTGTTTGCAAGGCAGCCATGACACTGGGGATGGCTATGGAGCCTGACAGCATTTCCTGAAGCCTTCATGAAGAAGCAATGACTCAAAATATTCAGATATATGGGCAGGGCAAGTCCCAGATCTTATTATTTGTGTGATCTTGAGCACGTGTTTATCGCTCTGAGCCTAAATGTTCTCAACAGAAAAACAAAGATAAAGATACTTGCCTGAAGCTGAGCGCCGAGGAGCACACCTTTGGGAGGCAGAGGCAGGGGGATCTCTCTGAGTTCGAGGCCAGCCTGATCTACGTAGTGAATTCCAGAACAGCCAGAGCTGTGTGGCGAGACCTTGTCTCAAACAAAACAAACAAATGAAAGACACTTGCCTGCTTCCCAAAGAGATGGGTGCAGAACTCAAACGAAAGATTGTAAAAATGTTCAGAAACCAGTCTCTCCAGGTCAGTGTATGGCGCTGGCTATTATGTCTTCCACGGGCGACAAGACCCGTGCTGAGGGTGCCTTCCATCGCTGTGGAATGTCACTTGAAGGCAGGTCCTGTGTTGGGGGGGGAGCCTGTGTTGAGGCTCCTGGCATCTATTCGAGTGTGTTCAGGTCAGCTGAAAGGTCTAGTTGGTGACCTATATCGACCAGTTTCACAGCTCCAAGACATACAGCAAAGCTACGTCATCATGGCCAAGGGATTTGGGGGAACCTGGGCTGGATCCCATTGCCAGTGGGCTTTAAAAGGGTGCAGGCTTGTGAATGTAAGTGGCACGAGGTAGCAGAGGAGGGTGGCTAACTCCCACAAGGTGACGGTCACAGGGTGTAGCTGGCCCCTGGCTTCACAGCACTGCGAAGTGCTGTTGTCCGCTGGAGTTAGTGAAAACAAGCACTCTGACTTGTCTCAGCAAAGATCCCAGCAGACAGGAACGTTGAGCCGGAATGAATGTCTTGGGATTAGGGTCAGATTTGTGTTTTGGAGGAAGCCAATGCCAGGTCAAAGTGGCACCAGGAGCTGCCCAGAAATCCCAGTCTTGGGACCGGTATCTCCGACAGACCGGGAGGTTCCTTTTAGGACAGATGGGACGGAATCTCTCCTCAGCCCTCAATCATAGGCCACTTTTTTTTTCCCACACCACTCTGTCAAAGACTCCGCAAGACGGTAAGCGGATTGCAGGTATTGTCTGTGTAGAGACAGACAGAATGACCGCTCTGCCATCTGCTGGCTGAGGGACACTGTGCGAACGACCGCACCCTCTAGGCCCCCTCGGTTTTCATCAGTGAAGTGGGGGTGTGATAACTATACCCCCTTATCCACAGTTTTGTTTTCTGAGGCTTCGGTTCCTTGCGCTCAACTGCCATCAGAAAATATCAAGTAGAGAACCGCGAAAATAAATAACGGGAGTGTTCGCTTGTGTACCACCCAGAGAACTGTGATGAGCTCGCTCTCGCGTTTCGCCAGCGTGTCCACACTGTATGCGCTACCCGACCGGCACTGGACAGTCTGCTCCGCTGCAGCATCCGCCCGCACAACGCTGCGGGCCTGTGTTCAAGTGAGCCTTATTCTGTGTAGCAGTGGCCAGGCGGTGGGCAAGTAGTGATGCTGGCGATTTCATCCCGGTATAGATTTACGGTCGTTCTCGTTGGCGATCATTCCTGCTCGCATCTTACTGTGCTTCACTCCCTAATTAGACTTTATTACAGGCTTGTGAGGGTGAGCGGGGGAAACGCACAGCAGGGGTTTGGTACGACTGATGGTTTCAGGCATACGATGGGGGAATCTTAGGACACGTTCCCTGAGATAAGGAAGGACTTCTGTAATTCCTCTCTCTACGTAGTACTGGAGGTCGAAGCCAGGACTTCGCGAATGCTGGACAAGTGTTCTGTCACCGAGTTATATCCCTGGGTCTGTAAAATTATTTTTAATTTATTAATTTTTTTTGACAAAATAATATGATAAAAATTGTTCATTTATTTTGCTGTGCACATTAAGTGCTGGTGCTAGTTGGGTCCAGTGTTCAGTCAACACATGATGGTGAAGACAATGATGTAATGCTCATAAATTTCTTAATTTTTTGCTTTTGAAGGTGTGTTGGGAGAACGCAAGGCAAGCGGTCTTTTACCATTGAACCACGCTTGCATTCCCAGTCGAAAACTTGTCTAGCAGTGACTGACACGCAGTAAAAGTCTTGTGTGTGTTCAACAATAAGTGGCATCAACAGCAGCACTGAGAGGCCTGAGGGGCTCTGGGATCCCACCTGAGCTACGGCAGGCAGCCATCAACAGTAGAAACTGCATTTCCCGGTCCCGGGCCACATGGACGACACAGTATAAAACTTCAGTCCGTGAAAAGCAGGGAGATGCAATAATCATATCCAAATCAAACTCCTAGACGCGGAAACATCCACCCCTGAAAAGAAGACACACCAAAGAGGGTTAGGGAAGATTAGCTGGGGGAAACTTTAGATCATTTAAAAGCACAGAAACGGGAATTTATTCCAAAGAAAGCTGTTTGTTGAATGGTGGTTTCCTCTAAATTGAACCATTCCCTCCAAGAAACATGAGGAGGAGGCCTGGTCGCCTGTCTGGGAGAAAAGAAACTTAGAAGATTCTGGTGGCTCCTCTGCAGCGGTATGCAAGGACTGAACAACGGCCGGGTGTGGAGACGGTCTGCCCAGCTGCAGAGAGCCTGACTGCGCAGCCGCCTGCAGGCTGTGCAGAGAGCCCCAGGCTGTAGTTGGCACTTTATGGTAACAGCGGCTTCGGCATCCCCCTACCCCTGTAAGTCGCCCCTCACCCAATACTCTTGTTAGTGACCTCAATCGAAACTCACTGGTTCACCAGGTTGGACTTCACTGAAATTGTTACTTTGGTCTTTTCTGGGCTTTGCTTCTGGGGTGAAGAGAAGTGTATGTGTGTGTGTGTGTGTGTGTGTCTGCAGTGGGTTGCATCTTCCCAGAAAGTCTGTCCCACAACAGAAGCAGCTCATAGGACAAAGAATTTGGGGAAAATGAACAGTGTCAGTGAGCTGTGGAACCAAGGCTGAGGATACACTCACGGCTGGAGCTCCCGAAGAGGGTGGAGAAGAAACAATTAAAGAGGCAGCAGCCGAAACTGCCCAGGCTCTTTACACCAGCCTGTGGACCCACAGTGTTCAATAAAACTGGCATGCGAGAAACACAACCAACTCTACCTTGGCGAGCATAGCCAATGACAGAGTCCTAAAGCAGCCAGAGAAGGGAGCCACGTGTACACAGAAAGTACGGGTGAGTGGGATTATCTGGCAGAAAAGAATGCAAAGAGAACACAGTAAAGTGTTATACTAAAAAGGAAGGAAGGAAGGAAGGAAGGAAGGAAGGACGGAAGGAAGGAAGGAAGGAAGGACAGAAGGAAGGAAGGAAGGAGGAAAGGAAGGAAGGAAGGAAGAAAGGAGGAAAGGAAGGAAGGAAGGAAAGAAGGAAGGAAGGAGGAAAGGAAGGAAGGAAGGGAGGGAAGGAAGGAAGGAAGGGAGGGAAGGAAGGAAGGAAGGGAGGGAAGGAAGGAAGCAGAATAAAACAACTTTTTTGTGTGTGGAAGCTCACAGAATTCTTCATCAGCAGCTGCCTTATAAAAATGCTCCAAGTGTGTCTGTGGCAACCGCTCAGCGGTTAAGAGCACTTACTCCTGCAGAGGACCAAGGTTCAATTCCCAGCACCCACTACCACACCCACAGTGGCTCCCAGCCGGCTGCGACTCCAGGTCCACGGAATCTGATGCCCTCTGGGTTTCTGGTGAGATTCCTGGAAAACTGTAGATTTTCAACTGGGAAAAGGTGAAGGGCCTTAAGCAAATGTTAGCAGAATTGAAATCCCTGCTTGGCAGCTGGGGAGGTGTTTCAGTGAGACTGTGGGAGTGAGGGGTTACTTTCCTTTTCGGTGTCTCTAAAACGTCTCCCTCTTAATCATGCCTCAGGCTCTCTTGCTGAAGAGTTAAATATTTTATTTTATTTGTTATTATTATTATTATTATTATTGTTTGCTTGGTGTAGTCCTAGCTGTGCTGGAACTCACTGTGTAGATCAAGCTGGCCTCGAACACATAGAGATCTGTTGCAGAAGTTTATTTTTAGCTATGTTTAAAATGGTTGTTTTGTGCATTATTGGGTGAAAAGCTGCCTAGGCCATGGCATTTGTATGGTCTGCAGGTGCTGGCTTTCTGTGGGGGATGTTTGATTGCTCATGATCTGCACATGCTATCAGTAGAACACCTGAGGAGCTTAGGTATCAATAAAACCCCCTGAGACGAGACACTCGGGGTTCCACTGTCCAGTACGGTGCTTGCCATGGTAGTGGTTCCCTCTGCTGAGGTCTGGCAGGGTTTGCACCTATGAAAGCCCCTCCGTGTCTTCCTTGCTGAGCCCCACACTCTGGCTATCAACTACAGAGATCCAGCTGCTTCCGAAGTGCTGGCATGTCCTGCTCCGTCTATTCTGGTCACTATCACTGTGTGTGGTCACACGGTGGGCATACCACGGCGCAGGAGTGTAGGTCAGAGGGCTACTTTGGAGCGTTCTCTCCCCCCACCGCAGGATCTGGGGAATGGATTCTAGGGATCGAACTTACGCGGTCAGGCTTGTACAGCGGACGCCTTTCCCCACTGAGACAGCTCATCAGAAGGTAAGGTGTCTTCTCCGGTGGTCTGGACAACGCCAGGGAGTCCAGTCTCCTCTCCTTCAGATCTCAGTGTGCGCGGTGGGAAGATAGTAAGCTTCTTGGCGTTTGGTGGGATTTAGGAGGGTCAGAGTTCAAAGTCATCCTCAGCTACACAACAAGATGCAGGCCAGCCTAGGATCCATGAGACCCTCTCTGGAAAACATAAAATAAAGTGAGCAGACTGTAACAAACCCCCTGAAGAGTCCAGAGGGTGATCGCAGAAGAGGGGGTGGGGATAGCTCCACCCTGCTGTCTGTAGAAGGCTGAAGGGTTCTTTTCAGAGGCCTGCTTATATGAAGCCAGGGTCTTTCAGCAGAAGCAGACTTTTTTTTCTTTTCTTTTAAAAGATGTGTATGGATGTTTTGCTTACATGTATTATGTATGTGTGCCACATGTGTGCAGTGCCCTTGAAGGCCAGAAGAGGGTGTCTGATCCCTGGGATGAGAGTTGTGAGCCACCAGTGGGTGCTGGAAACCAAAACTGGGTCCTCTGGGACAGTAGCCAGTGTTCTTAACCATTGAGCCATCTCTCCAGCCCCAAGAACCAACTCTTAAAAGTTTGCGCCTGACCTTCACATGAGCACCTTGGTATGTGAACACCTGAAAAAACACACACACACACACACACACACACACACACACACACACTATCCTTTGACCTTGAGGCAAATTTCTGCATCACAAGTAAACCAATGTCTTCATGTCTTCCTTCCGAGGCTTTTTTTCTGTAGGACCCAAGCAGCCATTTCCTCGAGCTCACGGCTTACACAGTGGCACGAGTAGTGTTAGAGGCTAAAGGAAAATAAGACGAACCAGTTATTTTCCCGTCCCACGATGCGGTATATTAGGATCTGAGGTGGAGTTGTGCAGAGCGACAGTGTGAGGTTGCTCCTCTGTCCCTGCTGCTGCCGATTGCACCTCCAAATGAACGTACGGTGTAGATGGCTTGTGATGAGCAATGCCTTATCAGACGCTGTCCACGCTGCCCTCATGGTCTCCGCAGTCACCTGTCAGATGTCACCTTGGTGCTCTGTCTGAGAGTCCTGAACTGCAGCCCACAGGAAGGTAGCCTGGCTAATCAGACTTAATGCACCGGTCCCTTTCTTTTGCTGAAGTCTGCCAAAGCCACATCCTCATACTCTTGCTCTCAGAGACGTGGAGAGGTTGGAATGTCGCAAATCCAGAGCCAGATTATCTTTGGTCATCTTTAGGATCCCAGAATTGCCGTTTATTACCCAACTCTGGGTGTGATATAACGACTTTGTGAGTGTGCTGGCTAGTTTTATGTCCACCTGACACGAGGCAGCATCATCAGAGATGAGGAAGCCTCAACTGAGAGAATACCTCTATAGGATCGGGCTGCAGGCAAGCCTACAGGATGTTTTCTTAATCAGTGGTTGATGAGGGAGGGCCTAACCATTGTGGTTGGGAGGGTCCCTGGACTTGTTGTCCTAGGTTCTATAAGAAAGCAGGCTGAGCAAGCCACAAGGAGCAAGCCAGTAAGCAGCACCCCTCCATGGCCTCTGCATCAGCTCCTGCCTCCAGGATCCAGTTCTGTTTGAGTTCCTGTCCTGACTTCCTGTGATGATGGACTATTACGTGGAAGTGTGAGCCAAATAAACCCTTTCCTCCCCAATTTTCTTGGTCATGGTGTTTCATCACAGCAATGGTGACCCTAACTAGGACAATGACCATTAGGTAAATCCTTTGGGATGTACAAACAGACTTCTAACTTCCACCATTCATAAGTCTAAGACTGTCAACAGAGTGTCTAAGGCCTGTAGTTACTATTTCCCCACTTTTTGTACCCACCTATCTGGTTTTCTATCAATAAATCTGAAAAGCACCTTGATTTGCTCTGTTACTATAAACTTTCATGATACTGGTACCATGTTGAAACATGGCATTTGGGGTGACCCACATCTGTGTTCTCGGGCCGTGGTCACTTATATCTGACTCCAGAATAAATTCTCTTATCGTCTTTGAGCTGTGTGAACGAGAATTCCTGGAAAGAAACTGTGTTTGCAAAGACAGATTGATTGATTAGAACTAGTGTTTTGGAGTGATTGGGATGTTGCATGTCTAGAGCTTAATTGTGGAAGTTTATTTTTAGTTATGTATAAAATAATTGTTTTGTACACTATTGGGGGAAGGGCTACCTAGGTCTTGGCATTTTGTATTGTCTGCAGGTGTTGGATTTATGTGGGGAATGTTTGATTGCTCATGATTTTTATGCATATGCTATCAGTAGAACACCTGAGGAGTTCTGGATCATTAAAAACACCTGAGCTCAGGCGCTCAGGGTTCCACTGTCCAGGATGGCACTTGCCAGGATGGTTCCCTCTGCTGAGGTCTGGCAGGGATTCCACCTATGAATACGCCTCCGTCTCTTCCTTACTGAGCTCACACAGTGGCTAACTACTGCACTTATTATCTTGGGCTAGCTTTAGCCCTCTAAATAGTTCCCTTAGCCACCTCTCTGTAGGGCTGACATCCTGTGACTAACAGAATAAGGCCTTTTGGGATTCATTAACTAAGCAGACCACTAGTTTCCACCAACCTACAAGCTAAAAACGCCATTAGAGAGCACCTGAGAACTACAGGAGAGACTCCCCACCTCTCTGTAACCCCCTCTCTTGTTCCCACCATACCATGGTTTATAACTTTTTGTTCTGCCAGTGTAAAAAAAAACTCCATGAAACGGTTTCCTTGTTGGATCTAAATGTGCACTCCTGAGCCATGGCCACTTGCATCTGCTCCAGGATAAACCACGTCTTTTACTCCTTTGAGGGGAGAACTGTTTCTTTCTATGACAGCTCAGAGTTGTGTTTTTTGCAAGGACACCCTGCTGGGTTATGAGCCTTCTGTGTTGTGCTGGTCACAGGGAACGAGTCCCCGCCTGTGGACGGTCAGGCCTGTGGCCCTTGCCTCATCTCCCGCTGTTGGCCCACTGAAGAGGAGACAAAATGTCCCATCAGCATCCGGGAAAATCAGGGCCCACCAATAGAGGGACCAACCTGCTGATTTGGGGCCTGAGACATATCATATTATATTATATATGGTATCATATATCATCTATAGTACATATGATGTATATTTATAATATGTAATATGTAACCTGAGGGCAAACGACTAAGAAAACTACATAGACCAGTTTAGTTACCTTCCATTCCTGTGATAAAACACCATGACCGGAAGCAACTCACAGAAGGGAGAGTTTGTTTGGGCTCCAGTGGATTAGCGTTCATCACAGCAGGGAAGCGTGGCTGCAAGCCACAGGCGTGGCACCTTGCGCCCTGAGAATTCACATCTTCAAACAGAAGCAAGAAGCAGAGAGAGTAAACTGGAAGTAAGGCAGTTTTTACTCTCAAAGCCCACTTCCAGTGACATATTAACTTCAACAAGGCTGCTCTCCTAGACTTCCCCAAACAGCATCACCAAGTGGGAACTAATTATTCAACTCTCTGAGCCTATGGGGGACATTCTCGTCATTTAAACCACCGCAGCCAGTAGCGCATCATACCAGACCCAATGTTGTTTACTTGGGATGCGAGTACACTTCAGGGGTAGAGCCCTTGCCTAGCATGTATGAAACTGGGGGTTCGAGCCTTAAGAACCGCAAAAGAAGCCTCCTGGGCTTTTGAAGATGTCAGGAGTGCATTTGCAAGGACCCCAACCCCTCACCACGTGCACGTCCACCTCCGACATGCTAACAGGATCTAGAAACACCAAGCTTCGTTTTCACATATTAAAGTCACCATTAGGCAAACCTGCAGGAAGGGTCAGGGTTCCTTCCCTCCGCAACTCCAATAAGATCAGTGAGATTGGGTTTCCATCTATTGCGTTTTATTTGCGAGACAAGAGTCAGAAATAGTAATGACTTCTTTCCCCCCTTCAATTTCATCTCCTGTCCTCTCAGTTTTCAAAGATAAATAGCTCTTGTCCCATCTGTCCACTCTCCTCCCTCCCCATGGCATTCTCTTAGAGGGAAGTGGGACCTCCCAATTACAATAACAAGCACCCCCACTGAAGCCACAGCCCAAGGGGGGGCTACAATAACCCAGACTACAGGTGTGTTTTTTCATGTGGTTAATGGACAGCATGCTTTAGCAGGGAAACTAACCTACATAGCCTTTCTAGAATGGAGACCAAGAAAATGTGTGCCAGGCAACACAGCAGGGCATGAGTCCCTGGGCCCACCAACATCTTGAGAAGCCAGTGCCCGGGTAGCCCACAAATCCCAGAATCATCCAGCCCTGCACCCTTCTCTCGGATCTCCACTTTTCAGCATCCCCAAGAACTTGACTTGAGGAATTCCTCCCACGTTCTGCGTATCCTCCAGCACCCGTGCCTCTCGGCATTCAGAGGCTGGGGGTGGGGGGGGGGGCGGCAGAGGGATGGGAGGGAGGAGTAGAGTGGAAGGATACAAACTTGGGAAATAAACATTTTTTTGGGAACCCTCCAGATTGTCTTAGAATCAGCGAGACTCATGAGCCCGCCACAATAGGTCCACTTTCATGTGGGTGCTAAAGCAGGCAAGACTTCCAGGCAAAAAGTCTGAATGTGAATTTAGCTAGTTTTGGATAAAGACGCCTTTCAGCGTCAATACACACCATGAATGCAGCGGCGGTGGAGTTACAACTTAATGAGCTGAGGGGAAGTGCACAGGGTCAGGCCTCATCTCTCAGCCTCTGTCATGCTAATCAGCTGGGCAGCCTGCATCTGAAAAACTGCTGGAATTTTTATTTGCATTTCATTTGCTTGGAAGGAAATTGACCCAGATGGTCCACAAAGGCCCTAGGAGGCTGGCAAGCAGTGTAGAACTGCACACTTCTCCGAGGGCCTGCCCTTGTCTGCCCATCCCTCTCTAGGCAGAGGGCATAAAGGATTAAAACAGCGGAAGGGAATTGATTTCATGATTTTTAGATAATTTCCCCAAGATTTTAGAAAGGACCTCCAAAAACCTAATTTAATCAGCCAGGAGCTCAATAGTAATTACGGGGAAGAAAAGCTAGGGTAATGAAAGAGGTGGTAAGGATTCTCTGCTGTTGCCGGTGGGAACCTTTATTAATAGGATAAGTCTAAAACTAAATGAAGCTAATAGCATCAAGCACCGGCGGCCAGAGCCTGCTGCTGGCGCCACAGTCAGCGGATGATGGATTGCCCAGCCACCGCTCTGGCCAAGGAGAGCTCTGACAATTGCCACAGAGGTGACCTGCCTGGCATTTCCATGAGGGTTTGCCTGCATCTCCGAGCTTGGCATCTGTGACGGAGTCTGGATTTTGCCTCTACAAAGTCCCTTGCAACGGAGGGTTTGCTCTCACCCAGGTAAGACATCTACCTCAGCATAAAGCCTTACAGTATTCGAGAGCTTTCTGCATCTAAGTCAAAGCTGTGTCACTTCTTGGCTGTGTGTCCTTGGATGGGGATTGATTAGCCTTCCCTTATGCACTTCTGTGCCTCTGCATGTGAAATGGAGACATTAGTGGCCTCACTAGGGTCTCCGTGCATGGACATGAGGTAAGGCACAGAATATGCTTATAACAGAGCCAGAAAACCAAAGGAAGCCATACAAATAATTATAATTATTATTGCCAGTGATCACCGTCTTCTTCTGGACTTTAATACTTTCTGGATCAATTAAAAGTAGGTTCATATAAAAGGGAAGGATGTGGCTGGAGAGATGGCACAGTGCTTAAGAATACTGGCTGCTCTTGCAGAGGACCAGGGTTGGGTTCCCAGTACCCATAAGGAGGCTCACAACAATCTGTAACTTCAGCTCTGGAGGAATCTAATGCCACCTACTGGCCTTTTTGAGCACTGCATGCAGGTGTTGCAGATACACACAAACAGACACACACCATATACATAAAATAGAATACATTTAAGAAAGGAGGAGTAGTGGTGCCCGTTTCATCTTGTAATGTCTACAGCTACTTGACTCATAGTGGACCTCTGGATAACATTAGTATTAGCTCGCCCCTCAAAGCTTTGCACGCCTAGTTTCTGCCTTGTACACCCTCCCAAAAGGGTCAGAAAGAGCACTAGACTTCAGCGCTCATGAAATCCATTCTGATTGATGACCAAATCTTTATCTCACATGCAAATGCCAGGGTTCTCTTTACAGTGGCCGTGTAAAACACGTCCCACGGGGACGCCAGTAGACATCTCTTCTAACAGGAGTATCTGGAAATTGGCTTCTGGTAACACATTCGCTCACTCTCCTTACTTACTGCAGAACGTGGGAGGTTGATAGAAAGACATAAAGAGTGTGTCCTGGACACCAGGGACGGGATGCTCCCTGCCTTGGCGATCACGTGGGTATTTGAACTCGATGCCCTCTTGGCCCTTCGCCTCTGCCCACCCCTGTGTTTTTTCTTTGCTCTTTGCTGGCTTCCTCTGCTGCTTGGGATACAAACTGAAGCACAGCCCTCCAACTGCTGTCTCGTTGGTGCGTTATAGGGCCAGGCACCCAGAGGAAAACACAAATTCCTTGATCCTAATTCTTTAAAGAAGTTTTAAGGGAGCTGGAGAGAGGAATCAATGGTTAATAGCACTGGCTGCTCTTCCAGAGGACCTGGGTTCTATTCCCAGCACCCACACGGCAGCTCACAACCATCAGATGCCCTCTTGTGGCCCCTCTAGGGCACCAAGCACATGCATACAAGCAGGCAAAATGCCCGTACACATAAATTAATTTAAAATTTTAAGATAAGATTGCATTCGTGTGTGTATGTATGTCTCTCACACACACACACACACACACACACACACACACAGAGGCTTGCCACAGTGTCAATGGGGATCAGAAAACAGCCTGTGGGAATCAGTCCCATACATAGCTGTCAGTCAGTGAGTCAGTGTCTGTAAAACACCCTTAACCACACAGTGGACACTGCAACCAACTGAAAACAAAGATTTAACTTCTCATAAGGTAGAGAGAAAAGAGAAGCTCCCAGCTCTCTGTTCTTCACTGGATCCAGAGGGACCTGGAAGCCAGCTTTCAGTGGGAGGACTTCAAGTCAGCCTGGCTGAGGTGGGAGGGGACAAGAAGAGAGAGGCGTCACCGGCTCCTCCTCCGACTTCTCCAAGGGTTCTGAGCCACGGCTCAGCGCGTGGTTTAGGACGGCCGATCCCAGCACACTGGTAGAGCCCCCAAAAGGACTCTAGGGTGGTGGTCACTTCCCCTTGTCCCTGGAAATGCCTGCTGGTAAGCTGACTCTGCCCCTCCCCTGTAATGCAGTCGGGTGATCCATCAAGTGATTGGCTGGCTGTGCTTCATATCGCATCCCCATTGGTTCCTGTGTTGTATATAATTCCTTGCTGCTGCACAATAAACTCGGATCTGCACCCTGATGCTGGTCTCTGGAATTTGCTTCCCAGGTGAGTAATTCTGTTGCCCTCACTCCCTCATGCCCCACGCTGTTCAGAAACAAAACAAACAAAACAGAACACATCTTTCCTTTCCTTTTGCACAGTGCAGTAGTTGCAATGAGATGGCCCCCAGAGTCTCAGGCATCTGTATGCTTGGTCCCCAATTGACGGCATCCTTTGGGAAGCTATGGAGGTGTGGCCCTGTTGAAGGAAGTGTGGCCCCAGAAATGAACTTTGAGAGTTTAACTCTCCAGCCTTTATAATTCACTCTCTTTGCATTCAGGATGTGAGCCCCCCATCCCACCCCACCCCAGCTTCTGCTCCTACCCCCGCTCTTGCTGTGGCTGCTCTGCCACATGGACTTCAGCTCCCCAGAAACTGTAAGCCTCAAACTCACTCTTCTCTGAGAGCAACAGCCACTCCACGTCCACGTCCGGAAGACAGCATTTCAGAGCATTCCTCCCAGCTCCAGGCTCTTAACTTTCTTTCTACCACTCTCTCCTCCCCCTTTTGCAACGTTCCCGAGCCTTGGGGGTGGGTTGACACAGATGTCCTGTTTAGAGCTGAACAGTCAGCAGTCACTTTTTCTCAGCACTTTGACCACAGTGAGATGATCCCCATCTTAAAATTATTTTTTCTGCATCCGTTGAGATGACTGTGACTTCTTCCTTGAAACCACTTCCATAATTTATAACATATTTGTTCACACAGGGACGTATTCTGTTCGCTGCAAGATGAGGGCCTATACAACGCTCAGGACACAGGGAGACTCGGGTGCAGGCTGGCTCCTGATAGAGTAGCAGGATCGCCAGGCGGTTTGAACTCCTTCACTCCGGCCTTCCAGGCCGCCAGGCCTCATTCATTTCCTTCTCTTGAAGAAAAGAGGCCCCTGTGAGCGTTCATCCGGGTTTCTCCGATGCTTATTCTAAGTTGCGCTTCCTACAGACAGCCACAGCTGCCGGATAGCATCACGGCCTAAGTGTCCTACCAGCCAGGAGCAGCGCTGTGTTTGCCTTGAATGGCTGCCGAGGGATAGACGGAACACACACACACAATGTATACTTCGCATACACCCGAACACACAGGCGTACACTTGGCTTCAGTTAGCGAGCTTGTGCGGGGCTGTGAGGCCGCCGGGAAAGGGTAAGAATTAGGTTGGCTCTCTGAAAAGAAGAAGAGTGAGGCGGGGGACGTGCAGGAAGGTTGCAGTTGGGGTACGGTCAGAGTGCAGAGACGGTAGGAAGAGAGGCGCGGGTGCCAACGATAGAAAGTGGAAAAGGTGTAGGCGCGAGGGGCGATGGCGTGGTGAGAGCGATGTTTTATTTTATTATTATTTTGTAATTTTTAATTTTACCTTATCTACTCGTGTTTCGTGTGCATTGGGGTCGTGTGTCTGTGTGGGGGAGTCGGATCCCCTGGAACTGGAGTTACAGGCTGCCAGCCGCCCTGTGTGTTGTGTATACCAAGAACGGCCCACTCCCCGCCCCTGCCCGGCCTTCCGTGAGGTCCGCCGCGGTCTTTAATGCCCAAGGCAGCACGGTCCTTGGGCATGTTCCTTACCTGCCCTCTTTAGAAGGGCTTCACCATGCCATCCTGGCACTGCTTCCTTTTCCCTTTCTCTGAGGCAGCCACTGTGAGTCTATGTGTCTCTCTCTGTCTCCATCCCCTCCCCTAATAAATCTCTCGCCTGGGATTCTGTTGTGTGTTGACTTTGCTCTTTCGCCTCAAAAATCCTTTCACTGCTTTCAATGTGGGTGGCTGGGACTCAAACCAGGGTCCTCTGCAAGAGCAGCCAGTGCTCTTAACCTCTGAACCATCTTTCCAGCCCCCGAAGGTATATTTTTAAAATGTCAGTGGCCAAAAGCACTTGCTGCTGTCCTAGAGAGCCCAAGTTTGCTTCCCAACACCCACATTCAGGTGGATCACAATGCCGATAACCAGCTCCAGGAGGGTCTGACACCGCTGATCTCTGGACGCCCACACGTACACGCACTTACCCCCCCCCCACGCCAACATACAAGTAAAGTAAATCCTTATTTATTTATCATTTATTTATGTGCATGTGCGTGTGCCTGCATGAGTTTATATGCACTGAGTGTGTGCAGGTGCCCGTGGAGACCAGGTGATGGTGTCAGACGCCCTGGAACTGGAGTTACAGGTGGTCAGCCTCCACGTGGGCGCTGGGAACCAAACCTGGGTCCTCACCAAGAGCAGCAGGTGCTCTTCACCACTGAGCCATCTCTCCACCCCCCAGCATCTGCAAAAGACTCACCAGAGAAACATACAGGAGGGTCCTAAAATCCAAACGAGCAACCTACAAATGCAAAACTACCACAAGACACATGCAAGAGTCGGAAGAACCAACAGTAAGTTCCTGGGATAGTTGCACTGACTTGAAAGGTGATGCTCTCATATGCCCCCTGGCTTTAGCAGGTTCTGTGTGCGCTTCAGGGAGGAGGATGAACGGGAACCATTTCTCTCCTCAGCCTCCATGCTCTGTGCAGTTCTAAACGTGGTGCAGCAGAAGGGGTACTGCTTTGCTGGTAGCTCCCTCAGGCCTTTGTGTTTCACTGCGACCTCCTCCGGTCCGAGGGTCCTGCCCACCTGAGGAGCGGCACTTGGAGTTTCGACTGTTCCCTGGGCAGCTGGATTCGCCTGGCACAGTGCCGGTGGGAGAGGGCTTGCCACTGGGCTGGGATTCTCACCTCTCCTACCTGTTTTCCTACAGAGCTCTCCCTGGCTCAGTAAGGTTGTTCACAGACCAAGGCTCTTGCAGGATAAGAGCCTACTGTGCATTATCTCGACTGTTTCCGTTTACTGAGTTTCGTTGGCGAGGCTTCAGATCTGCCATCTTAGCCAGGAGTCTTCTTATTGACTTCAAAAAGGACTACAGAACTCTGGCAGCTGCCTAGCGTTTTCCTGAGTTAGTCTTTCTCTTCCTTCCTTCCTTTCGTTTTGTTTTGTTCTCTGCGTGCATATGTTCATGTGCGCGTGCCTGTGTGTACAGGTGCATTCTGTGTATAGAACAGAGAGTCTCAGCCTGTGGATGGCAACCCCTTTGAGGGCGAATGACCGCCAGAATCACAGTTGTGGAGAGGCAATGAGAATAATTTTACGGTTGGGGTCACCACCACATGAGGAACCGTATTAAAGGACCCCAGCATTAGGAAGGCTGAGAACCGCAGGTGTAGAAGCTAGAGGCTGACACTGGCTGCTTTCCTCAGTTGCTCTCTGCCTGACATCTTAAAAGTCCTCCCCTGTGTAACTGTGTGTGTGTGCGTGTGCATGTGTGAGCGTGTGTGAGTGTACGTGTCTCATGGAGGTGCAGGGGCCAACCCCAGGTGTCGGCCCCCACCTTCCACCTTGTGTAAGATAGTGCCTCTTGTTCACCACTGGTTACACCAGCCCGGCTGGCCTTTGGGTTTCTGGGAACTCCCCTGCCTCCTCCTCCCAGACAAATACAGGATTAAAAACATGCTGACTGTACACGGATTTGAGGGCTCTCAACTCAGCTCCTCACACTTGCAGGGCAAACGCTGCCCCCTTCGCCTTCTCCCCAGCGGCTCTACCTTATTTTTGAGATAGGATCTGCCCCTGAACTTGAAGCTTGCAGACTGACTAGACTGGTGAATGAGCTCAGTTTGGAGGGTGGGGGGCAGGGACCTAGGGTTGTTAGGAGCTGGGAGATAAAAGACGATGCATGAAGCCACTGGCAACGCAACATACTTTATGCTGGGTGAGAGCACGTACCCTTAATCCTAAGGACAGTCTGTAGAGCATTGCACAAAAGAAGCTTCTTGCCACGGCTGGTTACATAGCAAGTTACTCGGCCATATTTATTTATTTATTTATTTATTTAGTCTTTCTCTGGTTTTTTGAGATAAGGTTTCTCTGTTGCAACTCTGGCTGTCCTAGAACTCACTCTGTAGACCAGGCTGGCCTCGAACTCACGGAGCTCCACCTGCCTCTGCCTCCCCAGTGCTGGGATTAAAGGTGTGTGCTACCAGTACCCGGCAACAGTTATATTTATTGCTTGCTTACTCAGTGCCATGTAGCCCAAACCTTTTTTTTTTGTTGTTGTTTTTCCAGTTACCAGGGCTGTGCCTGTTTCTGGAATGAATTAGGAGTGGCCTTTTTTCTTCTTTTAATGAAGCAGTTTGAGGCGCGCTGATTTTTGGTTTTATTTATCTATTTGTACATGTAGTGTTTATGTGTGTGTGGTTTGTTCACTTGTGCATGAGCATGCAAAGGTCAGAGGTCAGCTTCTGGTATGTCCCTCAGTGGTTCTCCGGACCTTATTTTTTGAGGCAGGATTCCTCACCGAAACTGGAGCATACTAATTTGATAACCTGCCTAGCCAGCAAACCCCAGGGCCTGCCTGCCTCCAAGTCCCCTTTCTCCCATTGCTGGGGTCACAGGCTCGTACCACCATGCCTAGATTTTTTGTGTGAGTGCTGGAGATACAAATTCAGGTCCTCAGTTTGCACAGCGAGAATTTCCCCCACTGACCCGTCTCCCTAGCCTCAGGGCCAGTTTTTAAAGTTATGGTAGGATTTATTGACATATTTATAAATTGATCCAGGCTTTTCTTTATTGAGAAACTGATTGTTTTGGGGTTTTGTTTGTTTGTTTTCCAAGACGGGGTTTCTCTGTGTAGCCCTGGCTGTCCTGGAACTCACTCTGTAGACCAGGCTGGTCTAGAACTCAGAAATCCACCTGCCTCTGTCTTCTGAGTGCTGGGATTAAAGGTGTGCACCAACGTTGCTTGTTATGGATCTGTTTAAGTTAGTAATATCTACTTGATTTAAATTTGGTAAGTCATAGGTGTCTGAGGATTTATTAATTTCTTCTAGATTATCTAGCTTTTAAAATACATTTTCAAAGTATTCCCTAACAATTCTCTGGATGTAAGTGGAATCTCTACTAACCTCCAGTTTTCCATCTATTTAAATTTGAGTCCTTTCTTTCTTCCTTCCTCCCCCCCTCCCTTTTCCTTCCTTTCTTTCTTTTGGTTCAATTGGCTAGGAGGTTGACAAGCTTTCTTTCCGTTTTCCTTTTCTTTTTACCCATGAGCCTGTGTGCTGTGTTGGATGTGTGTGCTGTCTGTGTCCCCCTACGTATGTGCACATGGAGGCCAGGACATTGAGTATCTTCTCCAGTCGCACTCTTACTGCCTTGAGACAGCCTCTCTCACTGAGTCAAAAGCCTGCAGTTCCAGCTGGGCTGGCCGGCCAGCAAACACCCAGCAATAGGTCTGTCTCCACCCCCTGCTGCGTTCACAGGACAGAGCAGCGATCTGGCTTTTCCATGGTGCTGGGGATTCAGTCTCAGGTCCTCATGCTCACAGCAAGTTCTGTACTCGCTGAGCCCTCTCCCTCGCTTCTTATTTGCTTCTTTGAAGAACAAGCTTGGTGTGGTAGACTCTATATGCCGTTATTTTAGTACTTATTAATTTCGGTCCTGATCTTTACTATTCATTGCCACCGACTGTAGCTGTTGGCTGCTGTGTAGACTCACTAAGGAAGACATGGAGACATATCCATACACGCAAACTCTGCCAGACCTCAGCAGAGGGAACCTCTATCCTGACCAGTGTCACAGTGGACAGTGGAACCCTGAGCGTCTGAGCTCAGGTGTTGTTATTGATCCAGAACTCCTCAGGTGTTCTACTGATAACACATGCAGATCATAAGCAATCAAACACCCCCCACATAAATCCAACGCCAGCAGACAATACAAAATGCCAAGACCTAGGCAGCCCCTCACCCAACAGCACACAAAACAATATTTTAAACACGTCTAAAAATAAACCTCTACAACAACCTACTGCTTTTAAAAACATTTATTTATTTTATTTTTATTTATATATATGTATGTGTCTGTGTACAGGTAGTCCACGTGAGTGCAGGTGCCAGAGGAAGCCAGAAGAGGGTGTTGGGTCCCTTGGAACTGAAGTTACAGGTTGTAATCTCCCCAGTATGGGTGCTGGCAACTAAACTCCAGTCCTCTGCAAGAGCAGCAAGTCCTTGTAGCTACTGAGCCTTCTCTCCAACCCCTATCTGCTGCTTTTGAGTTTTGGCTTGCCCTTATTTTTCCAAGATCTGGAGGAGCATCATTAGGTTATTTATTTGCGGTATTTTTTTAATGTCAGCACTCAACGGCTATAATCCTTCCTCCAATGGCTGCATTAGCACTCTCCCAAAAGTTCAGATAACTTCTGCTTTCATTTTTACTTTATTCAAGAGATGTAAAGAGTGATTTATTTATTTTTTATTTTATGCATATGAGTGTCTGACCGAATATATGTATGTGTATCATGTGTTTGCAATGCCGTTGTTGGACCTATATCACTAGAGTTACAGAGTGTTGTGAGTTGCTGTGTGGATGCTGGGAACCAAGCCTGGGTCCTAATCAAGAGGGACAATTTCTCTTAACCACTGAGCCATCTTTCCAGCCCCATGATTCAAGAACATTTTTTTATTTCCTCCTTAATTTCTCCAGTGACTACTATTTATTCAAGAGTAAGCCATCCAGCCACTAAATAAGTAGGCAGTTTCCAGCATTTCTCTCACTCTTGTTTGACTCTACCATTGATAGGATGAGATATCCAAAATTATTTCAATTCTTTTGAGTTTGTTAAAGCTTGCTTTGTGGCCTGTATTGAGTTCTATGTCAAAGAAGGTTCCACAGTATGTTAAGAAGAATGTGTTTCCATTTCTGTTGGATGGAATTTGAATTCTTCCCAATGGCACAGCTTAGGATAGGGGTGGATATTTCAAGACAGATCTTCTGGAGCACAGGCCTCCAAACAAAACAGCCAGCACAATCAAATCAGCTGTGCCTGCTTGCAAGAGACTATCAGGGGAGGCCTGTGGACTGTTGATATTTCCTCAGAAGAGGGGTTGGGATCATTAGACCCTCACCTAAGATTCTAGCTGCTTCTTGAACCCATTTATATTCAATTCTGCCTTGTTTGCATTTGTTGTGTTCAGGTGCCATGGCTTCAGGGTCCTGGGTGGTCTAGAAGCAGCAGTTCCCAACCTGTGGGTTTGACCATTGGAAAGCATATATTTTCAATGGTCTTAGGAACTAAGACACTGCTCAGTAGCAAAATTACAGTTATGAAGTAGCAATAAAAATAATTGTATAGTTGGAAGTCACCACAACATGAGGAACTGTATTAAGAGGTTGCAGTGTTAGGAGAGTTAATAACCACTCGCTGATCTATGATGTAGTTCAACTCTGGTTTCTTCATTGATTTAGTTTGAATGACCTATATAAAGAAAAGAATGGGAACTGAAATCACCCACTGTGATTGGGCCAGGCCTAGCTGACATTTTATTTATCTGACATTGATATTTGTTTTATGATATTGTGAGCCCCAAAGTTTACTGCATGTACATTTATAATGTTATGTTCTCTTAATTGTTTCCCTGATTTCTACACAATGATCTTCTGCATTTATGCTCATTTTGAAGTCTGCTATATTAGAGATCAGAATACTTATGTCATTCTGCTTCCTCTTGCTTTAGCTTGATAATTTGACTTGCACCCTTCGGCTCTTGCTCTGTGGATGTCTTTGCTAATGATGTGTGTTTGTTGGTGACAACAGATAGTTGGGTCTTCTTCTCTTCACAGGTCAGGTCAGCTCAAGCCTCAGCCCTCCACCACAGGTTGGCCTTTCTAGAAATAAAAGCACCATCCTGAGTTGTCTCCCTAGCATAACTCCCAGGTGATTGAGGGGCCCACTCTGAACAGCAAAGACTTCCATGACTCTTATCCTGTGACTTTTAGGAGATCTTTTCTCTGGAACAAAAACCAAATTATTTATCTCAACATGAGTACATCTTAGATAGAGTTGTGCCTTAAGCTATGTATCTGGAGCCCTAAGCAGTAAAACCAACAAAACCAAACAGTGGAGTGGGCTTGCCATATGAGAGCTACAGCATATCGGTTTGCCAACGGCAAAGAGACCACAGAGTGAGTGATTCGAACAACAGAAACTTATCTCTTCCCAGCTTGGAAGTCCAAGGTCAAAGCACCTGTAAAAAACAATATCTTTTAAGCCTCTCCACTTTGCTTTCCTGGCTATTTCTTCCTCTGTTTTCATGTGATTTTCCCTAAATTCTTCCTCTTTATTTTTACATTTTTAAGATTTATTTTTACTTTATGAGTGTTTGCCTACATGTATATATGTGCACTATGTCTGTGCAGTACCGCTGAAGACCAGAAGAGGGAGTTGGATCCCTGGAGCTGGAGTTACAAATAGCCGTGAGCTGCTATGTGAATCCTGGAAACCAAACTCAAGTCCCCTGGGTGCTCCTAACTGCTGAGCCATCTCTCCAGCTCCTATTTATTTATTGAGGCAGAATCTCATGTAGGTCAGGCTGGACTCAAACTCTTGGTCCACTTACTTCCATTTCTCAAGTGTAAGATTACAGGTGTGTATCACCTGCCTCCCCGCCACTCTCTCTTTCCCTCTCCCTCTCCCTCTTCCTCTCCCTCTCTTTTTCCCTCTCCCTCTCCTTCTCCCTGTCCCTCTCCTTTCTTTCATTTTTGAGGCAGAAATTTGCTATGTAGCTCAGGCAGGCCTAAAAAAATCTTCTTCCGCAGCCTCCTGAGTATTGGCATGTGTGTGTCACTACGTTCTGCTAAATTTCCTTATTTTGTTTTACGTGTGTAGATATTTTACATACATGCATGCCTACTTGCATACCTGGTACCCATAGTGATCAAAATATGGCATCAGATCCCTTGAAGTGGAGTTACAGATGGTTGTGAGTCACCACATGCGTTCTGGAAGAACAGCCAGTGCTCTTAACCACTGAGCCACCACTCCAGCCCCTGAATTCCACCCCCCCCAGCTTTTTTAAAACCAGGATATTTGTTACATTGAATTGAGACTACTTTAATGACCCATTGACTACAGCTTTCCTTGTGCTACTTCAGTTACTCAAGATTGACCATTGTCCAAAAAAATTAAATGAAAAATTCCAGAAACAAACCAACTCATATTTTAAACTCATGTTTTAAATTGCATGCCATTTGGAAAAGTACAATGAAATCTTTCACTGGTCCACTCCACGCCCCCAGGCTGTGACTCATGCCTTTGCCCATCAAGCTATGCTGAGTCACTAGCCACTTGTCAGTCTCTTAGTAGCTACCCTGGTTATCAGACCAGCTCTTACACGCTCCAGGGCTGGGGTTCAGGTGATCCTTCTTTACTTAGTAATGCCCCTAAAGCACAAGGAGGCAAAAGAGTGTAAGCCACGAAAGGGTAGACTAATTCAGGTACTGCGTCTCCAGGACCCCCAGTGCTGGCATTCTCCCTTAGAGAATTCGAACAATTACACAGGACATAAAGCAGAAGACAGGAGAAGCTTCTTACAGAATAAAGTGGAGCATACTCTTAAGGAGCGAGAGCAGACGGCAGCCAAAGGGTTCTTTCTCTACATTAGGAAGGCTTTGCACCATTTCTAGGGTCTCTAGAGTATGTCCGCCGGTCCTGATGGCCTTTTTCTATCCAACTGGATTATTCTTTGGTTAATGACACACCCTTGCTCTTTAGCAGAAAAACTCCTGCCGGGCAGAAACTGTAAAGCTAACGGTTCCTGGAGTCCAGTGTAGATAGTTACTTGTTAATGACTTTCGAGGCAGTTCAGAGTGACGGAATACCTTTGTCCTTCCAAGGTCAGAGATACCACGTAGGTCCCCGTTGCTCTGACTAGTAATTCAGATCCTGCAGCTCCAATCCTTGGTTTTATAGGCTGTTGATTACGACAGAGGTGTGCACCCTCGATGTCTTCCAAGCCTACTGATGTCTAACTAGCTACCTGGCCCCGTGTGGCAATACTGTGGGAAGAAGACTCTATGTTCAGACTTGATCCCAATTATGGTTTCTGCTTGGGGTCTTAGACCATGTCTCCTGAGCATAAAAATAGATTATTGTGATTTGTTTTTGCTGTTGTCGAGTTTTGTTTTGTTGTTTTTTTTCTCTAATGCTTATTTACTTATTTTATGTGCATTGGTGTTTGGCCTACATGTATGTCTGTGTGAGGGTGTCAGATCCCCTAAAATTGGAGGAGTTACAGACAGTTGTGAGGTGCCATGTGAGTGCTGGGAACTGAACCTGGGTCCTCTGGAAGAGCAACCAGTGCTCTTAACCGCTGAGCCATCTCTCCAATCCCTGCTATTGTATTTTGAGACATGGTTTCTCTGTGTAGCCCTGGCTGCCCTGGAGCTTGCTATGGAGACCAGATTAGCATTAAACTCACAGAGAACCACCTGTTCCTTCCTCCCAAGTACTGCGATTAAAGGTATGTTCCACCATGCTCGGCCCAACTTCTGTGACTTTAAAAGACTCGTATCTCCAAATACAGACACATTCTGAGGTACCGAGGCTGAAAGCCTCACCATTTGGAGAAGGGGACACAATTTAGCCACTAGTATTGACCTTACAGGTCTCTCAAAATTCATGACCTTCTGCCACGGAAAATCCATTCACCTCATGCAAACCTTCTCTTCCCCTCCCCGCACCCCAGCTCCCAATTAATCCGTTCTCAACTTTAAAAGCAAATTCTCACCTAAGTCAAGTATGAATGTGACTCCGAGGTGTATCTATACAGGGGTAAAATTCCTCTTTGGCTGTGAACCTGCCGTAACCCGATACCATGATAGCCACCCCCCTCCACAGCCTAAAACAAAGCATTCCTGCTCCCAAAGGGGAAATTAGTAAGAAATAAAAGGGGTCACAGGCCCCACAGAAGTCCAAACCCCAGCCAGGAAAATCCCATTACATTTTAAGAATAATCCTCTTTGGTTCTGTCCTGGGGACCCACAGGGGTGGCCCTTCTGGCCCTCCAGAGTGGAGTCTCCCCTCCCCCAGCACTATGGCCCCTCTGGAACTGAGGAAAGAACAGTCCCCGCCCAGGGCTTCTTGAATTGATGATTGATAAGAGTGGTAAGGAGTCCTGTCCGAGTCTCAGTTTGTCCACAGGAAGGAGGAAGCTGCCTTTCAACACAAGGTCACAAAGGACCGTGAACTCAGACCCCGAGCATCTCCCAACTCTACTTCCTTACATGTAGAAGTAGGATATTAAACTAGGTAATTAGTTCCTGGAAGAATGATGGTCTGCGTAAAAATACAAAGAAAACCTCTAACCTGTGGGAGATAGCCTTCTGGGAGTCCCTGACGGGAACGGACAGAGCCGTAATCCTAGGTCATCAGAGTGAGGGTCACACACTGTGGGGCCACTGAGTGCTACTCAGATCCTGTTAGCACTGCTCAGCTCAGTCTTGGGGAACACACCCCAGAGAACAAGGCAGGGCTTAGCGCATGCATGGCTCCCGCAGACAGTAAGGCCAAGGTTAAGCGTGGTTGCTTGGCCTGCACCATTTCACCGTTCCTGGAGGCTACATCTTTACTCTATTTCTCTTAAAATAGAAATGCAAGAATAAAAGAAATCAATAGGAAGAAATCTGGAATTTCGGAGAACCCACCCCTGCCCCAGTTAGCCCTCATCAACCCACCCCTGCCCCAGTTAGCCCTCATCAATACTTCCATGCTATTTCCTGCTCTCAGCCACACCCGGAAAATGCTGGAACTGTGAACTTCTGGGTCACACAGATCTCAGTTCCATTCTGCTCTCATGGGTGGCTTTGGAAAGTGATTTGATCTTTGAGCCTCAGTTTCCTCATTCATAAGACCAGTTTAAGCCAGCATCTGACACCTGCCACCCATGTTTGCTGTGCTGGGTGGAACAGTGGCTGCAAAAGTTAAGTTTGACTTTGTGGGCGCAGAGATGTTTTTCTATGACTTTCAAGGACTCTGTGTAGTAGTTAGCTGCTGGGTAGCTCACATGAATGACATGGAAGCATTTTGTAGGTGGAATCCCTGCCAGATCTCAGCAGAGGGAACCACTATCATAGCAAGCACCATCCTGGACAGTGGAACCTCGAGCCTCTGAGCTCAGGTGTTTTATTGATTCAGAACGCCTCAGGTGCAGATCATGAACAATCAAACATCTCCCACAGAAACCCAACACCTGCAGACAATACAAAATGCCAAGACCTAGGCAGCCCTTCCCCCAACAATGCACAAAACAACTATTTATACATAACTAAAAATGAACTCCTACAAAACTCTGAGTTTGGATTTTGAATTTTTTTTTAAATTATGCTTATTTTCTTTCTTTCTTTCTTTCTTTCTTTCTTTCTTTCTTTCTTTCTTTCTTTTTTTCTTTCTTTCTTCCTTCCTTCCTTCCTTCCTTCCTTCCTTCCTTCCTTCCTTTCTTTCTCTCCTTATTTCTATTGTGTGTACATGTGCCACCAGGACTTTGTGGTCAGTTCTCTCCTTCCACCTGTGGGTCTTAAGGATCTAACCCAGGTTGTCAGGCTTGTTGGCAAGCGCCTCTTCTCACTAAACCGTCTCGCTGGCCCTGGATTTTGAGACGTCTGCACATCTTCATGCACTGGGCTCTTTGCTCCCTTCTCATCCTGACCCGGCCTCTGGGTGTCCCTCCAACTCTGCTTGTCTCGGACATCATCCCACTGGATTCTGACTCCTCCTTACTTCTCTGGCATTTTCTGCCTCAGCTTAGTTGTGCTGATTGAATTCTTACTCCGTTTTTACTCTCCAAAACTGAAGTATCAAGTAAATACGATCAACAGTTTGATTCATGCTATTTTCTGCAAATAAGTGGATACTTATTTGTAGTGGGTAGGTTTTCTGTCCTCTGTACCTGGACGGAATGGGGGAATGGTTAAGGCTGAAAATGAGAAGGGAGAGGACAGGGCGAAGAAGGTGTAAGGGGAGAGGGAGGGCAGGAAAGGGGGGTGGGGCACGCCAGAGCTGGGTGGTTGAAGGGCAACTTCCTGGTTTTGGTCGTATTGTTTATAGTTTGTCTATTCGTTTTATGTGTATGAATGTTTTGCCTACATCTAGGTATGTGTAACGCCAGTCCATCCTCTGTGGATGAACATCATGGAGATATTGGTGCTGGGAATCGAACCTGGGTCCTCTGGAGGACTACCCAGTGCTCTTAACCGCTGTGCCATCTCTCCAGCCCAACTTCCTGGCTTTTATCAGCAGTTCTTTCACTTCCCTTCTCTTTCCCCGTTTTAAATGAGCACTCTATTTTGTCCTAAAGACATTCACAAGGAAAAGACAGGCTTTTCAATGCTGCCATTACTCAATAACATCTGAAAGAAAACCTCAGCCCACCTCAGTCCCAGAGTGCGCACTGCAAACGCACAAAGAAGTACCCAGTGACTCCCTACCAGAGCCTTCTGGGTTGACAGAACCCAGTTCACAGCAAAGGGGCCACTCGGGGAAGAAAATCAAATTCACTAGCCCTCCTTTAACCTTGGCGCCTCTTTCCTCTTTTGCGAAAAAAATCGAAATCAAATCCCCGCTTCCCCCACAGAGACACAGAAGCAACAGTCTGTCTGTCTGCGAGGCAGGCTTCAAACAGACCTAAAACACCCTTTTGCCAACCCATGAGATTGTTCAAGAAAGCTGAAAAGTGGCCCAAGGGGAGATTTTTGTATGGGAATTTAAACTTCCCGTTCCATTTGACTTTTGGTCTTTAAAATACAGGTCAAATCAATGAATTTAATGAAGGTCCGTTGACACAATGGCTTCGCCTTGCATTTTGACCCACATAAAGGGGAGGCAGTCCAGGTCACAAGGCTTTAGCCGAACTTAAGTGGTTGGTACACAAATGTGACAGAACGTTTAGAAACCCAGAGACTCCCGAAACCTATTGACAAGCAGTTAAAAGTATTTGAAGTAGCTGCGTGAATGAACTTTGATAAGGTAGCACTATTGTCTTCCATTGTTTCTTTCCCTTCGTATGAAGACTTCCCCGCAAAGAACAAGAGTCAATGAATGTGAAATGTAGTGTCAGTTTTACTGGGCTCTGGCCGCCTTTCAGTAATGTGACTTTTTTGTGGTGAGTTCATGCTATTTAAAAGTATTCTTCACTCTGAGTTTCAACTCTTGCAAATGGTAGCTTCTCAGCCCACTACACACCCAAGTCTTTTCCAATTTCTTTCATGCCATGAATAGCTCTTGAAGTTGAAAGCAGCGAAGATTAATTTTAGCATATTTTGTTGCTTTTGGACGCTTGGATTTTTCACGCAGGATGCCTGACTGCTCACCCCCAGCTCATGGAGGAGGGGTGCGGGAGGCGTAGAGTGGAATGGCCTTCTGACCACAATTCCTTCACCCTCCACACCAAGAGCACAGCCAGGCAGCTCCATCCCGAGACAATGCCAGATCACCTTTCCATCTGGGAGAGACAGTAGACTCAAATAAAACCCAAGTGTCAAATCTTTAACAAGTGTGTGAGACCCAAGGAAGAGTGAGCAGAAAGGGGGGTCTTCCCAACCCAGACCAACTGTGAACTGGTGGCCCCTGAATTCCAAAAAAGACTTGTCGCCAAGACTCATCTATTCCTGTGTGTGCGCGCGCGAGCGTGTGTGTGTGTGTGTGTGTGTGTGTGTGTGTGTGTGTGTGTGTGTGTACCTGTGTGTGTGCATGTGTGAGCCTGTCTGGGTGTGCATGTTGTATGTATGAGTGTGGGTGAGTGTGTGTGCATGTGTGTATGAGTGAGTGAGTGTGTGTATATGTGTTTTATCAGTAAACATCCTTTCAACCAAGCCATGTGGACAGTACCAGTTCCCTTGGGGGGTGGGGAAGAGGGGCCTCCGCCATTGTTTGAAAACACCCAGGGCTGTGGATAAGCTGTGTGGACACAGTCGTGGGATGTGAAAGTCTACAAAGGCCCGTCTAAAGAGCCATGTGCTGGCTTCACAGGGGTTGATAGTTCTAAGATTTGCTAAATATGCTTTGGAGTTTTTCTCAGTAAATCTCTATAGATAGATTTTTATTGTATTTCCCTCTCTTTGTCTGGTGTGTGTGTGTGTGTGTTTGAAATTTCTCCTTTATTCATCGACCAGTAACTTTTTGTCACCCACCCCTGACTTCTCCCCTTACATCTGCATTTAAGCTGTCATTTACTGCTGCTGCTCCCTCCTCTCAGGACCTGACAGCCAAAGCCCCGTCTGCTTTTATCCCTTTGTGTCTGCATTATGACATAACCTGCCCAAAGTGGCCCAGCTCCCCAATTCTTGTATGTAAAATTTGCAACATTTTTTGAGACGGGTCAGTGCCCATTTGGGGGACCCTTTCTTTATCTGAGTACCGTGTTAAAACTTTTTGCAGATGTGGCCTATTCAGGAGCAGCCCGAGACTGCATGCAGAGATGGCAAAGAGAAGAAAAGGCCTTCCTATTTTGTGATTGCCATAGTAACTCAAACATTGCCAGTGTGTTTGCGGGCCTGGTCAGCCAAGCCTGGGAGTTTGATTTCCTGTGCAATCAAGCCCTCTACTGGGGACCACAGCTCCTGTGACTTGGCTACACAGAGGACAGTGTGCTTGTTAGGTCTGGAATTAAGCATTTCACTTTAAAATAATACCCATTTGTATCCATTTTGTTCAACATAACAACAGCTGCTGTCCCTGGAATGACAGAGTTTCCTTTTAATCCGAAGCTTCATATGACATTTATGAATGAAGCCAGCTCCATTCATTTGCAGTTTGAATTCACACTGCTTTTTTTTTTTTTTTTCTTTCTCCAGCATATGGGTGAAATTCAACATTATTCAAGTAATTATATACACAGCTCATGAGGAAGGAAAAAGCTTGCTTTGTTTGTGTCATCTCTTTTAAATTAGTTAGTGGGGCTTGGCTCTTCCTCCCACCCCCCCCCACCCCCTTAATTTTAAAGAAGGCCAAATCGGACGATGAATTGATGTAGACTTTGAAAGTACTGTCTGCCTCCATGCAGCGAGACACCGAAAGACGATGTAATGCTGCCACTGACTTTATTATTTTTGGATAAACAACTAAAAACATCAGTCCTACTTGCTCACTGGGAGATGGACAGAGAAGCCCTGGGCAGAGGCTTCTGCTAAAATCATTGAAAAACTACAGTTCTGTGCTCTTGTTTTTAAATGCCTGCCAAGTTATCGTGTGTCTGCTTTGTAACCCCCCACCGCCATCACCCACCCCCACTACTGCTGCCCAGATGAAGGAAACTGCGGGGTACCACCCAGGTGAAGACACAGGGTGAAAACCCACAGGGCACAAAAGCCCAAACGGCAACCCTTTCAGAACACTCTGCAGGTTCACAGTATTGCCAGTATGAAGAAAATTAATTGCCATTTAGTTACCACATCACCCAATAAACGAAGCGTCATGCGGGTGCCTGGATGGCAGCCATTCCCAGTCCCCCACGCTGCCCGTCTTCCTGTTGAGCCACCTCCACCGAATCTGGCAGATGGTCGCACTTCTCACATTGTACCACTGGAAGCCTTCCACCCAGCTTGAGAACTGTAGAAGCCGCAAGAAGTCACCCTCTTCACACACACAGTTTCCAATTTGTAAATACACAAGCATCCGAGGCTATGGACTCAATGTCTCCTCAACGCACTCCCCAACCTGGAAAGAAAAAGACCCAGAGGGGCAGCGGTGGTGGTGCGTGACTTTAATCCCAGCACTCGGGAGGCGGAGGCAGGCGGATCTGAGTTCGAGGCCAGCCTGGTCTACAGCGTGAGTTCCAGGATGTCCAGGGCTACACAGAAAAACCCTGTCTCCGGAAACCAAAGGAGGGGGGCGGAGAGCGAGCCTGGAAAACCTGCAAGTCTGTGATTCTGCTAACCGGTGAAAACCACAGGGGCTGGAGAGATGGCTGAGTGGTTAAGGGCACAAGCCGCTCTTGCAGAGGGCCTGGGTTTGGTTCCCAGCGCCCACGCGGTGGCTCACAACCGTCTGTAAATCCAGTAAATCCAGTTCTAGGGGATCTGACGCCCCCTTCTGACCTCTGTGGGCACTGTGTTCATGCGGCTCACAGACATCTAGGCAAACACCCATATACAAAATATAAAAAATAAATAAATTTTTGTTTTTGTCTTTTTCTGAGGAATTCACTACATAGATCAGGCTGGTCTCAAACTCAGAGAGACCCTCCTGCCTCCAGAGGCTGGGATTAAAGGTGTGTGTGCCACCATGCCTGGCTAAAAAATCTTTTAAAAAAAAGAATTCATGAGATTTTTTTTTACATTAACTCACTTTTTAAAAACATATTTTATTCATATGAGTGCTTTGCTTGCTCATGCATCTAAGCACCATGTTTATGCCTGGTGCCTGGGGAAGTGCTGAGCCTCCACGAGGGTGCTGGGAAGCGAACCAGGTCCTTCACAAGGAGGACAAGGGTTCTAAAGCCACTGAGCCAACTCTCCAGCTCACGCTTGTGCTGTTGTTGTTTTGTTTTGAGCAGTCTTGCAGTGTAGCAGGGCTGACCTAGAATCTGCAGTCCTCCTACCTCCTCCCGAGGAGTGCTGGGATTCCAGGGCTGTGTCACGGTGTGCAGCTCATTCATCTCATTAGTAGTCAGAAACTTACAGGCTCAGTGCAGCACAGTACCAAGCGCTGAGGTTAGACTGTCAGGGGCTGGTTCTACTCCTAGTACTGAAACAAACAAACCATCTAGGGACTAGCAGTCCAGGGACTAGCGGGCTAACACAGTCATGTGGTGATGGAAAACACAAAGACCCTGGCACCAGGCTGTGCATAAGAGGGATACTCAGCCAAACCCAGAAGGTGAGCAAGTTTGGAATTTAGAAGGCTAGAGGGAGAGAGACAGAGACAGAGACAGAGAGACAGAGAGGGAGAGGGAGAGGGAGAGCAGGACTGAGAGAGGGGAGTGTTCAGAATATGCACAGCCTGGTAGTGGGAATAAGGGATTCTCGGCAGTCCCCAGTGTGTCCTCCTATGCATCCCTGATGGCTTTCCTGTTAGAAGTTTCTTTGATAATAGGATAAAAACCTCAATTTCTGCCCCTCAAATGACTCCTAAGCTTTTGCCCTTTTGCAGAAAAAAAAAATCACATTCCCAAAGTCAATGGCGGTTCACCTGGCTTTCAAGCCTGGCTCTGCTGTAAGTCAAATGGGCACAAGTAACGAGGACCCTCTCAGTGAGCTCCTTCCTTAGCTGTGCTGTGAGCCACCTGGTCTGTGATGTGTGCCCTCTGTTGTCTGAGGACTGCATTTCTGAGGTGGAACCCCTAAGAACAGTGATGGGACCCAGCAGTGCCCAAACCACGCCAGGTAGGAGGGGGAGGCGGTTTTAGTGGAGACACTGTCCCTGACAATGAGTTTGTGCTCCCCATATGGGGTGTCCTCCTGTCTCCCTGCTTCACCCACACACACAACATACAAACGCCACATACACACCACACACACATAAACACACAACATACTCACATACCACACACACATACATACAACACACACAGCGCAAACAACACATACACATGCCACACATACAGACCACACGCATACATACACACACACACACACACCAGACATACACACATACATACACATACCACATACACACCACACACACACAAACACACAACATACACCACACATACACACACTACACACGTACACACTACACATATACCACATACACACACACCACACAAACACACACATACTACGTACAAACACACCACACACACACACCACACTCCACACATACACACACAACACATACACACAACATACACGCACACTTCCCTTCTTGTGTGTATATATTATAGTAACATTCTGAATTCATAGGATTGTTCTATACGATTGCTTTTCCCAGCTTAGGTTCAGCTGTCCTGCAGGGCTATGGCAGAAGGTATCAGAAATTTTATCCCAACTTTAGTGTTGGTGTTACTGCCCCGGCCGTGGTAGGCCCAGTTATTTGAGCCTGATTCTCAGCGAGTAAATTCTCTTCAGCTAACAGCAAATGTTTTAATTGGGTGAATTCAACTAACAAATCCTACTCTGTAACTCAGGAGGGGGCTGAGGTTATGGGATGGAGGGTTGGGCAGAAATCTAGAGAAGTAGACACGGCCCATGACACCGTAATTCAGACAATGGTTGGGTCATTGTGTGATCTCTGTGCCCCGTGCGGGACTGTAAGCCCTGTAAGCATGCTCTCACGTGACTCCAAGACCTAGCTAACTGACAGGGACACGGTAGCAACAGCTTATGTTCCAGACTCTCTGGGATCTTATTGGTCGTTTAGCGCCTCTTGTATTGATGAGATTTATATCTGTACATAAAAGATACTCATCTGTCCTCCTTCCCTCCCTCCCTCCCTTCCTTCCTTTATCCCCCCTCCCGTCTGGTCTCAAGTATCCAAGCTGCTCTTGAACTCACTATGTAGCCAAGGATGACCTTGAACTTCTCACATACCTCCACCACCCCCACCTCCATCACCATCACCCAAGTGCTAGGATTACAGACGTGGGCCGCCACACTAGGCGAACACTCTACTAACTGAGGCTACGTCTCCAGCCCCTGCATCCAGGCGTTTCCTCACCTAGACGCCCGCTTTAAATTAACAGCATCACCCAACATCTTTCCATTTGCTGTTAGAATGAGAACAAAACGTGTGCTCCCCTCAAAATACTTTCTATGGCACGCTGCTCGTCTAACCTGAACTCTGACAGTCCAACAGATGCGACGTTTAAGAATTTTGACAATTCTAGCCCATCGGCACCATGTGTCTGTGTTGGGGGTGTGCGGGCACATGAGTGCAGAGGGATCAGAGCTCCTGAGGCTGGAGTTACAGGTGCTGTGAGCTGCTCGAGTTGGTGCTGAGAAACCAGTTTGGGTCCTCTATAAGAGCAGTGCTTATCAACCACGTAGAAGACAGACAGCGTGCAGTGCTGGCAGCAGCGTGGGGACAAGCATTCTTCCTAAGACCAGAACACAAGCTTTCGAGTTGGCTTGTTTGATTGTTTATTGAGGCAGGGTCTCACTAGGTAGCCCCTGCTGACCTAGAACTCACTGTGTAGACCAAGCTGGTCTCGGACTCACAGAGAGATCCACCCTGTGTCTGCCTCTTGGGTGCTGGGATCCAAGGTTTGCATCTGCAGCACATAGCCCTGAGAACACAAGTTTGTTTTGTTTGTTTGTTTGTTTTGACATTTTTCCTGCAGCTCATATGGCCTGGGACTCATTTTGTAGCCCAGGTGAATCTTGAAATCGGGAAAACCCTTTTGCCTCAACCACTTGGGTGCTGGGGTTACAGGCACAAGCCACCACACCTGACTTCAGACTACAGATTACTACAGCCTTTTGTTGTTGGCAGTGGTGGTTAGTAGAATCTTCCTTTGTTTCAGAAAAACAAAACAAAACAAACAAACAAGCAAACAAAAACCCTACCAAACTCCTTCAAACAAAACATGTTTCCTAAACATACACAGGAGGAGTGTGAACAGAGGAAGCCATTTGTCTGTTGGGCCCTGGCCATCAGCCGACGATGGAGTTTGGGAGTGATAAGGGAGGTGGGGTGATGAATCTCCACAGATAAAACTGGTATTTGAGGGCCAGGCAGTGGTGACTGTGCACGCCTTTAATTCCAGCACTTGGGAGGCAGATGTAGGTGGATCTCTGTGAGTTTGAGGCCAGCCTGGTTTACGGAGTGAGTTCCAGGACAGACAGAGTTACAACAGAGAAGCCCTGACTGGGGGCAGGTACTGGGGCGGGGGCGTTGGTGTTTGTGTGTATAGACGAGAGGGGTGCAGAAGCTGAGGGGGAGGGAAGGGACAGATGAGGTCAACACTGGGCGCTGTTTCTTTCTAGAAAAGGGAGCTGTTGTATTAAGCATTTATTCAAGTTTAGAAAGAATATGCCTTCTGAAACAGAAATTTTTACTCTTAGAAATTTCTAGAAATGACAGACTGGAGTGATGGCTCAGTAGTTGAGAGCAATAGCCGCTCTTCCAGAGGACCCAGGTTCAATTCCTAGCACCCACGTGGCAGTTCCAGGGGATCTTACGCCCTCTTCTGGCCTCTGTGGGCACTGCACGCACATGGTGCACTGACACACGTGCAGACAAAACACCTGTATACACAAAATAAATAAACCTTAAAAGAAATAGAAATTTCTAGAAATGAAGTGACAAGTGCATCGCAGCTTGTAGACACAGAGAGGAGTAGTCAGGTGTGCGTCGTGCATGCGTGAGCTGGTGCCTCACGGTCCACTTACTGAGGGCCGTTCTGTCACCATTGAACAGCATGAAGGAATATATGAATCGACTTTAAACGGTGACCGCAGTATTTATTGTTTGGGAAGCAATAAATGACGAACTCCATGTTCATCTGAGACTAACAAAAAGTCTTATCTGTAGACATATTCAGGTTCATATAATAAAATGTGAAATAATATGTTCCAAATTGGCAATGGAGGGCCAAGAGTTACCCTGTGAATTTAACTATAGCACGTCATTTGAATTGTGCTGGTAAGCATATCTGCGTGTGATATATGCACGCACATACATATATGTGGGTATGCAGGCATGCGTGGCGGTCGGAGGTCAGTGTCAGATGTCTTCCTCAGTTTCTTTCCATCTTAGTTTTGAGACAAGGTCTCTCATGGATTCTTCTAGACTGGCTGGCCGGGGAGCTCAAGGACCCACCTGTCTCTGCCTCCCCCGCACTGGGGTTGTTGGTGCACACCCCGCTTTTACGTGGGTGCTGGGGCTTCGAACTCAGTTCCTCATGCTTACATAGTAAGCATTTGACAGGCCGAGCCGTCTCCCCTGCCCCTCCTTTGTAATTTGAATATCTGAAATGTAGAAAGGAAAAGCTAAGTGGGGTTGATGTTGCTCATCTGTAATCCCAGCACTGTGGAGGCTGAGGCAGGAAGATTGCAAATTCAAGGCTCGTCTAGGCACCTAGCAAGACTGTTTAAAAAAACAAAAACAAAACAAACAAACAAAAAAACAAAGAAAAAGAAAGAAAAGGAAACCGAGAGATATACAAGAAGAACCAAGTAAATGATACCAACAGTGAAGACAAGAGCATTCTTGTTCTAATCTGTCTTAGCTAGTTTTATGTCAACTCGACACAAGCTAGAGTCACTGAAGAGGAGGGAGCCTCAATCTCCCTTAGGTCAGGCTGTAGGCAGCCCTACAGGGGGCATTTTCTTAGTTAGTGATTGATGGAGGAGGGCCCCGCCCTTTGAGAGTGGGACCACTCTGGGCTGGTGGTCCTAGGTTTTATAGGAAAGCAGACTGAGCGAGCCATGGGGAGCAAGTCAGTAAGAAGTACCCCTCCATGGCCTCTGCATCAGTTCCTGCCTTCAGGATCCGCACTGTTTGGGTTCCTGTCCTGACTTCCTTCGATGATAAACAGTGATGCAGAAGTGTAAGCCAAATTAACCCTTTCCTCCCCAGCTTGCTTTGGTCGTGGTGTTTCACCGCAGGATAGTAACCCTAAAGAAGACAGCAATTGTACCAGGATTGCAGGGTATTGCTGTCGCAGACCTGACTGTGTATTTTTGGGAATATTGTGGAAGGACTTTGGAGCTTTGAGTAAGAAAAGCCATTGAGTGTTCACGGAGCTTGGTGAGCTGGTCTGTGAGAGCTTAGAAGCGTGCTGAGAGAAACGGAGATTGAGGCCTGTTTTGAAGTTCCAGAGTTACTTAAAAACTATCGGGACCGTCGTATATTTGCTATTCTGAATTAAGAAAATATGGTTCTGGTCACCTGGGGCTGAAGAGTCAGCCATGCTTAGCAAAGAGACCTGCACCATTGAAGTGAAAACTTTGCTTTACTGGGACAATTGATGCTGTTCACCTGGAGCTGAGGAATTAGTGGTGATTAAGAAGAGACCAGCATCACTGTGGTAAAGACTCACAGGAAGTGTTGACCCAGTGTTTGCAGACAGAAACTATATTCTGGAAGGAGCTTAGGTTGTACCTTCTTCTGGCAGCGGAACTTGGTAGCGTTTAAACGTTTCCCAGGTGGTGCTGGTTTTAAAGGCATGAAATGACCGTGAAGAGAAGCTGAGGCTTGGCCCTGTGAGAGGCCACTGGAGAAGGTGCAGCCTCGCTGGCAGTTGAAAGCCCAGATTGAAGGGGTCATGCAGAGAAATTGAGGCTTGGCACCATGAAGAGAGCCCAGGAGAGGCTGTTGGTGAAAGCACAGCCCGGTTGCAGCAGAGACTCCAGTATTTTGGAGATTCCTGTACCACAGGATGATCACCAAGAACAGCAGCAGCAGTGGAGTGGAGCCTGCCGGAGCCTAGAGGACAAGCTCTGTGTGCTGCGGAGGGTGGAGCCAGAAAAGTGACCCTTTGGAGGAGCCCAGAAAACTGTGAGTGAATCCTAGATGTTGGCTGCTGAGCTATTTGCAGTTGGAGTTTGGATTTGATTTGATTTGATTGTAACTGTGCCTTGGTTCTTCCCTCTTAAAGTAAGAAAGTATTTGATTTATTTTTTTATTTTATAGGATCCCACAGTTGAGAAACATTGGATTTTAAAAGAGACTGGGTGTTTTAAGGAGACTGAATTTTAAGTGTTTGACTTTTAAAGACTGTGGAGTTTTACAATTTGGATGATTACAATGCAATGTTCATATTTGTGGCTTGATATCGATGGCTTGATATCGATTGTTTGTGTGTAAAGGTCACAAGGAGTCAGTTTGTGCTGGTTGGTTTTAAGTCAGTTTGACACAGGCTAAAGTCATCAGAGAGGAGGGAGTCTCAGTTGAGAAAAAGCCTCCATAAGATTGGGCTTCAGGCAAGCCTGTAGGATACCTTCTTAATTAGTGATTGATGTGAGAGGGCCCAGCCCATTGCGGGTGGGGCCATCCCTAGGGTGGCGGTCCTGGGTCCTGTAAGAAAGCAGGCTGAGCGAGCAGTGGGAGCAAGCCAGTGAGCAGCACCCCTCCGTGGCCTCTGCATCAGCTCCTGCCTCCAGGTTCCTGCCCTGCTTGAGTTCCTGCCCTGACTTTCTTCCACGATGAACTGTGACGTGGAAGCGTAGCTAAGCATCTGTACATACTCAAACCATTTAGATAACTTTCCTTGAAGTGGGACTTCTACTTTCACCTGTGAATTGCTGTGACAGCACCACAACCAAGGAAACCTATAGAAGGAAGTGTTTAATTGGGTCTATAGCTTCAGAGGGTTAGAGCCTATGAGGATTGAGGTGTGTGGAGCTGAGAGCTCACATCTTGATCACAAGAGGGATCCTATGTCTTTTTGGGGCTCCCTGCCCTACTAGGTGGCACTTCCTTTCCCAGGGAGTTGCTGAGCAAAATGGGCTGCAGGCTTCCCACCAGGCATGGTGGATCCCAGCTTGCTGCACAGTCCGGTGACACCCACACCAACATAATAATAACCCATTAGCTGCTAGAGTCGGCCGAGACAGGGAGGGGCAGGACCTCAGCTAAGACAGGAATTTTCCATATGGGACTTTGCAGAGCAACCTCAGGATCCACCATAGTTTGGGCAACCCCTTCCTGAAGAATGACCGTGTCAGAGCCCTGGTGTCTGACACCTAGGGCAGCTTTGCTATCACACCAGAGGGCCTTGCACAGACACCTTCTCTGCTGAGCCTCAGTCTGAGAGCCCACAGTGTGCACAGACCTGGAGCAAGGCCATGCTCACTTCTTACTGTGATCTCCGAATCAAAGATCTCCCCCAGACGGGATTAAGACTCAGAGTATTACTAGTAGTGACTAGGTTGTGTTCATCATTCATTCATTCATTCATTCACTCATTCACTAAGCCGGGGTCTCCGGGCTGCCTGGGCCTGGAGGCAGGAGCTGATGCAGAGGCCATGGAGGGTTGCTGCTCACTGGCTTGCTCCTCATGGCTTCCTCAGCTTGCTTTTTATACAGTCCGGGACCACTTGCCCAGGGGTGGTACCGCTCACACTGTCTGGGCGCTTCCACATCAGTCTTCGACCAAGAAAATGTCCCACAGGCTTGCCTACTCTGATGGAGGCATTTTCTCAACTGAGGTTCCCACTTCCAAAATGACTTAGCTTGTGTCAAGTTGGGAAAAAAAAACCCTAACGACCCATTTGTGCCAAGGGCTCCTTCTTCAAGGCTAAATAACGGTCTCCTACAAGGACCTATGCACTGATGTGTTCAGGCGTCATTCAGGCATGATGGGCAGGCCTCTCTGACCACTTGAGTTACTTCTGCCCTAAGCTCCGAACAATTCCGAAACTGCAGAAACATGGCTGTGCACCCACTTTTCAATCACATTTCGGTGACCACGTGTCTCATCCTCCATCCTGCTGGGTCTTTTTCTCCCATCATCCTCTGCCTGGGCTTAACGTGGCTTCCTCTTTCAAGTCCATTACCCCTTCCAGCTCTGCAGTCTGAGCCATGGCTAACCAGCGTGGGAAGAGAACAGGAGAGGACTTCCTCCGGGAGCTAATGTCTCCTGTCTTGGCTCCCATATGCCAAATAACCCGAACCCCAAACACTGTCCCTGCTCCTCCCGGTGGCAAACGACCCAGGGTGGAGATAAGCAAGTGGAATGGCAACCCGGTTGGGAGATCCCCACGGAGTCTACATGCCAAAGCAGTGTTAAAAATAACACTTAAACCATCTCCACTCAGGGAGGAGACAAGAGCAATCCTGTCCCAACTCCTCCTGCTTTCTTCCCTTCGTTCTTCTTCTTCTTTTTCCTTCTGCAAAAAGACACAAAGGGGTTAAAGACTTTGCCATGAGGTGGATAAACTTCTTGGGTCTTCAGCCGACTTAATTGTTCTTACACCACACTGTGTGGGAGGGTGCATCCCTTTTGTGGACCATAATGACACATCTTCATTATTGTTCTGATTCTCCCTTAAAACACACACACTCACACACACACACACACACACACACACACACTCATACACACACACATACACGCACATCTTTCTCTAGTGCTGCAGACTGCCCCAACGTGGAGATGTTTTATTTCTCTCCCCTCTGTCCTTCCCTTAACCCTTTACTGTTGCCATAGCCACACTGGGGCGACAGCGACGGTGCAGGGTCGTTTCTGTACTGTACCGCCCTGAGCTTATTGTTGGAAATCTGTATTATTCCGCCGTTCTGAAGATTTACATTTTTAATGGCTCATTTATGTAATCCCATAAATAAAGTAGCGAAAAAAGCACCCCACACAAATGAGTGAATTGGAGTTTGAAAAAAAAAGACCCCGAAGCGGGTCACCCAGGGTCTCAGCTGCCTTGATTGGTGTGGCCGGTGTTAGCCAGGGTGGCGGTGGACTTAAGACCACCCAGTCAGCGCCCAAATGGGGCATTACCAAGGAATAGCGGGATGATGCTGGGGTTCAATCTCCCCTATTGATCGGAGAGCACAGTTACGCTGTAAAATCCGTTTCAATGTAAGGCTCATTCACCTTACTGTGCCCACAGCTGCACCCTCTCTCTCCGGCAGAGAACTTACTCCGTTAGCAGCTCTGCTCCTGGCAGCTGATGTTCCCCCCGCACCCCCCTCTTTCTTCTTTTTAGCCAATATATTCCTGGGGCTGCTAAATTTGCTCTAAAGAGCCTGTGAATTCGAGCACCTGCCTCAAGAATGTATTTGCCAGAGTGAACAGACATATAGCTCGAACAATTCACTGCCGGGCCTCCCCCGACCGGTTTCTCTTCTTCCTAAGTCTTCCTGCCCCTGCCTGAAAAGCTTCCGTGAAACCTCTGCTCCTTTGGAAGAAGTTTGTACTAATTAACACAAACGGAAATAAAAACGGCCCAAACGGAACTGAATCGGCGAGCTCGTGGTTCCTGGGTCTCAGGTTGCTTAGAAGCAAAGCCTTGAAACACTGACTGGGCTTAGCACTGTGCTCCAGGGCTGTCCATGGAAACATATGTTTTAAGATCTTAAAGCAAAGTGCAGCCATGGAAGCCTCTTGTCTCTTCCTTTCCCTCCCTCCCTCTCTCCCTCCCTCTCTCCCTCCCTCCTCCTCTTTCTTGCTTCTTTGCATCTTTTCACAGGTCTCTGTGCGTGGCTGTCAATCAGAAGCGCACAGTTACTGTGAGTTGCCAGGGCCATCCAGGCAGAGGCTGTAAAGTGCAGGAACTGTAAAGTGCTGTAAACGTGCAGATGCCTTGATAGATACGAGATGCCAATTGGGAGGAGAAAACATTCAAGTCCCAGCTTGGCCATTTTCTTGCCATAGAAAAGTCGATTCTAATTGCTGCAAAATGGAGATTCTTAAGGTGCCCTTCCTTTCTGGCTGGTTTATGAGAAAAGATAAATGTTTTCTGTCATATCTTCCTGAAGGAAACAGTGTGTAAGCCAAAGAAACAGGTGATTTGCTTGCTGCTTTCCCGTGAGGGAGCTGGGATAGCAGAAGCCCAGGCTTGAGAGTCAGAGGGTCCAGCCCAACACTGACTCCCAGACTCTCTGGGCTGCTTCATGAGGCCTGCTCCTTAGAGTGGAGGCCCTGTGGAGTTGGCAAGAGCCTTCCCATGTTCGCCTTGGAAGCCACATTACCGGGAACAGTGCTCCACTGTGTGAGGTTTGAGGGGTACATGAGAGCCAAAGCAGGAACGACCTGAGTTCCCCTGTGGGTCATCTGTGGCCCTGTCTTTTGGGCTTTGCCAAGAAAACCCAGGAGCTCCCTTCATGAAGCACAGTTTGTTTCTGTGGCACTGGGGATAGAACTCAGAGCCCTGAAGTGCTTTCCATTCCCCACTCCCACCCTGCCGTGGAGCCTAAGGGAGTTACCATCAGACTTTTCACCAGTGTGACAAAATGCCTAACAGAAACAATTTGAGAGAAGGATTGCTCTTGGCTCCTGGTCTCAGAGTGTTCAGTCCATAGTCCTTGTTTCTTGGCCTGGGGTGAAGCAGAGCACAAAGATAGTGGGATCCTGTGGAGAAGGCTCATGGTTGGGGGGGTGTTGAGGGGCACGAGCTAGCTACTGTGTAGGCATGCCTGACCACAAGGCAGACAAGAGGCTTGTGTCTTCTATGTTTCCTTTTCAAACTTTAAACATTGGCAATGGAGCTATTTACTACCTTTCCTTACAAGAAAGGAATAAATTTCATTAGTTTTAGCATTTCACAAACAAAGGTGATTTATTTTGTTTTGTTTTAAACCTTGTTATTATGGATTTGATTGGAATAATCCAGAAATCCTAGTTTTTTTTCCTAGTTTTTTTGCCCAGGTGTGCTAATTATTTCTTCCTCTTCCTCCTCCTCCTCCTCCTCCTCCTCCTCCTCCTCCTCCTCCTCCTCCTCCTCCTCCTCCTCCTTTTCTCAACTTGATACAAGTGAGGGTCATCTGGAAAGAGGAAACTTCAATTAAGAAAATGCTTCCTGCTGAGTGTTGGTCGCCCACACACCTCTAATCTCAGCACTCAGGAGGCAGAGGCAGGTGGATCTCTGTGAGTTCCAGGCCAGCCTGATCTACAGAGTGAGTTCAAGGCCAGCCTGGTCTACAGAGTGAATGCCAGGACAGCCAGAGTTACAACAGAGAAATCCTGTTTTGAAAAATGAAAAAGAAGAAAGAAAGAAAGAAAGAAAGAAAGAAAGAAAGAAAGAAAGAAAGAAAGAAAGAAAGAGAGAGAGAAAGATGCTTTCCTTAGATTAGTCTGATTTTCTTGATTAGTGCTTGATGTATGCGGGCCCAGCTCCCTGGGGGTGGTACCATTCTAGGCAAGTGGTCCTGGGTGATCTAAGAAAGCAGACAGAGCAAGCCATGGAGAACAAACCTGGAACAGCGTTCCTCCATGGTCTCTGCCTCAGTTCCTGCCTCCAGTTTCCTGCCTTGAGTTCCTGCCTTGGCAGACTGTAACTTATAAGCCAAATAAACCCTTTCCTCCCCAAGTTGCTTTTTTGGTGTTTATTACAGCAGTCTAAAACAAACTAGACTAGCAGGCTATCAGTTAGGGGCTGAGATGTCTCCCACAGGTCCATGTGTTTGAACCTTTGGTCTCCAGCTGGTGATGCAGTTTTGAGAGATCATGGAACCATAGGGACCTAAAGCCTAGCCAGCAGACACAGGCCACAAGGGGTGGGGCTTTGAAGATGACAACCTGGCCTTGCTTTTTGGGTTTTTGAGACGGTTTCTCCGCTGTAACTCTGACTGTCCTGGAACTCACTCCGTAGACCAGGCTAGCCTCAGACTCACTCTGTTGATCAGGCTGGCCTTGAACTCACAGAGATCCATCTGTCTCTGCCTCCTGAGTGCTGGGATTAGAGGCGTGAGCCACCACTGCCCAGCTTGAGTCTGGCTCTCTGTTTCCTGACCAGTCTCCGTGTGGCTTAGATGCCCCTGTCACATGTTCCCGCCTCCACGAGCTTCAGCGTGCCTTCTCCACCACAATGGCTTCCAACTTCCAAAACTGGAAACCAAGCAGACCCTCTTCTCCCTTGAGTTGTTCTGGTATTCTGAGCCAAACCGTAGTTATGTCGTTATAAAGTTCTCACGGAGGCTGGGAGATGCCTCAGCTGCTAAGGTACTTGCTCTGCGATCGGTAGAGGCCAAGTCTGGTTCCCAGAACCCGTGGAGGAAAGCTAAGTGTGGGCTGGAGAGAGTGGTCAAGTGGTCGAGAGCAGTGACTGCTCTTGCAGAGGACCCAGGTCCAGTTCCCAGCACCCACACTATGACTCACAAGCATCTCTAACCTGAGTACCAGGGGTCTGATGTTCTCTTCCGGTCTCCATGAGCAACACTGCATGCACACACTGCACATGAATACAGGAAAACATTCACACGTATAAGACAAACAAACAAACAATAGATAGAATAAAATAATAAATAGAAATTACATGAATCCTTACGTCAGCAAAATTTCCTTCCTTAAAAAAAATCCAGGTGTAATGGTGCATGCTTGTATGCTTAGCTGGAGATGCAGAGAGGCGGGTGGCTTCCCCAGGCTTGTGAGCCAGCTAGTCTAACCAAATCGGCAAGCTTCAGGCCAGTGAGAGACCCTGTCTCAAAAAACAAGACAGACAGCACCCAAGGAACGACTCTCAAGATTGGCCTCTGGCCCCCATGTGTACCTGTACACACACATGCAAATGTACACACAAACACATACACACAACACACATACATACATAACACATACATATACACATACACACAACACACACTCATACACAACACACGTGCACACACAACACACAAACATACAACACACACATACACGACACACACACGTGCACACACAACACACATACATACAACACACACACACGTGCACACACAACACACATACATACAACACACACATACACGACGCACACACAACACACATACACATACATACAACATTCACAATACACAACACATACACCGTGCACACACATACACGCACACATACACGCACACATAACACACACACATACACAACACATGCACACATACAACACACATAGACATACACACAACACATATACATACAACACACATATACACAACACACACACACAGCTTTTTTGAGATTGAATTTTGATCATGACTCCCTTACAGTAAGTTCTGACTAGGAAAGCTGAGCTAAAATATCTCCCCAGTCTTTCAGTGCAAAGCTGAACGTAACTGACGAGGAAAGGTTAGTCTGAATAAAACCACTCTCCCCTAGAATACTTCTCACATCAGGTATGTGTGTGGGGGTGGTGGGGGTTGGGCTCCCCAAACACCAGCTGAGGTCCTCTGCTGAGGTTACGTCTGTCTTCCTGGAGATACACGGGTTTCCACATCTGAGACTCAGTCCTGTGACACCGTGCCCAACTGTAGATGCTAGTGGTGGCCCAGGTATTTTTATCTGCTTCCAACTGACTACAAAATTCTCGAGATTCCTCTCAGGTCCAATGCACTTACTAGGATGAATAGCAATACCCAGATAAATGAATTCTTGATTTTTAGGAAGAATAATGTTAAAGGTATAGATGAAGCCAGGTATGCAGATGAGCGTGGAGCTTCAGGGCCTTGTCCGAGAGGCTGCCTTCCTAGCACGCCTACATTTTTAACCACAGAGATGCTCATCGGATCTTTCTAGAGATTTTATGAAAGCTTTTATGGTAGCTCCAGTCTGTAATCCCAACTACTAAAAAGGCTGGGGTAGGAGGCCACAAGCAAATTCACTGGGCAACTTAAGACTTCATTTCCATCAATCGTCTCCAACCGTTTCTCACCCCTTGCCAAAGATCAGTGAGTGGAGCTGGAAACTTCAACTTGCTAATAGGTGAACTCCCCGCCCCTGCCCCCCGCCCCCGAGCTGAGGCTGTCTAGGGACAGTGCCTGTGCCGCTTGCTAAAAACGTTAAATTATTTAAATTTTAATGTACGTTTATGTGTCATTGCACATGTGTGCAGGTGCCTGTGGAGGCCAGAAGAAGGGCTCTGAGTCTTCACCCAACCCTCCCTGGTCCCGAGGACTATGGCCACAGGCCACTGTGCCTGGCTTCCATTGATGACCATTCATTTATTTACTTATGACAGTTTCTCTGTGTAGACCAGGTTAGCTTGGAGCTTGTGATCTTCCTTCCTCCTTTTTCCCAGTGATCTATAGATGGTTCTCGTTGTTGTTTGGTTGTTTTTTAAATGTGTTTTTGTTTTGTTTTGTTTTCGAGACAGGGTTTCTCTGTTGTATCTCTGGCTATCCTGGAACTCACTCTGTAGACCAGGCTGGCCTTGAACTCACAGAGATTTGCCCGCCTCTGCTTCCTGAGTTCTGGTATTAAAGGCCTGAAGAACCATGCCCGGCTCCATTGATGGTTTAATATAAACAAATATTCCTGGCAATTCATTACCTTTCCCATCATCTTCCCTAAACATTTTCCCAAGGTATATAGGGAAACAAAACATTTTAAAATCTAATTTTGGGGTTGGAGAGGTAGCTCAGCAGTAAAGAGCACTTACAGCTCTTACAGGAGATCTGTGTTCAGCCCAAGCACCCACATGGTGGTGGCTCACAACTCACTGTAACTACAATTCCAGGGGATTGATGCCCTCTTCTGGCCTTTGTGTGAATTGCATGCAAGCAGGGGCAGGCGCGCGCGCGCACGCACACACACACACACACACACACACACACACACACACACACACACACACACAGTAGACAAAATAAATACAACTCTTTTCTAAAAGTACCCAAAAACATTAAATAAAAATGGAGAGGACAATTAAATATTAAGCCAAGCCAAAGAATAAATTTATAACAAAGAATAAAACTTAGCAGAAGAGCCCAAGAATTAACACAAGGAATAAAAGTCGAAGTTCAGAGTTTCTCCCAACTAAATAATCATTTTGTATTCATACTGTGAAGTCACTGACTTAATATTAATTGGATTGAGATCATTAGTCACTTAAAATTATAATTATAATTATAATTCATAATAATTTATTATAATGTATAACTATAATGATTTATAATCGTGACTTTTTTTTTCTTTATTTCATGTGAAGGAACAATTTCAAATGTTACTGGTGGTTTAAGTCAGACAGATTGCTTAGCTGGTATGTGTAAGGTCCTGGGTTCATCTCTAGAACCAAACTACAACAATGGAACAGTTACAAATACTGTCTTGAAGAAAATCACAAGCAAGGAATCAAATCTATAGGCTTGTGGTTTTGTTCTGTTTTGCACAAATTATTTTAGAAACACACAGTTATACTTTGGACACACTTTCACCTAGCTTCCTGACATTTCTCATGTATTAAGCAGTGCACAGTTACACTGGAGTAGCTGTTTAACCTCTGCTATTCGAAACAGCCAGCCCTGTGCAGTAGTTGCTTCCCTGGCCATGCAGTGAAGTCATTTGAATGATTACTGTAAAACAGGATTTAAGAGGGAAATCAATAAGAGAGGAAAAGTAACTTTGGGATCATTTCAAAGCTCCAAAGACTTGGGCCTGGAATGCATGAAACATGGCATGTCAAAATTATTTGACATGGGATGAGTGCCTGAATTTTCTTTGAAAAGGGACTTCCTTCTAAATCAAGGGTCTGTGGTCAAAGTAAACACTGCATAGCACCAGACTGGAGGCATTGGCCAATCAGGGAGCTGGAAGGCAAATCCCAGAAGTGGCATGCTGGAAACATCCATCTGTCTCGGGCCAGGATCCAGACTCACCTCCCAGATGGCCTGGACCTTACGAATTTTGTGATTGTTTGGAAAAAGTAATTATTAGGAGCTGCCCAAAATGAACAGAATAACTAATAATATCAGTGGCTGGCTGGAGACGCACGCGTGCACGCACACACACACACACACACACACACCCGATTCTGTTTGTCGAGAGAGACGCAGCCCCCTTCTGCTGCATTATGCCTTTGATGGAAACCATTTACATCTCCTTTGTCAGCCAGTTTTCCGTAGAAATTTTATAATCACAAGGCAGCTCTATTTGGTTGCTCTGTTCCCTGAGAAGCGCCTTGGAGAGGCTGGACGCATGTTTTCATTCCGAAGCCAAAAAGTTGTTGTTGTTTTAAACTTTAGTCTATCATATATCAAGCCTGTCAAGCTTTTTCATTAGAGTTCATGGTTTTTAAGTTCATTGTAAATAACTCAAATTGGTTTTTCAAAAGAGCAGAGAATGCTTTGCCCTGATGTTGTGCATTACACAGTAATAATATTCATTGCCAAACGGGCTTTCTGCAGTGGATCCCTCAAGTGAGGAAATGAAATTTGAATAAATAAAAATACTTTGAGATTTAAATCAGTGTTTGTGGGTTCACTTATTTTTTTCCCAAGTCTAGAAGGTTTTGTTCCCTTTCTTTTATCCTCTTTTCTTTCTTTCTTTCTTTCTTTCTTTCTTTCTTTCTTTCTTCTCTTTCTTTCTCTTCTCTCTCTCTCTCTCTTCTCTCTCTCTCTCTCTCTCTCTCTCTCTCTCTCTCTCTTTCTCTCTCTCTTTCTCTTTCTCCCCAGTCGCAGGGCTGGAGAGATGGCTCAGAGGAAGAGCACTTTCTGCCCACGCAGAGGACCAGGGTTTCATCCCCATCACCCATGGCAGTTCACAATTGCACAATTGTCTGTAACTCCAGTTCCAGGTATCCAATACCGTCTTCTGGGCTCCTAGGGCGCCAGGCATACCTGCGGTGTGCATACATATACGCAGGCGAAACAGTAAAATAAAGTAAAAATAAATAAGTCTTAAAACCCAGTGGCAGCGTTTCTCAAACTGTAAGCACTGAATGCCACGTGACAGTGCTAAGAGTCGCTCGGCCCGGTGGGGGGGGGGGGCGGCAGCAGTGGAAGCGCACACCTTTAATCCCAGCACTCGGGAGACAGAGGCAGGTGGTGAGTTCGAGACCAGCCTGGTCTACAGAGTGAGTTCCAGGACGGCCAGAGTCACAACAGAGAAACCTTGTCTTGGGGGGATGTGGGGGTGGAGACCAAGAGGACAGGTCTCTTAGCCAAACCATGAGCTAGACTCTTCTTTTTATTGGCATCGAGTGTTTTGTTGTAGCCACACAAATCTGACTAACACACATATTTTCCCACTTGACTTTTAATCTGCTTTGCAAAATTTAAGTTTGCGGTGGGTTGGCTGGCTGATATTGGGGCCCAGCTGACTCACAAAATCACAATTGCAGTGGTATTTACAGGATCACAGTGTATTGGTGGTGACAGGATTAACAAGCTGTAGGGGCCATAGAAAGGTTTAAACAACATGGGCCCAGAGCGGATTTCCAAGATAAGCCAGCTGAATGGCAGCTACCAGATATCCAGGGAACCACAGATCAGCACTGAATATGACTGTGATATGATTCACTATACAGCAACTGCATTATAACTGCTTCTGGTAAAACGCCACTATTGCGTGGTTCTGTATGAATCTGCCTTTGAGACTAATAGTGAGCACCTTCACCCAGAGAGAATGATGTATGTTGAATCGGCCTATGGCTTCCTGCACCTTATTTAATTTCCCAGTCCCCCATGATCCTCCTTTCCTGGCTCCAGAGCTCAGACCTGACCATGGGTCAAGTCTTGGCGAATGTACTACACTCTTTAAAGGCCAGAGACCCTTGAATGAGGAAGGCTGTCTTCTCCTAGTCCTTGCTCAAAGGGACATACAGCCATTCATTGAAACAACTGTGCTCAGAGAAAGAGAGGTATCCAGGTTTTCTCCAGTAAAATTCACTTTAGAGCTGATCACGATGAGGGTTGGGGGTGGCGGCAGTAGCCTCCGGTTTTCTCAGCTTGCCTCTCCTGGCATGGACCCTGTGAACCAGGTCAAGGGTGATCAGGAAGCCTCATTGGCGTCAGTTTGCAGGTAAGAGGTTCATTCCCACCAGTGGGGACGGGGGGGGGGGGGGGGATACTGGCACACGACTTCTTGGACATATTCACCGGCAGCAGTCACAGCTAAAGTCTCAGCTGTGTCCTGACCCATTGGCTGGGAGCTAGGGATGAGTTCGGCTTGGGATCATAGCACGAGAAGGAAAGATGGCAAACGCACTAGTGGGCATGTGTAAGGAACAGAGGAGCGCACAGGGCACTTTGTGTAGACAACACGATGCAAGTATAGACACCAAGTATGAGTCAGCTAGAATGTGGTTGCCAGAGACCATGAGTCAGCTAATAACGGCTGACAAAGGGTGTCCAGGGAACCCCCAGAGTAAACAGTGACGTAATCTGTTCTAGAACTATTTGGACAGAATGTCACTTTGGTGTGGGTTTTGTCTAAGTATGGCCTTGAGTTCAGAAGCCTTTGCCTTTGCCAGCTCTCCAGTGTGTTTGTCTGTCTGTAGGCCTGTGTGCCCACCTCCTTACATCCTGTATGTGTGCGTTCCTGCAGGCATCTTCCTGCATAGCTAGTCTATAAAGTATGTCACACTTACTTGTGGCTCTGGTGTGTTCTTTGGTTTCCCAGTCCCCTGAAACACTCCATCCCTGGCCTCATAGCTGGGACTCCTCAGCATGCTCAGCTCAAGGCTGTGAGCGCACACTAAAGAGGTTCAAACGGCAGACAGAAACCCTTCTGATTCTGTTCATTTTTCTATAAGGCTTTAGCTGAAACAAAGGGAAAGGACATGGAAGGTATAATGCTGTAAGAGTTTGCCTCCAAATTACTCCCTTGTTAAAGAGAAAGAAGAAAAATTCTGTTTTCTTCCTTTTGTTTTTTTCAAGACAGAGTGTCCATATGTAGCCCTGGCCATCCTGGAACTGGCTCTGTAGATTAGGCTGGCCTCGAACTCAGAGATCCACCTGCCTCCGCCTCCCGAGTGCTGAGATTAAAGATGTGCACCACCACAGCCCTGCAAGATTTGCTTTCTTAGTGACGGTACTTACAGCTGTAAATGTCCATCTGATGATCTGTGGGTCATGATCTCTTTTTGGGGAGTGGAGTCAAACCACCCTTTTATAGGAGTCGCCTAAGACCATCTGCATATCAAATATTTACATTAGGATTCATAACAGTAGCAAAACTACAGTTATGAAGTAGCAATGAAAATAGTTTCATGGTTGGGGGTCACCACAACATGAGGAACTGTATTAAAGGGTCTCAGCGTTAGGAAGGTCGAGAACCATGGTTCTCAGGACCGCTTTCATTGTATCTTGTAGGCTTTACTGTGTTGTTGTTTTTTAAAAATATTTTATTTTTATTTTAGGTACATTGGTGTTCTGCCTGCATGTACGTCTGTGTGAGGGTGTCAAATCCTCTGGAACAGGAGTTACAGACAGTTGTGATCTGCCATCTGGGTGCTGGGAATCGAACCCAGGTCCTCTAGAAAAGCAGCCAGTACTCTTAACCACTGAGCCATCTCTCTAAACAACCCCCCACACACACCATGATAGTCACTCATCTAGTTTTCCATCTTTGATAGACCCTCTTCCACCTGGTCCATTCTACTGATGCTTTCTGTTATGTCTCTCGTTTCTAAGTCTTCAATTTACATTTTCAGCATTTCTCTTTGCTGACTTCTTGTTTCACATCCTGTACCACTTTATTTCATCCAGCTATCTATTTGCATTCTCTCTGAATTCATCTACACCTTTATTTGTATTGTCTTTTACTTCATTAGACAATCTTATCACTATTCTTTTTAAACCCCTGACCTAGAGTGTAATGTAATTTCCTTTTAAAAATGTTTTTTAGATTTATTTGTATGAGTGTTTACCTGTCTATGTACCACATGCCTAGTACCTGTGGTGCTCAGAGAGGGTGTCAGATCCCCTGGAACTGGAGTTACAGATGGTTGTGAGCTGCCATGTAAGTACTGGGAGCTGAACCCAGGTCTTCTGGAAGAGCAGCAGCCAACGCTTTTAACCACTGAGTCTCTCCAGACTACTAATTCACACTTTTGGAGAGATATTACAATGGAACTGGTACTGAGAGGCTAAATTGTTCTGCTTTGACCTTTCGTGTTAACTTACCATTACTGTGTGCGCGTGTGTATGGGTATGATGCGAATATCTGTGTGCCTTTTTGTCTGTATGTGAACCATGTGTGTGCAGTGCCTCTGGGGACCACAAGAGGGCATCAGAATCCCCTGAAACTGGAATGACAGGCAGTGTGAGCTGCCTGAGGTGGGTGTTGAAAATCAAACCTCTAAAAAAGCAGCCAGTGTTTTCAGACATCTAAGCCATCTCTCCAGCCCCATAGTTTTATTTATTTATTTATCTGTCTATCTGTCTATCTTCAGGGTCTCTATGTAGTACCGGCTGTCCTGGAATTCAATATTTAAACTAGGCTAGCAGAGATCCGCCTGCCTCCCAGAGCTGGCATTAGGACCGCATCACCACACCGGCTCCCACAGTAAACTGCTTAAACATTCTGGCAGCTACTTAGTTCTTAGCCAATCATCATGGAAGACGCTAAGGTGTCTTCTATACGGAAAAGCACGGCCACTGCAAATCAAGTTTAAGTTACTCTATTCTGCACATCACTAAGTGTTCTTGAGTTACGGCGCTTGGCTAGACCCTGCAGAGTCATCTGTAGTGGAATCTAGAAGGAATACAGCCTAGCTGTAGGGCACCTAGATGCATAAAGCCCTGGGTTTGACCCTCAGCACTGCAGAAACCAGGTGTGGTGGCGCATGTCTGTAATCCCACTACTCAGGAAGTGGAGGCAGGGGGACTAAAAATTCAAGGTCATCCTTTACTACAGACTTTTGAGGCCAGTTTGGGATACACGAGGCCCCATCTATGGAAAAAGTACCAAGAATTTACCTTTTAAAAATCTTATATAAAGTAAGAGTGTGATTTATACATGTATCTTCTTTTTGTCGCTTGAGAAATAACAACACTGTGTAACTTTTTAAAGAAAAAAAGTACCTTTTAAAAAAAGGAAGCAAAGAAGGAATCCCAAGACTACAGTGCCTCTCTGTGGCTCTACTCAGAACTTTCCTGCACGCCACGGGGCTAGGGCTGGCGGCAGCTGCAGCTTCTGATCCTTGGGCCGGGAAGCCCCATCACTTGAGGCCCTTTGTGTGCAGTGGCCGGGCGGATGCTGAGGACTGAAGATGAGGACATTAGCAAAGACAGTTTGTTTTAAAGATTCTTCACAGGGTGACAGATTCTGTGCTGATAATTGTAATTTTCCTTCTGTGTTTTGGTGACCTTGTCTCGCTGTCTCTGTTGTACTGGTGACGTTTTGTCTAAGACATGACCTCACTCTGTAGCCAGCCTGGAACTTACTATGTGCCTCGGGGTGACTTCGATCTCATGTAATTCTCCTGCCTCTGTCTCCCAAGTCCTGAGATTTCTTGTATGAGCCACCACACCCAGCCATGACATCGTTTATCGTTTTTTTTTTTTTTTTTTCTGAATACACTGTATTTTCCTGTGGCTACTTTCCATGTCTCTTCACCGTTAGTTTAAAGCAGTTTGGATTTTAGCCATTGTGTTAACTACGGTGATGTGATAACTGAGCAAGACATTATAAGGAAGGAAAGATTTGTCTGGATCAGTTTCGGAGTTGAGTTCATTATGGTGGGGGGGGGGGGGGAGGTGAAGACGGTTTGTCTCATGGGAGCCAGGAAGCTGAGAGAGGAACGCCTGTACCCAGCTTTCTCCTCTTCCCACCTTATTCTATCGGAGCCCCTCATCTTCGGGATGGTTCAGGGAGAGTCCTCACCTTTTAGTTAACCCTTTCTGGACACACCCTCACACACAGAGCCAGAGGTAAGCATGGGTAATCTCCTAGGTGCTTCTCCGCCAATCCCTTTAAGAATCTAGCTTGATGATGAACGAGCCTACCTTGTGTCTGCTTGGCATCAATCTCCTCCAATCACAGATTTCAGTTCTGGCCTCCAAAAGGTTCATAGACACAAAATATACACAGCCCATTTCCAAGATTCCATGGTTGAACAGTTCCAACAGCATTAGCAAGCCCAAGGTCAAAGTCTCCTCTGAGACCGGAGGCAAATTCTTACATGTGATATAATATTTAAATAGAAGAACTTAAGGAGGTGGAAGAGAGGAGAGAGACATAGACTGAGAGAGAATGTGAGAGTGAGAATAAATGGGAATGCCTTTCTGTGGGCCTTCTCCACCCCCCATCCTATGCGGTTCCTCAGCGATGGGACAGTATAGGCCACATCGACGGTGGACTCCCTCCTGTAAGCCATCATCTCTGGGACACCCTCACAGATACATGGAGGTGTGCTTCATTACTCCACTGGGCACTTCTCAATCTACCAGGTTGACAATCGAGATTACCCATCGCGTGTGTCTTGCTGTGGTTTTCTTCAGGTCTCTGTGTTTCTAACTCTTAAGAGTTTGCTGAGCTTTTCGTGTCTGTGCCTTTACAGTTTTTTATTATTTGTTTTGTTTTGAGACAGTGTCTTATTTATAGTCCAGGGCAGACCTAGAACTCACTACGTAGTCCAGGCTGGCCATGGCCTTGTTAACTACTGGTATAATATGATATTTTTAACTATTGAGGGTTCTTTAAAAAGAACCACCCAAACCATATGTATTTAAAAGTAAGCCTAGGAAAATCACCGTATCTAAGGGGAGAGTTTGAGAATGGAACAACCGTTCTCTTAGCCTTTGCGAGCTGACTCGGGGCATCAGGTCCAAAGCTGCTATGAGCACGCCTCACAGTCACTTAGAGAACGCACAGCATGGCCGAGTCACTAGTCAGACTGGGCTTAGCATCTGACATCTCAAAGAGGAGAGCGTAGTGTTTCTGAGTATTTTATTTTATTTTTTGAGAAATTCTGGGAAATGACCACAAAAGTGCAGTACATCAAAAAACCGGGACTAGTTTTTAACAACCTGAAAAATTCAAATTCTAGAATTGCTTGTTTTGAAACTAACTTCCAAACAAGATAGGATAAAAACAACACGGGTGGTGTGACAGTGCCAAGGGCTTACGTCTGCCACGACACCTTCAGGACGCGGTAGTTGAGATTTGTTTCAGTAAAGATCTCTTGCTTTTGCCTGTTAACAACAACAACACAACAACAGCCACCTTAGAACAGAGGACCGACTGGGAAAGTCACTGTCAGGGGTCAGAGCCCTGTGCCTCCCCTGTCCTCACCGCACCGGTGGCAGGTGCAGTGCTGGGCGGGGCTGGCCCTGCTGCTCCAGCTCATCGCCTGCTGGATCGTGAGTCGCACTTGTCCCGGGAGGCCCGCTTCCTTGGGGGAGAGCAGCCCCCCGAGCTGCGGGCTGCATGGCTGCGCTTGTAGGAATGGCTTCTGTGCTTCTTTGCGCTCGTTTCTTTCTGGTCTTGGCTCTTGCCAGCTTCCTTGCTGCTCTCTTTTTGATCATGGTCTTGCTCTTTATGGGATGGCAATGTGTTCTTGATTGTGTTGATTAGGAATCTTTTATTTGTACCAGCAAGAGGGCACTTCATCCTGTGGAGGAGAACGGGGGAGGGGGGAACGTCAGAAACGAGAGTGGACTCCCTTCCAAGCTGACCCTCTATTCCAGATCAGAACAAAAAATTCAGCTCCCTCAGAACCAGATTCCCGAGTTTGTTAGCTTTCCTTCATGTGATGCTGGGGCATGGGGACTGCCCTGTGTTTGAGGCCAGTCTGGGGCACGTGACAATGCAAGTACCAGGTCAGTCAGGGCTATACAGCAAGGCCCCAGAAGGATGGTGCCATGGCCCTGTGCCTGAACGTTACAGCGTTACCTCTATAGCTACCACCACAGCAGAGTCAGCCCTCACACAGCAGCCTGGCTACGGCAGAACTGGGGAAAACTTGCCACAGTCTATATGGCTCGTTACCAGCAGCCAGGAGCTTGTCAGTTTTCTTACAGCCGAGACTCATCCATCCAGCAAATGAGCAGAGGCACACGCAGCGAAGGATGGCTGGCCACTGACCCAGGACAGTCATAGCATGGACAGTGTCAGGACAAAGCATCGCCTGACTCTAAGTTAGATACAGTATGACAGGCACTGGGGTGTTGATGCCTTGGTCATGGAAGCAGGGCTGCATGCAGTGCAGTTCGCTGCCCCCTATTCTACAGACAAGCCATGCCTACACCAGCGAATGGCAGCCCATCTTCTGCTCCACATACACCCTTGCACTATGGAGGCTACACGTCTAGAATGAGGCCTCTGGAAAGGCTGAGGCAGAGGCAAGCCCTGCATGCATCAAGGTGATATTTATCCTGAAGCTATGGTTGGTTACAACCCACATTGTCGTTTAATGCTACCACGTAATCACCCATGACAGTGCACTTTACAATCTGGCAATCAAATACCTCAGTGTGTGGCCATCTGAGAAATGAAACCCTTTAATTGCTCTTCATTCAACAGTCCCGAGACATACCGGGAAGCCCACACTGTAGCCGGCTGTCAGCGAGCATACCTCCGCTTATCTCCGCTATGTAGGAGAGAACTGAGGGACAGAAGCATGCAAAGGTTTGCTGAGATGCATGGCAGCTTCCAGGCCTGCAGCACAGGCCAGCCCTTGTGCAGACACTGTGCAGACTATGATCCCATGGAGCATTCAGGGCTCTCTGATTTACCCACTTCACAGACAGGAGAGAGACGTGAGGGGAACGTGAAAGTAGGGTCAGCAAGCGCTGCACTGCAGTGCGTTATCAGGCTGTAGAGGAGAGTGGTGGCTTGGCAGGGGCAGACAACCAGGTTTCAGTCTCTCAGCAGACAGTCAGTGGGGTGAGGGCGGGGTCTCGGGAAACTGAGAGCCCCGTGGTCTTGAAGTATAAGCGAAGGTTTGGATCTCTATGGTCCTGGAAAACCGCAAAGAGCCTCATCTGTGACTAACGCGCACCCCTTCCAGCCGCCTCACTGAACTGGAATCACCTTGTTTGTCTATCCACCCGTGCGTGAAAAAGCCAAAGGCCAGAAACACAAGTCCTTCTCATGCCTGGCCACCTGAACTACCTACTGGCAAGCAGGAAATCAGACTAAATCTCAAAAACTGCATGTCTGGGGATATGGCTCAATGGTAGAGTGCTTGCTCAGAACTGCAATAGGCCCTGGGTTCAAACCCCAGTACCACAGAAAACCAAACTGAAGCACGCCAACCATGGTGCCCTGTGCTGCCGTGCACTTGTTGCCTGTGTTCCTTTTGTGCGGAGATGTTGGGGAAGCAGGTCTAGGACTTTTTACTCGGCTTCTGTTTCTTTTAAGAGAACATCTTTGAGGTGGGTCTGGAATTTGCTATCTTGCTCAGGCTGGCTGGGAATTTACTATCCTGCCTGCTTCAGTCTCCTGTGTGCTGAGATTACGGGCACCAGCCACTACCATGCCCGGCTAGGCGCAGTTCTTTTATAAGTTCTATTTTGTCATTTATTTGGCAGTGTTGAGATGTATTTGAAGCTCTCCATGTACATTTTGTGATTAGTGATTTGGGCCCCTGGCACTCTTCAGAGGCACCATGAAGGTCTGGAGTGTGATACTTCTCACAATCTGTCTTAGTCAGGGTTACTATTGCTATGAAGGAGCACCATGAGCAAAAGCACGTTGGGGAGGAGAGGGTTTATTTGGCTTACACGTTCACATAACAGTTCATCATCAAAGAAGTCAGGACAGGAACTCAAGCAGGGCGGGAACCTGGAGGCAGAGGCTGATGCAGAGGCCATGGAGGGTGCTACTTACTGGTTTGTTACTTGTGGCTTGCACAACCTGCTTTCTTACAGAACCCAGGACCACCAGCCCAGGAGTGGTACCGCCCACAATGGGCTGGGCCTGTCCTATCAGTCACTTCCCCTATCAATCACTAATTAAGAAAATGCCCTACAGGCTTGTCTATGGCCTGATCCTATGGAGGTGTTCTCCCAGCTGAGGCTCCCTCCTCTCTGATGACTCTAGCTTGCGTCAAGTTGACACAAAACCAGACAGTACACAACCTTAAGAGTTTCAACATATTTTAGGTGATTCAATCATTATAATTTCATATTTTTTGATCAAGTTATTCCATCTTTGATTTCAAACTGGTCCCAGAGACTTGCCAACCCAAGATTAGTCTTTGACAGCGTGTTTGCTTTCCGGCATGACAAGCTTTTCCAGATCCTACAGCATTTGTTCCTGCGGAGTAAGAGTTTGGCTTGACCTAAAGGGAGGGCTGGTCTCTGCCCTCAGTTTCTGGAAAGTAAACTACATCATATGTGACAGAAATGTCTTTGTTGAAGGTGGAGCCGGCCACACCTTCCAGTCTTAGAGGAGGGCTGGCCACATAAGAAAGATCAACTATGTTGATATAAGGTGAGAGCTTTAGGTCTTGTGATATGGGTCAACCTAGAAACTAAAAGTTAACCATGTCATCAATCAGTCAAGCATGTAAACAGTCAGTCAAGCATGCAATCAATCAACCAACCACACCTATACAATGGGGCCACAATAAAAATTTTGAACACAAAGATTCATGGGCCCTTTCTTGGCTGGCAACACTCGTCTTCTTACTGATCTCGGGAAGGCAGCATGTTCGCCTCCCTTGAGGAGAGTCTAAGAGGCTTCCTAGCTCCCTGCTCTGTGCCTCTTATCCTGCCTCATTTTAATCTGTACCTCTTTCCTGTAACAACCTGTAACCACTAGTATAACAGAGTCTAGCAACTTGCTTAAGTTTTAGTGACCCACTGAGGGCATGCTGGGAATCTTGACATGAGAAATGAAGGCTATCTTGGGGGACTGTGGCCTCTGACCCTGCGGTCTGGCTTATTCTGAGCACCACTTCAGATGAGTAAAAGCACACTGGGGAGGAGAGGGTGTGTTTGGCTCACACTTCCACGTAACAGTCCATCATCAAAGGAAGTCAGGACAGGAACTCAAGCAGGGCGGGAACCTGGAGGCAGAGGCTGATGCACAGGCCACAGAGGGGTGCTGCTTACTGGGTTTCTCCTCATGGCTTGCACAACCTGAAAGGAACAGTTCCTCTAAGGACCCTGTCTCCTTTCTGTGAGCAACAGTACTTTCCTAACAGGCTGGCACCAGGGTCTCACTGATTTAAAAAAAAAAAAAAGTCTGAAAAAGAAAATGCAGCACAACTTCCTAACAGTATTTACAAACAGGTTTTAGGATGAGAGGAAAAGTGTACACTTCTCTGACTTTATATTTATTTCTTTTTTACTTGAAATTCTGCTGTTCACGTTTAATTTTATCCTGCTATGAAATGCTTGCAGGAGGGCTGGGTATGGCGGTGTCCCTGGCCTCCACCTGACAGACTCGGCAGTCATCAGTGTCCAGTGTTTATGACAGCAGCACTGCCATCAACACCACAGTGAAGGAAAACAAGTCCTTTGTATTCTCTTCTGTCTTCCACAAATATAGCCAAATTTTAGATGACTGGAAACACTTCCCTTCTGTGTGCTTCGGCCTAAGAGACCCCACAATGGTTTATTTGGGCCTATTTGCTTTATGTTGCTTGATTTTCAAGAATTAGACTTTTTCTTTATTTTGATTTAATTTAGCTTTATATTTTATGAAAACTATGTGCAAGGTTCTTAAAGCCAGATTTACAAAACAAAGGTCTGGGATATAGCTCAGCTGGAGGAGTATTTGCCTAGCAGGCTTATATAAAGCCTTGGGTTAGAGCCCCAGCCACACCCCTGTAATGTCAGCACTTGGGAGGCAGAGGCAGGAGGATCAGAATTTTAAGGTCAAGGTAGCGGAGAGACAGCCCAGAGGTTAAGAGCACACGCTGCTCATGTAGAGAAGAAGAACAGTTTGGTTCCCAGCATCCTCACTGGGCAGTTTACAGTAGCCTATAACTACAGCTCCCGGGACTCAATGCCCTCTTTGGGCCTGAAGGCCAACTGTACACACATACACACACACATGCACGCACACACACACACACACACACACACACACACACACACACACACACTCACACACTGGCTGCTCTTCCAGAAGACCCAAGCTCAATTCCTAGCACCCATACGGCAGCTCACAACCGTATGTAATCCCAATTCTAGAGGATCCGACACCTTCACACAGACATTCATGCAGGCTTTAAAACCCCAACACACGTGAAATAAAAATAAAAATTAAAACAAAAGCAAAAACAAAAAGAATAAGTCTTTAAAAAATTTCCAAGTCACTCTTGGCTACACAGGAAGCCTGAGAGCAGTCTAGATACAGGAGACCCTGTCTCCAACAAAGAGCCAGTGACTCAGAGCACTGGCTGCTCTTGCAGAGGACTGGAGTTGCTGGAAGCTGACAGCTGCTGTGGGAGGGTTCCCCATGCTCCAGTGGATTGTTCCCCCCACCCCCATATACACACAGGCAGCACTAACAAGACTTGGTGGGTTATTTAAAAAAAAAAGAAAAAAGGTAAGAAGTTGGAGGGGAACACTGGGTGGGATATGGTGGGGGAGTTGGATAGGAGACATTGGAGGCAGATGTGATCATATTTCACTGTATATATATATGAAAATCTCAAAAAGAAACAAAGCAAGAGGTACTGGAAAGTCAAGCTTCTGTTCTTCCCCGCTTTTATGTTTACCCTTTGTAACATCCCCTGGGATCCCACAGTGGTGAACTGTTAGTTGTAGAGAGAAGATCCAGTGTCAGCTACTGAACGCAGCTAGTCAAGGCACGCCTAACAGACTAGAGTTAGATCTTAAGGTTAAACTCCTCCTCTGCTCATATTATTTTACATTGTATTTCTTTATTTTGTGCGCATGTGGAAGTCAGAGAAAACTTGAGGAAGTTGGTTTTCTCCTTGTACCACGCAGGTCCCTGGGAATGGAACTCGGGTAGCCAGACACGAGGCGCCCTTACACACAGAGTTATCTCACCCATTCTCCTATTATTAAGCTGGAACAACTCTAGTTTGTATGGGCACTCCAAGGGTAAATAAATGTTAGCACTGCTGTCGGGGCTCAGAGGTCTCTTCGGATTTCTGGGCCTCGTGAAGCAAAGCGGTGACAGACCCTGTTGCAGGATCTCTAGACACACCACTGCCCACCGCCTGTGCGGGAGCTCCTCTGCAGTGCCCACCGCCTGTGCGGGAGCTCCTCTGCAGTGCCCACCGCCTGTGCGGGAGCTCCTCTGCAGTGCCGCTTCACACTCGGCTCTGGCTGACTGCGCAGAACCCAAGGCTTTATACTCACATTCAGCTGTCTCCAGCTGGAACGTCTTAGTATTTGCGCTTGCTTGATTGGGGTTCCGGTTTTTAAGAGACAGGGTCTTGTAGAACAGGCTGGCCTCACACTTTGTGGCAATCCTCCTGTCTCAGCCTCCACACCTGGCTTTTTAAAAATCAGTTTTAAGGAAGCTTACTCAAGAACTTACCAGCCCATCGGCCCCATGGTCTCCGCTCTGGTTTTCCCACGCTTCGCCTCTTTTAGCAATTCTTCTATGGCTTTCCTGTCGGGAAGAGGGAAGACATCTGAAGAGCAGCCGGAGCCACATGCTAAGCTCTGGGAATCATTGTTGTAGGAATGGAACCTCGCTGGGACAACCTTTTAAAAATGGCTAAGAGTTTCAATGAAAAACTGAAACAGATTCTCTCTCCCCACTCTGTGCGCACGCATGCACACTGTGCTGGAGATCAAACCCATGGCCTCACATGCGAGGCCAGCACTGCACCACGGAGCTGTGTCCCCAGCCCTGAAAAAGAAGTGTTTTATAGGGGTGTGGTGGTAGAGACAAACTGGAAATTGTAATATATCTTTAATATAAGAAATCTGTCCCTGTCTTAATTTGAAAAAATGACCAAAAGACATGAATTGCCAAACTGTGTGTGTGTGTGTGTGTGTGTGTGTGTGTGTGCATTGAAAGTGTTCATAACAGTAAATAAACACAGTGCTGAGGCTGTGGCTCAGGGCCAGAGCACCTGCCTAACACACACGAGATGCCAAGTGCCTGGTCTGCTCCTTAGCCCTGTTTGTAACACAGAGAGAGAGAGAGAGAGTCAAGCCGGGTGTGGCGGGAGATTGCTGCGAGTCTGGGGCTAGCCCGGCTACAGTGAGATGCTGTCTCAGAAAACTAAAAGAACCACAGAGACCAAGAAACTAAACAAGCCTGAAATGTCAGTTAGCCCAACCATGGTAAATATTTCTGCCCATCATTAGTGAGGGCGTACTCTTTTCTCCCCTCACAAAGAAAAGAAGTGGAAAGGGGCTGGGCGTGGCCGTGCACGCCTTCTTTTAATCTCAGCACTCAGAAGCCAGAGGCAAGTGGATCTGCTAGCTCAAGGCCAGCCTGGTCTACCTGGGGAGCGCGACACTGACCATTTTAAAACCAGGTACAGACACTGGCCTGCCCTCACTTTCACCACGTCTGCCACCGCAGCAACTCAGCCACCGCTACTGAAGAGAAGAATCACCTAACACCCAAGTCACATAAATTAGTTATGTCATAACTGGATCTGTGTTTTTCTTTACAATTTTGGACACTTACTTCTGCGTGCATGCAACAGCATGCGTGGAGAGACAGAGACAACCCGAGTGAGTTGGCTCTCTCCTCCTACCAAGTGGCTCTGTGGACCTAACTCAGGTCAGGCTTGACAGGCCTTCCGCACGGAGTCATCTCACCCGCCCCTCCCTCCCTCCATTTCCTGAATTATAAGTTGGTCTGTGCAGTAGAAAATATTTAAGGCAACTAAAACGAAGAATGAGAAAATGAAAAGTAAAGTAAATAATAACAAAGGAAAAAGAATTTACAAGGACTAAAGTTAGAGCAGTTGTGTCTCCAACAGTGGCTCAGAACCGAGTCACGTGACCTGCAGACACCCAGAGCTGAGGGACGACAAGAACACAGGCTGCCCACATCTTTAAAAAATTACCTTTGATGAACTAACTATAAAGTACAGGACATGTCACATGGTAGATGGAGAAACAGACTCAGATAAGGGATGTGTTTAGACAAGCAAGACTTCGTGACAAAGCCAGGCTGCACAGGAAACTGGCAGGATTCACTGCTGACTAGCGAGCCCTCTGACAGGCCCTGGCCATCATCGCTGCGCCAGCCGCCAGTCCATACCTCAGCCAAGCACACGTGTGAACCACCGCACACCCTGCAGAATGTGAGAGAAGTCTGACCTTAGCAACCTGACTTTCTTCCCACAGGGCAGTGGTAAGAGAGGAAAGAGGAACAATCGGCTAGATCTTCCATAAGGGCTGGAAACCCAGAGAAGATTCTGACTGGAGGTGTGAGGGAAGCTGGGTGTGGTGCTCAGGCCTGGAATCCCAGCATACAGTCTGAGACAAGAGGATCCCCAGAGTTTCAAGGCAAGAACTAAGACAGCCAGTGCTACAGAGAGAGGGTCTGTCTTAAACAAACAAAACACCACAAGCAGACGATTGGATTGGACTTCCACAGGACACCGGCAAACAGTTGTCCACAGGCTCCTAGCGAGCCAGAAGTGACGAGTAGTTTAGTGACATGGTTGTGTGGATCTGTAGAAACAAGACAAAATTCTTTATGATTTACTGACTAAAGACAGAGACAAAGAAATTCAGGATATTTTAACTTAATTTCAGAAAACCATTCAATTATCTGGGGCCACCTGTCAGCAGCCAAGGAAGAGCATTTAAACTGCAGAGGTCTGGAAGACAAGGTAAAACTCAACTGGATCACTGGGGTGATTTGCAAAATGAAAAGAATTATTCATAGATACAAGATGAAGGTCTGGGCATGGTGACATGTGCCTGAGGCCCCAGCGTTTAGGAAGTTGAGAGAGGAAAATCCATTCCAGTGAGTGTGCGGTCAGCATCCACAATGAAACTCTGCCTTAAAGAACGCATGAATGAATGAATGAATGAATGAGTAAGGTTCAGGGAATGAACTTTGAGCTGACCATGGGGGTACACTGCTGTAATCTCAGACTTTGAGCAGTTTAAGGTCATCCTCAGCTATGCGGACATATATGACCTCCCAAATGACAAAGAGTGGAGGCATGAAATAAATTCTGTCATTCTGTATTAAATAGTTGGAAAATACTACAGGTGAGCCAGGCCTTTCCCTACAAAGGCTCTTGTTAGGGAGTATATACTATAGAGGCAGACCCAAGCACAAACTTTAAAACATACTGGAGCTGAAAGTGGTGGTGCACCTAGTAGAGGAGGCGGGGGCACCAGAGGCTCACTTTGTAAGGTCTCACTCTGTAGTCCTGGCTAGTCCGAACTTAACCATGTAGAGCAGGTTGCCCTCAAACATGTATGCTACTCTGTCAGGCTCAGTTTTTGGAAATACTTCTGCCGTGAATTTGAATGGAGTACTACTGAAACCCTTTGATTTCATGTCCATACAGACCAAAGAGAAAGAAGAAAACTACCATTTAATCAACGACAGAAGATCCAAACAGAGATAGAGGACTGCCTTGTCTGGGGATGAGGGTCATCTCAGCTGCCTCACAAGGCTATTAGGAGGCGGGGATTTCATTTGGATCAAACTGGTCTGGATTTCATAAGAAATAAGAAGGCCAATTTCCACCTATTCAGGTCAGGGGAGTTTTTGTGCCTGGAGTACCTTGTGCCTGGAACGCGCAGCAGTTTTCAGTCTGATATAGGACATGGTAAAATACAAAATTTACAAGAACTAAAACATCTCAGTTAGAACCTGACCAAAAAGCGGGCAAAGACTCGAATGAGACATCTCCCTAAGAAAACGTGAGAGCTAGGATGATGTTCAGCTAGTAGAGGGCCCGCCAGGCAAGCATGAGGACCGACGTTTGGACCCCAGCACTTGTGAGAACAGCCAGGCTGTGGTGCTGTTTAGGAGATTATGTAACCTTTAGAAGCGTTAGCCTATCACCAAGAGCGGGCCATGAGGGTTTTCAGTCTTGCTCCTCTTCCTGCGTTCTCTCTCTGTCTCTCTGCTTTCTGTGTGTGACTGAGATGTGATCTCTCAGCTTCCTGTGCCTGCCACCATGTCTTTCCTGCCATTATGGCCATTTAACCCTCCGGAACTGTAAGTCAAAATAAACTCTCCCTAAGTTGCTTTTGGCCCTGTGGTCCATCACAGCAATAGAAAGTACCTACTACAGTTAAGCCGGAAAGGCATTTCTATCCCCGTCTCCCTATAGCATTTCTCACTATAGCCGAGTTATGACTCAATCTGTGCTTATCCAGTGCAAAAAAAGACAAAGAAAACCATGTCTCACACACACACACACACACACACACACACACACACACACACAGTAGAAATCGTCTCAGCCTAAAAAAAGAAGGAAACACTGCTATTTGCAACGCTGACCAGGGAAATGGGCAGCACACTGAAGAGCAAATATTCTGTCATCTGACTTATACTGGGAGCTAAAAAAGCTTAAATTCAAAAGCAGACAGCAGAATGGTGCTAACCAGGGCTGGGGATGAAGCGGGGAGGAGAGTCTGGGGAGATGATACATAGAGGAAGAGTTCGAGTGAGCCACTGTGCAGTGTGGCGACTTTAATAGCAAGTATTAAATCCTTGAAGAAGACTCCAAGCGTTCTCATCACAGAATGAAAAAAGCATGTGAAGTAACGCGGAAGCTAATTAGCTTGACTGCGTCCACCAGTTTGACAGACACGGTATATAAAATGAATGTATGCCATTTACTTGTTAATAAAATAAATAAAAATATTCTACCTGTAGCAGACTAGTAGACAATAATGGAAGTAGAGGCAAAGCAGACACAGAGCAAAGCAGCACAGCGTGACCCTGAGTGAAAATGTGGGCAAGAGATGAAGAGTAGCCCTGGCCCCTGGCCGAGCAGTTGACTGTAGTGGCCGTGTATGGGCAGAAATACGACAGCACCACTGATCCTGGTGAACTAGGAAATACAGATGCAGAAGGAGGCCAAAGTAGAGTTCTTCCTTCCATGATGGAGGATTTCGATCCTCTAGGGCTGTCCTAAAGTCTCAGCAAGGACGCACATCTAGGAAACTCCCTTCTCCTAGTAAGCTGAGAGACCCATCAGAGAGAATTGGCCTCCGCTTCGGTTTAGCTTCACTATACATAGGCGAAGCCTCATTTATACATGCAGACACTCCCAAGACTCCATTTCCTAGAGAAGCTGCTAATGAAATGGAAGCATTGAATGTCAGCTGACGTTTGACAGTCCACAGCCTAACACCACCATGATACGCTGGCCGACTGCAGCACTGGATCTGCTATTACGGCAAGGCCTGGGCTCTCAGATCCATGGAAAGTGAGTAGCACAGATGGTGACAGCATGTGACCAGCATAGCTGGTCAGCAACTACAGGGCAGAAACAGGAAAGAGAAGAGACTGAGGTTCCATTATCCCCCCACAGTGGGCATCATACTCCAGCTTCCACTAAGCTCCATTTCTTAAAGATTTGTCCACCTCCCAAAGCACTAAGCTGGAAATCAACCCTAGGGGGGCATCTAAGATTCAAATCATAGTAGATATCGAGTCATGTGCACCTCCGGACCGTGAACTACAACGGCAAGAGAAGGAAGGCTGGCACTACTGGAAATACTCCCTCCTCCTCCTCCTCTTCTCCCTCTTTCTCTTCTTTCCTCCTCCTCTTCTTCCTCTTCTCCCTCCTTCTCTTCTTCTTTCCTCCTCCTCTTGTTCTTCTTTTTCTTCTTCTTTCCTCCTCCTCCCCCACCCACCCCCAAGACAAGGTCTCATTATGTAGCTCTGGTCGTCCTGGAATCAGACTGGCCTCGAACTTATGGAGATCCAGCTGTCTCTCCCGAGTGCTGGGATTAAAGGTGTGCACCACTGTACCTGGCCAGAAATGTTTTCTTAATACAAGGCTCTTTTCTATCAATGATACAGGTCAAAACCTGACGCTGGTGTTTCCTATGTTATCAACTGTACGGAGCACAGGACCCCGGTGATAGCGATATTATATGCGATGTAAGAGGGACCCACTTTGCCTCAGGCCACTTTCTTTTGGACACTGACACAATACACATTTAAGACACACTATTCGGGACGTGATACAAAATAATGGCAACAGTACCTTTGCACCTACCATGTACCTACGCTTAACCCTTACAGTTCCTCTGTCCCAAGCCACAGAGAAGGAAGGAAGAGGAACCGAGGAGGTTGCAAAACTCACCTAAAGTTACAATACCCAGTAAGTGATGGTGCTGTGAGTACAATCCAGCAGGCTGACTCTAGGACCCAGGATCTTAACCCTTTGTCACAGCTCTACTGCAAGGTGTGGAAACCTCTAAGTTAGTGTAGGAAGGGGGCCACAAAGGATACTGTGTATACGTGTGTGTGTGTGTGTGTGTGCGCGCGCGTATACGTGTGTATGACTTAAATGCCTAAAGTGAAGCACGCATAGGAACACGGGAGGGGCTGCATTTACAACAAGAACCGTTTAGTGAAGGAAAAGCACTAACTGTCACCTGCACCTCTACACTCTCAAATCGCCGTGCTGACTGCTGAGAGCGGGTTACTCCACAGAGATGGCTTCCTCAGTTAACAGTCTGTGTGGGTTGGTTCTCACTGCCTCAGCTCTTTAAAGGGAACGTTTCTCAGGTTACAGGTCACCTGCTTCACCACAGGCACACTGATCTCAGTTTCAAAGCAGAAGTAACTCTACAAATATTCATTCCTAAATCTTGATAAAGGAAACAGTCATTAATTTTCACTTCACTTCACATTACAAGACCTGAGGAAAAACATCTCTTACTGAAGATAACTGTGAGGCAGAGGTGTGGGCTGCCTGGGAAATGATGAATTTCTAGTAGAAATGCCCATGGATTGTATGGCCCTAAGGACAGCAGGTCTGTTCAACAGGCTGTTTGTTATGTTGAAAAATATATACATATGCCCTACTGAAATGCTAACTAGGAGAAATAAATCCAGAAAAAGAAATAAGGTCAAATTAATTATTGAGCTTTTTTACTCAATAAAACCACTTGCTTACTCTTCAAGAAGACAGATAAAAAATAGTACAGATAGGGAAAAAAGATTTATAGTCGTGAAAAATGAGTGTGGAAGGGAGCCAATGTCCTAGCTTCCCCCCCCAACAAAAAGAAGCTAATAGCTAATACAGCAGCTGCTTGAACTGAGCAAAAGATAGGAAACGTGACTAATGACTGAAAAGCATAAACACAAAATAAAATTCCAACTCTTATCAAACAGCAGCTCAAAAAGCAAACAGGAAAAAGGTACAGAAATTGTACCACAGTGAAGTCTCCCTGAGTTTGAATCACAGCTCCCATGGACTTGGACAGAAGTCTACATATTCCTTTTATAAACACACCACACACAGGAAAAACCATCTCACTGAAAGCTGCACATGTAAATCACCATCCTAACCCTAAAGGAACCTTGTGTTCTTCAGTGGCCCTGCAGACTGTGCTAAACCTGCTGCAGGGCTCTTGGCTCTTGGCTGTGGGGACAGCAGGCAGCGGAAGGTCTGGTCAGCCTGATGGTGCTCTCTCTCATGTGTCGAGGCTGTGGGATGCACTAGAAAACAAGCTGTCCCCCCTTCAGCCCTCAGCCACTGATTCATTGGGTGATTATAAATTATACCCAGAGCTAAAAGCCCAGGAGATGAGAAAGATCTAGAACTACAGGCTCCTTAAAAAGTGCTTTCATGTTTTAACACGTTTAGAAACTGGTCTCTTAAGTTTGTTGTTTTTCAAGTAAATAGTACACTTATCATTAACTGAACCGAGTGGTTTTAAACTCAGATATAAAACATTTGTACATCTAATATTTAACACTTTGGGGCTGGAGAGATGGTTCATGGGTTAAAAGCACTGGCTGCTCTTGCAGAGGACCTGGGTTTGGTTCCCAGCACCCACAAGGCAGCTCACATGACTGTAGTACCTGGGGATTCAACACCCTCTTCTGGCCTCCACAGACACCAGGCACACATGCAGTGTACTTACATATATTGCATACACACAGCAAACAAACAAACTGATCTTTAAAAAACAAGTCTAGTAGTGCACCGTGAGAAGGAGAAAAAGCCCATACTCTGTGCCCCTTCACATGACTAAATGCCGGCTGGGACCTACACTACAGTCCAGCGTGGCTGCAGGGGGACAGAGATGATAAAGAGCCACAGACACTGAGCACGCAGCACACACCACAGCCAGGGTGCCTTGTTCTGCCACATGGACTGCCAAGGCCTGGCGTCATCCTGACCAGACACTTCCATCTTCCATATTTTAGGTGTCAAATACTGCTTTGAGAAATATGTTAATCTCCTCTACAAAAACAGCAGAGATTAACAAAACAGAACACATACACATAAAACTTTTTTTATACCAAGAATTAAGTACAAATGTCTACTCTGCAAATAATTTACAAAAACAAGTCAGCAAATTCTTGACTCTTTAAGCTCTTCAGTGTCAAGTTTCAAGTTGTTATTCAAGTATTAACTCATATAGAATGAACTTCAGTAGGGCAAGGCAATTCCAAATCCCCTTTCACAATTAAGAAAACATCCTACTTAATGCACATACCAGGGCTTGGAGAAAGAATTCCATTTCTATAATATAGTAAGTTAATAGAATCCAGAACCTGAACATACACAAAAATGCACACACACACACACACACACACACATACATACACACAGCCTAACATTGAGAGCAGTGGCCCTCTGAAGGTTACATTTAAAATAAACTTCAAAGTACTGAACTTAGGTGGTTCACTAAACAAGTGGGCAGGACTATACGATTAGAACATAAACTTGGAAGGTAAAATGTAAACATTTACCTTCAAAGCTGAAGGATGCTATGGGGCTCTGTAATGCAAACATGTTCTTATGCACATGTAGCTCAATGATAGGGCTGGCTCACACTCACAGTCCCGGATCTTGGGAGGCTGAGGCTGAAGAATAGCTGCAAGTCTGAGGCCAGTCGGGTTGACACTGTGAGTTCTAGGCAGTCAGGGCTATACAGTGAGACCCTTGCTTTAAATAAAAACATTAACACTAGAAAGGACACATAGATGAATAAAATAAAGGAAGCAGCCAGAGTGGAAAGCCCAAGGCAGAAGATTCCACACGAGGTTATGTCCACCTTTATGCTCACATCCCATCACACGCCAGCTGCTAAATGGACGGAAGTGCCACGGCAATGCACTCAGGGTTTCTGGCATCAGAAACCAGCGGTATAACCAAGACCCAGCACGCACTAAGGGAGACCCTACTATTCAGGGAGTCTTACAAGGAGTCAAAATGCTTCACCACAGTCTTCTCCTAGCCCATCATTAATGCCAAGCTTTAAATAGCTGTACACCCTAGAGCCATCTCCTCTCCTACTGAAACACAAACCGTCCTTACAACAGAACAGCAGCTGTAGTTGAACGGGATGGAGCCATGCTGCAAAAAGTCTAGGATGGAATTAAAAATAGAAGAGGTGCACAACTGAGACCACAGGAGAACTTCTAAGTGAAAGATTACACTGGCTATTCCAACAGTGTAATGTGGCTTCCGCCCAGTCGCACACTTTTGTGCTTACTGTATTTACCCTGCAGATGCTGGGAACCATCTGTCCCGTTGTACTTCACCTGAGATACCAACTCCCAGACGCTGGGCCGCGTACCTAATGTCTGTGTTTTTCTCTACAGACACTGTGTTTCAAGAAGGCCCCACATCTAAGTATTTACAGGACTCCTTTTAATATAATTTACAAGAAAAAGCCCCAAATGAACTAAAACACTCTGCTAAAGACCCATTAAATACAATATTACGTGTTTTTAAAAATGCAAGGTGAAAATTACTTACATGTTAGCTACATTACCTGCATTAGAAGTTAGCTAGCTTAACTCTGTCATACAAAGCAAAGGTAATTATGTTTCAAGTTAACATGCCTAAGATTAAATCATTATCTGATTTGGGATATTTAATCCAAAATTGTCAACAGTTTCCCTCACCCCACCAAACAAGGATGGCCTGCCAGTCATTCTAGGAAGAAGTCACAAAAGGCTAGCCTAACTTAGGACATTTCAGCGCATGGTCATTACCTGTCCTAACACTGCTCCAGTGTAGTGCCGTGTGCATCACGGGACGCTCTGAAACACACCACCTACACAGCAAAATATCTTGTCTGCAAAATCCACACCAAGTACAATTAGCTTGTCTTCGTCTCTAACACATTTCTTGATGCTTTGATATGAGGGGACCACACGCTTTCGACTAGCCTTGAACTGAGACCATGCTGAGATTGCCTAAGAAAAGGAGACAACAGCCACAACACACTGGGGACACGATGAGTCCCAGTTTGGCTACTTAATACCTTTTGTGGCATTTAAAATCACAGAGCTCTGGGGTCTGTTAAATGGAGACATTCCTACAAGCCTTTTGGAGCTTCTGTGGGGATTAAATATAATTACACATATAGTTATGCATCAATAAGGCACTGAATAAATATAAGGTACTATCTTAAGATTTTCAAAATAACCACTTTATAGGTATAATTTCAACAGAGCATTGATGGCTGTACATTTGTTAAGTATATGTACACACACATACACACACACACACACACACGGGCTGGAGAGATGGCTCAGCAGTTAAAAGCACTGGCTGCTCTTCCAGAGAACCCAGGTTCAATTCCCAGTACCCACCTGGCAGCTCACAACTGTCTATAACTCCAGTTCCAGGGTATCTGACATCCCCACACAGACATATGTGCAGGCAAAACACCAATGCATATTTTTTTAAAAAGTAAAAAAAAAAAAAAAAAAAAAGTACACATCTAACATCCATCATATACCCAGTGACTTACAGTATGTCTCCTCACAGACTCCCAGAAGAACCCTTGAGCTTGCGGCTCCCTTTTATGATGGGTCAACTAAGGCTCCGGGGTGTAGTGCTGAGATGCCCTACGTCAACAGTAAGGGACAAAGACGACTCTAACCTCAAGCCTCTGTCCTTGGGTCTGCACAAGTTTATTTTTATTCATCCATGAAGATAATTTCCATATTTTGAAGACGTTCAAGAGGTGTTTTGGAAAAGTGCAAGTGAAAAAGTTAAAACTAGTTTAATTAAAGATGATGCCCATGAAGCTTATTAAGATGAGAAATTATGTTTTCACAAACCAAGTCCTACTCTGAAAGCCTTATGCAGGTTCTGAAGCGGACTCTGTGCCACTGACCTTTGCAGGGCTTACACTTGCTAGTTGTATGACTTAAGTCACTTCCTTAACTTCTACAGGCTTCGGTTTCCTGTCCTGTAAGTGGGGAGCTAACAACTCTGGAAGGAGGGTTAAACTGGTTTTCCTACATGAGTCAGTCTTCTCACTTGGCAGTCAGAGCTGTGTGGTGGTAGGCCATCTGTTTTTGGCTAGAAATAAAGCCTAGTTGGCTTTCTCAAGTCTTAGCTTGCTGGGAAGCACGCAGCTCAGATAAGCCTGCCCCACTAGAACAGGCCAACAGGAAGGGAACCTTCTGCTTTGCCTGCCTCAAGTCTGGGCAACAGACAATGACACACCCATAGGCTGACAGTTCTAAAGACAAGGCATTTTTAATTGAGGTTCCTAATCATAAGCCTCCAAAGGCCCCATTTTCACCATCCATTTAAGGACAAGCCTGAAAGCTTAGATCACAGAATCTGATACAGAACATAAATCCAGCTCATTTACTCTGACAAAGAAAATGGTGGCTGCACTCCATGCCTCACCTTTGGAATGAAGTGCTAATTGAAACTTATGTCTCCAATTTCATAGATTAATCACTTTTGAAGAAAAATTCTGCTAAGTATTCTTAGCGCCGAGATTTATGCTTAAGTATGCACAACAGAGTGAGCAAGCAAATGGGATCTGAGACCACTTTAAATGAAGAATCTCAGTGATGTGTGATCCTTGAACTCTGAGTTCCAGTTACAACTTATTCTGGGATCCCAGTTGGTTAGAAACTAACACTTACGCAATGCTGCTCCCAGAAGACACAGGTTATTAAATGAAAATTGCAGTGCAAGCCACAGGATACCTCCCTATGAGTTACTGGCGAGGCAGGCCCCAGCGGTTTCCAAAACACAGGCTATGGCCATTGCCCTTGGCTACCCTCTGTAATAACTACATGGTAAGACCCTATTTGGCTGCAGGGCTGGAAAAATCAATCTCAAACCAACCAAGAAACCTCCTTCCTTCCCGTTGGCTAGCTTTTAGTGTCAGAAGGTGCTATGCAGGCTGCTGGGGGAGAAAAGACATCAGTGACCTTACCCAGCACTGGACCCTGCATGCCACAATACCAATCTGTCTAGGTAAGTATGCCAACTGGTGCAATAGTACTGTTAGAGCAGTGGTTCTCAACCTTGCTAACGCTGCAACACTTCAATACAGTTCCTCATGTCGTAGTGATCCCCAACCATAAAATTATTTTCTTTGCTACTTCACAACTGTAATTCTATTACTGCTATGAATCATAATGTAAATATCTGATACGCAGGGTGGTCTTAGATGACTCCGGTAAAAAGGTTGAGACCCACACGTTCAGAACCCCTGTGTTTGAGGGTCACTGTCATTTTCTGATTGGATTTGAGGCCCGTTCCACTGGAGGAAATTTCATGCCCGGTACTATAACCCTGGTACTATATGTTGGGTACTATAACCCAACAGAGGTCATAGTCCCAAGGGTAGAACCTGCTATTGTTATTTCACTAAATGGCAGTGTTGACAAATTGCTTTCTAAATATTGATGTTTATAGCCATAGACCTGGGCTGCTCAACTTTAGTCAGAGAAGCTTCTTTCTGCACCGGGCAGCCGTCAGTGCAGAGACACATTAATTGATCAAAATGCTGAGAAGAGACGGAGTGCTCGGCCCCAAGTGGAACATCTCGGTCATCACCACCCCCGGCTCCCTGCCAAGGCTCGGGGGATATCTTGAAAAAGGAGGCAGAGATTGTGAGAACCAGAGGATGGGGAGGAGTGCAGTGAAATGCTGCTTGTAGACATGACATGGCCGTGTCTTTCACGAACTCATAGCAGGTGTGTTATCTACACAAAATCAAGCCAGTCAAGATTTCGGCAAGCACGGGAATGTGGAGCTATTGGCACTTAGCGGCTACTGGGGGAGGGAAAATCATTCTTTTGAGAGGGTGTTCCTACTGGAAGGCTGCTTACGTTGTGGTGGATGGCCCCACACTCATGCATATATGAGCAGCACAAACTGGACAGACTTAGTGGTTATCAAAAAAATTTTAAAAAAGCACATGAAGTTGGAAAGGGACCATGTTAGGGGAAACGGGGGTGGAGGGCATATATATATTTCATTATACACAAGTGTAAAATCTTCAAGAACAAAGAAAAATTATAACTAAAAAAGAAATGAACATCTATTGACAAAATGCCCATGAGGATGCAAGGGAGGGCTGCAGGCGTCTGTTCGCATTGCGAAGCAGATGTGTCCAGATGGCACCACAGAGGTCCATTGCAGAACACCCCTCTGGACTCTTGGTTTTGTCTTTCATAAGGTTTCAGACTCTAAAGAATGAAATTTCTGAAATTCCACACTACAAAGCAAGGACAAACACTTGAGTAATCCTACAAAAGTCTGCCATCTTATTTTTTATTTTATGCAACATTATGGTGTGTGCGCCTCCCAACTCTGAGACCAGATCGTGTGTATACAGTGAGAAAAGGCATTCAGAAATCCAAGTGCGCCTTCACATCAGCCCTCGGTAATGTGAGAGGTACTCGTTTGCATTAACTTTGTAAATCTAGAGCTTGGCTCTTATAGACAGTAAACACACCCGATTCCCCTAAGCTGGACTCACCTACCTGGCAATGCCCATCAGATATGCCTGAACCCTACACAGCTACTTCTCTGACGTTCTTTGTCTAGCTTTAGCCACCTTTTGCCTCAGTGCACTCCTTGTCTGACTGCCCTGGACAGGCCAGTCTCTTACTGTCTGCATGTGACAGACTGTGGAGCTACAGACATGTGGCCACTAACTGACCCAATAGTTACTCCAACCCATGAAACCCAAGTTCAGCTCTTGAGGTATTAAATGAGGGAAAAGGGGGGCAATCTTATCAAGCATCTTCTATAGGCCAGGATCTCACTATATAGCTCTGGCTGTCCTGGAACTTGCTCTGTAGTCCAGGCTGGCCTTGAACTCACAAGAGATCCACTTCCTCTGCCTCCCAAGTGCTAGGATTATAGGTGTGAGCCATCACTGCCTGGCTAGCCAGCTTACTTACAGAATCCAGGACCACCAGGCCAGCAGTGGCATCACCCACAATGGGCTGGGCCCTCCCACAACACTAATTAAGAAAATGCCCTACAGCCCAATCTTATGAAGGCAATTTCATACGGAGATTCCCTCCTCTCAGATGACTATAGCATGTGTCAAGTTGATGTAAAACTAGCCAGGACAATAACCAACGGTAGACAGTTACAGCAACAGTAAGGAAAAACAGGACTTCAGCCAGCCTAATATGCCCATAGATAACAAGACACAACCTGTGGACACCATTAGTGTAACCACAGTTAACTGGTTTGACTAACCACCAGTACAATAGATAATATCTGAGCATATGTGTATCTGCTAGGAATTGTACTGCTTTAATTCTTTTATAATAATATAAATTCATTTATAATAATCCTACCAAGTGAATGTTACTATTCACCCAGTGTATAGATAAGGAAATGTGTTGGGCATTGTGGTGCACACTTTTAATCCCAGCACTTGGGAGGCAAAGCCAGGCAGATCTCTGAGTTCCAGGACAGCCTGGTCTACAATGTGAGTTCCAGGACAGCCAGGGCTAGACAGAGAAAATCTGTCTCCAAAAAGAAGAACAAAAGAAAGGAAGGCAAGGAAGGGAAGACGAAGAGAGGGAGATAGGGAGAGAGGGAGGGAAAGGAAGAAAGATAAGGAAACCAAAGGCTCAGAAAAGCCTAGCCCCACTCACCTATATTCATAAGCTAGGAAGCGGCAGAGCCACAAGGCCTTCTCAGTTCAGAGCTTCCACTCTTGGCCCCTATTCAGACTGCTCTGAAAGAGACTCTGCCCTTGAAAGGGAAAGACACCCAAACCTACAGAACTATTCAAGGAAACTGGTTCTGTCTCTCCCTCCTTAGATGCTCTAGGACCTAGAGCACCAGGCAGTTTGATTTTCTCGTGAGGTCCTTTTCTTTCTTTTCTCTCTTTTTAAATTCAGTTTTCTTTTTTCTATTTTTCTTCTCTTCGTAACCCTAGCTGGCCCCAAACTCACAAGAGATTCCTGCCTGCCTCTGCCTCTGCCTCCCAAGAGAGAGCTGGGGTAAAAGGCATGCTCCACCACACCCAGCTGGAGCTTTTCTTTGGATGCAGGTAGAAGGGTTATTTATAAGAAACAGGGATGACTGGCTAAGGCACACACATGGCCTACTTTATGCAGTTTTATGCTCACTTGCCTCACCTGGGGCCTGGCTTTCCACTGACATTCCAGATACCTGGCCCTCTTCCAGGTACCCATCTGCTACAGACCTTGTCATTCCATCCCCATCTTCAAGTGTGGAGAAGACCATGAATGCTCCAGTAGAGTCCTAATTTCTTTTTAAAGAGAGGAGAAATCCAATCCACTTATTTTTGATTGTTATGTATAGTCTATTAATAGGAATGCTATTTCAGAATGGCTTTTCTTAAAAGCGTTAACAGATTGGGAACCTACCATACCTCTTTACAGTACTCCCTGGGGCTAAGGGAGTCACAAACGCTACTGAACTTTTGTTTGTTCCAAAATTTTCACTCGAGAAGATATATGAACCAACTAGTTTGTTCAACATAGCTAACAGTATTATAATAATCACATTAATCACTAATATTGACTGACAGCGTGCATTTATTGCCTCTCTGTGCCACTAGAAACTAAACTGAGTGCAGGCCAACTTGCTTCCTGCTATATCCCTGTGCTCAACAGTTATTTAACAAATGAATACAATGTTCTTTTATATTTTTGAGATGAGGTCTTGCAGTATAACCCAGGCTGGCCTCAAACTCCACCTTCTTGCCTCAGCTTTCCAAGGGCTGGGCCTAGTTTTGCACTGGGACTAACAGTTCAGCTTCCATACCCAACTGATGTTTCCTCTGAAGAGAGCAGCCTGCAGAAAGTCAGCTCACTTCCCTGACCCCGCCCCCTTGCACCCCCAATTTTTACACCGGGAAGCCCTGGATTCACATCCTCTCTAAAAGATGTCAACTATTCTGATATGGTTGAGAAGATGAATCTGGAGCAGTTGAATCTCTTAGTTCCCATTAGTAGAATAGGCCAAGGGAGAGGTAGATCTTACCTTACTCATTTTTGGTGGTGAGGGAGTGGCTGGGAAGTAGGGTAAGTGGACACAGGTATGGGCCCCAGAGAAGTCTGGGCTCACCTTCAACCCTTCTCTCATCTTTATCTCAATACAGAATCTGTCTCTAAGTTTCTTTTCTAGGAGTTTCTTGCATCTGACATTCTCAAGTCTCCATTCCTACATCTATGCTGTTTGTCCATCACACCCGCGCTATTAAATGGTTGGAACTCATTGCTGGCTCTACTGTTCTCTGCCATTCACTCATTCTGCATACAGATATGAATAGAAAACCAAGACTCATCCCCTCTTCCCCTTTTGGTGGTGGTGATCAAACCCAGGGCCTATACACCCTAGAGTAAGTATATCATGGAGCTACATCTCCTTTTTTGTTACGAGCATGATCTCAACAAGGTGTTTAGGCTGGGCTTTGAACTCATTCTGTCAGTGAACCTGAGACCCTCCTACCTCAGTACTACTCCCAAGTAGTTGGTCTTATAGGCATGAGAGAGAGACCAGGCCCAGCTAATAACTCCTTTGCACTGGGAAGGAGGAAAGCCATACATCTCTGAACACACTTCTTTCACAATCCACTAACTTCAGGATTTCATGAATTCCTGGAAAGCAGACCATGCCTCTCTTGTTTGATGTCCTGGGTGCCTAGGACAGCCCTGTCAGAGTGGTGCTCAGGAAACAGGGTTGCCTCAATCCTGTCTTATTTGTTCCAGTCTATGTTCTGCACTTAGCTACACAGCACCATACCTCAACACAAAGTCTTCTTTTCCATATGTACAACTCATTTGCCCTGCCCCAAACCACAGAAGGCTTTTTAGAACAGACTCATTAGTTGCTCGTTTCCACCATTTCTCAGGGCGGTGTCATTAGGCACATACTTGCTGTGTAGACAGTGTGAGGTTTAGTGTGGGCTAGGTTTGATAGGCACTCCACCCTTGAAATAAATGGACTCACACAACAACTGTACCACAGTATCTTATAAAATTTCAAGCAGCAAGAGAAAATACAATATTAAAAACTTGACCAGAAAAGTGCTACATTCAGAGTTATTGCAGGTCTTTGAAGGATCTAGGGGCATCTCCTGGGGGCTCTGAAGGATGCTCCAGAGATCCTCTGAGTCTATAAATGAAGTTAACCAAGAAGGCGACTTTTGTCTAATGACCTGGAAGACTATAATCTTTTTAAAAAATATACTTTTATTAGCTGAGTGTGGTGGCATACACCTTTAATCACAGCACTCAAAACACAGAGGCGGGCGGATCCCTGAGTTCTAGGCTAGTTCTTGGCCTACATAGTGAGTTTCAGGACAGCCAGGGCTACACAGAGACCCTGTCTCAAATCCCCCACCTCAAATATATATTTTTTAAACTAAAATGTTTTTTCAAACATATTTTGATTATAGTCTTTCCCTTCCCCCTTGAGACCATAATCTTAATAAATGAACTGAAAAGAAGGGTGGTCAATTGTGGGCCAAAGAATCCAATATGCTTTCCTATCTCTTGATATGAAAGATGCTCTGGGTCGCAACTAACTGGATCACTTTTTATGTAGACACTTTTCCTCCTCCACAGAGATACTGCATGACCCTGTATTATGCCAATTAATCAAGGCACTTAGATATTACTGCTATATATAATTTAGAACTAGTTTGTAAAGTGCTTTGAAAATGGCAAGTGCTAAGCTAAACACTCAGAATTACTAGATATTAAAAGCCTTCGGTATGTAGGCATATTATTTAATGATTGGCTCTTTAGAGGGCTCAGGATTTTATAGATGAACAGGACTTCTAATCTTGAACCATTAACACTGCAGTGGTTTGAGTGCAATGTTAGTAGAGAGCAAGACAGTGAGGGTTTCTTTTTACAGTTTATAAAAATAAATATGATTCAAGTCGGAGTCTGTCTCCCCCATTCTTCTTTCTACCCTTTCACTTCTAGCCTTGGCCTGGACTCACTACATAGACCAGGTTGGCCCACCTCAAACTCAGAGTGCTACCTGCCTCTGCCTGCCGAGTGCGGGGATTAAAGTGTGCACCACCATCCCCAGCTCCCTCAGCCCTTCAGTTCCTACAGACTCTATGCAACAATTCCTTCTACACATAGGACTCCTGATTACCCCGCTTTCTCCCTTCACCCACCTGCCTTCGGAAGGCGCTTTATGTGAACCTGTTTATGGCCACCCTAAAGAGATTCAGGATTAGTGACAATTAACCCTTTATTGCAATGAAATTGTGAGATATGGTGGCGGTCACTGTGGATGATACACTTCCCGTGCATACTAATTGGGCTTTCTTACATCTTCCAAGATTCCTTACTTTGAGACTAGTTTTCTAGAATCTTTACCACCCTAGAATATTATCTTTGTATCATGACTCTGAACTCTCCTCATCATCTCTGCTGCCACATAAACATACCTCTCTAATGGCTGTGTATATTTTATCTCTGGAGAACTCAAAACCAAGCCATTCCTCAGTAGAGTCCCCTCCATAGACATCAGGTGAACGCTGCCCATAGCCTAGTGGCCTCTGTGCTAACTCCAACAAAACTTTCCCCCCCATTGCTCGGCTGACTTGCTCAGTATCACTTTCCCTGGCTTCCACAGTTCTACTTTTCTGACTTTACTATCTCACCAGCTATTCATTTGGCCACACTTTACACTGAGGTTGCCCAAGGCTTGGTTCTGGGCCCCTTCCTAGTTACTTTCCAGCCTTTGTTGACTTACAGCTTTATGGACTCACAAAAGTTATTTTCAACTTAGATCTCTTCCATGGCCCTCAACTCACTGCCTACAATATTTAAAACATCTGACCTCTTTGTATTAGCAACTGATCCTAGATGGGAGTTGGAGTCATCTGTGCCTTCCACATCCCCATTCCTGAGGACTTCACCCTTCTCCTTCGTTAGCTTACTGCCTTTCTGTGCTACCTCTGTGCTACTGTGCTACCTGTGCCATGGTGACTCTTACTTCCAGTCTCTGCTTCTAGCCTGGCTTGGCTACATCTACCTCATCAACCCACACAGTAATCGAAGTCACACATCACTCCAGCTCTTTCTCCCACTGAATCCAGAGGATGGGCCCTTCTCTTTCTTGCCTGCTATATATACTAAAACATGCAAATCTTTGAGTTCCCCAACCTTCAGCTTCTACTTCAGGACCAGTTCACGTGTCTTCCTCCAAAGCATGCATTTGTTCTCCACACTGCATAGCTACTTCCTTTTCCTACAATCTCTGAAGATTTCCCTGGTTTCTGTGCCCAAAGCAAATACTTCTCAAGTTCTCTACTTGACCCTGTATTTGTTTCTTTCACAGAAATAAGACTTAAAAAGTTCCAAATGTCAAGCCAGGCATGGTAATGCATGCCTTTAATCCCAGCACTTGGAGGAAGAGGCAAGCAGATCTCTGAGCTGGAGCCCAGTCTGATCTACAGAGTGACAGCCAGGGATACACATAGAAACTTGGTCTAGGAAGAAAAGTTCTATTGCCGTGTCTGTTCTCAAGGCCTGGTACAATTCAGGCACTCAATGAGTACAAAACTATCTTTAAAACAGTGGGCCAACTATGCTCTTGGCAGGATAGAAGAGGTCAAATTTGATTGAAAGGTCCCATATCTTAAGTATATCTGTGAGGCAAGCTCTTGCTATATATTTAGTCTGGTCTTCAACTTGTAATTCCCCTGCTTCAGACTTCTCAATGGGGAGGTTATAGGCATGCACCATCATTCACAGCAGACAATGAAGTTCTGACTGAAGACTAGCATCCATAAAGACCCCAAAGCACAAAGCTCTAGAAAATGGGGTAACTGGACTTAAGGGCTGACAGATATTTAGGATGAATTAAGTCACACTTAGGTAGGATACTTACAAGACAGGACCAAAGAAATACAGCTCTTGGGTGTGATATGCTTCAGTAATATTTTAAGTTTTCCCCAAATGTCATTTCTTCCATAAAGAATTCTCCTCCTCCAAATTCTGACTTTCTGCCAAACAGTGCCTCTTCTTTGTAACCCTGAGATGTATTTACACATCTGACTGAAAATGTTACCTGGCAATTCCAGTTTTCCCAATAATTAAAATAGGGGCCGGGAGACAGTTCAGTTGGTAAAAGGCTTGTGTGAAAACATGAGGACCTAAGTTCAATCTCCAGAACCATACAAAAAAACCTGGGCAGGGTGGTATGTAGGTCTGCAATCCCAGAGCTCAAGAGACAGAGACAGGTGGATCCCTGAGGCTTTCAAGTCAGGTCAAACTCTGGCCAATGAGAGATTCTATCTCAAAGTACAAGGTAGGGCTGGAAGTGGTGGCAAATGCCCTTAATTCCAGCATATGGGAGACCACGGTAGAGGTAACGGATCTTTTTGAGTTTACACAGTGAGTTCCAAGCCAGCTAGGGCTACTTAGTGAGACTCTGTCTCAAAGCAAAACAAACAAAAATAGGTAGGTAGCTCCTGAAGGACCATCCTCAAAGTTTCCCTCTGGCCTCCATATGCAGATGTGTGTACCCACACGAACATGTCCCCACAAAACACAGTAAAAGTAGTTTGGTTTACTCAAGTCATGACTATATATTTCATCAGTGCTCTGGAATTCAAGCGGCAAACTGGTAACTATCCTACAAATGCTACAAAGATGAGCTTGATACCAATTCAAATTCTCACGGAAAATTAAAATTCTAAATCATCCGTACTCTTACTCAGTCTACCAATCACATCAAAGGATACATTTACATCAATAAAAATCCAGGGCTGGCGAAATGGCTCAGCAGGTAAAAGTGCTGACAATCTCTAAGTGGATTCCATACGGTGGAAGGAGAGAATAGACTCCCACAAATTGTCCACCGACTCCGTATGTGTGCCATGGCACGAAGTAAAATATAATAAAACCAAGTCCTTCTGCTTTTTTAACTACAGTCTACTATTCCATCTTTCCTTTTCTCAGCACCCAACCATATAGAAATGAATACCTTTCTAATATCCGTGATCCTAACCCTGGCCTTGGCCCAATCATCTGCTTGTTCTTTCAGGATGGGTTCAATTTAAGCGGTGGCACCATTCTTGGGGATCATCTAGGTGCAAGGAAGAGAAACCACTCAAACTAGTTTAAACAAAAGAGAGAATTTATTAGGCAAATATACTTTCAGAGATTCCAACAGCTGTAACGGGTCAACAGCTAGACCCACATCTTTCTACAGGACAGAACATGCTGCAATCGCAAACTCTATTTCTGGGTTCTGCCCCATCATGAAGTGGTCCTGCTTGTACCCTGCACAGGGGGCTAGAATGTGGGTTCGCTTCTGCATGCCTTTTGATCTTTATAGTCCTTTATGCTGGCCTCAAACTTGTCAAGCACATGCTGGCAGACATTCATGAGCTCATTCAGGCCTTTCTGAAACGGCTCAACGGCTGGAAGTGCACCCCGGGTCTGAATTCGCAAATTAATTTTGCTCTCTGAAGGATGGGTCGTAGTGTAACCACAAAATTCCACTTCCGGGTTCTTCATGATCATGTACCGCAGAGCATTTCCTAGGGTATGGTCCTCCTCGTGCAGTACAAATGTCACACACTGTCTATCTGTTCCAGCTGCCTGGACCATTTCCAGGGCTGTCTTCCTCTCGCCTTCAGCCATTGAGGTCTTCAATCCTGATATTTTTCTACACACATATTTTTTTTGTAAGAACGAGATCATATGGAATATTGTTTTGTGATTAGATTTTTAAGATTCACTACTTCAACTTCCTGCCTCCACAACTTCTATCCATAAACATTTAACTCCAGTTTCTCCCTACTCCATTTGACCATGTATATTGCCCACAAGGGGAGTCGAGTCAGTTCAGGAAAACAAAAAAAAAAAAAAAAAAAACCCCACAAAGTTAAATGTTTGCAAAATCTTTCTTTGGATAGAGCAAAAGAAAGGGGCGGAGTTATAATAGCTGCTGGAAGATGACAGGGAGTTGACAGGCATAAAAACAGGATTACTTTAGCATTAAAAATGGCAACCACAAGTTAATCAGGGTGGTAGGCTTAGTTACGGCTTCCATTTGAAAGAAGGAAGGAAACTAGGACGTGAAAGTAGTGAAAAGTTTAACACGGGGGGAGAACTTGGGTGGACAGAGAGAATTCACGAGCAGTCTGCACAGAGAGGAGCTTGCAGTAACTTCAGCCGACTGGCCCGGTGCGTGACCTTACACGAGGCAGTTCTAATGGGGGTGGCAGTTTGGGTCTTAAGAGCTGGATCCCCAACTTCTCTCCCCTCCGGGAAGGCTAGGGTCCCCCCGAGCTTTTCTGTATAAACACACCCACTGCTCCTGGTCCCTCTTCACACCCCGGCCCGGCTCTACTCTCGCTCCTCCTCCCTCCCTCAGCGCCGCGGGTCGGGCCTAGCCGCCACGCCGGGCCGTACTCGGCCGCGTGCCCCCTCACTACCCGCTTCGCCGGCCCGGCCCGCAGCCCCGCTCCACTCTTCCCCACCCCCAACCTTACCTCTCCAGCTCCTGATCCTCTTCCATGGCGGGGAGGCGGCTCCAGGAAATCCTCAGGTGGCGCTGGCGAGGAGGAGGCTCTTCCCCATATCGCGAAAGGTGCCGAGGGAAAGCAGGAAGGAAGAAACCACCGACGGAAGGAGCGGATGACGGAAGGAGGGGGGCGGAGCCGCAGCGGCGCGGCAGGGCTCGGCCGAGGGGCGGGGCGAAAGCGGAATACGCCCTCTGACCACGCCCCTGCTCGGGCCAGACTGCTCACCTGGAACCGCGGAGGCCAGGAGGCTGCGGAGCGCAGGCTGTCGCGGGGTGCTGGCCAAGAGGACGGGGCCTCACCTGTCGCCCCAAGACACCTGCTGTTTAGGGACGGAGTCGGGCCTCTGACCGGCTAGACCTTCCAGGGACGGCACTGACTGCCCCGGGCTGGAGTCCTCAGGGGCCTTTAAAGGGCACCGGGTTCCTTGCAACCTTGGAAAAGCAGAGGAACGGGTGTGCAGAAATGACTTTCCTGACGATGCTGTGGTTTCCGGGGGGCGTTTTCCTCCCTGGGGTGCAAGTGCACATCTCCCGTAGGTGCAAGAGCAACGTTTGTCTTTCTCTTGGAAGAGAAGTGTGAGTTTGGAGCAGCGCCCTCCTTCCTCGGGAGCTCACGCTTCCCCGTGGTGGACGGACCTGCGGGTTCCTTTCCCTTTGATCCCAAGGACCCGCCCTTCTCTTTCCCTCAGGTGCATCCTCCCAGCTCCCACCTGATCCTGGCCAGGCCGGGTCACCGCCCCACCCCAGCTGCCCTCTCGCCCGACACACCTACACGTCAGCCGCCCCGCGCCATCTGTCCTCCCTCAGCCTGGTCCCGCAGCCCTCCCCTCCCTTCAGCTGTCCCACGCCCGGCGCGGCGCTCCGGGATGCACGCAGACACTTCCCGAGCATTTTACTGTGTGTGTTAGAGGGGAGAATCCAGCCGGGAGCGATGGCGGAGGGCGGAGCGCGCTCACTCTAACTCGGGAGTGATGAGCAGGGCCGGCCCGGCCCCTTGAGCTACCTGATTGGTCGAGCCGCTCAGAGCCCTCGCTTAGTCCCGCCTCTCGCCGCCGTTGATTGGCTCAGGTGCGTGTCGGGTTGGGCCCCCTACGCTCGCCCCGGGGGGGAAAGGCAGCAGGGGCGGTTGAGAAGTGAAGTCTTGGCCGGACTTTGCTTCTCGCCAGGAAATCGGCGACGGCGAGTCCCGGAGGAGCGGAGCCGGGCGGCGTCCTCGTCAGCGCGCCCGCTGGGAGCCCGCCGCTTTCCCTCAGTGAGTTCCTTCGCCTCAGGTGCGGGCGGTGACGGGGTGTGGCGTCGGGGCTGTGCGGGCGATCCTGTGGGGAACCGCCGGGGGCCTCGTGGGGTCCGGCCGGGCCCGGTGCGGGTGCCGGTTAAAGCCGCCGCGGTGCGGGTGTGCGCGGCGCTCGCTTCTGAGGCGGGGCGGTTCCGGGACGAGTTCTTGCACTTTGCGCCCGCACGTTGTCGGGAGCCGGAGCGGCGCTAGCTCGCTGCCCTCTGGTTTTGTTCCCTGGAAGGGGTGAGCGGGGATCGTCCTCCCCGCCCCAGCCTGTTGCGGGGGAATTCTCACCTTTCCCTTCAGGGTAGAGACAGATCTGACGTGTTTGGGGTGGGGAGGGTAATTTCCAAAATATGCATCTGGTTCTGGAAGCATTTGCGCACAGAGCATCGCTGGCTTTTTCAAAGCTTTCTGCCACGCTCCGCACAAGGACTTTTTAATGGAGTGTTCTAGGATTTCCTTTTGCATTTAAGGCTGTGTGTCCGCCTGGAGCCTAAGGACGCTTCCGCGTGGCTCTATGTATGGAATCAGTTTTTCCTTTTCTCACTGTGTAGCCCTGGCTGGCCTGGAACTCACAGACATCCGCCTCCCTTTGCCTCCTGAGTGCTGTGGGGTTAGAAAGGCGTGCCACCCCCACACCCCGCCAATTTTTCTTAAAAAAAAAACAAAGAACATAGAAACCAATGGCAAGGGCAGTTGGAGGAATTTGTGAGCTTCAGTTTATCCAAACTGCCTTCGCTTTAAGAATGTCACATTCTTGTAGTCACAGTACTTAGAAATTGGCCTCCTTCCCAGGACACGTTTTGCTTTTTCTCTAGTCTGTCCAGTGACACAGCACAGATGAAGTTGGATCTCAGTAGGTCAATTCTGTTTGCTTTGATAAGTTTGAACACCCTCCCCCCACATCTTTGGAAAAAAAGGACTTTGGCAGGTGAAGAAGGGAGGAGGGGGAATCTTGTGTCCTATTTGGCTGGCAGATCGCTGTTGAGCCAGAACTAACAAGGTTTTTTGCCATTTTAGCCTGTGCAAATTCCACGTGAGTTTTCCCATAGGGGTCAAATGTAGGCCAAGTCAGAAAAGCACTAGAATCACATTGCTTTTAACTGTCCCATTCTAACTCTGTATTTTGTTCCTCTAATCTTCAAGTCCGAACTTTTTCATTGTGTATACATTTAGCCACTCGGGGTCTACAGCATGCCAGGCGTTGGTAGAAGGGATCATTTTTGCCCAAAGTTGCTCAGGGCTTATATATTTCTTAGCCCACTAATTACCTGAAGTAATTTGAACAAAGTGCTGTGGGAACTTAAAAGTAATTCTGCCTAGGATGTGTCAGAGAAATCCTTGGCAATCTTCAAATTGGTGCGAGCTTTCTCCAGGAGCGTCCTAAATGCTGGGTCTATAGAGTGTGACATTATCTGCTGTGCATATGGTTAATCTGAAGGGCACCATGTTTGGGATTGAAGTAATGGTCAGGGACTGGTTTGTTGTTCATCTTAGGGTTCATGGCCTTTTCTACAGTGGACACATATTTGTTGAAAGGATTTTGTATATCACATTAAGACATTTGGACTTCATCAGTCAGTGATAGTGTGGTGTTAATTTCAAGCCGGAGAAAGCTGTGGTAACATTTGCATTCCATAAAGATAACTTCAGGCGGGCCGGAGGATGGTGGGGTCCAGATGAGAGGTAAGAGACAGAATGGGGGCTACTACTGTGTAGTCTGGGTTTGGAAAGGTTTCTCTCTCTCTCTCACTCACTGACACACACACACATACACACACACACACACACATACACACACACATGCACACACCCCTGGGACAGCCTCTTTGTTCGTTAGCATCTTCATCCGGTGGCATTTTGAACATGGCTATGGCTTTGACTAGTGCTCAGCGTTTAGTAAGAACGTAGCCAGTGATGGGTGTCAGCCCGTGAAGAAAGCTGGTGTGGCATTCAGGAGTTACGGACTACTAGGTGAGTGACTAGATAGGATTAATGAAAGAAGGTGATTGCTGGGTTTTTTGTACACAGGGTCTCACTGTGTAGCTCTAACTGTCCTGGAACTCACTCTGTAGACCAGGCTGGCCTCAAACTCAGAAATCCACCTGCCTCTGCCTCCTGAGTGCTAGGATTTGAGGCGTGTGCCAGGACAACCTGTGATCTCTGGTTTTTTTTTTTGGTTTTTTTTGTTGTTTGTTTGTTTGTTTGTTTTTGGAGCACTGGTATGGACTAGTTACGCTGCCCTTGGAGGCAGAAGAGGGGTCAGGTTCTTTCAGTTGCCTTTAGAATTACTGTTCCACCTGAGTTTCGATTCCCTTGCACTCAGGAACCAGTCATAGTGCCTGTTCAGTAAGGTTTAAGGATCAAGTGAAATTACGCATGTAATGCCCTTGACACAGTCCAAGGTGCGTTCCAAGTGCTGAATAAATATTAGTTGTTCCTTTAATGACAACAGTATTGGTGAGGTAGTGGAATGTTGGAGGCTTGAGAAGGAACAGTTTAAACCACTCGATGGTAGAGTGAGGGAAGGAGAGGGAAGTTCAGCTTAGGATCAAGCCCTTGAGCTGCTACATGGATGATTGACATGTCAGCCATGAATGTTGGATAGGCATTGCCGAGAGAAGCCTGGAAAGGAGAAAGAAAAAGACTTTGCATAAATCCTTCTTGGATGGGTGAGGTAAGCTCCGTGCAAGATTTGGGGACAGGGGAAGCTAGTTTTGGAGGAAGGGGAGGTGGGTTTATAGAGCCGTGGTGACAGCAGGTTTCTGAAGTGTGTTTAGAGCTAGGCATGGTGACGCACATCTGTAACATCTGTAATCTCATCGTTCCAGAGTCTCCGACACAAGATTACCATGAGTTTGAGGCCAGCCTAGGGCACATAGTGAAATCCTGTCTTTAAACAAACAAACAAAAAAACTGGGGCTGGAGAGATGGCTCAGCAGTTAAGAGCACTGGCTGTTCTTCCTGAGGACCAGGGTTCAATTCCCAGCACCCACATGGCAGCTCACAACTGTCTGTAACTCCTGTTTTAGGGGATCCGATGCCCTTACACCAATGCACATAAAATAAAAATAAATAAATTATTAAAAAAAAAACAGAACAACAAAATCCCAGCTTGGTGTGGTGACACACATTTTTAATCTCAGCACTTGGGAGGTAGGAGCAAGCTGTTGAGAATATAAGGCCAACCTGGTCTGCATACTGAGTTCCAGATTAGCCAGAGCTTCCAGATTAGCCAGAGCTACGTTGCTAGATCCTGTCCTGCTACCCACTGACCCCACCAGATTAACTTTTGGTTGTTGTTAAGGAGAATCAGGTTCCTACAGCCTGTTGGCTCTGTTTCCTTCTCTTTCTCTGCTGCCTGATCATCACTCTCCTGTCCACGCAGAACTGTGTAACGTTTCCCTCCTTGCTTCCTGAGCTACAGCTCCTCCCTTTGTACCGGCAGGAAGAATGTGAGAAGGATGAGAGGTCTTATTTCATAGGTCACTTAAAAGGCAGTGTCGGCTGAAACAATTACAGGCGCACACATACACATACACACACCTCAAACACAGGGTTGTAATTGTAGAGCTCCCCAGGTCTAAACATGACTGCTAAAGGGCCCAGAAGTTTCACAGAAAAGATCTCCTTTAGTTTTCCTGTCAGGTTTCCGTTTCCTTAGGTAGTAGAAAGATCTGAAGTCGTGTAAACTTTTGGGTTGGTTGGATCCAAAACATCAGAGCTGTTTGCCTAATTAGCAGTTATCCAGAGGACTTTCCTTAGTGCTCTACTGCAGAGTGGTGGCCCCGCCCAGTGTGTGTGACTCGAAAGGAACTAGGTGTGTAGTTTCTATCTTTTATAGTGTATGCTTTCTAGAGCAGGGGGTCCCATCTTTTGTTCATTGTAAATTCCCCGGGTACTTAAAAACATTAGTGTATGTCTACATGAATGAATGAGTCCACTGGCTTCGGTCTGTCTTTCTCCATATGTTTGGCCAGAGGGAAAACAAAGAGTGTGATTGACAAGCTCACAGTACTTCCAAGCCTATAAGAAGACACTGGAACAAGAACTGATGGTTGTTATGAGCCCACTGTTTCCATGTGAGATGCTCACAGTATACTGCCATAATCGTGGGGCGTGGTAAGTTCTCCATGGCAGAGATGACCTGTGTGTCACAGTTCAGTACTCACTGCATGACCCAGGCAAACTTTGTTCATAGGTTACTGACTACAGCTTCCCCACAGCCTTTTCCTGGTTACTAGGAGAGCTCCAGGGCAGATCCTCGACAGCTTTATAGGGACAATTGGGCAGCTAGACAGAAATGTGTCCAGATAAGGTCCAGTATCGCGTACTCTACCCCTTCAGCCTGAGCATTTTAGAGTATTACCTCAGCAGGCTATTCCCTCGGTGGGGAAAAAAAATTGTGAGTGGAAATTTTGGAGTTATTAACGTTTGTCTGGGTAGGAGAAGTGAGAAGTAGAATCAAATGCAGAGTTCTAGGGCATCCAGGGCTACAGAGACCCTATCAGAGGGGTTTGGGGGCAATAACAAGAGACCCCCAACGTGGACTGTGGTGAAAAGTCTAAAGCCAAGTTTTAAGGGCCATAGCTTAGGTTTAAAGAAAAAAAAAGGTTGTACTTCTCTATAATAAAGATTTTGTACTGGCTATTAGTAAATCTGAGAAATCTTTACGCTCCCCATTGAGATTTTGGACTGGAAGCCTCGGGTAAACTTAAAATTTAATTCTTCATTTTTCAGTTTTCATCAGACTCCTTATCAGTTAAAACACAGAAGTAACCGTGGGACAGATCACGTGGAGCCTTTCACTTAAGTGAGCTTTACATGTTGCAGGCACTGCCATTTGTCCTCTGTGTGATTTCAGTATTTAAACTTGAATTTTCATTTAATTGTGCCCACCAGATCTCTAAGCGTGTGTTATGTGATTGGTGCTGAGCTGGGATGCACAAAAGATGCTTCTACCTTCGGAGCACTTAAAATCTCTAAAGGCCTTCAGTCGAGGAGATGATAATCACTGAAAGTGGGGTGACACCTTGGCTTCCTTGGCTCTTCAACCCCAGTGACCTTCAGCTCCACTGGGGTTTGAGATTCATTTGGTACCTTGACATTTTCCACGTTAAAAATATCCCACTAAACCTGTATCCCATTGGTTAAGAGCACTGGCTGCTCTTCTAGAGTACCTGGGTTCAATTCCCAGCAACCACATGGCAGCTCACAACTTCCTGTAACTCTTGTTCCAGGGAACCTGACGCCCTCACACAGGCACACCTGCAGGCAAAACACCAATGCACATAAAAATCAAAAAATGAGGAAGAAAAACACACCCGTAATGACCCACTGATCGTTTCTCAGGTCCGCACTTCATAGTGCAGCTCCCTTCCTCCTCAGAGCAGTTTGCCGGTCCATCCGCTCCGTCCATCTCCCCCTCCCTGTAGTCGTAATACTTGCTGTCTTTATGGTCTGATGGGGGGGGGGCCTGGCTCCGGCATCCGGCATGTGCTGTCACCTGCACCTCTGCCTCTCTCCAGCTTGTCTTCAGCCCTGCACTGCATCTTGTCAGTTCTGGGAATTCTCTCAGCCACCTTTCTGCCCCTTCATTCTCCTTAGTCCATTCTGTACCTACTGAGTGTTCTGACACTGACCTGAGACGGAGCTCATCAAGGAACAGAGACCGCACAATTCCGAGCTAGGAAGAGCTCTGAAGAAGCAGTGCGGGGTGTGCCCCCGGTACTGTAGTAACTAGCCATATTTGGCCATGGAGCTCTGAAACGCGGCCGCTCTGTGCTGGGAAGTACAGCAGTGTAAAATTACAAAACCCATAGAAATATCAATAACGTTTATGTTGATTACATCTTGGATGGCAACATTTTGGAAATATTGGGTGAGATAAGATATTAAAATAATGGAGTTGTCAGATTTTATTTCTTCGTTTTTGCTTTTTTTAAACCCTGGATATTGGAGCACTTGAAACAATAGAATGGGCTCACATATTTCTGTGGGACGGTGCTGGTACAAGGCGTTACCTGGTGATGTGATGAGGGAAGCCAGCCCTGTTTTCTGTAGAGTAGGTTATCACTGAAGCCTTCCCTCTTGTAAGTTTAGTTGAAGGGATATGCCGATGGGTTGGCCTTAGACAGACAAACTCTCCCTAGAGGAAGCAACTGGGGGTGGGTACCACTTTGAGGGGAGAGGGGGAGTGGCAGGGGATGAGGCCAGGGAGGTGGACAGAGCCTGCTCTTATGTGCCTGGCTGGTCTTATGAGGGTTTTATTCTTCGTCACTCACGTGTCGTCCCTCACCTTCATCATTCATGAACTCTTTAGTCCACCCCTTGGTCTTCTGTCGTCTGCAGGCGTGCAGGCAGGAGTTTGAGGTGGCCTGCTATGACTTCTCTCAGGTTTGTTTTTCCCTTTCCCAGCTTCCCTGCTGACATCTCAGATCTACTGAAGGCCGATTCTGATCTGGTCCTTCGCCCCAGCCTGTTAAATCTCTTTCTGGGAGAGCTTCGAGGTTTAATGTTGCTCTTTTTCCTTGTTATTTTTCCACACCAGTCTGTAAAAAATGATCTAATATTTATTATAAACCAGACAGCTCCACTGACCCCGCATTTCCCCGTTACTGTCCTTAGTAGCACAAGTTCTTCAAGTTTTCTTTCAGTATATTGAAGTTTGCATAAAAGTGCCACAAAATGCATTAATGTGCCATCACAAACTATTGCTGAGATTTCACACCTTTTTGCCCTTTATTATTTGAAATCTGGTGAAACATTAGCGCCTACAACATATGCCAATCCAGACGCTCAGTTTTCAATGGTTTATTGAAAGGAATTCTACCAAAAATAGTGCAGATTCAGAAAAAAAAAACTTTTATGTTGGTTCATATTTTTTTCTAAGCATCTGTAAGTGTATTGTGCTTAATATATTGTGGGCCAGATCTCCAAAAGTTTTCTGTGTTGCAGGTAGAAACTGTTTCCATGTGCAGCTTCCCATCCCCTGCCCCCAGTCCCTAGACACGTTATCTACTTTCTGTTCCAATGCATCCGACGACTTTAGATAGCTCATTTGGGAGATGGGGAATTGGGGAATGTTTCCAAACAGATTGTTTTCCCTAGCATAATGACCCCAGGGTTCATTTGTGTTGTAGCATGTGACAGAATTTCCAATATAGAACATACCACATTTTGTTTAGCCATTTATGTGCTAGTGGGATTTGGGATTCTTTGACCTCTTGGGTATTTTGCCTGATGCTCCTGTGAACACGAACGTGCAAATATCATATACCCATAACTGGAACTGATAGATCAAGTGTCGGTTTTATTTTTAGCATTTTGGAGGACCTCCTGTTTTCTACTTAGAGTGGTTGCACCGTTTCTACAATCCCACCGAAAGTGCAGGTGCCATTTCCGTGCGGCCTTGGCCGCACGCGCCGCTCTCTGTTCCACTAAGTGATGACCACCTTTTTTTTTTTAATAATAGTTTTATTAATAATTTTAGTTTTATACATTGTATCTTGATAGCACCCACTTCCTATTCCTCCCTGTTCCACCCTCCCACCCTTGTTCCCTCAATAAAAGAAAAAAAAAAGAAGAAAAGAAAAAGAAATTAAGTTGAGGTTACGTGGCAGGAGCATGGTTTGTGGGCATCACCATGGTCGTTGGAGGCAGCAGGCTGCTCTGATCATGTACATTCACTTGACCGATACCAGCCCAAGACAAGCATGGCAGAGTTGAACCTGAAGTTGGGCCTCACCGCCCAAATCCAAACACTGAGAAGGCTTCCTGGTACTGAGGTATCCTGCAGGCCTCCCAACATCCCATAGGGACCAGGGCCTCCCTCAAGCAACTGCTTATCCCTCAGGCACCCAAACATGACACAGGCACCCGGGCACACAGTCATCGGGCAGTCACCAGGACCTCCCGCTGGCACCTGGACATTCCTCAGGGACTCAGTTATCTGACAATCACCCAGACATGGCATAGGCACCAGGGCCTCCCCCGGGCACCAGGGAATCCCGCAGATGCCCAGACATCATGAAGGCACCCAGCCAACCTGCAGACCCTTGGACATCATACAGGCGCCCAGTCTTGCCACAGGCACCCACGGGCACCAGGGCATCCCACAGACACCAGGACCTCCAGCAGGCACCTGATCTCCTGCAGGTACCAGGCATCCCACAGGTACCAGGATGTCCTTTGGACACCAGGGGATTCCACAGATGCCTGGGCATCCCACAGGCATCAGGGTGTTCTGCAGATACCAAGACAGGGTGATGACCATCTTAATGGGTACGAGGCAGCATGTTTCTGTCTTGACCTCGTTTCTGGCATAAGAAGTGATGTTGCACACCTTGCCATATTTGTATGGCCATTTGTATATCATTGTAGAAAAGTCCTTTCCAGTTTTTAGTCCACTTTTGAGTAATTGGAGTTCTTTTTGTTTGTTTGTTTTGGTTTTTTGAGACAAGATTTCTCTGTTGTAGCTCTGGCTGTCCTGGAACTCACTCTGTAGACCAAGCTGTCTTCGAACTCACAGAGATCCACCTGCCTCTGCCTCCCAAGTGCTGGGATTATAGATGTGTACCTCCACCACCCGGCTAATTTTTTTTTTTTTTAAATGATAGGCGTCTTAGTTACTTTTACTATTGTGATAAAATATTCTGATAAAAGCAACTTAATGGAGAAGAGGTGTCTGTATTTGGGCTCATAATTCTAAGGTATATGCCATCATTGCAGGGGAGTCATGGCAACAGGAGCTTGAGGTGGGTAGTCATTTTGCATCCTCAGTCAAGAAGCAGAGCTGGATGCTCATGCTCAGCCTCTTTCTTTTTATCTTTATTCAGGCCCGTGATTCATTGCCTCCGGTGTTTAGGGCGTGTCTTCTCACCTCAATGAACCTAACTTAGAGAAGCCTCCCAGACATGCCGGAGGCTAACCTAAACTTGATGGTGGTTTGAATGAGAATGGCCCCTATGGGTTCATTTACTCCAGTGCTTGGTCCCTAGCTGGTTTACCCCTAGTTTGGGATAGACTGGGAAGTGTGCCTTGTTGGAGTCGATGTGGCCTTGATGGAGGAGGTGTACCACTGGGGATGGGTTTCGAAGTTTCAAAAGTTTCCGCCAGCTGCCTTCCCTTCTCTTCCTACCCCCTCGCCTCTGAACTAATAATGCTCTAGCACCATGGTTTTCTTTTCTAAGTTCCTTGGTCATGGTGTTTCCTCACAGCAATAGAAAAGTAAGACACTAGCTAATCCCTCACCTGTGATTTTTCCAGAAGCTCATTTCTGAGCCTTTTCTAGACCTGTCACGTTGACAAGATTAACCACCACAGTATGGAAACTATTAATAGAAAAGTTTTTTTTTGTGTTTTTGTGTTTTGTATTTTAGCTGATGAATGCGTCTTGGAGAATGCAGAAGGGCAGTGTTATGTGTCAGCGAAGGGTTCTTGTGTTGGGAGCTTGGTGCCTAATTAGATGGTACTAAGAGGTGGTAAACTTCTGGGAGGTGGACCCTCATGGGTAGTCTTGAGGTCAGGTGGATACAAGCTTTTCAAAGGGATTACCAATCTTCTGGGATAAGTTTCTCTTACCCCCAACTCCCTACCCGTGTGTGTGTGTGTGTGTGTGTGTGTGTGTGTGTGTGTGTGTACATATGTATACGTATACTTACACATCCGTGAGAGCATATGTGTGGGAGCCCATGCATGGAGGCTAGAGGACAATGTCAGTTGTCATTCTCAGGAACACCACCTACCTCCTTTGAGTCAAGATATTTCATTGGCCTGTAGCTCACCAGTCCTGTAGCTCATCAGGTTAGCCTAGCTGGCCAGCTAGCCCCAGGAATCCTCCTGTCTCTATTTCTGAAGTGCTGGGATTATAAGTGCATGCCACCACTCCTGGCATTGTCATGCATGTTCTGGGGATCAAGCTGGGGGCCTTGGAAAAGCAAGCATTTTATAGACTGAGCACAGTCCTGGACTGCATTTTCCAAGACGTCAAGTTGTCATAAAAGAGAGAGTAGCATCTCTGCCTTCCTGTGTGAGCTGGTCTTGCCCTCTCTCAGTTGCTCCTGCCATCTTTTGTGAGACCCTCACTGGAGTCATGGCCTTGACTCTGCAAAACTATGACTGTGAACTAGACAAACCTCTTTTCTTCATAAAAGGTAACCTAATTTATGCATTTTATTATAGCTATAACAAATGATGATGAATCAGATGATCAAATCAGAGTACTTTTTTTTTTTTTAAACCATGTGTGCGAATGTGTGATGCCTGTGGAATTTTACAGGACAACCTGTAGAAGTCGATTTTTTTCTTCTGCCATGTGGGTTCTAGGGATTGAACTCAGGGGAAAATTTTATTTTTGAGAATCTCATTAGATAAACCCTTTTCTCCCCGTAGTTCTTCATGTACCCCCTTTCATATGTCTCCTCCAATTCATGTTCTCTTCTGTCATCATGATGATGATGATGATGATGACGACGACGACACCTGTTTGCGTCCAGTTAATGTTGCCCACACACACACGGGTATAGTCAGTGTTGTCCACTGAAGCATGGACAACCTACCGAGGGGTTCATCCCTGAAGAAAATTGGCTCCACTTCCTTTAGCATCTGTGACTGCCTATAGCTATTCATGTCGGGGTAGGGCCTTGTGGCTGCATTACCCATCCGTGCTGCGGGTCTCTAGCCATGGCTGTTGAGAGTCGATGGGTGCAGCACCCTGTCATGTCCTGAAGACACTTCACAGCAGCCCTCTGGCTCTTAGATCCTTTCTGCCCCCGCTCTTCAACGATGCTCCCTGAGCCTTGGGTGTAAGGCTTGTGTTATAGATGTCCCGCTTGAGGATGGGCACTACACAGCCATGTATCCTCTGCACTCTGACCAGCTGTGGTTCTTTGTAGTAACTTCCATTTACAGCAAAAAGGGAGCTGCACAAGCAAAAGAAGCCCTTCAGCTCCAAAACCGGAGGACTGTTAAACTTGCCAACGGTCAGCCGTTTCTCTTATAATGTGTGCCTGTGATCGAGTGCCTCAGTATGGTTTTAGCCAAGCCTTCCAAATTTGACAGCATACTTAAGTGGTTTGAGCATGCCCGAGTGCTGGAAGAAAGCAAAACAGAACATTGAGTAGTTCTTACTCATAGCGTAGCATGATGACCCTAAACACAGGCAGCATGGAGGCAGGGAGCCGGTGCTGGGACGAAGAGCAGTCTTATGTGGAAATCAATTTCACGATTACCTAAACCCTAAGGCAGCCATATATCTGACTATATTTTCCCTGCTACTATGATGGCATTTCTCCCCTTCTGTTACTAGAGATTTATTGACTGCATAGTATGTTCCAGGCTGTGGAGAGAATGTGGCAGAGGAAGATGTATAGATGTATAGAGCATGCGTACTTGGGGGTGGGGGTGGGGTGGGGCATGTGCTGTTTATTAGACATATAGACGGGTAAACACATTTATGGAAGGCTAGTGATGGCTGCCACATGGACAGGAAGTGATGTGTTAATCCCAGACATTCTGGTGGCTGAAGTCTGTCAGCGGCCTCCACATTTCCTTTTGGCTGACTGTCACCAGGGAACCTTACAAGCAGCTCTGCCACAGAACGGAGTACTCAGATGCCAGCAGGTACTGGTGCGTGGCTTTCTAGAGCGTTCTACCACCGTACCACACCTCCATCTCCAACCACTTCGTCTTCCCCGTGCACATCCTCTCCCAGAGGTTTCCCATGCAAGAGAAATGGCTGAAGAGCAAGAGTAGGAAGGCATGAAGAGAAGCCAGGTGACTGGGGAAGTCAGTTCTCGAATAATTTAGCTTTCTCATGAAGATAAGAGTTTGTTTAGTTGCGTCTATAAACATCTCAACCGTACTTTATCGTCTTCTCTTCTGAACTAAGAAAGACAAAACCTCACCGGTTGTTAGGGGAACAAGGAAAACGATGTCCTCAGCCCTTGAATTTGTGGTTTGTTTTGAAATTTCTCACTTCTTAAAGCTCATCTATGTCACTTCATAGAAACTGTAATATGTACCTTAGACTGTCTTGAAATCGATGTGTAAAACTTTTGAGCTCTGCTCTCTCTGGGTAATAAGGATTTAGAGTGTGATCTGTGACTTACCAGCTGACATCCTGGTGCAGTTTTAGAAACAAATAGAGTGATAGTAGATTTCCCAAGCAGCAGGGGCAGAGTAAATACAGGAAAACCATGGTTCTGTCTGTACCTGTGTTGGTGCGGTTAGAGCCGTGTGCTGAGTGATGTTTAGAAGTGTGTCGGTTCTAGGTGCTTCTGTGATTCCAGATAGACCCAGTAAAAATTTGTCTCCTGCAAAAAGATTCCTATTAGGAGAAAACTGGCCGCATTTTCCCCAGTTTTAAGTATGAAGTAATTGCCAGTGAATGTGATACTTGCTATTTAGGTTTGTTTCACGTATTCATTTTGAACCAAACAGATAAAGTAGTCTGGTCTGGGGCTCACTACATTATCAGGGTTCTAGGAAGTTGTCTGGTTTTCTTTTTTCTTTTTGACATGGGCATCTTCTTTGCTGTTTTGTCATCAATTTTAACAGTGTACGTAAGAAGCAAGTTCAGCTGGTTTATATTGTATGTCTTTTTGTGCTCCTGTTACAGTATATAATATGAGAAGTCAGTGTGAGCACACAAACAGGTATGTATTTAAGAGTCCCATGCTCACTCCTGGACCCCGGCCACCTACTTCCTGAAGGGTGACTACTGTTGGCTGTTCCTTATATCCCAGTAGGCCTGTTTGGTGTGTGACATCTTATGTATACATCTCTACATGTGTAGAGATTTTAAAATGTGTTATCTTGTATGTTGATTCAACTTAGCTCAACATTTGTTTTAAATTGCTTGTCCTATTGAAATTTTACTTGGAAACCTTTTAATTTCCTGATCTCGACTGAATTATATTACTTTTTAAAAACAGTGTTTTATCTCTTTTATTACATGCAGGAGATTTTCTTTGATAGATACAGACAAATATGACTATTGGAACATATTATTTTGGTGGTAGGGGGCTAGTAGTGGGAATCAAACCTAGTAGTCTTGGGCATGCTAGGCATGCTGCACCAGAGGGCTACCTCTACAGATCTTCTATGGTCTTTTCAGGCAAGGTCTTGCTATATATAACCCATACCACCTTGGCTCAATGTAGCCCAGGCTAGCCTCACACTTGTGATCCTTTGCCTTAGCCTTCCAGGTGCTGGGATTGCAGGTGCATGCCACTGCACATAGATGGTTATGTCTTCTGAAAGGGCGTGCTGAAGCCAAGGGCAGTCATACACACCTGTAATCTCAGCACCATTTGTAATACTGAGGACTCAGGGAGGGGAAGAGGATCACCACGGTCAAAGCTAAGGCCAGCCTGAACTGTGTAGTGAGACCATCTCCAAAAAAGGAGGCTAAGGAATGCTAAACACAGTACAAAATCAACGTTAGTCATCTGTATGATAACTTGGAAGAAAATGGGACATTATATATAGTGCAGTAATGGGAGAAAATACCTACTTTGGTCATGTTTTAAATTCTTCCAAAAAGAGGGATTATTAGAGAATATTATAGCACAAATTGTGCCTAATTAAAAATTTGCATGTTTGGTACTGCTGATTGCTAATGGAAGAATGTCTTGGTGCGTTTTACAGGGTTCACCAACCCCGCACATTGGTCCTCTTCAGCAGTAATGCTTGTCGTGAGCACTCAGAAGACCTTGCAGTCTTAGCACTGTTGACTGCTCCGTTTTGCACCTTTTAGGCGATAGTTCCACCAAATTGAAAAACAAATAATGTCAGATCTGGAGGGACATAAATTACTTTCAGAAACGTAGGAGTATCAGTCTAGAAGGCTTGGGCACTTTCAGTGTTCTACAGATGTAGATGGAGTTGTCTAACTGTCAGTATTAATCATAATGGTAATTACCATTTCCGAGATTTCTTTATCGCTGTCAGCCAGCTAGAAGCTTTACATGTCATTCAGCTAGCTGTCAAAGGCATCCTGTGAGGGCAGTACTTTGCTCCAGAGGACTGGGGTTGAGAAAGCCAGAGAGCAAGCAGTCTAGCCCACAGGTGAAGCAGCTGCCTGTGCTTAGACCCCAGAGCTCCTTGACCACAGTCGTTTTACTCTGTGCTGGGCTGGGCATTGTGAAAAGTGAAGGTTTTGATAGACTCTTAACAGTTTTTTCTTCTTGCTGAAAAAGATTAGCTAGTGAAGAGAGAGGGTCCAAGTATAAAAATCTGTATGTGTATTCTTAAACTCAGAGCAAGATGATTTCCCAAAAGAAATTCGTGTAACCACACCATTTAGCTCAATGCAGTTGCTTGACCGGACATGGTAGCACGTGCCTGTGATCCCAGCAGTGGAGAGGCAGAGGATCAGGAGTTCAAGGACAGTCTTGGCCAAGTTTAAGTGAATTTAAGGCCAACCTGTGTTACATGAGACCCTACCTCAAAAATTTTAAAAAGAGGGGAGAGGAGGAGGAAAAGTAAAAGTTTTATGAAAATGGAAAGGGAATGCGGGCTCTCTCTTAGTCTCCTGCATCTGGGAATTGTCAGCATAGGAGCAAGCCAAGCAGAGGTCACAGCAGCCCACCAGCATCTTCCCTGAGAGGTTCCGATGACTCCCTCCTTCCCTGTCTCCCTCCCTCCCTCCTTTCCTCCTCCTTCTTTTCCTCCTTCCTTCCTTCCCTTCCCCCTCCCTCACTCTTTCCCTTCCTCCCTCCTTCCTTCCTATCTTCCTAGTTAGTTTGTGGAGCAATAGAATTTTTCACTGTTTTTGAAGTAAGACAACAATAAAACATTGGTTAACAGATCCTCATAGGTGATTTTTCAAAAGAAACTCAGTGGGATTGTTGTGTTGCAAATGCATTGCAGACTGACAATTGTAATGGAAAAATCAGTAAGCCTGTGTATTTGGCTTAATCATTAGATGTGAAGAAATTATTTTTAGATATGTTTGGGCTTTGAAGAAATCCATGATCGATCAACACTAGTTTTTTGTGATTAATGGAGCTGTTTTAGGAGGGCTTGCAGCCCCCACCTGACCCAGTCACAAGGTACTCCTGGCAAACCTGGACATCTTGCTCTCTTGGCCGTTGGGAACAACCTCTGATAGAGGGCTGTGGCTTTGTGTGGGCTGTATTGTTCCTTGAAGCAGCACCTGGATCAAAACTTTGGTATGTGGAACTTTGCCCTGCCCTAAATTGAGTTCTGTGTAACTGTCAACAAATATGCTTTGAAAAGGCAGTGTGTGGTCAGTCTCGCTCAAGAAGGATGTGCCTCCCTGCTCGGCTTTTCAGAAGCTTTGCATTTCAAGGCTGCTCTCTTCATTTGATCATGTCTGTGCTACTTAATACCGACAGGCAGTGAAGAGGAAGGAGGAACACACTGCCTCTGCTCATAGTGTGTTCTTGTTTCCATTCTTAACTATTGAACATTCTTGTTGTGTATAGTGACATTATGGTGAGATTTGTGTGCGGTGAATAGCGCCAGGCCTTCTACCAAGCCCTCACTCGCTTGTTTCCTGGGTGTAGCCTGCTTTCCAGAAGCTGCCTCGGTGTATGCCGTGGAGCTTTTTCTGTTTTAGCCTTAGCCTGTGACATGTGGGTCAAACTGTTACCCAGCCGCTACGGGAAAAAAGGGGAGACCCAACATGAGGAACAGCTGGTCTTGCCGATTGTGAAGTGTGCAGGTTGGCCAGAGTGCGCCGTGCAGCCCGCTAGCTGAGGCGTGTTAGAAGTAGCTCGGCAAGTAGGTGGCAATTGTGCCCTGGGTTTTGGGGTTTTTCTTTTGTTTTGTTTGGTTGGTTTTGATTTTATTTTATTTTGTTTTTTAGGAAAAAAATATTTCAGAAACTCAGGAAAGACAAATTGGCTGTTTGCAAACTGGTACTGATAAAATAACTGTATTAAAGCTCAGTTGGGTATCTGCTTTCAAGGGGGTGAAGTACAGTGATAGCAGTAGTTTTTCCCTGAATTAAAGTTTATGGTTCTACAGCATAATGCCATTAAGCTAGTCAGCAGGCATTTCTTAAAACTGTGTGTTCAATCATTGGCATTTGTGTAGAAGAAAAAGAAACTCTACCTAATGAGGGGTGAGTGAGCTGTCCCTGGGCATATAATAATGGTAGCTGCAGGAAAAGATAAGTCTGGGTTTGTGTAACCTGCTGTTGTTGCTATTTCTTTGTTATGGGCAGATGGTACTTTATTAGTTTGGACAGTCACCCACTGGGTTCTGTAATAACATTGGTTATGTAAGGACCTATTGAGAATAGTCTTAATATATTCGGCATGATTCCATCTCTTAGTTTTAGGGCAGTCTGCTGCTTTGTTCAGAATACATGGTTGTTCCAAGGTGCTTTTTAATTTTAAGGTTAGCATCAGGTGTTAACCTTGTTTCCCCAGAACTTAATTAAAATCATTAGCTTCAAGTCTAAGAAAGTCGTGTTGTAGAAGGTGTCAGTTCTTTCAATGTAGAAAATAGGAATGAAATTTCTAAGAGAGACTGACAGTGTTCTGCTCAAGGAGTGGCTTTCGGTTCATGTCACAAGTCTGAATTATGGACAAAGCAAGCTATAAACTGTTGGTAGTTCAAGTAGTGAAAGATAAACAGAAAGAGTATTCTGATGTCAGTCCCCAAGTAATAGTGCTAGTGTTTGACCACATAATTTTTTAGTGCTAAATGAAAGTATAGTTCCAGTCACATAACTTAAAAAGTAGAAAAATGTTTATATAAAAGCAATTAAAAGTTGTAGCAGGGCTGGTGAGATGTCTCATGGTTAAGAGCATTGGCTTTTGTAGAGGAATAGGCCTGTATGAAAGCTAGGTGTCTATATTCTAGGGGTCTATATGAAGGAATCATATTCAGAACCTGTGGGGTCCAGATAGAATGTAGAAAGAATGTTAGGAATGTTGGTATACACTTTTAATCTCAGTATTCAGAAATCAGTGGTAGCAAACATCTTTAATCCCAGTATTCAGAAGGCATTGGTGGTCCATGCCTTTAATCCCCAAGACAGAAACAGAGTGTGGAAGCAAACACAGGAAGAGCTCATTAGGGATTCACACAGGAAGTGATGTCTGAGATGAATCAGAATGAATGGCAGACAAACTGACAAATCAGAGAAAGTACAGAATGAGTCAGAATGAAGACACACCCAACTCATGATAGAAAGGCAGGCTCTCAGCTCAGAAGAGGCAGTTACAACAGTCAGTAACAGCTGGCAGTATGAGGTGAGTAGTTTGAAGGAAGATGGGAGACAAGGCACAGAGACAATGAAGTGGTCTGACTGAGAAGCAGAGAGGCTGACTGAGGCAGTACAGAGGCAACTTGGCAGAAGTCAGTATCATATTGGGAAGAGCAAGCCAGTTTGAAGCTGAGCAGACCAGTTCAGTCTGAGGCAGTCAGAGAGTCAGCCAGATTCTGCTATAGTAAGAAAAGTTCAGTCAGAAACAGTCAGCCGGCTCATAAGATAAATTTGAACCAGCAGCTTAGAGGAGAGTTTGGGCCAGAACAACAAGTGAGTTGAGTTGAACCAGAAGAGTCAGAGTTGAGAAGGAGCTAGTCAGAGCGGCTCAATCAGCACTAAGCCTCAGAGGCTTAAACGTTTTTAGTTTGTAGGGAGGTTTATGCTGCAGCCTTCTAGATCCAGGTTTGTATCTTTAAAAGTAGATTGTACAGAGGCCGAAATGCTCCAGGGCTCCAGGACTGAGAACCAGTGATTTAATTAGATAAAAGAATCAACAGTCTCTTGCTCTGAATCAACATCTACAGGCTATTCTTCCAAAGAACCCAGGCTTGTTTCTCAGCTGCCTCATGGCAGCTCACAAACATCTGTAACTCCAGTCCCAGAGGATCTGATGTCCTCTTCTGGCCTCCAAGGCACCAGGCACTCACCAGGTACACAGATGCAAATGCAGGCAAATCACCCATCTACATAAAATACATAAGTACAAGTTTTAAAGTTTTTAATATTTTTTAAAGTTATAACATTATAATTTCTCCTTTTGCTTCATATTTTATATAATTCTGTTATGCTTGTGCAATATGGTCTTAACTGCCCACCTGTTACACAATGGCTAAAATTTAAAAGACTGACAACATCAAATATTGGCCAAAAATATGAAGCAACCAAAACTTATTCCTTCTTGGAAATATAAAATGTCACAAGGACACTGGAGCCAGGTCTTGCAATTGTTTAGGAAACTAAGCATATACCCTGTGACTCAACCCTTCCACTTCTAAGTACTTACCCAAGAGAGGGAAATACAGGGTCACAGAAGCTCTTGATCATAATCACCAAAAATGGAAACAATCCAGTTGTGCATCTGTAAGGCACGGGGTACACAGATTAATATATGTCAGAAATAGATGGATCTCAAACATTTTCTGAGCAAATGTTGGGTGTGCTGTTTATCCCAGCAGAGTTCAAGTTCAACCTGGTCTACATGGTGAGTTCCAGGCCAGCAAGGGTTACATAGTGAGACCCTGACTCAAAGAAAAACCTCAAAAAACAAACAAGCAATCGCAAAAACAAAACAAAACCTTGCTGAGTAAAAGAAGCCTTACCAGAAAGAGTGTATACTCCGTGCTCATGATTAGACAGTACCGTAGCATGGCCACAACTCATGGAGAAAAGGTATCAGAGGCTTTCCAGGTTGCTAAGCAGGAAAGCAGCAAATTGACACCGAATGCTTAAATGGCAGCAAACCACGGTGTGACTGGCTCTGTGGAAGGACACACAGGAAGCCTGTGGCATCCTTTCTTAGGGCTGTGATCAAGATACCGTGTTGTGTTCTGAAATTTCTCATGAGAAGCTATTTGGAAAATATTAATGGGCCCATTTGTTCACAAAGGGTTGGTTCTTTCATAAGTTTCATTTCTCTGCCTCAGTGATGTTTATCCTGAGTATGTGAACTTACACCTGAGAATTCTTGAGCATTTGTCTCTACTGCTACTTATATAAAATTACAGCCTACCTGAGAAGGTGCACTACAGTGTCGCTCCATCTTATCGGCGCACGCCTTCCTTTGAGGCTGTCACAGTTTTCCTCACAAGGCCCTCAGATAGGTCCTACGCCATGTGCTTTGTATCGCCTTTTGCTGAGGCATGGCCTTTCTATAGTGACAGGGAAAAGGAAGAGAACGACGGGAAATTCCCCAGTTCCAAGTCCATGGACATGGACTTAGGAGTCAGACCGGCCAGGCTTTGAATCTCATCTAGTCACTTTCAGCCTGACCTTTAACCTCTCGGCCTCATCTTCATCTGTGAAATGATGGTGGTACTTCATAGGGCTTGTACATAGGAATGATTACCTGAAGTGATAACTTGTGAAGTAGTTGGTACAGGATCCCACGTGCGGCGGGCGATGGCGAGGGAGTACTTAAGTCATTGGAAATGAACTTTAGACTTTCTGGGTTGTTGGAGAAGGAAGGGAGTCGGAATGTTTAAGTGAAAGTGAGTAATGGGGCGGGGGGCTGGGGGGGGAGGTGGGACTGTGTCCCTGGAACAACACCTGGGAAGTCTGTGTATTTTTCACTGAGGATTTGACCAGTAGGCTCCTACAGACAAACCCAGTGTGGCCCAGTGTGGTAACGCCCGATATTTTAGTGTGGTGCTTGGTTATGAGAAGCGAGTGAGGCAGATCCTGATTTGGTGCCCATTGCTGACAGCCGTAGTCCTTGATTTCCGTTTTCGTAGACTGCCGTCCTCCACTTGGTATTTCTGGGGAAGTTGGCATTGTGCCCTGTTTTGGAAGTCGCCCGGGTCTGGCCCACTAAAGCTTCACATGCTCCTGGCTACAGAGGTGGATTTAAGTTTTCTCCATGACCCAATTTCTCCATGACCCATTCTGGGGTGTTGGCAATATTGCGGACACTGAACAAAGGCTATGGCTCTACACCCAAAACTACTGGAGAAGCCACCATATGCAGCTTGACCCTGCATGTACCCAACTCAGAGGAAGCAGAGTCGGCTGAGTCTGCTACACCTACCCTATTGGCCAGTTTTACTCAGGTCTAATGGCATATGGGGTTGAATGGAATCCTACACACAGTCACCATGCTGCCTGCTATCTGTTGGTAACATTGCTCAAAGTTTCCTTTACTTAGTACTTCTACAGTGTGCTTCTGTGTTTCTATGCCCATGCGCTTAGCTTGTCAAAGTGGTTACTCTGGTGATCAATTTTGAATTTATTGAAAGAAGGGACTTTTCCCTACTATACCTGGTGTCTCTCTGATCTGTCAGGACAGTAGCATAGCATAGAGGATTATCCAGGGTCTGAACTATAGCTAGTCCTAGTTGGAATGTGACATAAGCGTAAAATAAAGAGTGTGGTGCTAGAGAGATGGTTCTGTGATTAAGAGCGCATGTTGCTCTTGCAGAGGGCTTGGGTTTGATTTCCAGCACCCATATGGTAGCTCACAGCTACCTATAACTCCAGTTCCAGGGGATCCAGTAGGCACTCATATGACACAATACATGCATGCAGGCAAAACATTAATACACATAAAATAAAAGTAAATACATCTGTAAAAATTATAAGTAAACATTGGATTTCAGAATCCTAGTGTGAAGAGAGTATTAAGATAGTTCAGTGTTCTTTGTACATGTGGAGAACATGGTAACTGATATTTTTGTATACATTGGATTAAAGTGTTGTTACATATTATAACGGATACCATCTGTTTCTTCTTAGCATGGCTACTGAAAAATTTAAATTGTATATGCCTCACATTGTCGTCCTGTTGTGTCACTGACTGATTAAAGTCTTTGTACCAAACTAATTGCTGTGAAGGCAGGGACTATTTGTTTAGCTAAAAGAACCCTATCTCCAAGCTTGGTGCCTGGCATTCAGCTTATAACCAACAAATATTTGTTGAATGAGCTGAGTGTTCTGGTGCTTAACTCCTGTACCTGCCCTGTACGGTACTCGTTAGCTGATAGGAAGAAGCAAGATAAAGTGGTTTTAAGAACACATTCCATGTTATGTTTTCTTCGTCCTGATTGTTTCCATGGAAACAGTAACCAAAAGATTGCCAGGATTTCTGTAATACTCTTTGGATGGCGTTTTTCCCATTGTTATCCAAAGCATGAAAGTTTAAATATTCGGATAGATGTTTCTTGAGTTTGAAGTCCAAAATATAAAATTTTAGTTTGAAAAAGCTGTTAAATACTCACATTTCCCCTATATTTGTGAAACTCTTTCTACTAAAATAATTTTCATTACTTTAAGTTTTATATTAATTGTGCAGGATAATTGGTTCATCGTGATGCCTTCATGCGTGTATTTAATAGATTTTGTTCCCTTCCCACCCACACTGATTTTCTTCCCCCTCCTAGTCAGTTTTCCTCCCCCTCTCATATCTTCTGCTTGTCTGGTGACCTGTGGGTTCCTGAAAGTTGCTTTCATAAGCCTACAGGAGCTTGAGCGTCTTCCCGATATCCAAAAATGTCTTACCTGCTCCGTCAACCACTAACTGCCTATAGATCCCCAAGGAGGAGGGTAGGGACTTGTGAGCTACCCTGCCCTCCATCGTGGAACGTTGAGGGACCCAATGGTGTGGCTCTTGTACAAGTGACCACAGTGCCGTGAGTCCAAGAGGACGGCCCTCATGTCACACCCAGAAGACATCGTCCCACACCACTCCCCCGCCCTCACAAGCTTACTGCCTTCTGCAGTATCGCCCTTTGGCTCACACAGGGGGCTGGGGTGGCGTCCATTTAAGCCCATGCTTTCTCCAGGCACTGGCTCCACTCCGATCAATGTTCTGTCTCTGCAGTAACAACTGCCCACTGCAGAAGAAGCTTCTCTGACCCGAACTGCAAGCAGCACCTGACTCTGCAGGGTCCACTTGGCAGGTGGACAGTCTCAGTCGTTCCCAGTCTCCCAGCCCTGTTGCAGTCCACTTCCGAGGCTTCAGGCAGAAGCAACTTAAGGGAGGAACCATTTTGGCTTATGATTTCAGAGGCTTCTATCTTTACAGTCAGAGAACAGAGCAGTTCAGATCATGGCAGCCCCAGAGTGTGGCTGAAGCTGTTCACATCACAACTGACCAGGAAGCAGAGAGCACCCCCTTGAAATAGCTTGCTGGAAAGCAAAGAGCTTGCCAAAGACAAGTACCAACTACTTCTACTAGGTGCCTTTATAGCTTCCATTTTTCCTCTCTTCACTCTTTTCTCTCCTTTTCCTTCCTTCCTTCCTTCCCTCCAAAAGCCTTTGAGACAAGGTTTTTCTGTGTAGCCCTGACAGTCCTAGAACTCATTCTGTAGACCAGGCTGGCCTTGAACTTGGAGATCTGTCTGTCTCCGCCTCCCCAGTGCTGGTATAAAGGTGCGCACCACCATTGTTTGGCTCATCGCTCTTTCTTAATGAATGCTTTATAAATACACATTGCCAGTTGACCTTTTTGTGGTTAAGACACAATTCAGATTGCATTGAGTGTACTAGGAGAAATCAAGGTAGTCATAACCATAATTATGTGTGTAACCCAGAACCACTAACCAGAACAGACTAGATGAGATTCTAGATCTTGAGTGACTAAAAGTAGGTGGCCATAGGTGATGGTTTTGTTCTAAGTGAGGAAACACAGAGGTCTCTTTTGATTGATGTCTGTGTGTGTAAAACCTAGGAAGAAAGCCTTAAGCCTGGTTGAAACATTTCTTTGCAAAACCTTTTGTATATGAAGGTTACACTCCAGTCCTTATAAAACTTTTGTACCTTGAAGCAAATACAAGTGAATGTTTATAAGATTTTGGAAAAATGTATCAAAGCGCTCAAAATTGAAGCTATTACCCAGTTTTATGTTCATTCAGATTGCTTTTGCTATCTGAGTGCAGAAACAGCTGTTTGAATTTTGTGACTGTAAAAGAAATGTCAATTTCAGGGCCCTGGAGAGATGGCTCAGAGGTTAAGACCCTTGACTGCTCTTCCAGAGGACCTGGGTTCAATTCCCAGCACCCACATGACAGCTCACAACTGTAACTTCAGTTCCAGGGCATCCAATGTCCTTACACACCAATGCACATAAAATAAAAATAAATAAATCATTTTAAAAAAAGAAATAATTTACCTGTGGATCTGCTTATATGTGTATATGCAGGGGTGTGCATGTGTATGTAAGACATATCATGTGCAAGCTCTGCGTTTACCGTTGTTTGTATAACGTGTGTTTGTATGTGTGTTTGTGTGTGTGTAGAATGTGTGTGTATATGTATATGTGTGTGTGTGTGTGTGTGTGTTTGTGTGTATGTGTGTGTGTATGTGTGTTTGTGTGTGTATATGTATATGTGTGTGTGTGTATGTGTGTGTATGTATATGTATATGTGTGTGTGTGTATGTGTGTGTATGTATATGTGTGTGTATATGTATATGTGTGTGTGTTTGTGTGTATGTGTGTGTGTGTGGAATGTGTGTGTATATGTGTGTATGTGTGTGTGTGTATGTGTGTGTATGTATATGTGTGTGTGTGTGTATCTGTGTGTATGTGTGTGTGTATGTGTGTGTAATCTTTGGAATCAGCAAACTTCCTGATTTGAGTCCCATTTTCATCAGTTACAGCTTTGGGATCTCAGCAAATTACCTACTGTTTCTTCCAGTTTGTTCAGCTAATCTCTAAACAGTGATCTCGACTTGGGGTTACCGTGCGGGTTAAATCTGTAAGCTCATCTCATCATCAGGCCTGTCACACGGTGGGCACTCAGTGAACATTATCTCCCCAGACCCACTCCTTTGAGAGGTTCTCCAGATGGGTGGGACCCCAGTCCCCTGGTGTCAGTCAAGCTTCCTCATGTACCACACTTCTCATCACGCCTCTGCCTTGGGATGCGGTAAGGCAAAGGTCACTCCAGTGCACCTCAGTAAGTCTGTACCCGCGTGCATTCACGCACCACGCTCAAGGGGATGCCCCAGTGTTACTGTGAGCTAAGCTGGTGAATGTCTGCTGTGTCGCAGGGAGGCCATGTCAGAGTAATAACTTTCATAACTTGGTCTTCTCATTCTCCTCTGTTTCTTTTAGTCTCTAGATAGGCATACAGGTTCTTTTATGCTGGTTGCCTCCCTCCATTTGCTGATTCTCTTAGTTGGAAAACTTTACATTTTTTTTATATGCAATGAAACAGGAGCTAGAAAGGCCTCAAGGTAACCTTGAAGGGCTTAACAACATTACATTGGCTTTTACTTTTGACAGCTCACTCTATGTTGAAAATTAAATGGAAGGGTAAAGGTAGAAGCAGTTAGAAGCCTCCTGAGGTATTCAGAGCATGGGACAGATTGATCTGCAGTAGACAGAGCTGAAATAATGAGAAATGGCTCGATTTCAAACATATTTTGAAAGTAAAATCAGCATGATTTGCTGCTAAAGATGATATGATTGATGGAGAAAAGTCAAAGATGACTCCAAGATTTTTGGCCCACACAACTGGAAAGGTAGAAATTGACTGACAGAAAGTTCAAGAGGTGTGTGAATCTGAAGTCCCTATCTGACCTCTCACCCACACTGGCTAGACAGTTAAATTTACAAACCCAGTTCACAGGGGAGGACAGCAGATGATGCCTGGAATTTAGGAGGCAGATGCGCAAACATCATGAGTGATCATTAGGCTGGAAAAGTTCCCGAAAGGAGAGTAGATAGCTACGGTTTTGGGACGTTTCCCAATGAGAAGGCCTTGGAGATGAAGAGGAACCAAGCCAAGGAAGAATGGCCACTGTGGCTGGAGAGGAATCATGAGCGTGTGACTTAGAGACCAAACACAAGCGTTTTGTGCCGGAGGACATAATCAGTTGTGTCAAATCTTGCAGACAAGGCCAGGTAATGAGATTAGGACTGAGAATTAAGCAATGGATTTAGCAACGTGGAATTCGCCGGTGACCTTGACACAGTTTTGATGGTGTGGCGAAAAGAACAGCTTCTGGAGTAAGTTCAAGAACGACTCAGCAGAGGGGAGCTAGGGCAGAGACAGCTGTTTGAGAAATTGCACCGTATGGAGTAGGTGGAAATCACTCACCGTGGAGTACCTGAGACCGTCGGAGGTGATGACCTCTAAACCCCTCTTCACCACCACCACAACAGCATACCACAATTCTCCCCCTCACAAAAAGCTTTAATTGCTTATGTCTGTCTGTATTCCAAGGGACCTCCTAGCCTGAGCCTTGTTTGATGTCCCCACCCCCTTAGCAAGCTGTCATTCATCTCAACTTCCTTCAGCTTCTTTTTTTTTCTGGTCACCAAAAGAAAGTTCATGTCTCAACAACTTCAAAAATGAAAGTGCTGTTCCTCAGGACTACCCCTCCTCCACCTTCATTTCACCCCCGCCATTTCTGGAATGTGGGTCTGCAATGTAAGAGTCTCCAGTCTACCCAGAGGGCATTGGCTGACGGGGTCGTGAATGTTCCAACGTGGACAGAAATTGAACGTCACTTCTCCCCCCGCCCCCCTTTTTCTCCCCTCAATTCTGCTGGCTTTATTAGACAACACTGCTTTGGTTCTTGAGTTATCTACTACTCTTTTGTGAATGCTGTCCAGTTGCTTTCTGTGGACAAAAACAAAACAGGAAAGAAAAAAAAAAACCTACCTCAAATAACCAGGCCAGAATAATAAGAATTTACATTACACAGACTACCTTCTACATAAGCTGTTCTCAACCTGTGGGTCACGACCCCTTTGGGGGTTGAGCAACCCTTTCCCAGGGATCACCTAAGACTATTTACAGTGTCCTAAGAATAGCAAAATTACAGTTTTGAGGTAGCAGTGAAAATAATTTTACGGTTAGGGGTTACCACAACATGAGGAACTGTATTAAGAGGTAACGTTAGGAAGCTTATGACCACTGCTCTAGATAGTAAGCATAATTTTGATTCCTTTGAGCAATGTGTATTTTTTTTCCAAAATGTTTCCATCCTGGTAATTTTTGTGTTGATATTTGTAAATCTTATCCTTGAAAAGTATTTTTCTGGGGCTGGGCTGGAGAGATGTCTTAAGAGCACTAGACACCCTTGCAGAGAACTCAGGTTCCATTCCCAGCCCCTCACATGGCAGCTCACAACTATTTTTAACTCCAGATCCAGAGAATCCAGTACCCTCTTCTGACCTCCACCAACACATAAAACACATGTAGTGCACAGACATGCATGCAGGCAAAACAGCCATACACATAAAATAAAATAATAGCAGATCCCATGTAACTGTCAAGTGGCTTGTTTTGGTTTTGTTAGTTTTGTTTTTGTTTTTAAATTTAAAAAAAAAATTAACCGAGTGCCTCCCTGACCACCCTGTTCAAAACTAGCCCCAGTTCTAGGATTCCATTTTCCTTGTTTCTGTGTGTTCTGAAATGCTTGAGTTTACAGCATTTAAAATACAAAGCTGGGGATGAAATTCCGTGGTAAGAACATGTGCTTAGCGTGCATGAGGCCCTGGCTCCACCAAAACAGTGCCAAATATGTGTATTTCATTTAACTCCACCCAGTTGTAAACTTCACAAAGGCAGGAGTTTTTTGTTTTCTTTAAATCTTTATCAGTCCTGAACCAGGAGCCCTGGGTTGGTTTGTTGGGGGAGGGGGCGTTTGAGGCAGGTCTTGCTTTCCAGCTTAAACTAGCCTTGAGTTTACACTCCTTCCTCTAAGCCTTCAGTGCTGGCTCTGCTGATGGGCACTGCCATGCATGACAGACCAGGGACTCTTCCCACATCCCGAGTGACAGGGAGGAGACAGGGAGTAGGAGACAAATATTTTGCCTTTGAATATATTTTGTTTGTGAAAGTTACCTAGTGGAGCTGTCAAAAAAGTAAATTGGTGTCGTCATCTGTAGAAAAATAATATAATAAAACCTAGAGTCTTGATAGGTTTCTGAAAATTTGGAGATTAATATAATTGGAGGTGCACTCAGCCTCTTTGTATTTCTGGTCTGACGGCAAAACATTTCATCTCCAATCACGGAGCATTACTCACGTGCACTTGAAAGGATGCTGTGTGTGTAGCGTGCCTGCGTGGACGCTGAACTGTGACACAGTGAGGATATTCTTTCCCAGTGTTTGAGCTTCCACTCAGACCACTCATTTTACTCATGTGAAGGCCCTCTGGTGGCACATTCCAATCATTCAGAGTAAGTACCAGGCTTGCGGGGCGGGGAAATATCTGAGCCCCTTGGCTGGTTTCTGTGAATTTTGAATCTAGGGCCCTAACTCAAATCAGTTTGATGACCTTTCCTGCCATGGGTAATTTTGACCCAAAATTATAGAAAATAAAAGCCTCGAAAATAACTTATCGGCAACCTGAAGATAATTTTTGAAGGACTTCTAGGATTTAAGATATTAAAGCTTTCATCTTTTAAAAGAAAACAGGTGGTTATTTGATTAAAATTTGAACCCTTGCCTTTGAGTGTACTCTAAAGCAGCATTTAAATACCTGTACGTCACATCAGCTAATAACAGAAATAAAACCAAGTCAGTGGACACCGTAGTTCCCTTCCCCCACTCCCATCGCTTGCATGTTATGGGACGCTAGTGAGTCTGTGGCATTCTCCGAGAGGAGAGGAATGCCACTGTTCAGCAGGCTGGCAAGGCATGCTCTGGGAAAGAGCCATGTGCTGTGGGCTTCTCTGCAAGACAGTTCATTCCACAGAGATCTTTTTTTTGTGTTTTGGTTTTGCTTTTTAAAGGCAGGATGTAATATATAGAAGACTGGCCTCAGACTCACTATATAGCTGAGATTGAACTTCAGTTCCAAATAAATCTTTTTTTAAAGATATACAGTTGAGGCCGGAGAGATGGTTCAGTAGTTAAGAGCACTTGCTGCTTAACTACTGAGGACCCAGATCCAGTTCTCAGCACCCACATCCATCTGTAAGTCCAGTTCAAGGGGATCCAAAACTTTCTTCTGACCTCTGGGCACCAGGCACAGCTGTGGTATACAGATATACACGCAGGCAAAATGCTCAGACACATAAAATAATAAATGCAGCCCTTTAAAAACAGAAATAAAACGATAAGCATTTCTGAGCTAAATTGCTGTTGGGTGGTAAGATGCTCAGTGGCTCTTGAATGAAAGCCTGATGGCTGTGTTCAATCCCCAGATCCACGGGCGGAAGGAGAGACAGGGTCTAGAAAGTTCCTCTGACCTCCGCACGTTTGTTGTGGCACAGGTGCATCCACATGTTTATGCACACACTAACGATGGTGGTGATAAATAAGATAAAAATCACTTATGTGTGTGCGATCACTATTTAGGCCCAGCTGACGTTTAAAGACGGGGAGCCGAGGCCCCGGGGTGCCTGTAGTCTGAAGTGTGACACAGCGGACGTGTGATGAATGTGGTAAGTGACAGAATGCGTGTGGCGTGCGTGACCTAGCTGCCGAAGCTCGAGTTCTGCCTTTCATTTCACACTGCCTAGCATTTTTGTTTGTTTAGCTTACTTATTTTGTAGATTATTAAATAGGGACACAGTTAACAATAAGTAGCAACTGATGAACGTATCTAAAATGACTTTTCAAATACTTGATTTCTCAAATGGTGCTGAAAGATGGCAACCGATACGTAGCTGGCTCCACTGACGTAATTTTGGGTGTGAAAGTGAGAAGACTGTAAATGTGGAATTGTCGGACTTATCCTTGACGGTTTCCTGGTTCCTAGTATTATGTTTTAGGAAATAGAGGTTGATTAAGAGTAGAATTTATATGAAGCTCCATATAACACGCTAGGGACCCACCCCGATGCTGCTTCTGGCAGAAAGAGGCCCTGGGCAGCCATGTTCCAGGAAGGCCGCCTCCAGCGGTGCATTAAGGTCACTTTTTACTATGCAAAATTACCTGAGGCGATTGCTTCACTGATTTGGCTCACAGTTTCAGAGCTTCAGTTCTGTCCGCATGTTGCTCTGGGTGAGGGCGGGAGTTTGTGGCAGAGCAGTGCTCGCCCCATGCTGAGGAAGCAACGGAAGGAAGGACCAGGGCCCCAGCAGACCCTACTCGTAAAGGACCTGCCGTCTTCCACCAGCACCGCACTGAGGACCACAGCTTTACTCCGTGAGCCTTTGAGGGACATTGAAGCTCTGCAGCAGACAGGGCCCTTTTCAGTTCATATTCTTGTCAGAAGATTCTGGCCCTTCTGGAAGAAGACCCTCCCTTCCAAGGCAAGGTCAAAGCACTTCCCCAATTCCTTACTTATTTCTTACAAGTATCCAGAAGAGTTTTCCAACACATGTGATCTCACAACAGATTGGAAGTTGGGAAAACAGGAACAGATGAGAGACTTCCAGAACTGCACAAATGTAAAGCTGCAGACGGACTGGAATCACCCCTAGGGAGGGGAGTGTGGTGTGTGCCTCGGTCCCGCCCTGTTAGCATGCTGATGTGTGTTCTCTGCCACTGTGTGTTGAGAGTGTGTAATTTGCTTTGTGATTTTATAGGGGATTGCAGTTAAGAGATTGAGTTGTGAAACTGAAAGGCCATGGGGACTTTTGCAGTTGGACTAAACGCATTTTGCATTCTGATATGGCTACGAGCCTGTGGGGGCCAAGGAGGGGGATTTGATGGTTTAAATGAGACTGGCCCATGTAGGCTCATATATCTGAATGCTTGGTCCTCAGTTGATAGAACTGTCTTGGGAAGGATCAGGAGATGTGGCCTTGTTGGCTACAGAATAGCAGAGAAAAGAGCAGGAGCTGCGATGTGGTAAGATGGGAAGCCCACGAAATTCAGGACCAGGCCTGCTCTCGGACCCACCCACTCTTGTGGGAACTAGCCAGGGTCCTGTGAGGATTGTGTTCAGCTCTTCCCGGGGTGTGCCCTCAGTGACACGAACACCTTCCACCAGGCAGCTCCCCAACACCACGCTGGGACCCAGCTCCTGGCTCATGGGCCTCTCAGGGACACTCAGACACATGGTTGAGCCCCTGAGACATATGCAAGGCTCATAGTGGACTCACACACAAAGAGGAGGCGAAGGGCCTGCCAGGCTGGCTACTGGGGAGCAGTAGGGAGTGGAGAGTGGGGTCAGGCCTGCCCGCCTTTGCACAGAACTCACTCACGAGATACCTCTCTTGCTGAGTTCACTGAGTTCGCCACTCTCCGTTTGGAAGCGAGGAGGAACTCGGGTTTTCTTCTCTCACTAATTGTACGTTGTTGGCTCTGAGCAAATGGCAGACTGGCTCCGTAGTGTTATTAATAGCAAATGCTTACGAAGCCCAAGCATCAGGCTCGCTGCTCTTTATATGGGCCCATTGTCACCACCTGATGGGCAGAGAAGTTGGTAAGGTCATGCGTCTGGTCAGTGGCCAGCAGGGACTTGACCCCCAGGCCCACTCAGGGTCTGCGCTCCTAACTGCTTGTGCAGTACGTTCAGTTCTGAGTGAGCGTTCATTTCGTGGCAGCAAAGACATGTTTCGTGGGTGGTGATAATGTTGTTGTTGTTGTGTTAATTTCCTCATGAAAAGATTTTGTGGAAAAAAAGATGAAAATAAAGCACTAAAGTTATTTGGAGACTTAGGGAATGGCTCAAACATAATGGTGTTAAGATCACCGTTTTCTTAGTCATCATGTGGGAGGCTAGCAGTACCATATATTTTCTTGAGGAAAAGAAAAGTTAGAATAAACACATCAAAGAAGAGCAAAGGGTATGTGAATTTTCTTGCAAACTAGGTGGGAAACGAGACTGTAGGAATTCTGATTCGGTAGTGTTGCTTCCCTTCACCTCGCACATTCTACGCCGACAGAACAGCTGCCATGTTCAGAGGATGAAGAACAAGACCCATGAGCTACCACAGGAAGTGTCTGTTTTGTTGATGTCAGTACTGAAGGAGGTTTGGTCATGGGTGTGACGATTTTACTAGCTTTCAGAGGAACGGTCTATCTGAACGGTCAAGCTGTCCTGCCTGATCCCGGCTTCCAACCCATGGCTGTTCTTGTTAAATTCTAATGTTGCTGTTGTTTTTACTTGTTTATGTAAGTCTATTTGAGATACGGTTTTTCTGTCTGACCCAGGCTGGCCTTGAACTTGCCTCCCCTGCTCCCCAGTGGTGGGATTATGTGTGTGCCACTCTGCCCAAGTTTATGTTGTTTTTAAAATGAATACATAAAATATCAGTGACTGAGCTAACAAGATGGCTCAGCAGGTGCAGGCATCTGCATCCAAGCTTGGAACCCTGAGTTCAATTCCCAGATTCCACATGGTTAAAGAAGAACACTGACTCCAAGTTCTTCTCTGATCTCTATGTACTCATTCATGTATGCCCGAGTGCAAGCTCATGCACGCACACTAGATAGGTAGGTAGGTAGGTAGGTAGGTAGATGGATGTTTTTAAAAACACCAAATCCTGACGTGTGGTTGGGAGAAAACACAGACACTGTGGAGTCTATGTGGCAGTGCTCTTTCTGTTCTTGGGAATGGGCTCTCAGTTTTAGATTTCTCAAGTTTGTTTCTTACCTGCGATGCTTTGCCTCCGCTGGCTGTGCCATGCGCCCTCTGACCACTCTGCCTTGTGTGATAAGCTTCTCTCCTAAGATGTTCTCACCCCACACCCTCATCCCCATTCTGGCTGATGCTTCCTGTCACAACTCAACAGTTCAGCTGTTCGTTTGTTTGTTTGTTTGTTTTACTGTTTTAAAATATTCCAAACCACAAAGTCAAACAAATCTAAATGCCAGTTTCTCACTCTCCTGCTTTCTTACATAACCTGCACTTGAGTTTAAGTCTTAGAGTGCTGGCCACATGCTATTTTAACAATGGCTTTTCCCTGCCCCTCCTGCCTGTGTTGTGTTCAGCACACATTGGAGGCTCTGCCAGAATCTGCAGAAGGGAGGCAGAGAGATGCTGCCTTAGGAGTTGAGTTCTTAACCCCTCTTGCCTCAGCAGCAAAGACTGAAGGCCTTCCAGAAGGAAAATGAACACACACACACACACAGAGCCAGCTGCTCTGAGTAAACACAACCAAGCGGAAGTGTGGAGTAATAAAACAGAACTAGTTTATAACCTCTTTCTGTTTAATTGAATTGTACCATTTTTTTCCTCTGGAATAAGAAGTGTTTAGAGAGTTTGCACAGATGTTATTTTTATATGCGGTGGGATGTGTCTTTGCCTTTATTTTGTATAGGGAGAATATTCAATCATACGTGTTTTGAAATGTATTTTTCCCATAATGTGGAGCAAAGATTTTTAATTGACACACAGAATTATCCTTGACCGCATTTAAGAAACACAGCTAAAAGGCTGTGGTGGGCTCGGCTCAAGCAGAGCCAGGAGCCGTAAATGAGGTGACCACAGCACACTGTTGGTGCCTCGGGGGTTGCTCAGCCTCGAGACTCCATGGATAGTGAGGCAGCGTAATTGTTAATTAGCCTTGAGATTCCCGGTGGACACTGAGACTCAGGGGACTCCAGTCTGCTGTTGTTGTGTTCCTCTGGGAGACTCACGGTGCTTGGCTCACAAGTTCTGAACTTGTCCAGACCTTGGCAGAGTGAGTCATTCTCACTCAACTGGCAAATTAATTTCCTTTATTATTTTTACTATTTTGTTTCCAAAGAACTTTTTTTTTTTAACTGAAAGCTTGTCTAGTATTTTATTGACCCTTTTACCTATCTTGACCGATACTAACTTCCTTTGTTTGCTTGTACTTGGCTTTAGGCAGACTCCCTCCACCCCTGACTGTTGGCTCCATGAGCATACCGAAACTGCCGACTCACAATGGGAACAACCAGCGATGAGATGGTGCCCGTGGAGCAGGCCTCCTCGTCCTCCTCCCTCGACCCCCTGTGCTTTGAGTGCGGCCAGCAGCACTGGGCACGAGAGAACCACTTATACAACTACCAGGGTGACGTGGACGACGACCTCGTCTGCCACATTTGCCTTCAGCCACTGCTGCAGCCGCTCGACACGCCCTGTGGACACACGTTCTGCCACAAGTGCCTCAGAAACTTCCTGCAGGAGAAAGATTTCTGTCCGCTGGACCGCAAGAGACTTCACTTCAAGTTATGTAAGAAATCTAGCATCCTGGTCCACAAACTCCTAGACAAATTACTGGTCCTGTGTCCATTTTCTTCAGTGTGCCAAGACGTGATGCAGCGCTGTGACCTAGAGGCGCATCTTAGAAACAGGTAAGCAGAGGCGGCAGGACGGGCGCTAAGGGAGCGGCACACAGGGATGACTGCAGCAGAGTCAAACACGTCTGGCCGGGAAGGGCGCCTCGTGCCTGCAGTCCCAGCACTGGGATGCCGAGGCAGGGGCATTGAGAGTCTGAGGCTTGTGTTGGCTACATGGTGAGACCCTGACCCTGAAAATTAAAAAGCAGTAAAAAATAAAGCACCAGTAAGTACATGGAGCAATCAAATTAGACACGAGACAAGTGCGTCGCATTGGTTCGTATTTAGTGATACGAGTACGGGAGCTGCAGTAAGCCAAGTACCGCTTCGTGATAGTTCGCTCACTGTACCCAGCCATTTAAATTCAAATGAGTGACAGGCAATAATGTTAGATTCCTTCCCCAAGGGAGTTTGGTGTTTAAAAAAAAGAAACTAAATGTAAAAATTCTTTTGTCTAGTTTTTTTTATAAGGAAAACTATACACGAAGATTCGCATTGCGACCTTGTGCATGGCTGGCTCACTGGAGCAGGTCTGACTCCTCAGGAGTGGTGAAGGCCATGCGAGGCCGCCATGCTGGGCAGGGGGATCTCTGAGTTCCAGGTCCAGTTTCACACAAAGCAAACAACAAAGGACACCAGCTCTCAGTCGGGGAGGATGGTAATTTTACTGGGGGAGAGTGTGGAAATGAGGCGGCTGATTTAATTTGCTGAGGTCTTGGATATCGCCTGTCGAGAGGCCTCACTGAGTAAGAACTGGGAATTAGAAAAACAAATATTTACGGGTGATTTTTTTTTTCCAACAAACATTTGTTTAACATGTTAAGTAATTTATTTGTATGACTAGTTGGTGAGTCTTACAGTTTGATTTCAGTAAGACTTGGCCTTTGAAATACATTTTATAAACCTGAGCTGGTGCCATGGCTCTCTGAATAAAAGCACTGAACCACCGAGCCTGCCGAGCTGAGTTTGAGCCCTGGGACCAGAGGGTGGAGGGAGAGAGCTGACGCCTCAGGTTGTCCTCTGCCCTCGTGGTGGGCACCGTGGTGCAGTCGCCCACACACATGCACTCACCCCCCGACACGGGTGAGTAAACTACACCTGTGTCTGTAGCCTCACACGAAGTGGACAGAAATACATGTATTTGTTTCCAAACATGAGTTGAAACAGCTTGTGTGGTCGTATCAACCAACTGCGCCGCTCGCCGTTCTGGCTCCGATGCAGAGTGACACACAGAGCCACGGGGCTGAAGGAGGTAATGCAGTCCTTCACCTTCACAGTGTGGAGCCTGGGAGCCAACTGTGTATGCCACGCTGCTCTACATGGAGTCTGTTCACCGCTCTGCTGTAGGGAGCAGTCAGCATTTCATACCCACGTGCCTGTTCTGAAATAATGGTGTTATAAAGGGATCTCATGTTGTCCATTAGAAATAATTGAAAAGTGAGAAACTGAGGTACGAGGACTGTTGACACAGAGCTGAGGGCGAGGCCCGGTGGTAGCAGGCTTGCTCGGCACACACAGGGTCGCAGGTTTGATTTCCTACACTGAAGAAAAAAAGTTTTTAAAACTTGACAACTGTGGGGGCTTACAGAGGAACTGCTTGAACCCAAACTATGTTGTCTAAAGCAGGGAGCTAAGAGAAAGCAGGCTAGATAGAAACTTTTGGAAAAGCACAGAACACGGCTTTAGATTCTTTGTCTCCCTCACCGGCAGGCAGGGTCTGAGCAACCTACCAGAAACTTTTGAATGTGCTGATCTCAGTCAGTCCTAGTTGTGTATGAATAATCCTTGGGCCTCTTACTTCTTTTTCTTTCAGTAATACATGTTTTATTTTCTTTTTAAATGATCATACAGAATACTATCATGTGACATTTTCATACTAGGCCTTTTATTTGTCTCAGAACTATTATTAGTGTCGGCCTCCTTTGTGTTGTACCAAAGATGTCTGATCAGACAGTTGTGGAATTTTGCCAAGCCACATCATCTGTAAAGCTCTTCTCCCTCTCTCCCCAGCCTGTCCTGCACACTTAACATTCAAAACTAATGATAATGTACATGCTTATTTGGAGGCAGATAAGTTGAGCACTTGTGCCCTGCTTTACAGCAAGATTCAGAACCATTTTTCTTTGCTCTAGTTTCTAGGAAGAAAAGAAAAATCCCCTGATGAGCTAAGAAGGTCTCAGCCCGGATAATCTCAACCAACCTGTCTCTTAAGTCTGCCGACTCCTGTCTGTGCCGTTGAGCTCAGCGCTTATTGTGCTCTTCAACTCTGGGCTTTCTCTGTTGTAGTGAAATATTTAGGAACGCCTTTGCACCTAACTCCCTCACTAGAGATAGTGAATGTTTTAAAAGCCTTTGTATCTGGCTTTGTAGCAAAGTGTTTTAGTAAAAACACTGTGTCTGGCTTAATCACTAGAGGTTAAGGAATTGTTTTGAGACTTGCCTTGGGCCTTTGGAGAAATGTTGATGAGAAACTGTTCACTGGAAGGTATATACTTGGTGTTTTGAGGGAAGCCTGCAGCTCTGCAGACCTTGGTCCTAAGATACTCCTGGCACACCGGGAGGTCTTGCTTTTGATTATGGTGAGCCATGATCAGAAGGGACTAAGGATTGCATGGGTTTGCTCCTTCAAGTAGCAAGTGTAACATAAACTTTGGTAGATGGAACTTCGCCCAGCCCTGTTTGGGCTCTGTGTAAAAACTGAATAGAAATACTTGAGGAGAGCCAGCCTGGGTCAGTCTCCAGGAGGCAGTCCCCCCTGCTCCTTCAAGGCTGTGCGTCCTGGTATGCTCTCTTCCTCCTACGGCACTCACGACCGACAGCCATCACGGTACTCTGTCATGGTGCATGTTTCTTAATTGATGGCTTCTAGTGAGACATATTGTTTGCCTTCAGGTGCTCAGATATGGTCTCCTTTAGTTCTTGGATATTTACAAACTTAGGTTGTTGCCCGATTGTCCAGTATTGGATCTCTTGGGTCAGTTTCTGTTGATTGCTTCTCCCTGTGCTTCTCCGATTCTCTCTTCATCTTGCATTGAGCACTGGATAGTGTATATATTACAGTGTGCCAACTCATTGATCTTCAGTTGTTTTGAAGCAGGTTCCTCCCGTGTGCCCCCAGCTGGCGTGGAACCCTCAGTCCTGCCTCATCCTCCAAGGGCTGGAATTATAGGCCTAGGCCACCATGCCCAGCTTTATTTTATATCTTTGTATGTTTGTAAGTGCTGTGAATTAAGTCTAGGGCCTGGTAACCTAGACCTAGAGCACTCTACTAGTGCGTTACATATCTCTCTGGCTCATTTTGTTCCGTTTTGAATTTTGAGAGCAAAAGTAATTTGCCTATGCTGGCTTTGAATTTCCTCTGCTGCCCTGACCAGCCTTGAACTTGTGATCTCAGCCCTCCTAAGTAGCTGGGATTAGAGGTCTGTGCTACTGAGCTCTTTTTTTCCCTCCCTAATCAAGACAGAAGTTTCAGTCTGTGGCCCATGCTGGCTCGGAGCTTTGTGTCCACCATGTGCCATACTGGACATAGACTCCTGCTACTGCTTCTCCTGAGTGCTAGCACCAGCTTGCTCCCATCTGCCCGAGGGGCTGGGGGTGGGGGCAGGCACAGTCCACCTTCAGCACTGAGACAGCACTGGACAGCTCCCAGCCTTCGCTTCCTGCCTCAGGTCTGTCCTGTGCATGAACGCAGCCCTGGATATACCTGAAGTCCTGTGCACAATTAATTCCATAGTCTTCTCTTTGAGTGTTGGTCTTCCATCTCTCTCCTTCTAACAGCTGCCGTCTTTAACATCTGCCCATGATTTTCAACAAAGGCTGCTGTGGGGTGGCTGGGCAGTTCTTACTGGGCCAATGTTGAGTCGGTCTGGTGGACAGCCTTACAAATGGAGTCTTCTGGGAAACCATAGACAGGTCCATGCATGACACTTCTCTGAGCTTGGCGCTAGGAAGGTGTTGTGGCCTGCTGGTCCATGCTCTCTGTTGTCTCTGAAGGGTTAAGGCCTGCAGCTGAAGAATGAGGGCTCGTAATGAGTCTAGTCAGATGTCAGAGAGCCTTCCATTCTCACTGAGAGCCAGGCACCTGGAGAGAGAGAAGATACATGCTACAGTGTGTGTGTGTGTGTGGAGGTCAGAGGACAACCTCAGGTGTCGGTCCTCACCTCTGACCTTGTTTCAGAGGTTCTGTCTCTGAGTTCTCTGCTGTGAAGGCCACACTAGCTGGCCTTACACATTTCTGGTGCCCCACCCCCCTCCCTTCCAGAGTACCGGCTAGGCTTTTACACAGGTTCTGGGGATCCGAACTCATCAGGTTTGCATGACACAAGTACTTTACCAGCCGAGCCATTTCCCCAGAGCCCCCCCTCCTTTGCGGGGGTTGTTGAGACAGGGCTTCTCTGTTGTGACCCTGGCTGTCCTGGAACTCACTCTGTAGACCAGGCTGGCCTCAACCTCACAGAGATCCACCTGCCTCTGCCTCCCGAGTGCTGGGAATAAAGGCGTGCGCCACCACCACCCAACCAAGCCACCTTTCTTAAATGCTTTCTAGACTGCTGTGAGCTTTCATCTGACTTCAGAATTTAGAAGTAGTTGGTTCTGATGATTTTTCCTGTCTTTTCATTGCTTTTATGGAGAGGAGACTTCAGATACCCTTGCTGTGCCTTTTTGCTATCTGTCAGATTGACTTTCGTGCTGTGTCTTCATCATTTTCCTCAACGCTAGCCACTCACACTGTTGCAGCCTCCGTCAAGGGCCTGGGTAGCATGGGGCACAGCAAGCATCCCTGGACCGTCACACCAGCACCACTAGTACAGCTGAGAATACACAGTGCCTTGTGCTCCCGTGTCTCCCACGCCTCCTGTGCACCTAGTAGCAGGGAATGACGTCCCCGTGCCGTAAAACAAGTTACTTTGCATGTGATTTCCTTCAGAGAGCCGGAATAATGGAGCTGGTGCATAGCCAGCAGGAAAGGAAATCCCTCTGTCTTGGCCCTTTGCTGCTACCTGAGCTCTTTGGTTTTATTTTAATCAGGGGTTGGGGTGGACTTGCATCTAGAGGTCCCCGTGGGTGGTGCACCCCCAGCCTGGGGCCGGCTGTGCTGCTCCTACCACCTTCTGCCTCAGAGCTCCACTCGGACCAGTGTGGTCTCAGCACCTGCGTCTCCTCGTCTAATTAAATGCTGCATGTATGTCTAGTCGGTTGCTTTCACTTACTGCTTTAAATCCTCTGTACCAGTTCCCTGCGTGTGCGTGTAGAGCCGGAGGGCAACCTTGAGCGGTGTTCTCCAGGCACTGTCCACCTGTATTTTTTTTTGTTTTGCTTGTTTTTGAGGCAGGGTCTCTCACCGACCTGCAGGGTCTGCCTGGCTGCCCGTCTCCCAGCACTGGGGTTCTAAAGGCCGCCACACCCACTTCATTTTAATGAGAGCTCTGGCATCTAACTCAGGTCTCCCTGCGTGTAAGGTGAGCACTTGACCTAAGCTCTCTCCTCCCAGCGCTGGTTTGGCTTATTTGTTGTTTGCTTCTTGAATCAGAAGAGCCATCCTAGAATTCCCTTTGTAGACCAGGCTGGCCTTGAAGTCCTCATCCTCAGTGCTGGGATTGAAGGTGTCACCATGCCCAGTTTGCTTTTTGTTTCTGTTGTATGATTTGGGGGTGGAGGGGAGGGAGGGAGGAGGAGGAGGAAGAAGAGGAGGAGACAGAGGGAGAGAGAGAGTTGAGAGTTAAGAAAAGGTCTTGAGCTTCTGGCCTATTTTATTTTATTTTTCTACTTCTGAGATCTATACAGCTGGGATAGCCTTGAGCTCCTGACCCTCCTGCCTGTACCTCTTAAGCACTGGGATTGCAGACACATGCCACTGCACCCATCCTAATGTCTTGTTTGTTAATGGTCACTTAGGTCTGTTTAGCTCTAATATCCCATGGTCGCGTTTTGAAGTACTTGTCGGTAGAACAAATTCAATTTGTTTTTATAGGACTTGAAAAGAATTCCACATAAATAAACTTAGTATTTGTTGTTGGGGAAAAAGCAGAAAGCCTTTGAAATCTGATCTGAGTGTGCTGGACAATATGTCTGCAATCCAGTTGCTTTGTGATGTTGGCTTAGCTGAGTTTGAAGTGTGCCGTGTGTTAATGAAACCGTTGTAAGAATATGGGAGCTGTGTGTATATCGAGCTTGTCACACAGGGACCGGCAGAATATGACCTCCTTGTGCCTCTCTGTGTGCCGAGGGAGGGTGGCTCTGACCAGGCTGTGGTTGAGAGTTTTTCCCTGTTCGAGCCTGCTCTGAACTGCTCGCTCCTTGGGCTTTTAACAGCTTTGCTATGCATTTCACATGTGAAATTCACCTCCTTAAAGTGCATCTTCAGTGCCTCTTCTTCGTATATTGCCAGTACTGTATATCATCTTAATTCTAGAACATTCCAACAACTGGAAAGGGGCCTGAAACCCATTAGCAGCCGCTCTTCATTCTCACATACGCAGGTTTTGATCAAGCTACCCTAGCTTAAGTTTTCCTCTTAAACTCTAATTTTTGGTGTTTACTGTTTTTTTGTAGGATGCATGTTATCACTGGTTAGCTTTTCATTAGCTTAGTACAAACTAGGTTGCATGGAAAGACGGAACCTCTGCTGAGAAATTGCCTCCATCAGTCTGCCCCATGGGCAAGTCTGTGAGGCATTTTCTTGATTAAGGATTTAGGTGGGTAGTGCCACCCTCCAGGCAGGTGGGTCCTGGACTATATAAAAGGCAGGCTGAGGAAGCCATGGAGAGCAGACCTTCCCCCATGGCCTCTGCTTCAGTTCCTGTCTCTGATTTCCTGCCTCAAGTTCCTGCCCTGACTTCCCTCAGTGACAGACTGTAAGCTGGAAAGTGAAGTATACCTCTCTTCCCCAACTTGGTTTTGGTCGTGATGTTCATCACAGCCACTGGGACAAGTGTTGACATCTGTGTCCTAGGCTGGACTTCTGTGGACCTTCCCACCTCGCCCCCTCCTCTGAGTGCTGGAGCATAGGCGCGCGCCACCGGGTGCCTTCTGATTGTCCAGTCAGACAATGTTTGGTCCTTGTGTCTCGCAGGATTGTGTCCCCAGGGTTGAAATTAGGACCCCAGCCATGGTAGGCAGAATTTTTGCCTCTGCGCCACACCCCCAGCCTGGGTCGTACCTATTTGTCCCTTTGTAGCAGTTGGCTCCTGTTGGCTTTTCCTCTGCGGGCCCTCTGCTCTGCCTTGATTAGTTTGCTGTCTTCCGCTCAGAGTCTCCTGCGTGGTGGCTCTGTCGTGGTCTGCTGAGCTATGGCCCATCCTGTTTAACTCTGGGTGTTCCCAAAGGATCTATCTATAGACTTCCTCCCCCTATGCGGGCGGAACGAGGTCATTTTCCCATGTTTTCACATGATACCATTTTAGTCTTTCCTGTTCAGTGGGTGATTTCCTGTTGTTAGGGATTTGCTATCCCATCGGGAGTGTGAGCATGCTTGCTTTTTCCTCTCTGGCAAGCTTAGGTTTTCCATTTCAAAGTTTATTTTTAATGTATTTAATAGCTATAGGATAGATGTTTAGCTTGTAGGGCTATTAGTTCAGCTAGCTCTGTTCATATAGACCAGACTGGCTTCTGCCTCTTGAGTGTGGAGATTAAAGGTGTGTACCACCATACCTGGCTTAAAAATGTTTTAAGTGAGCATATAGAGTGATGGGTTTCTCATGGTATTTTCATATATGTGTGTACATAAATAGAGCAAAGTATAGCGACATGTTATTATGTCTCGTCTCATTCATATTCCTCCAGGACTGTGCTTCCCCTGGCTGCCTACCCCGCTCACATTGGACTCCTTGCTTGCATGCCACAGGATTCCATTACATGCTCCCCCTCCCCCCGCTTCAGATCTCTGGCTACTCTCTCATGACCTGTGTACACACGAGACTCCACGTGTGAGAGAACACATGCAGTATCTGTCCTTCTGCATCTGGCTCGGTTCGCATTATGTCTCAGTTCCGTCCGTCTTCCTGCAGATGTCATGATTTCAGGTTTTTATGGCTGAATAAAGTTTTATTATGTGGACCTAGCATTTCTTTATTCATTGTTGATGGATGTCTGTGCTGGCTGTATTCCATAGCTCCTGTGAATATAAGGCAGTAAGAATGGACGCACAGTGTCTCCACGGTGTGTTGACGTCAGGTCTTTGGCTGTGTACCTGCAGTGGTGTAGCTGGGTTTGGTTTGTTTTTTTTCAGTTCTTGTTTTTTGGGGTTTTTTTGGGGGGGTGAACAGCATTAAGACTGACCCCCCACTGTGCATAGGTCCCTGTCAAATCGATGACTTGAGGGTTTGATGTGTGGTTTTCGTGGTTACTCGTGTATTGGACATACGAACCGCCTGGCTGATACGCTCTTGGCAGTTTCTCCCCTCTGTAGGCTCCTCACTCTGTCTCCTCTGTGGGAGAAGCTCTGGGACCCCATTCATTGGTTCTTGGGTTTACGGAACTCCAACCTGAACCCATCTTGTCAGTCACAAGGCTTTATTGCCTCCACTTTCTCCCCCATCTGCAAGGTAGCTTTTAAATGTGTCTCTAGCTAATCTACTTCTTTGACGAAGGTCTTGTGGTCCTTGACCTCATTTTCAAAAATGCCAGGCGTTTGCAAGAACAGTCCCTGGAATTCCGCACGAAGTGCAGAACCAGCCTCAGCTGTGTCCCTCCATCGCGGGTGGTAGAAAACCAGAAGGAGAAGGAAGAAAGAAGGCAGCGCGTCCATGGTCATCCTCTTCAAAACCTGAAAGCAGAGTTTTTAAAGTAAAAACTTGGTTTCTGGGGGGACGGCTTTCAGTTTTAATTGATAGTCTGACCTGTATTTGTGATGGTGCAAACTTGGGAATTTTTAAATACGATCGTTGAATGTAAGTCTGTGACCCTCAGCGTGTGTTCTGGTGTGGCTCTGGCCCTTCCTGACTCGGGCCTCACACCCTTCACACGGCGTGTTACTGGCCGCTTTGTCCAGTCAGGGCATCAGGTAAGAAGAGTGCGTGCACGCTGGCCTCCTTCCCGGAAGACCAGCAAAAAGGGCTTTTGCTTAAACACTCATTGGTTTTGAGTTTAAATGAACCTTTACCTTTATCTGCTGAACTAGAAGCATGGTAGCAGTTCTTACTCAGCTTACGTAGCATCTCTTAAGATTCTAATTTTACAGACAAGGGGTATACATTCTGTCTCCCGTGTTTAGCATGGGGCAGATTGTCTGGGCCTTGGCTGTGCTCAGCTGCGAGGGTGAGAGCTTCCTGTGTCTACCTGCCCGCCGAGTGCAGAGGCACAGTGGCACATTCATGTGAAGAGGGCTGCAGACTGCCACCCCTGGCCGAGACATCTGGCCTGTCAAAGTGCTCTTTGATCCACATTCCAGTACAGCTCAGTCTTCCAGTACAGACGTAAGTCTTTGGATGTTTCCAGGCAACTAGTGTCTACCTGAGTATGGGTTTTTGGTTGAAGCTGTCTTCATGTCTTTCCTGAGTTTGCCTGCCAGGTACAATAGTGAGAGCAGTTTGTGCAGAGATTGGGATCAGAACTGCGTGTTGAATCGTGGGTCCCTCCAGCTCTTTTGGCACCTAAGCAGTTGCCATGCATTTGTTAAGGTTTGAACTGTTAACTAAACCCAACCCACCCCCTCATCAACACCCAGCCTTTCCTTTCAAACCATCTGAAAGCCACCTGCTGCTGTTTCTAGGTGTCCTGGAGCCTCTCACCGGAGAGTTGACCTAGAGAGAAGGAAAACTAGTCAAACACAAACACAGATTGAGGGCGAGACTGGATCCACTGTAATAGATCCTCCTGGCACCTCACCCCCAGAAACGGACTGCTTGGGCGCTGTGCCTGTCGAGCGAAACTTAACACCCGCACCTCTTCCTGTGTGGACCGAGGAGCCTGGCCTGGACAACCCTGCCTTCGAGGAGAGCGCTGCGGCCGACTGTACGTGCAGCTCACCTCTTCCTGCTCTAGTTCATCTCCTCTGCCTTTCCTCCACTGCCCTTCCAACATGCACTCTCTTGTGTGTGATCAGAAACATGTTTACATCAACAACAAAATCCCAGAAGCAACAGGAAAAGCTCAGTCACTGTACTAAACACTTGATGTTGATTAAGTAAATATTTGTAACATTAGGAATTAAAGAAACAAAACAAAACATGGCCCTGGGGCTGGAGAGATGGCTCAGCAGTTAAGAGCACTAACTGCCCTTCCAGAGGACACAGGTTCAAGTCCCAGCATCTACATGACAGCTCACAACTGTAACTCTAGTTCCAGGGAATCCAACACCCTCACACAGACATACAAGCAGGCAAAACACTAGTGTACATAAAATAAAAATAAGTATTGAAAAAACAAGAAAGAAAGCCTCAGCCTTGAAAGATGAAAGCTCAGACAGTTACAGTGTGGCTGGCAATACATGATCTGGCTCCATATCCCGCTGTCTGCACAGCCACTGGGAAGTACACAGAACCCATATACCCTGCTGTCTGCACAGGCACTGGGAAGCACACAGAACCCACATACCCCTGCTGTCTGTGCAGCCACTAGGAAGTGCACAGAGTCCTCATACCCTGCTGTCTCTGCAGCCACAAGGAAGTGCACAGAGTCCACATACCCCTGCTGTCCATGCAGCCACTAGGAAGCGCACAGAGTCCACATACCCTGCTGTCCACGCAGTCACTAGGAAGCACACAGAGCCCACATACCCTGCTGTCCACGCAGCCACTAGGAAGTGCACAGAGCACAGGGCATTGTCCCTGTTTACTTCTAGAACTTACTCAGAAGCCATAAGTCACCCTCCATGTTCATACATTTCCTAACGCATCTGTGGTGGTTTTTGCCTCTTAGGCCTCAATGCAGTGTGGCCTTTCTCAGCTCTTCTGGGGTGGCCCACCAGACCCGAGTTGTCTTTCTATGGCCTTACACAATCCGTGCCTGTTTTGTGGTCCAGGGCTCTCTCGTGACTGAGAGCATGGTGGCTTTCTGTTAATGTGTGATCCCCAGTGACGTAGCACATAATAGTTACTTATTGGTGGTTACTGATCATCTGTGGACTAAGAAAGTTTGGCTAATTTTAACAGAGTTTCATTGTCATTGCATGGTCGTTGTTTGTCTACATGACCCCATGTTGAACTGGAGGGAATCTGAATGTGAACACCATTCTCTCATTTGACTTGGCAGCCATACAACAGCCACTGAGTTTACCAGAAGGAGAGATCACCACCATTGAGATCCACCGCTCTAACCCCTACATCCAGTTAGGGATCAGCATCGTGGGCGGCAATGAGACGCCACTCATCAACATCGTCATCCAGGAAGTCTACCGGGACGGAGTCATCGCCAGAGACGGGAGGCTCCTTGCTGGAGACCAGATTCTTCAGGTAACAGCTCTGCTGCGCTGCTGGCTTGTGCCTTTTGGTTTCATACAGCTACAACTGTGATGTCGTAGAACCCAAATTATAGAAAGGTTGGTTTTGCTGTATTTATTTGTTCATTCATTCATTCATTTATATATTTTTGGTTTTTCCAGACAGGATTTCTCTATCTGTCCTGGACCTCACTCCATAGACCAGGCTGGCCTCAAACTCAAAGAGATCCGCCTGCCTCTGCCTCCCAAGTGCTGGGATTAAAGGCGTGCGCCACCGCTTCCCGGCTTATTTATTTATTTTTATTTTATTTTACTTTTGAGACAGAGTCTCACTATGTAGCTCTGAGTGGCCTAGACCCTGATTTATAGAGCAAGTTGCCCTCAGACTCACAGAGGTTCTCCTGCCTCTGCCTCCTGAGTGCTAGGGTTAAAAGATGTGAGCCACCATACCCAGATTTATTTCTATATTTTTTTATTTTTTTATGCTTTGTTTTTTGAGGTAGGCTTTTACTATATAGCCCAGACTAGCCTCAAATTCTGTTACCCAGGCTGACCTGGAACCATCTGTCCTCCTGCCTCTCTTGCTGAGATTACAGATAGGGGCATCACATTGAGCTCATAACTTAGCTCCCTGTGGGTGCAGAACAGGTCACAGGGGTTGTGTGTCGTTTCCTTTATTTCTTCCTATGTCTGGATTATTAATTTCCTTCTTTCACTTTAATCTTCAGTCCTGTGTGTGACTGGGCACTTGGTGCCGGCCCTCTGGGCTCGTGGAACACTGGGCACTTCTGGCTTGGACTCTCCGGCCGTTCCAGGGCAACCATCGACCAGGCTAGACTTTTCTTTCCCGTTGGTTTTGTTCCAAACCTAGTTTTCCATCCATCTCTTCCCTACACGTCTGTTTGGGCCTTCCGTTCACTGGTGGCTGGAATGTGAAAGTTGGCCTCAGCCCTGGTTGCCGATGTATTTTTCTTTCACCATCTGGGAATCTGACCCAGGGTTGCGCACATGGTAGGCAGGTGCTCTGCCGCCGAGCTGTACCTCGGTCTGAGGTAAACAAGTCTGTACCACGGAATATGAGGTCAGTGCGCAACTCGCACTCCCTGGGGCCCTGCCAGCACCCGTCATTCTCTGCCGCTCCTGTCTGTTTCCCCCTGAAGCACTCGCATATGAAAGGGCGGGGACAGGAGGGTCCTGTGTGACATGTGTTACATATGTCACGTTACTGTGTGAGATCTATAGGAGAACTGCCCTGAGCATTCTGAGTCACTGTGATTTTTAGAAAAGGATAGTTTCTAGGAGAAAAATATTCCTGAAGGAGGGAAAACCGCCTTCTCGGAGCCCCAAGCACCAGGACCTTTCTTCCTCCACCCCACCCGGTCCTTCACCGTAGTCTGCCGAGGCCTCCCACCTGTTTCCGTGCCGCCTCTAGCCTTCACCACTTATGCCCATTCAGTGCAGCAGCCCATCCAGTGTCCTGTCTCCCGCCCTCCTCCCTGGAGCCCGCCTGTTCTCTTCAGGCCTGTGCCGCCTTAATCTGCACTTACCACGGACTCAAGGGCCGGGTGCAGGCCTCGCGCAGCCCTGCTCCTCAGTCGGAACTCTTTCCTAACATTTTGTCCCTTTCTCCAGTGCTCCAGGCACCATGCTAGCTGCTGGGATTACATTTAAAAGTAAAAGTCTGTCCTGCCCTCCCAGAACGCCCCTTCCCACGGGAGAGTTGGGCGTGCCAGCCTTCCGCCTTCTTTGAGAAACTCACTCTGTGGTCCCATCTGTGTACTCTCACCCTGCAAACTGCCCAGCCATTCTTCCCACACTGACGCCGCCCCTCGGTTCATCCGTCGTATCCATATCTGTCCCACGTCGTCCACCACAGTAAGGCAGGCGTTCGTGAGGTTGAACCGTACACACAGTCTTTCTCTGGTAACGGCAGCCCTAGTGGTCTGGTCTGTGGCCCACGTTTGTCACAGTGTGACAGAAGAGAAGACTGTGGACCAACAGAAGAGTGAAATCGGTTGCAGCATCCTGTTGAGAATAGCCATTTCCTGTGTCGGAACAGCCTCTAGGAACTCAGCTCTCTGGGAACCTCTAGAGCAGTGCTCTCAGCCTTCCGGACGCTGCGACCCTCTAACACAGCTCCTCACGCTGTGGTGACCCCCAACCATAACATTATTTCCGTTGCTACTTCATAGCTGTAATTTTGCTCCTGTTATGAATCGTAATGTAAATACCTGATGTGCAAACGGCCTTAGGCCTCTGAGAAAGGGTCGTTTAACCCCCAAAGGGGTCTCCCCCACAGGCTGAGAACTGCTGCGCTAGATGTAGAAGCACATAGGGCCAGGCTGCAGGGCAGCAGGAACTAGGGCTTTTGCTGGGCACCTTTGGCCTTGGTGTGTGCGTCCACTTGACCACGTCATTTTCTCTTTAATCCTCAAGCTCCGAACCCTTCCATGGCCACTGGTGTGGCTGAGACAGACTGAACTCTCGAACTGTTTTCGGAATTCAGTTTCTGATGTATCGTTTCTTTGTACTGCCTTTGCTGTCATTTTATGTTGGCACTCTGCACCAGGCTGGCACCACTTTGAGAACACTTTGCCTGAATTCCTGGATTCCTAGCTGCTTCCCCAGGTAGGCCCTCCCAGACGTCTTGACACATTGGCCTCTACTGCAGCCCTGGCACTGTTCTCTCCTCATCTGGCCTTTCTAGCAGTAATTTAAGTGTGTACTTTTTTTGTCTTTTTTTTTTTTTTTTTAATATACTGTTCCAATTTGAAAATCTCCATTCAGTAAAGTGGCTCATTTGCAGACTAGTGCAAGCTACATTGCTCTTTTATTTTAGAAAACATGGGAATAACTGATTTTTCCACATTAAAGAAAAGTACATGTACGCACGTGCATGCACATGCACGCACGCACACACGCATACACGCACGCACATGCGTGAGCTCACATATTCAGTGAAGCAGCATCTTTACGAAGGGAACCTGTGCTCTCACAGGTTCACGTGCCTCTTCAGAGATTCATATTCAACCTTTAGAGCAATTTTAAAGGAAACTTGCTGCTCTTTAAAAATTATGTCAACAATTATTAAAAGTAATACAACTTTGAGAACATTAAAAGTAAGTATTTTTGGTTTGATCAGAAGCATCAGTGATTTATGTGGCCTAACAACAGAAACCATATTTAGTCAAAATACATGATAGAGTTTACTATTTGTGCTCTTTTTACAAAATCAGTCCCACAGTCTGTTTTCTCTGACTTTCACTGACAGCCATGCATCCAGGAGAATGAGTCTTTTCATAGCTGAGTACTCCCACCCTGCTTTACACAGAGAGTAGGCTGCGTGCTTGAACATGGCTGAAAAGCAGGGCTGTGCTTCAGCCGGGCATTTTGTCCTTTGTGACCGAAAATGGAAATGCGAACATAGCGATAATCAGCTCTCAGCTGACCAGCTACAGGGATGAGGGACCCCTGAGTCCTGTCAGCCTGTTTTCCGGAAGATGCCTCGGAGTTCCGGTCTCTGCCCAGTGTTAGTTATTGATTCTGCCAAAGTCCCGGAATGGCTGCTGCATGCACGGATGTTATAAACATGGGAGATTAGTAAGCTCATGCGTGACACCTGCAAATCTGATGACTGGATTTTAAAAGGTATTCATAGACCAAAATAAACAAATTTCAAAACTATCAAACCCAGAAATTAAGCAAGAGGAAAAAAAAAAAACCCAAATTTAAAAGGCTGGAACTGTCCATCCCCAGTGTTTAAGGAGAAGAAGGCTTTGCTTAATGTGAACTGTGTGACTGCCTTGAGCAGTCTAGGGGAGCACACATCCCTAGCCCAGGGCTGTCCCATTAGAGGTGTTCCGAGAACACTGTTTTTATCTCAGATGGATTCAGAGAGCTCTAATTGTGATAAATAGGAAAATTATACTCACCTCCTAGGTGGATAATTGAAGCTGGACTATTTTCCTAAGTGATGTTACGTGTTCAAAGATCAGTCATTGTAATTGTATCAAGGCCGTGCATCCTAATGAGTGCATGAATATTGAATTACGCCCAGCATATTAAATATGTATTATATGTGCATGCTGATAATTAGAGTAGAATTGTAATTATATACTTTAAAGTCACTCGGAGCATGCAACTTTTTAAGAAATAAAATGATTTATTTTGTGTAACGTAAGTGTGTTTCATCAGGCAAAGCAGCTTTGAAATCCAGCGGAACTTGAGCCTGTAAGCCACTAGAGCTGTGTTTGATGCTGGCTTGCCCTGCCTGCATGTCGCCTGCTCCCCCCCACAGTGGTCCTGTGAAGTAGAGTCAGACCTAGAGAGTCTCTTATTCCCCTGAGGTTACCCATAGATAACTAGCAGAACCACTGACTCTAACTCCTGTGTTCCCAAGTACTCAGCACGACTACTCTGTTCATTTCACAATTCTAGTGGGTAAGGAATCCTGTGGCATTTCCCCATATTGGTTTCTTCCGGAGATGTCACCTACGACGTTTCTGCAAGTCTGGAAAATAAAACTGGTTCTGTTTGTTCCTTTGTCGTCGTAGGTCAACAACTACGACATCAGCAACGTGTCCCATAACTACGCCCGCGCGGTGCTTTCCCAGCCCTGCAGCATGCTGCATCTCACTGTGCTGCGGGAGAGGCGCTTCGGCAGCCGAGCCAACAGCCACGCCGACGGCAGCGCGCCACGCGATGAGGTCTTCCAAGTGCTGCTTCACAAGCGTGACTCGGCAGAGCAGCTCGGCATCAAGTTGGTCCGGAGGACAGATGAGCCGGGGGTGTTTATTCTTGACCTTCTGGAAGGGGGGCTGGCAGCACAGGACGGCAGGCTCAACAGCAATGACCGGGTGCTGGCCATCAACGGGCACGACCTGAAGCATGGGACCCCAGAGCTCGCTGCCCAGATTATTCAGGTAAATGTCCAACTCTGAGCCCCGATCGTCATCCAGCAGTGTCTGTTTTCACTGGCACCTAAGAATTCCAGGGCCATCGGTGAATCAGTCATGGCTATGTGAAGTCTTCAAAATCCACAGGACTATGACTTCCGTAAATAGGACTGTGTTTGTTTGGGATTCTTGTTATTGTTGACTGTTTTCCTAAAACCTGTGTCCCCGCGTACTTTGGGACTTCTGTTTGTACAGCGTAGGCACCTCAGCTTGACATCACTTCAAGACAGCAAAGGTTTACTTCGACCAATCCGCTCTTCAGATCAGCTTTCAAGTACAGTTAAAATGCTGATTTGGGGCTCTCGGCTGTTAACAGTAATGACGACGCGTGTGTGTTGTAAGCGAATCCCAAGACGCCATTCAGCACTCCGTGGTGGCATAAATGTCGGGGTTCCGACAGCTCCCTCAGCATCTACCTGTTAGCCCCTGGTGGTGCTGTCGAAGCGCTGGATGCCTTATAGTTCAGAATTAACACTGACTGTCACTTGCTTTCCAGTTGAAGAGCTGAAAATAAGGGAACTTCTGTTTCAATTGTTACATCTTATTATTTGTGTGTGTGCACACGGCGGTGTGCCGTTCATGGTGTGCACGGACATCAGAGGACAGCTAAAGGTAGTACCTTGTTCTCTTCTTCCACCACGGAGGCCCCAGGAATTGAACTTAGATCATCGGGCAAGGCCACAAGTGCCTTTACCCACCGAGCCACCTTTCCAGCCCATAAAGGAATTTCTTAACATTAATTTTAATCATGGACAAGGTTTCTACTTTTTAATCACGGCTCCTTCAAGCAGGCTGTCCGATCTTCCCATAGGAATGATAGTAGAGTTGGGGTTGTGGTAGTGGCCGAGAGTCAGCATCAGGGAAGCGGATGTACTTTAGAAAGCAAGGACAACATGGCCTTAAGTGCAATTCGTCTCTGTGCCGTCATGCTTAAAACTCAGGCAGCAGACCTCTACATCTGAAACGATGGCTGTGAGCCTCCAAATAATTTACCTTACTTTTGTTAAATGTGTAAACTGATACAAAGTGATTTAACTCGTAACCACATGTGGTGTGTACATGTGCATGTCCAAGCACCTGTGTGTGTTCCAGTGTCAAAGGTTTGAAAATACTAGCCTGTGCCCTTCCTGCCACCAGGCAGTGCCTGCCCGGTGAGGCTTTGGTGCGGGGAAAGTTCCGGTGTCCCCAGGCATTGTGTCTTGTAGCACTCGCGAGGCTGGGGCAGGAAGGAGCCCCTGGGTTGCTTAATGAGAACCCATCTCAGTGAGAAGAGGATGAGTTCCACTGATGATCTTTAAACCACAAGTGTCACTTGTGATGGGTAGTGACGAGTATGTCTTCTCCAGGCCAGCGGAGAGAGGGTGAACTTAACGATTGCCAGGCCAGGGAAGCTCCAGCCCAGCAATGGCACCCGGGAAGCAGGAGCACACAGCAGCGGCCAGCACCATGCACAGCCGCCCTCTCACAGCCGGCCAAGCTCGCACAAGGTGAGGGCCTTCCTCTCCTTTACTTCATACCACCTCTAAGAATCACTGTTACAACCTGATATGGCGTAAGGGTGGGCTTTTTGTATGTTTTTGTTTTTGGCCTGAAACGCAGGCTATCGTTCTGTTGGGAAGCTGAGCCTAGGTGTAAGAGTGGCCTCCCAAGTAGTTTCTGCATAGCTTCTTGTCGGGAAGGCTTCCTCTGTGGAGTGATTGACAAGAAGTGATCCTCCAGGAAAGCCCACTATCTTAGTGCTACTTATAAGTGGGTTCTTCTCGGGTTACTTGTTTAAAATGCATCATGATAACACGATGAGGTCCGTGCTTGGCAGTTAGGCATGTTGCCTACAGCAACAGAATGAGCTGTGTGAACATCGAAGCTTTGATAGTCACATGGGTAGCGTGTGTTTTTGTGGTATTAAAATCTCTATCTACTGGCCAGACATTGTGGCCCACATCCCAGCACTAGGGAGGCAGAAGCAGGCAGGTCTCTGAGTTCAACGCCAGCCTGGTCTACGTAGTGATTTCCAGGACAGCTGGGACTACATGGTGAGACTCTGTCTCAAAACAAAGACCTTTCATCCTCAGTAAGGAATAAAACACAATCCCTTTATAACCGCCATAGAACACCTCAGCTGCGTTAATTGTTAATTACCGAGGGCTTTCTCTTTCCACTGTCTAGGATCTCACTCAGTGTGTCACATGCCAGGAGAAGCATATCACTGTAAAGAAGGAGCCACATGAGTCCCTTGGAATGACGGTTGCCGGGGGCAGAGGGAGTAAGAGTGGTGAGCTGCCCATCTTTGTGACCAGCGTGCCCCCCCATGGCTGCCTTGCACGAGATGGCAGAATCAAGAGAGGTAAGACAGGGCCTTAGAAGTTCTGCCATGCCCCGTCTCAGAATTAGTTCCTGTAAGGTTAGGACAATGAAACGTGGTGCTGGCTCTAGACCTCACGGTCATCAGACTATTAGCTTATCTTCATCTTGGAAGAGAGCCTCTGGGACACTCAGGCCTTCCAGCATATGGCAGATACTGCGAGGACCATCTCACTAACATACAGCGTTGGTTATCACAAAGTGTCCGGGGCCCGTGTGATGGCTGCACAGGTAAAAGCGTTTGCTGCACCAGCCTGATGACCTGAGGTCTGTGCCTGTAACTTCCTCTCGGCAGATGGAGACAAAGGGTTCTGTCTGTCTTCTGACCTCGTGCAGATGCCATGGCAAGTGTATAGAAGTCTCGAGGGGAAGTAGCAGAGGACAAACTTAATTTTAGAATTAACTCCTTCGTGTTTTATGTTCCCTCTCAAGTCTGTTAACGTGCATAAAGGGGAACACGTAATCGGTGTCTGTTGCCATGACGGAATGGCAGTCTCTGTTGATGTAGTTCATATGGGAAGACAAATGAAGCTGAAACTTATTGTCCCAGGAACAAAGGTGGGCCCCCTTCCCCCACCTCACAAAAGCTGGCTGATGGTGAATTTAAGACCTAAATGTAAAAGCTAAAGCGCTCGGGGAAAGCCCAGATGTAAATTCTTGTGACCTGTAACTAGGCAGTAATCTCTTAGGTAACCCACAGAGTGAGAGAGAACATTTACCAGCCATAGACGTGTGTATGTGTATACATGCCATATCAAGAGATCGTAAAGAACTTTTGTGGTTCCACGAAAACCGTAAATTACCCAGTTAGAAGACAGAACCAGACATTTCTCTAAAGAAGACAGTTGCGTGGAAAGCTGCTCAGTGTGACTGGTTACCAGAGAGATGCCGCTCAGCCAGCAGATGCCCTCAGACTGTTCTAAGATGTTCAGAAGCCAGTGTGGTTGCTCTGCAGTCAGTGTACCACGGAGCTGGGTGTTTGAAATAGAGAATTGAATGGAGCCTTGAGTATAGCTCAGTCAGGCTAATTTTTTAAGTTACTCGTCTAATTGTAGAGCTTGGTGACATTTCAGTTCCTTCCTGTTTGTTTTATGTGTGTGCGCCCTCCAAGTTTTCAATAGCGAGAATCTGTTGTTTTAATCCCCGTTTCACTTTGGTTGTATTACTTGGGAGACCAGCAAACACACTGTCCCCCTCAAGCAAGGGGAGATGTTCAAGTCGTGTTTGATCTCACTGCACAGCCTGAGGATGGCTCCTCATATTTGCTCTGGCATTCTGACGGGGGCTGTTTCTGTGTATAAAAATGTATAATAGTCAGTAGAATCTGTTAGTTACTCCTAAGAGCAAAGGATCGAACAGTTTGGGGATCAGAGAGAAATGTAGAGTTCTCTGAAGCTCAAGGGAGAAGGTGTCATGGCCATGGCCGTACACAGCTACAAGGGCTGATGATTCGGATTCTGAGACCTGGCAGGGTGCTTCAAGACACGGTTTTCTCTCTGGAGTGTGAGTTCTTGAAACTGACCTGTCGACTGGTTGGCAGACAATCTTCAGGTGGGGTCCCAGGGTGCTCAGGTTGTTCTGGCTTCCCCAACGGCACAGGTGATGTGTTGCTGAATATCAACGGCATCGACCTGACCAATCTGAGTCACAGCGAGGCTGTGGCCATGCTGAAAGCCAGTGCTGCGTCTCCAGCCGTCGTCCTCAAAGCCCTGGAAGTGCAGGTTGTGGAGGAGGCAGCGCAGACGACGGAGGAGCAGCCAGGCGCTTTCAGTGAGAACGAGTACGACGCCAGCTGGTCGCCGTCCTGGGTCATGTGGCTCGGGCTGCCAAGGTACCGGGAGCAATTCTTGTTGTCTTACAGAGTGACTGTATCTTTACCTTTGCCGGTGTGTCTCACAGTTAACTCACCCAGTGAATAGAAGGGGCTTTAATTAGGCAAAAGTGCATCAGATTGTAAAAGCAGGCTTTAGGTAAATTTAATAACAACTACGCTAAAAAGATGTGTGTCTACTTGTAAAAAGAAGACATTGTTTGTTTGTTTTGGGAGGGTCAGACGGTATACACGTACACGTGCTGGGATATAGGCTTCCAAGCAGGCATTTACCCACTGAGCCAACCTCTGGTTTCTAAGACAGGGTCTCTGTAGCCTAGGCTAGCCATGAACTTAGGATCATTTCCTGAAAAGGCAGTTAGAACTCCGTCTGTGTTGAACAGGAGGCATGGCCAGTGAGATGCCCTGTGGCTTGCTGACGGGGGCATAGAGACACTGGAACCTCCAGTGGCACCCCAGGGTGCTTGCCCTTCTCCAGAGGGATAAGTTACTATGGTTATTTGTGTCTGAAGTACTTTAGATTCTCATTATCTATAAAAAGCACTGTGATACATGTTTGACTGTTAGCCAAGTATGAAAGTGCTGGTTCTTTAAAATAAAAATAAACCAGAAAACCGCACCAGTGTCTGAGTCATGGGACTCATGTGGAGTAACCTACAGTGAGAAGCGTTTGCACATGCGGTCTGCTTCACGAAGTGCTGCCACGTGAAGAGCAGCGAAGTCACAGCATTGGGTGTTAGTTGTCAGTAACCCAGCTTGCTGGCTTTGGGTTCTGTTTGTTTTTGTTTTTTTTATTTTAATTCCAAGGCCTAGAACACATGTCTCATAGCTAGGGCAGGACCTTGTGGAGTAAGCAAGGTGATATTTTGGTGATAGCAAAAATGATGTTATACGTCATACATGTTTATCAATGCTTCAAAAATGGGAATTGGGAGCTGGAGAGACAGCTCAGTGGTCAGAGCACTGGCTGCTCTTGCAGAGGCCCCTGGTTCAGTTCCCAGCACCCACAAACCATCTGTAACTCCAGTTCCGAGGTTCCAACTCCCTCTTCGGGTCTCCACTGACACTCCACATATATGGTGCATACACATACATGTACACAAATACCCATACACGTAGAATAAAAGTAAAACCTTTTTGAAAAACAGGTGTAAATGGTTACTGCTGCAGTACTACTGTCTAAACGGGGGAACCTCAGTTTATCACCTGGGTAGTCGGAGTCATTCCGGAGTCATTGGCAGAGGAGGATATAAGGGGGGGTGTGGCGGTGCGCGCCTTAACCCCAGCACTGAGGAGGCGGAGGCAGGGGGTCTCCGCTAATTCCAGGCCAGCCTGGTCTATAGAGTGTGTTCTAGGAGAGCCAGGGCTGCATAGTGAGACCCTATCTCAGAGAGAGAGAGAGAGAGAGAGAAGAAAGAAGAGGAGGATGGCAGCTGTTTGCCCAAACTGTGCAGGCTCAGTGAACTACCTCAGATAGTGGAGCAGTCAGAGTCCCGACCTCCTGAAAAAATCCCATGGCCCTGGTGTCTCCTTTAATTGGCATTGTATCAGCCTAGTTTGGAATGCTCTAACTTTTGTTCGTAGCATTTTATGGCATACCAGGCATAGCAAGAAAGGATTTATGTGTGTTGGTGTATCTATGTGTGCCTGTCTCTGCATGTTTGTGTGTATCTGTGTGTGTGTGTGTGTGTGTGTGTGTGTGTGTGTGTGTGTGTGTGTGTATGTGTGTGGTGCATGTGTTTGTTGTGTGTGGTTTGTGGAGGCCACAACATCATCTGTCTCCTTGATTACTCTCCAGAGACCTTTGATTTTTGAGACAGCATCTCTCACTGAGTCGTTAGGTTGGCTGGCTACCCGGTGATCTTTGGGGCTCTGCCTATCTCTGTGGTCCCTGCCCCCACTGCCCCAGCACTGTGGTTACAGGTGTAGGCTGCCTCTGTCCAGCTTTTTTTACATGGATTCTGGGAACCAAACTCAGGTCCTCTAGCTTAGACCGTAAGCTATTTACCTGCTGAGCCAACCCCTCAGCTTAAGAAAGATACCTTTTTGAACTTGCCTGTATGAATACCTATAAATAAAAGCTGCTGTGTGGGCTGTGGAGCCTAGTGTCCTCTGGGGTATAGGAGCCCTGTAGATGCCCCCCTGTGGCATATGGCAGCTGCTTTCCCGGAATTCTTCTTCCCCTGCACTGCCCTGGTGTACCAGACACTGGCCTGCTTGCTTTAAATGACACAGAACAGTGAAGGCTACTGCACTGTTCCTGACTATCTGGGCCAGTGAGCAAGGCAAGGCCCTGGTCCATCCCAGGTACCCTCTAGAAGCTCTTTCCTACCCCTGGGCTAAGAGTTCTGACACCCTGCTGCCTTACAAAACCAGCTCATAAGAAAGCAATTTTAGTGGATGAGAAAGCAGAAGAGCTTTTCTTTGGTGTTTGTGTTTTTTATTTGTCTCATTGCTGTGACAGACACCTGACAAAAGCCACATAAGAAGGGAGGTCTCTTTCGGCTCCCTTTGAGGCTGCAGTCCCTCACAACAGAGAAGGGAGAGCTGGCCTCCAAGACAGGAGCATGGGGCAGCTGGTCACAGGGCACTCTGAGGCAGCAGAAAGTGTGTCCCTCTTTATTCAGTATGGGACCCAAGTCCCTGGGATGGTGCCGTCCACGGTCAGGGTGGGCCGTGCCTCCTTGGTCCCACCTCTCTACGCGTACCTGCACAGGCATACCCAGAGGTGTGTCTCCCGGGGAGTTCCCACCCCACTCAGGGTGATGAAGATCTCATCTGATTTCACTTCATAATAAGGACTGTTCTCTTAGAAAAGGATTTCGCTGTTATTTGAAGATCTTACTCACTGTTTTATTCCCAGATTTATAGAGCTCTGGGTGTATGAGTAGATTTTGTTCCCTCCTTCCCTGGTCAGCATCCTCTTAACTGTGAATAAATAGTACTTTACCTGCAGAACCTCTGTGTTCATGAAAAACAAAACCTGCTAGTGTTTTCCAGAATGAGCCTCCTGTGTTGGCCATTAGCGTCTCCCGCAGAGTTGTGAGACCTTGTGAGTGCAGAAGGACAGCCTCATGGGATTAAAGCACTGCCCTGCGGCATGCTTCCAGAAAGTTCCAGAAAGGGCCAGCTCCCCTCTCTCTTTCCTCCTCCCCCCTTTCTTCTTTTTGGGGTACTGGGGATACCCAGGGCCTCAAGAGTGCTAACATGAGCTACCGCCTAGGGGGAAGGGGGACTATCTCAGGGAAGCTGCATTGCCTGGACTGCTCTGCTGTGAGCAGCGGCACTGGGTCTTCTGCCTCTTTATAGTCAGTGCTGTGAGCAGTGTCGGTGCATGATCTCTGCAGATTCCTATGGTGTAATTGGCAGCCAGGCTGACTTGAGCTTCCTCCGGGTGTTAATGGCTTCGCTTGGCAAGAGGAGCCTAAGAAACGCTGGAGGAAGTGAGCCTATCCAGCTGTATCCATGCTGGAATGGGTTGTCACAAAATACAGACGGGGCTGGTACAGCTTGCCCAGCACCTGTGGGGCTCTGGGTTCGATCCCTAGTACACACCTAACTCCCACGCAAACACTAACAGCGTAGTCAAAGGGAAGTAAAGTAACCCTTTCTGTCACACATGTTGTGACGAAGACGAGCAGAGGGAGACGCCTCCATGCTGTCTTCTCTGTTGTGTTTTCGCAGTGCCCTTCACAGCTGCCATGATATAGTCTTACGAAGAAGCTACTTGGGCAGCTGGGGCTTCAGCATTGTGGGCGGATACGAAGAGAACCACACCAATCAGCCTTTCTTCATTAAAACCATCGTCTTAGGAACCCCCGCTTACTATGACGGAAGACTGAAGTAAGTCTTGTTCTCGTTGATGACGTAGATCGTGCCCATCGCGCTAGGCGTGATCCAGCTCAGGGTTCGGCACTCGCACTGCTGTCTTTTTTATGAAGTGTTATTTCAACACAGCCGAGCTCACTCACGTACTCGCCATCTGTGGCTGCTTCCACCCCAGAGCTGAGTTGCTGTGTACAGAGTCTGTACAGATGGGCCACGGAGCCTAAAACATAGACGGCCATCACGGGAGAAGCCCACCGAGCCCTGAGTGAGACCGAAGCTATCTCTTTGCCCATTCTTGCCCCTTAGAGCTGTATTTTATTTACCTAGACGACATCTGAGCCCGAGGCATCTGATTGAAGGTGCTGCAGAATGCCGGTGGCTTGATCAGTTTCCACACAGCTTGTGCAGGTCCGATCCCGCCATTCGATGAGTCCACTTACTTTTCCCGAGGCTCAGTGTCTGCCTGACGCTGTGTCCGTGAGAGATGCATGAATGGGCAGCTATAGCAGTGCCTCACGTGTAACGAGTTCTCAACGGGAGAATGTGTCCGACCTGACTTAGAGTCATCAGGCACAACACTGAGAGCTGTGTGCTTATTTGTTTTGATGGGGGCGCACACGTGTTCAGGTGCCCATGGAGGCATCAGACCCCCTAGAAATGGGCGTTATAGATGGTTGTGAACTGCTTGATGTGCTGCTGGGAGCCAAACCCAGGTCCTCTGAAGAGCAGCAAGTGCTCCTCCCATGAGCCATCGCCCTCGCTTTGATTTGGTACTCTTTAGAGAGATGGACTCACCGAGTGAGGTTATTCTTCGTGTCCGTAAGCCCCTACCAGTTATGGGAAGGTTGGTTCGGGGTTAGTTTTGATTGGTAAAAGAGAGACAGCACAGGCTTAGACGTTGCTCCAGACATTTCTTGGAGTTGATAATACTCCTGGCTGGTGAGGGGTAACCAGAGCAAGATTGTGATTTTGGTGTTCAGCCACTGGGACTGTGTTTATGATGCCATTGAGATAATGACAGTCTGCTTCTGCTTCTGTTTGTGTTTTATCCAGATGTGGAGACATGATTGTGGCCGTAAATGGCCTGTCGACGGTGGGCATGAGTCACTCTGCTCTGGTTCCCATGTTGAAAGAACAGAGGAACAAGGTCACTCTGACAGTCATCTGCTGGCCTGGCAGCCTCGTATAGAGCCTTGACGCGGGTTTGCAGCCTTGCTTCTTCCTGAAGGCGGGCTCTTGAGGGGACGCCCCTCTGGTGTGGCGTTTCTACTAGCGGGCACAGCTGCAGACACAGGGCCAAAGCTCTAAAATCACCCGTTTCCTCTTTGCTCGGAAATCGGCTCCCACTAGCCCCCGGGGGGCTTATGTTTCAGGTGCACTGTGGCCACCATCCGTGGTGGTGCTCAGAGCCTGCCAAGACCCACCCAGTTGGATGGAAGTGGCCTCTCTGCCTGCAGTAGCTCAGCCACGAGTTACGTGCGCAACCCCCGCGTCAGCGGCACCCTGCTGCAGCTTCTGCAGCATTTCCTGCCCTGTACACCGTGCTGCGAGTGGATGCGTTTTAGGTTTTGCTCATTCTCCATTGGTGCCAACATTTCAAAACTTTTTATACCGTTCATAAAGTGACTTTTTGGTTTGTTTCTACTTTGATCTTCAGTAAAATGAAGACATAAATCCGACACCACTGACGAGATTTCTTTTTAAATATGTACTGTGGTTAAAATAGTAGAGAATCAAAAATAATGTTATTCAGGGACAGAGCAGCCTCGGAGGTGACTGGAGCCGGCAACGCCGCGTTGGCTGGACCGGCCCGGAAGCACGAAGATTCTTTTCCAAAGGAATGCTTTGTTATCTAGGAGAAGTTTGAAGAAGATTTTGCTAAAAGTCATTTCTAGAGTTTATATTTATCAGCAATCTTGTCTGGAAATGTTTTTATGATTTATGCAATTGAGCTAGGTCCTTACAAACCATTACTGTGTTAAATACACACATCACAGCTAAGTTGAAGGGGAGCCCTTGATTTTGTTCCTGTGTGTCTTAGTTTCCCCAAGAGACCAAAAAGCTCTGCTTTTGTTTTTTGTTTTTTGTTTTTTTTTTTTTAATCTGAAATAATAGATTTTAGGTGTTGATATCTTCAGCTGTTGGTCACTAAATTTCTTTTTCTTTTCCTCTCTTTTTTTTTCTTTCTTTGTGTATGTGTGTGTGTGTATGTGTGTGTGTGTTTTGAAAACAATGTTTGTCCTTTATTCAAAATGGTTGTCCCTTAGAAGGCATAATGAGAAGGTAAATAAGAGGAAAAAATATCTGTACCTGGTTTTAATATTTATACTTGAAAAGCTTCATTTAGAAACCTAGTTCAAAATTAGAGCTAACTTCCGAGTGACCTCTGCGATAAGTGGCGCTGAGAAGCAGAACGCAGGCTGCTGTGAGGCGCGGCTGCTGCGAGGCGCGGGGCCACTTCCCCGGCGGTGCGGTGCGTGGCTGCACCCTGTATCCGTATCGCTGGTTATTCCAGTTGACTTTATACTCTTAGAAAACAAATCTCTTTATGATAAATAGGAATTGGCAACAGTCGTTGCTACTGGCTTGTTCACGGCTTAGCTACGCCCGTGGCCACCATGCAGCCAGCCCCGGAGGGAGGGATGCACCAAGTTGTAGCTCTGTTGCAGACAATCGCCTGTGAAGCAATTTGATTCTGAAGTGCAATTGATGTGAAACAATGTTTCCTGCTCCCTGAATACAATTTTGTAACCAACCTTGCTACTTTTCAAAAACTTTGTAAAACTTGTCATTTCTTTGGGGAGTAGCCATCCAACAGATATAACTGCCACTTTGTTATACATTAAAAATACGTTCGACCTGGTATCTGGTGGATATTCTTTTAAAAAAAAAAAAAAAGGTTTTTATTATTATTTCTCTCGTGAAAAATCTCTGAGAGAGAGCTCTGGCTTTTCACCAGGGTCCTTGTAATGGAAATTTGCCCCGATGGGTTACTGTGGAAATGCTTGCACTTTCTCATTTAAGTGCTTACCGTTGAATATTTTGATTTGTTCTGTGCCTTCAGTTTACATTACTCCAGAACTTTTCAGATGTGTTTAAGCAATGGTGTGATGGTCATTCTGAATGGAAATAAACACCATCCTTCCCAGAGCAGCACAGGCGTCCGTCTGAGAGCCGTGTTCTTGTTCACAGAGCCGCTGACCTCGCTACCCGACGTGCCTGAGCCACACCCACCTTGCGCCTGCAGACAGAACACGCAGTAGAGCCTGTGCTGACTCACACGTTTCACATTCCGCCGTCCCCGTGTTGCCTGGTGTGTGGCTGTCGAGTCCCCGAAGTATGGCGGTGCAGTGCGCCGCAGTGACAGCAGCTTGGAAGAACTGGGTCATGTCGGGTCCTGTCAAATGCGTTATTAAGATTAACGTCATTGGCTTCTCTTCTTTTTCCTGATGTGATTTACCGGAAGTGTTTAGTTAATCTAATTTTTATTACATCAGGATCTCACCTCGTGTTTTCTGAGCACAGCATTCGCCACGTCATGCTGCCCTGTGTTCTGGAAGGGTGGCTGCCAGGCGAGTGCCGATGTCCTCACCCCGAGGATGTGTGCTCTCTTGACTTTTGGTTCTGTCCCACTGAAAAGAGAAGCTTCACCTTGCTGTGTCTTCATTTTACGCTTGCCCAGTTTCTGGTGAAGCCATGCGTGTTCTCGAAGGTTCAGTCACCCTGGAGGCCTCTGGGGGACAGCCCCTATTGGATGGTTTTCTCAGGGGCCAATTACGTTTTTCCTGGTCTCACCCCAATCTGTGACTTCTCTATTTTTTCTTTTCTTTCTGAGACAGGGTTTCTCTGTTGTAACCCTGGCTGTCCTGGAACTCACTCTGTAGACCAGGCTGGTCTCAAACTCAGAGATCCACCACCTTTGCCTTCCAAGAGCTGGGATTAAAGGCGTGCCCCACCACCGCTGCCCAGCTTTTTTCTTTTTTTAATGTGTTTATATTTTTATTTGAATTGAGATGATTATCCCTCCCCGTCGCACGCCACCACAGCAGCAGAGCGCAGTGGGAACTCATAGGAGCCATGTGTCAACTCCTGTTTGTTCCCTTGTGGGATTGGCTGCTAGAATTCTGCTCCATCAAAGTTTGGCCAGCTTGTTTCCAAACCACATCAACTACTGAAGAAGTGACACAGACATAGTTCGTGAAGTGGGGCATAAACAGTAGCATCCCAGAGCGGAACAGAGTGGACAGTGGGGGTTGAGTGTGTTTCAGCCCCAAGGGGCAATTTCATAAAAGCCCGGGATTTCATACAGTTTCCCACAGCCACAGCCTCTGGTTGCTCGGTTCTGAGAGTAGAGGGTCACCAATAGAATTTCCCGTCCTCCAGCAGAGGAACAGGTAATGTGACCGAGGGTACCCACACCGGCCCTTTGATTTCCTTAGATACCCAGAGAAATGGACGGACGAATCGGCAGGTGTCAGTCAACTTTCTCTAATTGTTATAAAACAAGACACCTGAGCCGACCACCTTAAAAGATTCCTCTCTTGGATTGATCTGGGCCCCGGGTCTTGGATTTCAGGTCATGGTGAGTTGGGCTGCAGCTCTGGGGCCCGTGTTAAGGCAGCATGTGTATCGTCAGGGAGCAAGATGGCGGAATGCTCCTCACCTCACCACATCAGGACCGTAGCAGGCAAAGGTCAGGGCCAGAGTCCCACCATCGGGGGCATCCCCCCCACTGATGTAAAGCTTCCTACCCACACCCCATTCCCCAGAGGGTCCCCCACCTCCCAGTAGCACCAGATGCCAGGCACCAAGCATCTGAGGAGACACTTACCCAAACCCCAGCAGTTGATTTAGAGGGTTTAATTTTCTTAGAGTACAGGGCAATGTGACTCAGTTTCCAAATGGCCTCAGTTTACCTCTGCCTCAGCTGTCACTCTTTTCGTGCTAATTCTGGACCTTCAGGATTTGATTTCTAGTCCCATGTATTTTACAGCATGCTACACTACAATTCCCTGGTGTTTGACGCTTTCATCAGATAGATGGATGGTTAAAATTCAGTTTGAAGTTTGCATACCTGAGGTTTTCAGCCTCCAAAGGTGCTTCTCCTCTTTCCTCACACACTGTACCCGAACCTCAGGTCAGTAACGTCCCACTCAGATTTAGCTAGGATGTGGTCTGAACAGCTCAGAGTTGAAGGGATAAGCGTCTTTGTTTTCAAGATTTTTTTCTTTTTTATTTATGTATGTCTGCATATGTGTATGCACATGTGTACAAGTGCCCAAAGGGACCAGAAGAGCTTGTCTGACCCTCCCATCCCTCCCACCCCCAGTGCTGACGTTCTAGATGGTTGGGAGCTGCCCGATATGGGTGCTGGAAATTGAAATCCAGTCCTCTGCAAGAACAACAAATACTCTTAAGACCACTTCTCTAGCCCACAGTCAGTACCTTAAATAGACCTTAAAAACTGAAAGGTGGCCGGGTGTGCTGGCGCACGCCTTTATTTCCAGCACTCTGGAGGCAAAGGCAGGAGGATCTCAGTTCGAGGCCAGCCTGGTCTACAGAGTGAGTTCCAGGACAGCCAGAGCTACAGCAGAGAAGTCCTGACTTGAGAGAACCAAAAAAACAAAAAAAAAAAACAAAAAAATAGAAAAGTGGGGGGGAGGGGCTTGCCAGGTGTGGTGATGCAATCCTTTGATCCCAGCGCTTGGGAGGCAGAGACAAAAGAATCTCTGTGATTCTTTTTTTTTCTGGCCTACATGGCAAGTTCCTGGACAGCCAGAGCTACATAGACCGTGTCTCAAAATAAAAAAGATGAAGTATTTAAGGTACATGATGGCTTTCCTTAAGTGTGCACTGAAATGCTCATCCCTTATGTCATTTAAACAACCTGCCTAGCACCTACTGTGTGCATGGCCTAGAGGTAGTGCCTGGATGGCTCAGCTCTTCTTCCATTTGCTCAGATTCGGTGATCAAGCCATGCAGATGGCCCCGGCGCGGTGAACTTAGGAATTCAATAACTGGACTTGTCTCTGCACCTCGCTACTCTGCCTGCAGAAGGAAAGGCTCCCCAGAAAGCTCTGTTGTCACTGTATAGCGGAAGTCTGTTCCATGTAACCACACTACCAATTAATTTCTATGGCAACACGGACGCTCTTTAGAAGCAAGGCTGTATATTTAAGCGCAATGCCTAATGGCTACAAAGCACCTGAGTTAGAGAAGTTAAAATGTCAGTCACACACAAGAAAGAAAGGCCTCTGCCGGGAGTCCAGGCACCAGCCCGGCGTGGGCAGGGCCTGGCTCCCTCCAACCCGAAGCCTCAGCAGCCCGAAGCTCCCCGTGGTTTCTGTTTCTTCAAGAGCTTTCCGTTTAAGTCGGTGAACCCAGCCACAACCCGCTTCCTTGGGCTACCTGAAGGCTGGCCAAGTGTGCTTAAGTTAGAAACATCAATTGCCTCAGCTCCGACCGCGAGAGGTAACAGTTGTCCGATGTCAAGATTTGGAAGGGTAGAGGTAGCTATTAATAGTCTTCTTTCTTTCCTTCCCCACCCCTATTACTAGAGATTGAACTGGGGGCCTCACACGTGCTAGACACGTGCCCTACCACTGAACTACACTGCCAAGCTCATTTTTAGTCTTTATTCTTTCATAAACTTTAAAATTTTTTTAACGACCTCACACACACACACACACACACACACACACACACACACACACATACTTTGGTTCTATTACCCCCCCATTCGCTGTTTTGTTTTCTTTCTCACTTTCCACTGAACTTCCCAAGAAATTCTCCCCCTCCCCGCCCCTTTCCTTCATGTTTTTAGGGGTGAGCATTTCCCTATTGCATTGAATTAGGGTTGCAGGCATAAGAGTCATTTACTCTTGCCCATGGCTACATCACTGAGCACTATGACTCCCCCCTCCCCCAGCCACCATTAACTTACTCCTCTGGGAGGCCTGGGGCTTTACCTTGCCCTATTCATGATGGCCTATTGTGAGCCCCATCTTGTGTGAATAACCCCACCACTGTGAGTAAGCATGGGTGTAACCGGCACACCATGGCCAGAAGACCGCATTTCATAGTGGCCCACCCCATCCGCCAGCTCTCTCCGTCCTCCCTGACCTCACTCTGACCTTGAGCCCTGAGGGGCCTTGGAGGACTCTTCATTTCTAGACAGGATCTCAGTCAATTTCCCATGCTAGTCTTGAACTTCTATACCTCAGGCAAGCCTTAAACTTGTTGTTCTCCTGCCTCAGGCTCCTAACTACCTGAACGCACATGCCTCCACACCTGGCTAAAATAAGTTTTCGACTTATGAAGACTGTATTATGGTCCAAGGCCATGAACCTTCGTGTGTGTTTGCTCTGAGCTCCTGCCGAGGGGAAGTGACCCCAGAGTAACTGTACAGGTTTGTACCCCTCTATCTACAGTCAGCCCTGAGTGGCTTCAGTGGCTTCTTGGGTCCAAGAGCTGGGGATCCTTGACTTGGTGGTGGCCTTGGGCTATACCCGTATCGAGGTAAGTAGGCACCTGTGGCACTGAGCATGCTCACTGCAGCCATATTGACCCTGTGGATAGTTAGCACATGGTTAAGGGAAATTGGGCAAGTCATTAATGTGCCATCCAATCCTCTCTGTATAGTCAGATCTCAGGTCATAGAACTTTACGAATCCCGTTAACTTCTAAGTGAATGTGTTTCATGGCAGTGGCCTGGCTCCTTCATTGCAGGCTTTTCCACTGATGGACATATCTAATTGTAAGTAATTGCTTTATAAAATAATCTGTCCCTGTCCCTCTTTCTGGCTAGAGTGTAAAAACTTACTTACGGGGAGACCAATGTCTAATTTAGGCAAAGACAAGACACTAAACTTATCATCTTTTAAATCAATATTTTCTTTTGTTAATACAGATTCTTTTTTTTTTTTAATTATGTGTATAAGTCTGTGTGTGGATATGTCCATATGAGTACAAGCACCCACGGTGTCGGAGGCCCTGGAGCTACAGGGGGTTAAGTTGCCTGACGTGGGTGCCGGGAACTGAACCCGCGTCTTTTGCAAGGAGTATGTGGGCCATCTCTCCAGCCCCCAATAGTACCTCAGCACTTAGCATTTACTGTGTACCAGGCACGGTCTCAGGACCTTTAAATCCATCAGTTTCCAGGTAGAGTTGCTGCACTATCTGACCTGAAAGGAAGGAAAGAAAAGAAGGAAATGGTTTTGGTTTTTGAGTCTGCCCTAACTGACCCAGAATTCACTATGTTGACCAGGCTGCTCTTGGAACTCACAGAGATCCGCCTGCCTCTCTAAAGTGCTGGGGTTAAAAATGTGTGCCACCACGCCTGGCCTGTTTTTTCCTTCGTTTGGTTGGTTGGTTTTGTTTTTTGTTTTTGTTTTTTTTTAAATATCAAGTACCACTGTATCCCAGGCTAGCCTCAAACTCAGGACGGCCCTCCCATCCTAACCCTAACCCTAATCCCCAAACTGGGATTATAGGTCTGAGCCACCACCTCCAGCTAAAGCTGCTTTCAGAATTCCTCTGGCCTGCTGATTTGTTCACTCCTAAGGTTGTGTGCCTAAAACAGGACTCTGGTCATCAGGATCCTCCATGTGTCTTGACCACACAAGCGATGCACGTTCCCCAGACACCGCCCTAGACTTTCCCATGACCTGGTCCCAAGCAGCTGGGACCGCAGGAGCGCACTACATCCTGACCTCATCTGTCCCTATAGAGTCTGCACCCCTGGCATCCAGAGCTGTCCAAGGTCTGGGTGTTAGAACCCACCCGCCTGCCCTGTCTTCCGATGCCCACATTAGCAATGGCTGGAACTTGGAAGCTGGGGTGAGGACTGAGGAACAAGACTGGTTTCCGCTCACAGCAGGGATACCCTGTTTCAAAGTACCTCAAGCATCTGTGGAAGAAGCCACGTGCTGTGTGGAGCCTGCCCTCAAACTCTCCAGTGAAGAATGAAAACTAAAGAGGAATGGAACAGGTCAGGACAGGTTTGCAGTTTCCCAGTGACAAGCAGAGCAGAGCCGGTGTGGTAACAGAACTGTTTGGGGGTGAGAAAAATTGGGGGTGGGGGGCATCGCTCATGCAGAGCCCCAGAGTCGGAGACTGGCAAGGTGAGTCTTCTTCGGAGACACAGGCCTGCCCTTAGTTGTGGTTTACCTACGTGGACATAATTCCTGGGCAGTTTTACATTTTTCTTCTGCATCCTAGAAGTATAGCCGGGTGTCGTGGTGCACAGCTTGAATCCCAGCACTTGGTTAGAAGGCAGAGGCAGGCAGATCTCTGAGTTCAAGAGCAGCCTGGTCAGCCTGCATTTGAAAAGTTTCAGGCCAGCAAGGCTACATGGTGAGATTCTTCCACGAAGGAAGTGGTGCTGTTGGTCCTCCGTGGCTAACGCAAAGACACCATGATTTTGGCTAGCAGTGCTCAACACGTTGAAGACTCGTGTGCCTGTATTTGCGGTGTTCTTAACAGATGCTTCACCTGGTCTCAGAGTGGCCTGGCAAGGCTTATCTGGAGTTGTTTTCATCTGATGTATGAGGAACGTGGACATTTCGGTCCTGTGACCCACTTGCACAAAACTAGCAAGTGCCCTGGATTCACATCCTGACCATACTGCACAGGCTGAAAATTTGGGCAATAATTACCCCACCTCTTCCATCCCCCTCCGCCCCATGTGGAGTACTTTGCCATTCCAGGACTATCATTCAAGATAGATGTTCCAAGGCTAGCCCTGCTGTTCACTTAACCCTGGGTTAAGTGAGAGCAAAGTTCATGTAGTTGTCACTTGGTATCTTCTGGGGACTGTCTCTAGTATCCATTCCCTGGATACAACCATCCACGGTTCACAAATCTCTCAGAGAAGGCAGCATGGCGTGTGCATGAGATGTACACACATCCTCCCAAGAGCTGAAATCTCTACATGCTACTTATGACCACCTAATAGAACAGAGACGCTGTGAGCACAGTCGGTACACTGTATTGTTTAGGATATCACGACCAAAAGTGAGTCTGCGTGTGGGTTCCAAACAGACATTCTTTTTGGTTGGCTGAATCCTGGGGTGTGGTATTCAATAGACACAGGAGGTCATGTTCCTGCGTTCTGTGGGAGGTAAAGGTATGTAAGTAAGACCTTACCTGCTCTGTAAGTTGTGCTGAATCTAGTCTCTGTTCTGATTTGCGGGTTTTGTCTTATTGTTGTTTTTTGTTGTTTGTTTGAGACAGGGTCTCACTGTGGCCCAGGCTGGCCTTGAACTCCCCTCCCCCTTCTCTTTCTCTCTCTCTCTCTCTCTCTCTCTCTCTCTCGCTCTCTTTCTCCCTTTTGTTGTTTTTGAGACAGGGTTTCTCTGTTGTAACTCTGGCTGTCCTGGAACTCACTCTGTAGACCAGGCTGGCCTTGAACTCACAGAGATCCGCCTGCCTCTGCCTCCTGGGTGCTGGGATTAAAGGCGTGCGCCACCGCCACCCAGAAAACCTTGAACTTGTCCTACATCAACCTTCTCGGTATTTTGAGTACAACAGAGTATCACCGTGCATTGCTCTTTCTAATTTATTCCATCTTTGGCTTTGAACAAATTTAACATTCCTGATTCATAGTGTCAAAACATTTATTTATTTATTTATTTATTTATTTATTTATTTATTTATTTTTATTTATTTATTATTTATTAATTATTTTCAATATCTCACTAGGTCCTGACTAGCCAGGACCTTTGACTCACTTAATAGACCAGACTGCTCTTGAGCCCTCTTGAATACTGGGATTAAAGATGCGTAACACCATTCCTGACCCTCACCCGTTCTTTTTGTCCAGGCTAATTTACTTTCAAATTTTCCATTTTATTATCTCATTGCTAAGATTTATCTATTTTATTCTTACATATGAGCGTTTTACCAGCAAGTATATCTTCACAGAAGGGCATCAGGGATCCTTAGAACTGGAGTTACAGATGTGAATTACCATGTGTGTGCCAGGAATTGAACCCTGTCCCTCTGCAAGAGCAGCCAATGCTCTTAACCACTGTGCTGGATAGTTTTATGTCAACTTGACACAAACTAAAGTCATCTGAGAGGAGGGAACCTCAATTAAGAAAATGCCTGCATAAGATCGGGCTATAGGCAAGCCTATATATAGGGCATTTTCTTAATTAGTGATCCATGGGGGAGGGCCCAGCCCATTATGGGTGATGCCATCCCTGGGTTGGTGGGTTCTGTAAGCAAGCAGGCTGAGCAAGTCAGTAAGCAGCACCCCTCCATGGCCTCTGCATCAGCTCCTGCCTCCAGCTTCCTGTCCTGCTTGAGTTCCTGTCCTGACTTCCTTCAGTGAAGGACCATGATGTGGAAGTGTAAGCCAAATAAACCTTTTCCTCCCCAACTTGCTCTTGGTTGTGTTTCATTATAGCCATAGTATCCCTAACTATCTCCCACTTTAATATCTAAATGCCAACTTCCTTGTAGGTGTCTCCTGGCTTTCTGCTCTTGGCTCTGCAGTCGCTTCCCTAGGCAACTCCGGAGTACACATCAGGGCTCTTGTCTGTAGAAGTTCAACTTGCACATATTTCTTTGGCTTCAGTGGTCCAACAGTGAGAGCTGACTGACTGTGTGCTGAGTCGTCCAACAGTGGGAGGTGACTAACTATGTGCCAAGTGGTACAACAGTGGGAGCTGACTGTGTGCTGGGTGCTGTTCACATGCAGGTATGTCAGTGCCCCTCGCTGCGATCTCCCAGAGTAAGAGCGGGCCGTTAGCTCAGTGCCAGTAGCTCCTGTGCCACAGTCAGACCTTGGGCCCCGGCCCTTGCTCTGTTCAACCTCAGGCTCACTCCAGCACACCCTCCAGAGCACCCTTTGTTTGGCTCGGTGTGGGCACCAGTCAGAACGCCTGTCACCCTTAGACTTGCCTAGGCAGCAAAGGAGAGATGGAAACGGTGCCCTGGAGAGACGACGCTGCAGCTGAAGTAGCCCCTCCCTGGAAAGTCCCCGCCTCGGGAAGAATTTCTGCTGTGCCATTTCTGCTGTGATCTTTCTGCTGCTGCTCGCTAAGGGCTCAATGCACCATTGTCTCCACCTGATCCATAGATTAGAGACAGAGCTCCGATTTCTAAGAATAAATGTGACACTGGGCTTCTTAGGAAGGCCGTGTTGTTGACAGAAGCGCCGGTTCTGCAAGCCTCAGGCAGCTGTCTGTGGCCAGACGCCCTCAGGGTGATATAAAAAGGCTGGCTGTCCATGGAGGCCTTGTGCTCTGCAGGTGAACACACACCCCTGGGAGGGCTGGTGTGTACAGGAAGCAGGCAATGACCTGCTCTCCAGCACAGGTTCCTCTCTGGCTCCTTCTGTGCTTCCTTCATCTCCTTCACTTGGCCCTTCTGCTCTTTCTGTATTTGACTTTCAATCTGGAAGACACATTGCTTTTAACATCACCTTCTAGAATGGTCTGTCTGTCACAACTTTTCTGGAATTGGCAAGGTTTTCAAGTTGCTTCAGCCTGGATTTCCAGTGACTCGGTGTGGTCTCTTCCCTAGAGAAATCTGCCCCAGGATACTTGGCCAGGTCCCGTATGACCCCCAAAGCCCCCCCATCACCTAAGTTGGATGACCCTGAGCCTTGGCACCAGCCCCTACTGTGTAGCTTGGAGAAGCCCAGGACACAGGCTGCTTTCCCCATCATTTTCCCCAATGGGCTTTGCTGTTTAAACGAGTTTGGTCCTCCCCTGCTGCCACAGAGAAGGTTCCAGACCCCCGGCAGAAGCAGCTACTGCAATGGCTCCAGATCCAGGTTTCAGGATGCAGCCACATCCCATGGACCCTGTGGTCCCACCAGCCTCTCTATCAATGCCTCTTCCTGGAGGGTGCCAAGCACAGCCTGCTGTCAGGTGCTCCGTGACCCTCAGCGCAGCAGGGGAGACAGCTAGAAGCCCAGCCATGCAACCCATCAAAGTAAGACTCCATTCTGTAGATGTTAGGCTGCTATAGCAGCTCACCAAGGAAGACGGGGAGGTGCTTTTATAGGTTGGAAACCTGCAGCACCATGGAAACAGGCAAAGCCTTGCGTATGACCTGGGTTGAAGGCACTGGGCAGCCCCCCCTGCCATTAAAACAGGAGAGGCCACGACCCCTTCTCCCCCATGCATCACAGCTGGGCTGCTTCCCCCAGGGTCTCAGCAATCTGTGCCCTAGCCGGTCCTAAGCAAGTGACTGGCAGATTGGCTACCTGTTCTCCCTCCCAACACCCCAATATATTCCCCTACACACTCGAAATAAAGTCACTTTGACTTTGTTCACCATGCCTAAATGAAAGTCCTAGGGTAATTATTTATACTGTCCGGTTCTCTGCACTCCAACCGCAATCTTCGGCCGTCTGAACCCTCGTCCCCCCCCCCCCTCCTTCCTGAGTTCCTCCCCATGGTCTCACCATCCAGCCAGTGGAGAGATCGAATCAGGCGGGCGGGAACATGGGAGAGAATTCAGTCCAGAACACCAGACTGACAGAAACCCCACAAGACCTCAGCAGAGGGGACCACCAGTATGGCCAGTGCCATACTGGACAGTGGAACTTGAAGTGTCTCTGCTCAGGTGTTTTTATTGATTCAAAAGTCCTCAGGTGTTCTACTGATAGCATGTGCAGATCACAAGCAGTCAAACGTCCCCCACATAAATCCAACACCTGCAGACAATACAAGACGCCAAGACCTAGGCAGCCCCTCACCCAACAGTGCATGAAACAATTATTTTAAACACAACTAAAAATAACTTTCTACAACACCAGTCCTGACCAGCCACTGCCTCTTCAGGAAGAATCAAGGATGCACGCCCCCTGGATATAGAAAGGTTAACTTACTGGTTTATGTGTCTGAGCACACACATACACATGTTTCTCCTCCCGTGGGAGGTTCAAGCATAATGATCCAGAGGTCAAGGCCTGTCTGATACCAGCCTATCCGACAAGGTAAAGATCTTGTCTCAAATTTACTTAACTCAGTGCTTGACAAAATCAATAGGCAGGTGGCTGGTCATACTGAAGGAGTGTGCTGGCCAGGCTTAGCCGTCCTGCTCACTTCTGTACTGGCTGCTGATTTTATCAAGATCTGCTTAGACTTTGTAGCATCGTTCGTTCCTCTCCTCCGTATTGGTCAGTTCTGGAATGTTAGTCACGAGGTCTGGACATCATTGTATTCTCTTCTTTTCTTTTTAAAGATAGAGTCTCACTATGAGGTCCTGCCTGGCCTGGAACTCACTCTCTAGACCAGGCTGGCCTTGAACTCACAGAGATCCACCTGCCTCTGCTCTCCAAGTGCTGGGATTAAAGACATGCTACTACTTATAAATGGATTCCAAACACTCTAAGGAGATTTGATGAGTTTTCAGAGAGTCAGAAAAAACTCTGTCAACCCTGAATTTATGAAAGTGTCAGGGGTTGTGTCTAAAAATGTAAATTTTTTTGCCAACAAAACTATCATAACAAATTTCCAAATATCCCATCTTCAGATTGCTCTCATGCTGTACATTTCCAATGTGTTTTCCAGGTAAGGCAGCATGGTGCTCTATCTGGGTGTTCACCTTCATTCCGGAAGAGGGCATCAGATCCCATTATAGATGGTTGTGAGTCACCATGTGGTCACTGGGAACTGAACTCAGGACCTCTGGAAGAGTAGTCAGTGCCTCTTAACTGCTGAGCCATCTCTCCAGCCCCTAGCATCATGTACCTTTAATTCCAGCTCTCAGGAGGCAGAGGCAGGTAGATCTCTGTGAGTTCAAGGCCAGCCTGGTCTACACAGAGAGTTGCAAGCCAGCCAAGGCTACATAATGAGATCCTGTCTCAAAAGCAACAGCAAAATGTCTTCCTAACAGGCAGATTTGTGGCTTTTCTAAAATATACCCTGGATGGGCAAAGACCACCAGACTCTGACATGGCTGAGGAAGAGTGCCTCCTGGGAACCAGAAACCTGCAGCCCCTCCTCCCATTTCCCAGGAGTTCCTAAGATTCTCCACCTACAGTTTCGTGGCTACTGTCTTTTTAAAGTCACCTACTCAATTTTTTCAAGGTTTACTTCAGTTCAGTTAATAGTAAACAACAAATTTTTCTTTTTCTTTCTTTCTCTTTCTTTCTTTATCTTTTTTTTTTTTTTAGATTTACTGCCGGGCAGTAGTGGTGCACGCCTTTAATCCCAGCACTCGGGAGGCAGGGACAGGCAGATCTCTGAGTTTGAGGCCAGCCTGGTCTAGAGAGTGAGTTCCAAGACAGCTAGGGCTACGTAGAGGAAATCATGTCTTGAAAAACAACAAAAAGAATTGTTTATTTATATGAGTGCTTGGTCTGCATATTTATCTACATGTCCAGAGAGGGCATCGGATCAACAGGTGGCTGTGAGCCACCATGTGGTCACTGGGAATTGAACTCAGGACCTCAGGAAGAGCGACCAGTGCTCTTAACCACCGGGCCATCTCTCTAGCCCCAATGACACGATTCTTCAGTCCGCATATACAGAAGCACACAAACGATAGTGAATACGACATGTTGAAATCAAATGGAGATGTGAGGGGTCTTTAACACCCCTCTTTGAGTATCACGCTCATGGTGAGTAGCTTACCTCTCCTACCTCAGGCGTGTGACTTTGACATTCAGAGTGGGTGAGGGTACCAGCTTCAATCTGGATTGTGGCTATTTTGCTTAGTAGTTATTCAGGAAAAATTCAATAGATTTTTTTTTTTTTTCTCAATCTCTGAAGACACTGCGCCAGGGGCCACAGCCAACTGGGCATGCCCATGGGTGAGATTCTCCCCTTTCTGTTCTACTCCCCCAGCTACTGAGATGGTGGGAGACCAGAATAGATCTTATTTTGTTGTCTGTTTGTTTGACTTGGATTTTTAATGGGAGGGGGTGCCATGGTCTCCATCCACTTCAAGTAGATCCAGGTGCTAGAATTCAGGTTACCAGGTTTTCAAAGCAAAAGCATCTTTGCCCATGTAGCCATCTCTCTGGTCCATTTGTTGCTGTAGCTGTTTTGAGCTATAATAGCTCAGGCTAGCCTGGAACTCACCATGAGCTCAGACTAGCTTAGAACTCACAGCAATCCTCCTGCCTCAGTCTCATAAAAGCTAGATTTATAGGCATGAGCCACTATGGACCCAGAGTGGACTTGCAAGTCACGCATGTGGCCCCTGTCATCCTCCAGGCCTGTGGGCCCCAATCTGACTGTGGGACTTTACTCCCCTCTCCCCCTCCTCCTGGGTCTGTCCCCTCACACTTGATGCTGCTAACCTCTGTTCATCACCAGCCTACATTACTTCTCTGTCCCAGTTCAAGACCTGCTTCACCCTGTAACCTTCTCTGACTTCCCGGGTTGGGATGAAGTATTTTCTCTGCAACAAAGCTTCTGCCTCTTGGGGGGGGGGGGGTTGACACACCTGCTCCCTGGACTGTCTGTCTCCTTTGCCCAGATGTTCCTCTTGTCCAGGAGTTTGTCTGGTGCTGTCTCTAACTTTCCCTTCAGCTTGGGATGGAAGCGGACACCTCTCCTGCTCAAGGTTTCCCTCAGTTTCCCAGATACCTGCCAGTTGTGGTGGCGATGACCTTAACATTCCCAGCAGAGGTCTCCCATGGCTCTGAGTCGCTGCCCTGGCCTCCTCTCCACTCTCTTCCTTCCTTTGAAGAGTGAGTGCGAGGCTCTGTCTCAAAGAATAATGGCAATAAGGGAGCAGCCCTGGTCATATGCTTGGTGCCTGTCAGGAGAATCTGGAAGAAGACAGCAGGACAGGTGGCTGGCAGGTTTCTCCTTTCCTGTGCCTCTCTCCTGCTATAAATAGAAGCCAGGAGTTTGGAGGGGGAATCACCAGTGGCCAGGATCTAGCCTGGGATCATCTTCATGACTGCCACATTTGAACACCCTGTGGAGTAAATGGAGTGACCGTCCCTAACTGCGTCTCTGATCTATAGCCCTGGGATCCAGGTGAAGGGTCAGGGGAGGGATCTCTGAGGCCACTGAGGCACTAATGTAAAGGGGAATAGGCCGTTCTGGTTGTTGTTTTGTCGACTTGACACAAGCTGGAGTTCCCTGGGAAGAGGGGATCTCAAGTGAGAAAATGCCTCCCTCAGACTGGCTTCATGATTTATGTGGGAGCGCCCAGCCCACTGTGGGCAGTGCCACCCCCGGGCAGGGGTCCTGGGTGTATAAGAAAGCAGGCTGAGTAAGCCACCAAGGAGCAAATCAGTAAGCAGTGTTCCTCCACAGCCTCTGCACCAGTTCCTGCTTCCAGGTTCCTGCTTGAGCTCCTGCCCTGACTTCCCAGGATTGAGAGAAGCAAGCCAAATAAACCCTCCCTTCTCCGAGTTGCTTTTGGTCGTGCTCTTTATGGCAGCAATACAAACCCCAAGACATGGGCATAGTCCTGCCCTGTGTGGCACAAGGAGCCTCAGATCTGTAATCAAACAGAAAAGCAACCGTTGACCCCTCCTCCAGGCCATTTCTCCATCCGTGAGTAGTTAGGGCTGCAATCTGCCTGATTCCCGTGAGTTTAGCATCTACGGTATAGGGCTCTCTAGACGCCATTGTCGTTGAGGTTTTGATAATTATGCACCTTCAAAAGATGCCCAATGCAATTCTGATCATTCTCCTCAAAAAAAAAAAAAAGCCTCAGATTAAAAGCTTTCACCGGCTCTTTAGACTGCGGGCCTGCAATTACAGAGAAAGAACTGCATTTTAGCTTTCTGTTGAAATTAATAACAACGTCTCCCCGGTTGACTCTGCGAATAGTTAATGGAACAAACAGGATACTCCAGTACAATACGGGCTGGGAAGCCACCTGAGTGAAAGTCTGGGCTTCAAATGGGAAGATAATTCACGCGGCCCAAACCTGCACCGGGTGTCAGCGTGCAGCGCGTGTTTCTCCATAGCAGAGGTGGAGCTAGTTAACGAAGGAGTAGCCATACCTCAGTCAGTGGGTACCCGACGAAGACAACTATTTAGTAAGAGTCACCGAGGAGTCAAACGGTGAGCACTGAAAACTCCAGAGTGCTGAAAGCAGGTGGAGAGACGCGGATGAAAACAGCCTGTGCCGGCAGGCTGGGAACTCGACGCTGTCCTTGTGAGCTCAATGCCGCCAAAAGCGATGTATAGTGTCGATGCAGCCCACACCAAAATCCCAATGATGCCTTTTCTTGCAAAAATAGAAAGAGGGTAGGCTTATGGGTAGGGAGATGGCTGCTCTTCCGAGGACCGACATTGGGCTCCCAACACCCACATGGTAGGTCACAACCCTATGTAACGCCAGTCCCGGATGGTCTGACGCCCTCTTCTGGCTTCTTCGGGTACTGCCAGCCTGGGCTACAAAGTGAGACACTACCTCAAAAGGAAAAAGACAAAGAAAAAGGTGAAAGGAAGGAAAGAAGGTGAGAGAGGAAAGAGTTCACACACAGAAGACAACGAAGCCCGGAGGAAGCGGTGACAGATGGTGATGGGCCCAGAGTGGCCTTTGGTACAATGCAGACATGTCAGCACAAACGACACCCAGTCCTGTCTAAGCTGGGTATAAAAGAAACTGAAAGCCCATCTTTCTGGGGTTAAGAAAGATTAATTTGGGGCTGGAGAGATGGCTCAGTGGTTGAGAGCACTGGCTGCTTTTGCAGAGGACCAGGGTTTGGTTCCCAGCACCCACACAGAGGCTCACAACCATCTGTCTATACAGAACTCCAGTTTCAGGGGATCTGACACCCCTTTTTGGCCTCTGTGGGCACTGCACACACATGGTGCTCATACATGCAGGCAAACATACACACGAAATAAAGTGACAAAAATTAAAAAGCCAGGCACGGCGGTGCACGCCTTTAACTCAGGAAGCAGAAGCAGGCAGATGTCCGTGAATTCAAGGCCAGCCTGGTCCACATAGGGAGTTCCAGAACAGATAGGGACACACAGTGAAACCACATCTCAAAACAAAACAACAACAAACTAATTTGTAGACTGCAGGATGGACATTATTACATTCATAGATGTCAAAACATGGTTAAGAGCCAGCAGTCAGCTGAATGGAGACTATCTGATGACGTGTGGCAGAGCGGTCTCCTTGGGTTGTCCTGAGAGAATTTTTATTTCAAACTGGTACAAAGCAACGTGGAAAAGCTAAAAGGCAGGCGACCTACTTGTATGAGCTTAGATGAGTCACCCTCTGAGCCTGAGGGACACTAGCTCTTTCCTGGAGTGGCACGGTTGTGTCCACTGCTGTGTGCTTGGTGAGGGTGGACACCATTCCTCTTTACCCCCTTCCCAGAAGGCTCGTCTGCCCCCAGCCTTGCCCCAGAAGCAGCCATGTTGTGAACATTGGTGAGGCAGGAGGAGGAGAAGGACATTCCGAGGGACCAGACAGAACTGAGAAAAACATTCAGGGCCAGAGCCAGCCCTGCCAGGCAGTTTCCTGCATTCTGGGCCTCAGTTTCCCTTGCCACAAATGGGACCGTTTGGTGAGTCCCTTGAGCCAAAGACCAGCAAGAACAGGAATGCGTCCATTTGCTTTTATTGTGCTGTAATAAAATGCCACCGGCTGTCATACAGAGGGCAGAAACGTCAGCTAACAGCTCTGCAAGCTGGGGAGTCCGAGGCCAAGGAAGCAGCAAGTCCAGGCATCCTTGTCTCAAGGCGGCTCACCGGATGCTGTGTCTCCCAAAGGGCGGACGTCCTCTTCAGGATGGAGGCAGAATAGCCAAAGAGCAAAAAGGTCGAACTCACCTTTCAGTAATGGTATCAATCCCACCCAGGGGGGCAGAGGTCTCACGACCTTGTCCTACCTTGCAAACTGTCATGGCGGCGACTAAATGCCGTGTGGATTCTGTAAGAGGCAGACACCAATGCAGGTGCAAGGTGTAGCAAGGGTTCCTGTGGGTGGATGGGTGGGGTCAGCTGCCTGGCTAGGAACACCCCCAGGCACACCAGGGCTGCCAGGTCACCTCGGAGAGTTGGCAGCATCCACCCTGGCGATCCCAAAAAACTGGTGCCTTCCTTCCTACTTAGCCTCAGGCTCCTGGTGAGCAGAGCAGTCTGTGCCAGCTCCACTGGACAAAGAGTTCCTGTGACGGAATGCCTTCTGTCATCCCGCTGAAGCAGACGCTGGCAATGGGGTGTGGCTACGCCGTTTTAATGATAAGCCCCGGTGTGACCTCGTGCCCACAGTGAGTGGGTCACCCACATCATTCCACTCGTGTGGACCTATGGATGGAACTTGCTTGCCAGTGACATGTGGTGAACTGCCTCTGCTGAGGAGCTGGGGGGAAGAAGTCCTTATAGATATAACTACTGCTTGCCAAGGCGTGCATACCCTCGATGGCCCATTCAAACTAATGGTGTTTTGTCACTGAACAGAAACGGTAAGTTGGCTCTTGGTCACCATCCCCCCTCCTTTATGTGTAACAGTGTTTGCCTGCATTTATGTATATGCACCACATGCATGCAGTACCCAAAGAGACCAGAAGGGGGCACAGATTTCCCTTGGAACTGGAGTTACAGACAGTTGTGAGCTGCCCTGTGGGTGCTGAGACTCCAACCTGGGTCCTCTGGAAGAGCAGCCAATGCTCTTAGCCCCTGGACCATCTCTCCAGCCCCAAGCATGATGATTTCTGTTACAGAGTTTCTGTTTTATTGCCCTCGTAACTTCTGCCAACTCTAGCTTTTAAATAGCCATTCTGTTTAATTGTGATAAAAATATATAATATTGAATTATCATCTTGAGCATCTAAAAGGTACAGTTCCGTGGCACTGGCCACAGCCACAGCTGTGCAGTAACCATTACTGTACTTCTCCAAACAGGTACTCCATACTTGTTAGAACTGATGCTCTGTTTCCCATCCTCTTGTGACTGCTGTGCTGCTTCCTCTCCCTCTCTGAGCTGGCTGAACCACATGCCTCATTGCTCTACGTTGGGTCTGGATGTCCCTTAAATGCCCTCTAGCTTGGTTCCCACAGCAGTGCTACTGGGACGTGGTAGAACCTTTGAGGCGCCTGGTAGGAGGGGCCTTCAGATCACTGTGGGCGTGTCTTCAAAGAGGATTGGAAGACCCCAGCGCAGTCTGTCTAACATGAGGTGAGTGGCCTCACTCTAAGTACCAGAACGTGGATTTCACAACCGTGAGCCAGAGCAAACCTTTCCTCTCTCTCTTTAGTATTTAATGTTAGGAATGTGGATGCGGATGGATGTGGGCATGCATGGCACAGCACGCGTGTGGAAGTCAGAGCATAACGTACAGCAGTCTGTTCTCCCTTTTCACCATGCGGGACCCAGAGGTCCAAGGCAGGTCGCTGGGCTTGGGCCAAGCGCCTTATGCACGAAGTCAGCTCACTAGCCGACAAACAGAGAATTGTTGGAGACAGCCCATGGGTTCCCAAGTCCCATGCTATAACACGTACTCCTGAATGTCATCACTTTCCAAGACACAAGGAATTCAAAGAAAACGTAGTGGATGAGGAAATTGTGTTCACGAGGATTTGAAGGATTTGAAATTAATGTGGTAAGTTAGCTTCGAGATCCACTAGCAGAAAATTTTTATAAAATCTTATAAAAGTTTTATAAGAGAAATGAAATATTTCAAAATTGGGCTCGGGACTCTCTTTAGGAGAGTAGGAAGATTTGAAGTAAAGGGCGCTATAGGGAGACGTCAAAATTTATCTTTCAAAAAAAAAGGTAAGATCAAATCACAGTGTTAAGAAAACAGAACCAAAGGATTCAACTTCTCAGATAATTATAAAAATCTATTATCAAGCAACAGTCAAGAAGTTGTACAATGAACTGGAGAGATGGCTCAGAAGTTAAGAGTACTGGCTGCTCTTGCAGAGGACCCAGGTTTGATTCCCAGCACCCACAGGTCGGTTCACAACCATCTGTAACTCCAGCTCCAGGGAACCTGACGGCCTCTTCTGGCCTGTGTGGGTACTGCATGCACATAGTGTACAGACACACATGCATGCAAAACACCCATACACATAAAACTAAAAATTTCATTGTATAATAACGGCTTAAGAACAGAAAAAAAATTAATCACTGGAATAAAGCCTAGAGTCCTAGCATATGCCTAAATTGTATGGGTGCTATTGATAACAGTAATGCAGGAAAATGGGAAGAAATGACTTTCAGTGAGTATCTTTGAGGAAACTTGATGACAGCGGTGGCCGGAATGTAACAAACCTTGACTTTTTACAGGGATTATTTATGTGCAATGATCTAATCCAACTCTGTGAGACATGATCTATTGCCATCCCAGTTTTATATATGAAAAGAAGGAGGCCCCAAAAGCTTATTCAAACTTGCCAGAAGCCACATGGGCAGGGTAACCATCCCCAGGCCACACCTCACCTTCTTGCTGTGGATCCTTACTCTCTAAGAAGAGAATATGTGGGCTGGAGAGATGGCTCCGTGGTTAAGAGCTCGAGTTCCTCATGCAAAGGACCTGGGTTAGGTTCCTAGCATCTACATGGCCACTAACAACCATCTGTAAATGCAGTTCCATGGGGATATGACGCCCTCTCCTGGCTTCTATAGGCACTGCATGCATATGGTGCCCGTATCCAAGCAGGCAAAACACAGTACACATAAAATAATCTCTTTTCGAAGGTACAAAAAGGAAGCTGGGCGGTGGTGGTGCACGCCTTTAATCCCAGCACTCGGGAGACAGAGGCAGACGGATCTCTGTGAGTTCAAGGGCGGCCTGGTCTACAGAGTGAGTTCCAGGACAGATAGAGATACTACAAAGAAACCCTGTCTTGGAAAAACAAAAAGTATGAAAAAGAAAAGAATTTGGCTCAATTATTTAAATGTAAATGCTTTTTAAAACTCTACTAAAAATTAACAAAAATGGTATTAAAATGTCTATTTCAAAAGTAAGAAATGATCAACAGCAAGTAATTTACTAAAATTTCTTTTTGGGAAAAGATCTCTATGCTCTAACTTCTGAGCTCAGGTGATTTTCCCACTTCAGCCTCCTGAGTGGCTAGAACTGGGACTATGGGTGTGTACCACCGCACCCAGCTTGACAAGTGATATTTGAAATGCCATTTAAAAAATTAAAAAATGCTCTGGGCGTAGTAGCACATACCTTCAATACCAACACTTGGGAGACAGAGGCAGGCAGGTGTCTGTGAGTTTGAGAGCAACCTGGTCTACAGCGTGAGTTCCAGGACAGCCAGAGATACATAGTGAGACTCTGTCTTGAAAAAATAAAAAATAAAAATAATTCATTAAAAAACAATTTTAATTAAATAAAAATTAAGATTTTGCTACAAAGAAGAATTTGAAATTAAGCACTGAGCTCCTGGACTGACACCGTAAGTAGATGGTGTGACTCCAGCATTTGTGAGTTCACTGCACCCATGGTTACCCACTCAGGAGCTACACCAGATCAAGCCAGTCAGCACTGTAGCATGGATGGGAGGGGTGCTCAGAAGCTGAGGAGCCATTGGCAACTGACGGACACTGAGGCAGGGGAGCCTGGCTCAGGAGCGTGGCTGCTGGCAGGTTGCTCACGCTGTGGCGGAGGGCCCCGCATTCTCAAGTGTATGTTGGCAGCACCAACCGTGCCCAGTGGGTTATCAAAGGAGGAGGCGTGTTTGAGGGTTCTGGGGGAAGTGGCAGGGGAGATTTGGGGGTTGGTATGATTAAGACACGCTGTTTATATATGTGAAATTATCTAAGAGTAAATTTAAAACATTATTTTTTTAAAAAATGAAATTATGGACATCAAGAGGCCTTGGTACTGAGCACTGATAACATGGGGTCACTTAGACATGGTGAGTGACTGAAGGTATAGACACAGGGTCTCACCCAGGGACTCCAGCTGAGGCACATACACAAGAGAGTAAGCGCATATACTTCTCAGGAGATGCTTTTATATCATCTTTGTTCACACTAGCCAAAAAAACGGGCAACACCTACTTGTCTGTGGGGTGGAGGGTGGCTCCTGGTTAGAGACTCGCAGGGTCTTTTGAGGCTTGCTGGGATACCCTGTCTCAGGGAAGGTGATGGCAGCTTGGGAGTCAGAGTGCAGGCTGTGGGTGCAGCCGTGCATGAAGCCACGGAGCACCCAAAACGGGGGTGTGTTCTGAGGGCTGAAGAAAGAGAAATGGGTAAAAACGTGGACAGCATGCTGTGGAGCACTGAGGGAGAGGTGAGGGGGAGGAAAAGGAACAGCTTAGAACCCAACGGGGCCCTGGAGACAGGTTGAGGGCAGGGTAGGAGGCTATGGAAAGGAAGCCAAGCTGCATCCCCGCCCTAGGGAGGGTGGGCAGAGCATCTGGCCACTCACAGAAAACTTGATTATCTTAGGAGATAACAAAGCCCAGGGAGCAGGTAAAGTATCAACAGAGTGGTTGAAAGACCATTTTTAACCCATCGGGATTGAGCACATCATCGCAAATATTGTTTTACATTTATTTATTTGGGGGAGTGTCTGGGTGTAGGGTCGGTTCCACCATGTGGGCTCTGGGAATTGAACTCATCAGGTTTGGTGGCAAGCGCCTTTATATGCTGAACTATCTCACAGTCCAACTAAGCGTGTCTCTAGAAAGAAAAAAGATTTATTCGTTTTTATGTGCTTACGCATGCAGTACCCATTGATCCCAGAAGAGGGCGTCAGAACCTCTGAAACTGGAGTTACAGGCTTCTGTGAGTGTCAATGTGCGTGCCGGGAACTGATCCGGGCCCTCTACAGGAGCAACAAGTATTCTTAACCGCTGAGCCATCTCTCCAGCTTCCCCCCACCCCATCCCCAGACCCCAACTAAGCACCTCTTGAAGCTAACACAAAGGTCAGACGTGTTTTCAGTACAATACTGGAGGCAACAAGGAAAGAGTCTGTCGTGGGGAGTAGAGAGGCCTGCTCTTGGGAGCTGTGGAGCCATTTACCAGACACTGCAAAACTGTTAAATAGTGACTTTTTTTTAAAAATCAGATCGACTGCGTTGAGGGATGCTGAAGAATTGACAAGTCATCAGCTGTGGGCGTGTCTGTGAGGATGCTTTTAGAGACCACTGGCCTGTGGGTATCGAGGATGTGATGTTTGAACGGTGGTCTGATGGACAGCACTTAGGACCCGGGGACACACCGTTCACAGCGCGGCCTCTCCCGAGACGTCTCTGATGGCCTCGAGCCTCAGGACCAGACTGTGGTCAGACGTCACCCCTCCGGCTCCTCCTGCCCCAGGAGGTGCTTCGATGCTCAGGGGACTTGGGTGGGCTCAGGTTCCTCTGTATCATGACCCATAAGCCACCCACCTTGCTTCCCAGGGTGCCTCCTGGAGACTCCCCCCTTTAGTTCTCCGGCTGGCACCAAGTTCCAGCCCCAGCCACCGAAGCGCAGGTTTCTAATGGAAACCCTGAGCCCTTTACTTAGAGCCTCTCCGGTGGGCACCACTCTAATTATTCCATGGCCTAATTCCATTTATCTTTTACGGTCCATTATGTGCCCCTGACAGGCTGTGTCTTCCTCGGCAGGTACACAGCCTGCTCTAATGCACTCTGGGTGACGACAGCCGCGTAGACAGAGGGACTTGGCTGGCACCTAATTCTCCTCAACTATAATTTTATAAATGAACAAGGCAGACACATTTTCTGCTTTAAGATAAATATTTTTATGAATTGCCCCTCTGATACATTACATTATCAGTACATTATCCTTCATTCCTCCTGAGCCGAGAACAGCAACATATACACTCAAGAGTACATTTGGGTGATATTATTGAATATGCCGCTCTCAAAATCTGTTTGTATGGGGTGAGGGCGGAGGATAATTTTGTCTCATGAAAAGGAAAAGTTCTTTAAATGTTGTTTGGCTAGTTCTCTGTGAAAGTTATTATGGGGACTCTTTCTCTGACCAGGGTTTAGGGTCTGCTTTTTTAAAAGACATGGATTTACTGAGTGTCCCTTCCTGGACACACAGGAGAGGCCTGTAAAGCCAGGAGGGGAATCTTAATCCCTGTCAGAACCAAGTGTTATTTTCCTAAGACTCTCTCTCCCGTGACAGGGTCTCTCTGTGTAGCCAGGGTGGCCTTGAGCCTGCTAGAATCCGCCTGCCTTGGCTTCCCTAGTGCTGAGATTTCAGGCATGTACCACACCCAGCTCATTTTTCTGGGTTTATATTTTTGGGCTATTTTGGGCTATGCAAGTCTTATTTTTCAAAAACCGAATATGCTGTGTCTCAACACCCCGCGTCCCGTGGGTATTTTAACTTGTGGTTGTGGAGTGGGGGGGGGGGTTGGGGGTGGGGAGGGTGGGAGTGGGGTATGTTGGGGGCACTCAGTATGTTTGACCACCGAGCTTCCGATGCCACCCTTCTCTAACTGCTTTGAGCTGCAACGGTCAGTCCAAAGGTAACATACAGTGTGCTTTTCCATGGTTGTAAGCCAAAGGATGTACATTATCCAAACAAAATGTTCTCATCACTCCTTTATTCTATGTAGCTTTACTAGCCAGGGCAGATGTTCTTAGAAAATGCTGGAAGGTTGAAGCAGCCTGTTTTGTGGACTAACAAAATCTGTGATAAATTAAAGATTTGGAGCCAAAAAAAAAAAAAACAAAAAACAAGACTATACTAAATCCAAAGGGGTTTTTTGTTGTTGCTGCTGTTGTGAGAAATGACCCTCGCTGGTTTGAGATGTTATGCCAGCCATGTCCACTTACAGAAATGAAATTAACCATAATACCTTTAAAGACTAATTAGGGCTGAATGTACGGAGAACATTAAATAACCTGACCAAGCGCCGAGGACGCTGAGGCTGCTGGGAGGGAAGAAGCAACTGTCGGCCGCGCGCCGCATCTTAGGCTCCCTCGTGAGTGTTTTACCTTTGCCGCAAATGAAAACATTTAAATTTCTTTAAAATTACATTTGACTTAATTACACCCAGGCCCTGATACTGCTAGCCCCCCAGTTTTGCCTGCTTTTCGAGGATGGAGGCGGCAGGCTCCTCGCCCCATAAAGACTTGTTTTTCTCCCGGACGCTCGCTATGTGCAGAATGTTAATAGCCGGCTGAACGTGAATAGCTCTGTGGCTCCACTTGAAATATAGAAAAATGGCCCGGACATTAAAAAAGATAAAAGCGAAAAGGGCAGTAATGAATTTAGAGGAAAATGAACATTAATGGCACTAGCATTACTCGTGTTCCCACACAGCAGATTATTGGAAATCTGTCAAGCACACCAAATTATCTACTCGTCGGCTGCTGCGGGGCTCTCCACAGCCATCCAAAACCAGCAAAAGCAAGACAATTTAAGCTAATTTTACTATTTATAACAATAGAACAGGCCATTAAGATAAATTAATGTCATTATCAAGTTTCTATGAAAATGACAAATACCACTATCTGGAGCAACTCAGGGGTTGTTGACTATAATGAAACCCACCACACAGGTACTAAAGACAGACACTCCACGTAATTATATTCTAGTAGCCTGTTTGTTTCCTGACCATTCATTTGCTTTCTCCACAATTAGTTCTGTACACAATATGGTAGTAACTAAACAGTCAACACCACGCAGCATTAGGGCCTAATTGAGCCATTAGGATGCGGTTTCCAGTCTTTTCTTTCCTGAAGGGGGCTGGGAGTAAACAGAGCGGAGGGAAAGTGGCCTGGATCATCTTAATTTAAAGGAGATACAAACAGGATAATCAGTCAGACAGGTGAAGGGCCCTGCATAGAACAGGCCGAATCTGCTGGTGCTCACAAACTCCACAGTGCGGTCCCCCGCTCTACCCCCCCTCCCAGGGAGCTGTCACACCAGGATGACCCAGCGGCAGCAATGTGGGCTGGAACAGAGCCACCCAGAGGTGCCAAGAATTCTCATTGAGAGTTGGACCTGGCAGTCCTGCCAGCGGGGACAGTGCTGAGTCACTTCGAGTTTTGCTATGAGCTCAGATCTGCAGTGGGACTGTTGTCATCTGTGATCTCTGACCTTAGGCACAGGATACTGCGAGATTATTCCGGACAGTCTCCGGACTGTCCGCAGCACAGGTTGGCTCTTCCTAAACCAGAGATCAGTGGGAAAGAATTGTCCCTGGCCATCCAGGGAGAGGTTGGTGGAGCAGAATCACAGTACTTAGGCATGGCCATGAGTAGCCATGTGTGTCAATCACAGTCCACACTGGGGGAGGGGGGATGCTGTACTGATAAGGGTCAGGGCTGATGAAGCCTCTTGGGGTGAGGGGCGGGACACACCGGGCCTCCCCTGCACACCAGTGCAGCTGCCAGGGCCACTTTGCCCTCCATTCTGGGGCATGTGAGCAGCGGCTCTTGCAGACCTTTCCAGTTGTCTGCCAGTCCCTCTCACCCACCCTGGCTCTCCATCAGCTGAACCAACAGTGCTGGTGTTGATTCAGACAGCTGTGGCTCTCAGGAGATGGGAAGTGTGGCACATAGATCAGATGTCCCAGGATCTCAGATCATGAAGGAGTTCACACAGAGAAATACCAGTAAGAGGAAGGAAGAAAAATAAAACAAAATGAATAGAGCCAGTGCAGCAGGGCCCAGCACTCACGTGAGGTATGTCGGAAGCCACATCGTGCGAGACCTAGGAGTGGCAGCCACTGTATTTATCATGCAACGTCTTGCCAGGGCTTGAGAAATGCATCTTCAGCGGGGACTTTGAAGATGAGCTCTATCTGCAGATGGCTCAGGAGGAGAGAACCAAGGACAAGATTGTAAGGGGCCAGACTCCTTTGCCTGGCTCCTGCACACAGATGTGTGTGTGTGCGCACATGTGTGTGCAGCGTGCATGCGTGTGTGTGTGTGTGTGTGTGTGTGTGCATGCACGTGTGCATCTGTGTGTTTGCGTGTGCGTGTCTGTGTGTGTGTGCATGTGCATGCATGTGTGCGTGTGTGCATGCATACATGTGTGCATCTGTGTGTGTGCGTGTCTGTGTGTGTGTGTGTGTGTGTGTGTGTGTGCACGCGTGTGTATGTGTACAGCTCCAGCTCTCTCCCCAGGAAGGTCTCTTGCCCTTCTACATCCAATACCTGCTAACCATCATCGTGGTAGACCCATTCACAACTGGAACTTGCAAAACCAGGGCTCTTCTAAGACAAAGCAAGCCCTGCCGCCTCTGTGACCCTGAAGAAGGGGTTAGGTGGCTGTCAGTACTTCCTCAAGTTCACATTGCAGACCTCCAGCTCTTTCCCAGGGCATCCAACTCCCTTTCTCTGCCTTAAAGGGCCGGCACCGGACCATTAGCCCCAGAATGGCTACAGCCACACCTGCTCTTTGAAGGCAAGGGAGATTGTTTACTTTGTTCTTATGTTCTGGGCACCAAGGGCAGGATAACCAAGGGCCAGGTGTGTGAGCGTTCGTCATCCTTCTCTCCTATTAGCACGTGCTTATTGTACAAAACAATGGCTTTGGTTGTGGCATTTTTACATGTGAATACCATATTCTTGGATGGTATTCAAGCTCCCGCTACTCTGGCTACTGCACCCTCTGTCTGATCCCTCTCTTCCTCCTGAATCATCCCAATTCTCCTTTCACAGCTGTCCTGCTTTTTTTTGCTTTCTGTGTCTCTGGCCAAAAGCGACTTGGGGAGTAAAAGATGTATTTGACTTACACTTTCATGTCAGTCCATCGTTGAAGGAAGTCAAGCAGGAACTGAAGCAGAAACCATGGAGGAATGCTACTGATTGGCTTTCTCAGCCTCCTTTCTTACGTAGCCCAGGCCCACTAGCCCACAGTGGGCTTGGCCATCCTAAGTCAACTAGCGATTAAGAAAATGCCCCACAGATATGCCCACAGGGCAATTTGACTGAGGAAGTCCCTCAGCTGTACTCCCTCAGATTACCAGTTGACAGCTGAAGCCAACTAGGGAATGTATTTTATATTTATATCTTATATTCTATATTTTATATTTTACGTATGAAAGAAAACATCTCCATCTTTCTGTTTAGTTTAATTTGCTTTACACACTGATCCCCAGTTTCACCATTTTCCTGCAAATGACATCATTTCATTCGCCTTCGTGGCCAAATAAAACTCCACTGTGTGTATTTCTTTGTCCGGTGACCTGTCGACGCGCTCCTGGGCGGCTCCATATCCTGGCTGATGTGAATAAACACGGGTGCTCACGTGTCTCTGATACGCTGACTCGGATTCCTTCAGGTATGTATCTAAGAGTAACATATCTGGGTTATAGGAGGGTTCTATTTTTAGTTTTCTGGGGGGTCCCCATACTGGTTTAGGGTGCTGGCTTTCTGATGGAGGTGACTTGAAGAGTAAATGTTTAGCACATAGCCACAAGCCGGGGAGTACAAGGGGGAGGGGGGGAAGGACTCCTGAGAACAAGCTATCTGCAAAGAGATCCTGCTCAGAGCTAAGGTCCCTAAGGAGACACATTACTTCTGCTTCTTCTACGCTCTAGGGTGCTCCAGGGTGCTCGGGGCCTGGCCATGCAGGCTCCATCCCACTTCAAAGTTTCCTGGCCATGTGCCCATTCAGATGGGTGTCATCCAATTAGTAAGTTTACTTATTACTAGTGGGTTTTAAAGACATGGTTTCTGAGCATATTAGACAGTAAAGTAATTATATCCACCTGCTGAATGATGTTCAGCAGTGGCAGCAGCTCCAGAGTTCAGAGCACTCCATCGAAGAGACAGATTGTTCTCCGCTTCCCCAAGGGGTGGGCCGCTTTATTGTATCCGCTCCCCTCTGAGGCTGCCACATGACCCAAAGGTGAGAAGTCCGGGGAACAGCCTGGAAGACACAGCTCACATGGTGTGCAGGAACACCCCGCGGTGACGTGCTGTCTTTGTGTCCTGCGGGGTCAGCAGCCTGCCTGGGCCTCCCGGCTGTCCCAAGAATCTCGGCGTTACCTTGTGCTGTGCTGAGACTATTCGGCCCGTTTAGTTAGACCTGATGGCAGGCTCTGGGTCAAGTGTATTTTCCGTTCGTGCTTCCCCTGTGAGGCAGGTTTCCTTACGAGAGAAAATGAAGCTGAGACAAGCGTATAACCGTGTTCGTGCCTGGCATGGCTAGTGGATACAGAGCTGTCAGAATTCAGGGCGCCTGTCTGAGAGGGTCTGCGCTTTGCTCCCAGGGGGCATTTCCTCCCTTGGGCTCCTCCACCAGCAAGTTCAAGTTTCCTGGCTCCATCTTCTCCTGCCCTTCACCTTACCCCAGTTTTATAAATTGCTGAGCCCCAGCTGGGTGTTGGTGGCGCCCACCTTTAATCCCGGCACTTGGGAGGCAGAGGCAGGCAGATAACTGTGAGTTCAAGGCCAGCCTGGTCTACAGAGTGAGTTCCAGGACAGCCAGAGTTACAACAGGGAAACCCTGTCTCATAAAAAAAAAAAAAAATGCTGAGCCTCAGCTTCCTCATCCATGAAATGGGGGCGTCAGCCCCATCTGATCATTATGAATGTTAAGACAAAATATTTTCCACTCTCAGAGGCTCTTTGACCCTCTCTGGTTGATTTCAAAGCTTCTAGTGCCATGCTAGCAGATTACTGACTGTGACAACCTCATTCTGCAAAAATCACACTGGCTTTTACAGATCTTTACGGAGAGGAAATAGGCTAATGTACTGTTTCCCCGCATGTGCCCGTGCCCAATCCTTCTCTAATGGGCTCAAATTGCAGTTTTAAAACCTAAACCATGAACTTAAACCCTCCCGCAGACATGCGCAGGGGCGGTGTCCCCTCTTCTTATGTTCCCAGAGAAAATGAAAGCGGAGAAAAACATCTAGCCTTCCCTGCCTCCTCCACCGAGGGAGCGCCTCCTGAAGGGGCGTGTCGGGGACGTTTTAGGAGACCCTTCTGATGTCAGGATGGGTTAGAGCTTCCAGCGTGGATTGATCTCTTCGTGACACTGTTCCTCTGAAATCTTCCTGCCTTGAGAAGGGCAAGACAGAGCCTTAGAGTCTCCCCAAGGATCAGGGCCCATCAGGGCCACGGGTCAGGGCCCACGGGTCAGGGGCCTGCAAGCCACTGACCTGCATCACCTTCATACCTAAGCCGGCCTCACCTTCTGAACGCCGCTGCTCTATTTCCAGTTAGGCCCTCCGTGTGGCTTGGATTATTGTGAGTCGGTTTTACCTTTCATAAATACTTTCTAGCCAAGAACTGGTAAAGCAGCAGTCGACACCTCCCATTTCCCTGGAGAGCTATAGAGTTCTGTAAGACAGACATGCTCCATACTAGGACTGAGGGACTGGACTCAGGCTTAGTCATTGACTTGCCAGGCCCACATAATTGGCGATTGGCAGGACAAGACAGTAGCTAGGCCACATCAAAGAGATTCTGGCCCTTCCTTTAGCTGGACTGGCCTGCCAAGTGAGTGCCGAGGACACCCCCCCCCCCCCCCCCGTGACAAAGCGTGGCTAAGGGATTCACCGTGGAGATGATGTGGATGATGGTCTCGGAGACGCTAAAGTAAGACTTTCCTCTTAAAAACAGTTATTTTTAGATTTATGTGTGTATGTGTGTGTGAGTGCAATTTGGTGCACATGTCCGTATGAACGCATGTGCACCTCTGTGTGCAGGTGTCGGTAGAGACCAGAAGACGACTTTGAATCCCTTGGGGCTGGAGGTATGCTGGGGTGGGAGCCACCCAATGTGGGTGCTGGGATCAGAACTCCACCCCCTGTGACTGAGCAGCGAGCTCTCTTGATCACCGAGCTATCTCTCCAGCCCCAAAACTTTCCTCTTTGCAAGTTGATTATCTCAGCTACTGTGTTACAGCAATGGCAAGCTGCTCTCTGGCACTGGACTGTAGTCTCCATGGAGACAGGAATAACATCGACTTTCCTCATTATTTACTCCACAGCATGAGTTCCCTGGCACAAAAGAGTGTTTAGTTAAAAGTGTGCAGAGCAGGGCTGGAGAGATAGGTGGCTCAGCAGTTAGAGCACTGGCTGCTCTTCCAGAGGACCTGAGTTCAATTCCCAGCAACCACATGGTGGCTCACAACCATCTATAGTGGGGTCTGATGCCCTCTTCTGGCATAAGGTGAACATGCAGACAGAGTACTCATAAATATAACTAAATAATTCTTTTTTAAAAAAAATGTGCAGAGTGAATTAACGAATTGTTGAAGAGGTAAAAATCCCTAATAGGTCTCACCTAGAGCCATGGATGGGGTGTGGGCACCTTCCCTGGTACTTTTTAAAAAATATTTATATGTATGAATGTTTTGCCTGCATGTATGTATACGCCCCATGTGCATGCATAGTCAAAAGAGGCCATCAGATCCCCTGGAACTGGAGTTACAAATGGTTGGAGCCACCATGTGTGGGTGCTGGGAATTGAACCCAGGTCCTCTGCAGGAGAGCACGTACCCAACCAATAACCTGAGCCATCTCTCCAGCCGCTTCCTGGTATTTTGAGCATTACCTTGAGGCTGGGTCCGCAAATGATCTCCCAGTGCTCCTGTGGCCGGTAGAACTTTCCAGAATAGGCCTGGCCACACTTGAGATGGGTCTGTGAAGTTTACTGTCTAAGGGTGGAAGCGAGCACACTTGGCTCCTATCAAAGCCTCTGAACAGGCTCCAGCTGGAACTAGAGTCAATGCCTATGGCCCTCGTCCTTGCAAGGCCACTTCTAAATCTTAGCACGGATTTTCTAAATACATGCTTTTGAGGTCATCCAAGTCCCACATGAGTCAGGTTTCTGTTACCATAACAACGGCCTGGGTGTTATAAGAAGGGATTTTGTCTTCTGGCTCACAGTTTCAATGGTTTCCATTCATGGTTAGTAGATCCTTTTGTTTGGAGACTGTGGAAAGAGGCACACCATGGTGGAGAGAGAGCCTGCAAGAGAAAAACCACCCACCTCATAGCCAGGGAGTGAAAACGAGAGGAAGAGAGGGGCTGGAGAGCTGGTGCGTAAGAGCACTTGTTGCTCTTACAGAGGACCCAGGTTCGGTTCCCAGCACCCACATGGCGGCTCACAACCATCTATAACTCCAGGTCCAGGGGATCCAATGTCTCTTCTCACCCCGTAAGCACTGCACGCAGGAGAGAGTAAAGGGCATGCATGTGCCCTTCAGGGACGCACAGACACCTAAGATCGCCACACGATGGTCTACTCCAAGAGGTTCCATCCCCAGCCCCCCAGTCACCTGGAGGAGACTTTCATCCAAGTACTAAACAGGCCCGACCCGGCTTAGCTTCCGACAAGAAGCTTCAGACAAGCTTCAGACAAGATCTGGCACGTTCAGGGTGGTATGGCCGTAGACAAGGGAGCCTTTCTCAACCACAGTGACACCCAACCAACATCGTGGAATGAGATGACGCACATATCTCCCCCTTAGCTCATTTATTAAATTAATGTATGGTTTGGGGCTGGAGAGATGGCTCAGAGGTTAAGAACACTTGCTGTCCTTGCAGAGGGAGCTGGGTTCAGTACCAGCGCCCACACGGTAGCTCATGTAACCATCTGTAACTCCAGTTCCAGGGGATCTGATGCCCTCTTCTGCCCTCAGTGGGCACTGCACATGCGTGGTGCACATACATACGCGCAGGAAAAAAACATAGACATAAAATAGAAATAAATAAACCGGAAAAGTTAAAAGAAAATAAGGAATTGCATGTTTGCCACCTTCCTGCCTTTCCCAGACCGCTGAGTTGGAAGAGCATCTCCAGCAGACACGCTGGCGGTGCCCAGAGGGCAGTGCAGGCCCTACGGTGGCGACTGGGGCTGGCCCATCATCTAAGTTTAGTCAAATATTCACTGGAAGGCCAGCAGTATAGTTTAGTTGTGCTTTGGCCCCATCTAAAGCCGTGTGCAATGTGGAAGACGTAGGTTGTAGCAAATGGATGTTGCTCTTCGGGGCTTGGTTCAGTTGCCCGAGGTTGTTTCAGCTCAAGGTCGCCAGCACCATGAGCAAAGCCCTCACCTTTATAAGTCATGCAATGGCATCTTTGCCCTGGCAACAGCAAACAGGCCAATTCAACCTGTCAGCAGAATTCACCCAGGCCTGAGGCGATGACTTCAGGGAACCCGTGCTCGTGCTCGGGTCTCACCAGGGAGCAAGCGCACCGAGATCAAAAGCAAACAGATAGCACTGAAGCCGGGTGCTTCCCCGTGCTGGTCAGGAGCCAGGTCTGGGCTACATGCTGCGGTACCCGCCTGGCTTTGAACAAGTTTCCTTGCCCCTCTAGGCTTGGCTTGTCTCATGGGGACCAGGAATACCTGATAATCCCAAATTCCATTCCAAGTCTTAAAACGGATGTACTGGATTTTCTCGTTGAGTCTCAAATCTACTCAATGAACATCTGATTAGCTTGGATTTTAATCATTACAGGGTAATATGGGAGAAGGGCTCCCTCTCCCCAGAAATGCCACCCACAGAAGAGGAGAATGGGTCTGTCTGTAGCCCCTTGGCTCTTCAATACGAATTTACAAGGCACAGCAGGAGTTGGTGCCTACGGGCCATCCTGTCCTCTTCTCTTTCATGGAGCATGCCCGTTCTGATTCTCCAACAAGGAACAACGTCAAGTCGCAGGCCACGCCATTTCTGTTTACCTGGATTTTCCAATTGCTTTTGGGTCCAGCTTATCCGATAAATTGGGATTTTGTAATCCAGCTAATGGTTGCAACAAATTGTGACTTACTGTGATTTTTAAAGGCTACGGTCCAGAGCAGTTGAATTCTGTCACGATTACAGCTTACCATGTTAACTACCATGGGAGTTCACAGTAGGCACTTCAAGCATCTCAAGGGAGGGCGAGGGAAGGCCTGGGAGCTGGCGCTCATGCTGCCCCTCGGCCCACGAAGCCTTCTACTCCCTCTGCTGTGAACTAGGGCTGAAAACTGACCCAGGAGAGACTTCCTTTGTTCCTCAGCTTCTGGCCATCACCGATGTGTTTCAATATCTGTCACCAAGCTTCAGCTAATTATATCCCAAAATAACAGTGACTTTGGGGTGTTACATTTTCTGGGAGTATTCTCTCTGTGCAGTGGCCATTTCTGCCTGTGCAGAGAGATGAGACTGCAGGCATCAAGGTTTGGCTTGGGGTGAGAAACTGAGAGAGGAAGCCTACCAAAAGAGAGCTGTCTTCCAGTCCGGAGGGAGGGTTCCTCTCATTTCAGGACACTGGGAAAGACAAACTGCCTCAGGCTGCCGTGGAAATGGAGAAGGTTATAGTTCTCCGGCTGTGGAGAGGCACGACACAGTGTAAGGGAAAATGGGCATTATTTCTTTTCTAATCAGTATCATGAGGCGTTTTACAAATTAACCACTTTCCTCCAACACTTACCATATTGAGTGGCTCTGGGTACAGCCATCAGGGCGGACTCCGCCATCTGCATTTAGAAAATTGCCTATACATTTATTAAAGTGAAATTCACCCATTAATTAATGCCGTTCTCCCTGAAGACTCTCGTTAGCACATTGAGCTAATTGCTGAAACTGCAGGCCCAAGGGTTGGTGCTGGTGTCTGTGTGTGTGTGTGTGTGTGTGTGTGTGTGTGTGTGTGTCTTTTTTTTTCTATTAGCAGGGATATTCGCTTTTTTTCTCTACTAGCAGTAAAATTCACTCCAGCTTTGCCCTTTGTGTGATTTACAAAGAGATATGACGGAATGAGAATAACCCTTGGGAGCAGGATCTGAGTCGACTTTCAGAGGACTTTCCCTTCTCTGTGAGGTACAGACACGTTATTGCAACACAAACTCCTTGCAGGAGGCGAGAAGCCCAAGTATCTAGCAGCTCCGTAGTCTGCGTCTCTCCGAGGCTGGGTGGGAAGCCAGTTTTGGAAGGGACTACAAGGACAGTGTGTTCTGTCACAGGTTCTCTCTCCCCTTCCCCTCCTATCATCCACGCCTCTCACACCCTTTTCAAAAAACGGACAACAAAGGGGATCAAAGCAGATCAAAGGGGTTAGGTGTGTTTCTATCAGTGGAAGGCAGGAACCATCCAGAGGAAGGCATGGGGGGGTAGCACTCAGGGGAGAGGGAGTCTTCCACTGGGGTGACAGCTGTGGTACAGACTCACCTTGTGCCTTCCTGCTGGCCTCAGTCCTTAGTGTTTCAAAGAAAATCTTTATTTACTCTAGCAGGCTGGAGGCCCTGGGTTCAAGCTCCAGCACCAACAAAATCTGAAACTACAGACACTGGCTGGTTAGGCAAGATTGAGATGAATCTTATCTCTTACACATCACACATGCTGTGTGGGGTCGTATTTCCAAGCACATTGCTTACTTGGCATGTTGCCCTGCCCCCACTCCCCACTGGATCCCTGGGAAGATGTCAGGGGGTACTGGGATAAGTAACAACCCCACCCCCCAACATCCATGTTCCAATCCAGGAGCTTTAAATGTCTATGTCACTTCATAGAGCAACAAGGACTTTGCAGATGTGACAAAGTGGGGATTGGAGACGGGAATGTGTTCTGAATTATCCACGAGGCCTCGACAGTTACCTGTGACCTCAGAAGAGCGAGGCAGAGCACAATTAAACCAGATGTGGCGACAGAAACTCTGGAGCCCACTTCCATCCTCGGCAGGAGATGGAGTTTCCCCTACAGGCTCCAGGAAAATAACTTTGAATTTCTGGCCGCCAGAACTGTAGGAAAACAAGAGTGTGAGGTTCACAGCTGTTCGGGTTGTACGGCTTTGTTGTCGGAACAACACAAATGAATCCGCTAGGTCCCCTTGATTGGGCAGGAGAGGGGCTCTGCATTGCCCTAAACCACCCACGCCAAACCTGGAAGACACCACGAGAGAGCTGCTGGACTTGAGGCTGGCTGTAAGATGCGGACATTCACCATGGAGACAGGATTGCATCCACCTAACTGGGTGGTGCTGGCAATTTGACTCTGTGGAGTTAAAGCTTGCCTCGTCTCCCCGCCTTTAAAGTGGTACACGTGCACGATGCTCAGCGGGTAACTGGGGAGGGTGAAATGAGATCCTGGCCATCACACCTCCTGCACACGGCTAACGCAGTGTACACGAGTCTCAAGGTCACGCCTCAGATGGCCTTCCTTTTAATGCCGGAGGAATGGTATCCGCTGCGCCTCCAGAGTCTGCCCGGCCCAGCTGATAAATATTAGGTAAATGAGATTCACTAGGGATTAAACCTGAGTCTGAGTATGAAATTAATTTATATCCCAAGGTAATTTGACACAATGTTTTTAATGTGTGCACATTTTGACTGTGCTGGCTCAAAGGGCTCTGCCTCCCGTCCCTGAGGACAAAAACACTACACACAAAGGGTAATTTCATTGCAACAGAAGCACACAGGAATAATACAGCCTCATTGTAAATGATATACATACAGGCAAATATAGCCCCTGTTTCTTGGAGATTTCTTGTAATTCTGTTTCTACTCTCTGACAATGTATCTGAAAATTAATTTTGCAATAATGTCAGGAATATTCAACAATACCTATACCTTCCTGGCTTCAAATAAGTGTGAGATTTATCGCCGTGTTATTTCCTCTCTTTCCCCTGCCTGAGGGAATGCTTTGTTGAAATTATCTCAATGTCTGGGCTCACCTTAGAGATACTTGTTTTGATGTGTGCGGGTGTTTTGCCTGCATGAATGTGGGAGGTGCCCACGGAGGCCAGAAGAGGGCGCTGAATCCCCTGGAACTGAGACTAGAGTTACAAATGGATGGCTGTAAGCCACCATGTAGGTGCTGGGAACGAAACCCAGGTCCTCTGCAAGAGCAGCCAGCGCTCTTATCCACTGGGCCGTCCGCTCTCCAGCCCTGCGTAGGTAGTCTAATTTCCTTCAAGGCATTCAATGTCCCTTTCCTCGCCACTTAAAAACTAATATTTTGGGCTGGAAAGATGGCTCAGCTGTTAAAGGCTAGGCTCACAACCAAAAATATAAGAGTCCGGTTCCCAGAGCAGCTGTCTCTCCAGCCATTAAATAAAGGGGAGGGGGAGGAGGCTGGAGAGATGGCTCAGCGGTTAAGAGCACTGGCTGCTCTCCCAAAGGTCCCAGGTACAATTCCCAACACCCGCATGGCAGCTCACAACTCTCTGTAACTCCAGTTCCAGTGGATCTGACACCTTCACACCAATGCACATAATATAAAATTAAATAAATTATATTTAAAAAAAAGAACTAGCATATTTTCTCTGTTGTTCTGGTTGCTTTGTTTCTTGTGTTTGTTGAGATCAGGGTCACCAGCACTGGCCTGGGACTCACTGGAGTGCCCCTGCCTCAGACTTCTGAGTGCTGCCATTACAGGGGGGGTGACACTGCGCTCAGTTTTCTCTGGGTTTTTATTTCATCGTTTCCCGTAGTTTCTATATTTTTTGTTCTCTCCGATTCACTGACTTGTTTTCAACTCAATGACGCTGATGTCTTCTTACTGTTTTGAACAGGGGAATCCATTCATCTTGGTATTTGTGTCATTTTACAAATCGCTGTGTATTGCTGACACAGTCAATCCTAAAGAGCCTTTGATGGGTCTTAGGAGAGGGCTCTCCTTCTTATGCCATGGGCAACAGAAACTTGGGCGCCTTGAGGCTTCTCCATCAGTCTGGTTCCATAAAGCTTCCATGTTTCCTGTACTTTGTCTGCCCCAGGGCTCCCAGGTTGGAGGCTTTGACCGAAACATGCGGATGCTAAGATGGATGGAGCCTGCAGGAAGGCGGTGATGTCACTGAGGGTGCCATCTTCAGAAGGGATTCCAGTTGTTCTTGTGGGACCCTGGTTAGTTCTCTGGTGACGTTTTTATAAATAGGCAGAGCTGGCCCCTCGCAACACCCTGGCTTCCTGTGTTACCGTGTGATTTCCCCTTCTCCCACAGACTGCCATCGCGATGCCATGAGGAGATGCAGCCCAGGGGACCCTTGAAGGCCTGACGTCATGCTTTTTGGAGTTGTCACCTCCAAAAACAGTGAGTTATTTTCTTTATACGTCACTTGGCCTCAGAGTCCTGCAGTCTCCCCTCCAGCGAATGCTACAGTGTGCCAAAAGGCAGACAAGATGGGCGTGGGCAGCGGCAGAGCTAGCATGGACTCGTGGGACATTTTTCATTCAAACCAGCACAGCGTCACACAGTAACACCACACGCACACCAAGTCCACGCGGTTACAGTTGTCAAGTCAGGGCAGTTCCTGTGCCTGATATAAGGAGATACGGTTGTGTGTCACGTTGACAAGGGGTAGGCCTGTGGTGGCTATCCTCGGTTGTCAACTTGACCACATCTGGAATTAACTAGAACCCAGGGATTTTTTTTTTCTTAATTAAATCATTCAAAATGGGAGGACCCACTTCTAATCCTGATCTCTGAGGTGGGAAGATCCACCTTTCATCTGGGCCACGCCTTCTGCTGGCAGCCTAGATAAAAGGCATAGAAGGAAGCTTGCTCTCTGTTTGCTCTGCACTGTTGCTATCAAGTCCCTTCCTTCCTCCACTGGCGTTAGAGCTGGATCCTTCGGGACTCCAGCGCATACTGAAGACCAGCCGAGATAGCCAGCCTCCTGGACTAAACAACTACTGGATTCTTGGAACTTCCGTTGGTAGATAGCCATTTTTGGACTGGCTGGGTCACAGCCCATAAGCCGTTCTAATAAACCCCATAAATAATCATACACACACACACACACACACACACAAATAATTAAATATATATAATATATATTCATTCTATAAGTTCTGTTCCCCTAGAGAACTCTGACTAATACATAAACATGACAATTTGCTGGCTGAAAGCCACAAAGGTCACCATCATAATTATAGTTTCCAAAAGATAACACAGTGGGCATGGTGACGCACACGTTTAATTCCAGTTCTGGAGAGACAGAGGCAGGTCAGCCAGGGCTAAATAGTGAGACCCTGTCTCAAACAAACAAAATCCCTATGGTCTGGGACAATAATTGGATAGTGGGTGGTAGCAGGGTGGCATTTTTATTTAAAAAAATTTTTTTGGACAGCTGTATGGCGATCTTCTTAGTCTGGTACATAGCAGAAAGGCACCCATTTTCTCAAGGAAGGTTGGCCCAGAAGATTGTTTTTGGACAAGTTGAGCTGATTCTGCCACACTTCTGCCTTGTAGAGCAGCCAGCTGGCTGGTAGAGGTGAGGGTTGCTTGGGAAGCTCAGGGTTCCCTGATAATCAGCACTGTGCCCTTCATTTAAAAGCAGAAACGTCTATTGGGCACGGAGGGTTTCTCAAATCCGGTAGCAGAGAAGTAAGTCCCTGAAGAAAAGGGGAGAAGGGTGGGGCATTAATGACTTGGTGGAGGAATGTCCTTCAAACATCGTATGGCTCCGTCTTTGAAGAGGCTCAGGATTCAGGTCCTGCCCAGTGTCTACAGCGGCTTCTAAGGTCAAAGGCAAGGAGATGGGTGGTCACTGCGGGCTTCAGGACGACTCTTCAACAGTGACACCTTGTGGCCGCCATCGGGAACTGCAGGACTGGCACTTAGGTGGGGTCCAGTGGGCATCAAGGATTCTTTCTTAAGCAACTGGGCGGCAGGGAGGAGAGTTGGAAGGGAATTTTAAGAGGACGTATTCACAGTTATGAGCGCTCTACCAATTCACATGAAGAAAGAATATGACAAGAGGTGTAACCATTGTTTTACAACGTGCTTGTAAAACAAGCCCGACTATTGACAACTAAATCAGACGAGTTGTTAAAAATCTATTAACATTCCAAAGACTCAAACTGCTCAGAATATTGCGTCAGTTTTAAAAGCAGAATATAAAAGTGTACATAAATGTGACCCATTTTGTTCTCTTTGTCAAAATGAGGAACCAGAAACAGCTATGACCACGAGGCTGATCAGAGCTGCTCTCTTGGCGTTGGGTGAGGGTGGCTTGCCAGCTATGTCTGGTCTGGGCTCTTTTTGATGTCCTCCCGTGGTCTCCATCCTGAAGAGGAGTCTTCTGTAGTGAGCATGCCTTCTGCGAGGCGGTGCCTGTGTACTGCCAGCTTCTGGCCCCTCACAGGTAAGCAGCACACTGCTGCGTGGATATACCCAGAGCACAGAGAACCCTGAGACCCTGCAGCTCGTGAATTCAGTTTTTTAAATTTTATTTTGCCTGTTTTTTTGAAACAGGGTCTTACTATGTAGCCCAGATTGGCCTTGAACTCATGATATAAGACACCATGCCAGTTTATTCTCTGTTGAAACTACAGAGTGTTTTTGGTGTTGATGTTGCATGCACTCACATATCCAGAGGAGGTGGGATAGAGTCCACCTCCTCAGTAAAGAACAGAGTCTCCTATCTTTGCTGAGCGCTCTGCTAGGTGGAGTGTATAGCCGGGTGGGGGCCCGGGAGTTATAATGAAAAGAGAGATGAGCTGCATAGATGGGACCAGCTCTACTGACAGCCAGAGAGAAGTCCCCAGGGAGACGCCCCGTAGGACAGGCCTTCTTTTGTCGGCCTTGGGTATGGGTCTGAAGAACAAGTCCCCCGCTCACCTGTCTTCCTGGGTGTCCTGGCTGGGTTCTGTTCCAGTGTTTCTCACTGAATAATCAGTGCTAGAGTTTATGCCTCTCTACTGGAGGGAAGACGGACTGCCCAGACCTGTGCCCTGGGAGGCCAGGACTGTGACCAGCGGCTGGCTCTATGCTCACCCGCAGAGACAAGGGTGGCCCCAGTCACTGGTGGCTTGACAGTCATGCTGAGCCTTCCTTCTGATGGGAAGAGTTAGTTCCCTTGTCAGATTCTCTCTATGAGGACAATTCACTTGCAGGTTTTGTTGATGGAGACAGGGAGAGAGCGTTGGTGTCTTGTGAAGAAGTCTCTGAACCTTTGAAGGCACCAGAGATCCAGAACTCCCCAACACCCCGTCTCAAGGGGAAATGCCACCTCAGCTGTGAGTCAGCACACTTGGGAGTGCTTTGGGGGAGCAGATGCGTTCTGAGCCAAAGCAAACATTAGACTCGATCTGGTGTGGGAGGGGAGAAGTGTAGAGTCTCACAGAGCACCCGCTGGGTGCCAAGCAGCCTCCCCGTACCTGAGCGATGGACAGATTGGCTCCTCGCTGCAGAGGAAGACAGGGCTTAGGGCATCCGATAGCCTCACACAGAGTCAGCCTGGCTCAGGATCAGCCCAACTCCAGCTAGACAACCTCCAACACTCATTCTTCCTCTCCTGTCTGTGGAGCACCTGTCCTCCGGCGGCCTTCCCTCAGAGGCCAGGAGTACGGAAAGAGTAAACACTAAGCTAGGGTCTGCCGGTGAAAGCAAGCCTCGTGATTACCCAAATCCAAACGGGTAGTGCCAACTGAGCCATGCTCCTGTGGACACACCTGAGTACACCAGAGACACTTGGACCCCTGACCCGGGTGGCCCCATCTGGGTTGGAACTGTAGGGTGAGTTGGGCAGGTAGAGAGAGGAGAATAACCACTGTGCTGAGCTGGGGAGGGTGAGTGGGTAATCAGGGGTGGCAGCCTTGAGTAGAGAGCAGAGGGGGAGCCCATGCTGGCCAGCAGGGTAATGACCAGGGCCTTGTTTCATCGGTGTGTAGGGGGATATAATCAGATTAGCATATTCAAAAAGGACATTCTAAAATACTCCAAGCAACCACCAACCAATAAATGCCTTGAAGAGGAAGAAAACACATGTATAGCTCTAGGGATGTGTCTTATGCATCCCATCTCGCCACCGATTAGAACCTCCTGGAGGAAACTCAGTCTTCCAGAATGTCAGCTTGCTGTTCGTCCCACTGGAGCAGAATCTGTCAACAGGGAGTGAGGCACCAAGCCTGTGCACCATAGGATTTGGTCTTGAGCTGTATGTGAGACAGGCAGGCTGAGTGGGGCCCCTCCTGTCATCCCACGCTCGGCACTGCCCCAGAGAACCCCCTGGGACTGGTGTTTTCCACGGTTTTCAAGCCTTGGTTATTTGATGTAAGAATGGCTTGGTGGGTCTGGTCATGGCCAGGTATCTGATGAACAACAGACCTCTAGAACTTTTGTTTTTGTTTTTTGGAGACAGGGTTTCTCTGTTGTCACTCTGGCTGTCCTGGAACTCACTCTGTAGACCAGGCTGGTCTCGAACTCACAGAGATCCGCCTGCCTCTGCTGGGGTTAACGGCATGTACCACCACCACCCAGAGACTCTCTAAAACTTATCTGACCACTTTGAGTGTCCATCCCATGAGGAAGGCTCCCTCTGCAGGCACCATGCCCTGTCCTCCTGGATTTGGGACTTTCGTGGGTCACGATGAAGGGCCCACCACATAAATGTTTCCCAGGGTATCCAAGGATAACAGTGGGAGGAAATGCTGGCTGTAATGTACAGTGACCCCTGGCCACTTAGCCACAGTTTCAGTTACCTCTAGTCAACTAAAAATGTCACATGGGAAATTCTAGAAATTAAAAAAAAAATTGCAAGTTTCAAATGACTTTCATTGCAGTGTGTAAGAACCGTTCTGTTTTGTTATTGTTGTTACAAGTCTCTTACTATGCCTAACTTAACAGTTAGAATCCATCACAGGTGTGCGAGGATAGCAATCACACTGTGTATCGGGTGGAGGGCTCGCTCAGTGCATTGGGTGGAGGGCTCGCTCAGTGCATTGGGTGGAGGGCTCGCTCAGTGCTAGCTGCTGTTGCAGGTGTTCACTGGGTGCTGTGGAGTGCAGGCCCTGTGGGTAAGGCCAAACTGCTGCCGTAAGGCTGGTTCTGACTCATAAGTGAGTGTGATTCTGGTGTCAGACATCCTTAGCTCCGCCCCTTCCTCATTCTGACAGTACCTTCCACCTCTTTGTGTTTCCGAAACGAACACAGTGGGCAAGTGGCGGCCAGAGGCGGGTGGGGTGTGTCTCCCTTGCACCCCAGAACTAGAATATTCATGCATCATGTGTCAAGATGGTCCTCAAACACACCTCTGAGAGAAGTAAACTGTTAAACCCCGTTAGGCATGCTCTAAGGGGGAGAACAATTTATTCCGTTGGAACAGGAGAGCTGAGTTTGAATCCATCGGCGACTACTTCTGTGGTGGCCAGCATGGGTCTCAGTTTTTCCACCTGTATTCGGGCCCCAAACTCAGGGAGTCATTCACTAACCACAGTCATGCATCGCCCCCAAATCCAGGGGATCATCACTGACCATTCAAACACCAGTTGCGCGCCCTGACTTTGAACACTCCTCAACTTCAGTTCCTCTGGCTCCACCACTCAGAGTTTGTCTCCGAAATGAATTTTCAGCTTGCCTATGTTGGCCTGGCTCTGCCTCCACGTGCCCTCTGCTTTTGCCACAAGGGAAAGGAGGCAGACAGAGGTGTATTTAGAACCCTAGCCAGCCACTGGCTATTTGCATAACTCCTTTTTCTCATCTGGAAAATGGAGATAAAACAGTATTTTTCTGGCCTTCGTAATGATGGAAAATAAAGAGGAAACCACTCAGCACAGGAATTAGAGAAATGGCTTAGTGGTGAAGAACACATACTGATTTTCCAGAGGACCTGAGTTTGATTCCCATATAGGGAAGCTTACAGCTTCCTGTGACTCTAGCTTCTGGGAGTCCAACGCCCTCTTCTGGACTCCTCAGGCATCTGCACTCCCACACACAAACCTCACACGAAGATACACATCTATACTAAAATTATTAAAATAATAAAAATAAATTTTAAAAAAATGTAGCTTAATCATTGGTAGTACACAGGTGTGATGCCATTTTTTAAGAGATTTTTGAGGAAAAGTCCAAACCCCAGTGCGGGTAGCCATGGAGTCACAGCCATTTCCCTCATTTCCAGTACGGAGGTGCCTGGCATGCCCTCCAGTGCTACGATTGTTAGCTATTAGCTCCTGTTGTGGGAAGGTTCTAGTCGTGTGTACAGGGGTTTGAAGAACAGCAGCCACAACGGTAGGGACTCATGGCAAGTCCCCGGAACAAGACTAGGGCACAGGAAAGTTGGGTCAGGGCCGGGCTATTGCCGGTGCAGACAGCCTTCTGATGGTTTCAAAAGCAACTTCCTGTTCCAGCAGTTGCAGTCTCCCAGAGGGAAGGGGTTATTTTAGCTCTTGGGTGCAGAACTGTAAGTTCACTTGAGATGTGTATTGCCTCAAAACTGTCGAAATCTGGTGCTGATGCACATGGTGTGGCCTACCCATGAGGCCAGTGGTTGCTACTGGGACCTGGTGGTCAGCAGCCTGTTCACTGGGCCTCTGGGGATAGGTGTCCCCAGGTGAACACAGCCAAGGTGGCTGCTCTAGGTAGCCCGCACTCACAGACCCCGACTTAACTCCCAAAGTGGGTCTTTTAGCAGGAGTGGGCCATCAGCAGAGCTTCCCCTGGGGCGTGCGTTCTGACTCTGCAGCACGCATTTCCAGCAAGCTCCCAGGTGATGCAGGCAGAGAGGCTACCTGGAGAGGCTGCCACGGCTCCGTGAGGCAGTTCCAGGAAAGGCCAAGGTGGTCCAGGAGGAAGGGAAGCTTGAGCTCACCGTGTGCACGGTCGCTGGGTTTGGACGATACAACAAGGTGTGCAGTCCCCGTCACGGTATCACACAGAATAACACTCCCACTCTCTGTTCCTCTCTCCCCTCAACGCCTGATGACTGCTAGTACTTCCACAGGCAACACGGTCACCCAGCTGGAATGTACTCCATGCTGGATTGCCAGCTAACTTTCCTCCGAGGAGGCATGTTACAAAGATGGTGTCTTTCATTCCCCTGCCTCACTAAGCTTGCTACAAATCTGTCCGGCTCTGCAAGTCCCTTGAGCAAAGCTTATAGCATGCTCTGCTGTATGGCCAGCTGCCAGAGCCACATCTGGAATGTCAGGTTGCTTCCAGACCGAGTGAGGGTGCTTTACTTCCATTATCGGTTGAATGGGTTGTAATTTATTCAAACATTAAAGAAGCCACTTTGAAACATGAAGCTTTCCCAAGCTAAACTATAAAAAATTCCACCCTGACTCTTCCTCAGGTCATGTAGAACCCACTAATTTCTGTTCTCTATCAAAAAGTGCAAAAGCAAGCCAGGCATAATGGTGCACACTTTTTTTGAACACTTTTTAATCTTATTTATTTTACATGCATTGGTGTTCTGCCTGCATATATGTCTGTGTAAAGGTGCCGTGTCCCCTGGAACAGGAATTACAGGCAGTTAGTGAGCGGCCATGTGGGTGCTGAGAGTTGAACCCAGTTCCCTTGGAAGAGCAGCCAGCACTCTTAACCACTGAGACATCTCCCCAGCCCCAGTGGTGCACGCCTTTAATCCCAGCAGTCGGGAGGCAGAAGCAGGTAGATCTCTGAGTTTGAGACCAGCCTGGTCTACAGAGTGAGTGCCAGGACAGGCAGGGCTACTTAAAAAAAAAAAAAAAAAAAAAAAAACCCTGACTAGGAAAAAGAAAAAGAAAAGGGAAAAAAAAAAAACCCAACATAAACCTTACTTAAGGGATGCTAGACAGCTACCAGGTAATGGATATGGGAAATTAGAACAAAACCACTTAACTCGTTCCATGGAGGACTGTCAAAGTCACATGAACAATCCCATCAGAGCCATGCTCAACAGAGTAGCCTCACCCCCCAAGTGACTCTGCCTCTGCCATGCCTGGTGAGCAAAGATCCTGCTCGGCCTGCTTAAGTTCAGTCCTCGGTGTCCTCAACCAAAAATGGGTTGAACAGAGACAAGTGGGAGACCTGAGACTTGAGCGTGTGCACTGCTGGCCCTAACGGTCCTTCCTCGGCCAGAGATTGGACCCGGGTTGTTCAGATAAGTCTCTGCAGGGCTGCATTCCTCCATGTGGGCACTCACTACTCCTTAGACGCTAAGCACAACACCCCCGTACCGTTTGCAGTGTTCCCGCGTAGAGCAGTCTTCTGACAAGCTCGGTAGCATCTCCTCGTCACCAGAGCCTCTGTGAAGCGCACACAGGATGTCCACAGCCAGTGAACATCAGCCCCACCATCAGATGGGGCGCTCTCCCCACAAACCTCACCTCTGCGCTCACCAGTTGGGTTGCGCCCTCCCACCCGAAGTTGGTTTTCCTAAAATCTGTTCTTGCCGCTCATACCTGATATGACAATTGCGTGATTTAGTTAAACGCACGTGCTTCGTTAAAACAGCCATGTGCTGAAAGTTACATCTCTGTCCAGGATTCACTGCAGGTACCAGGACGGCCCGTAGGCGTGCAGGAGGCTGTCTGCGTGAGTTCATTCTAGATGTTTGTGCCGTGAGTGTCTGGTGACGCGTTCTCAGAGTGTCTCTCTGTTGCGAAGTGATTCATGACCTTAATGCAGAAACCATAAAAATTGCAAATGCAAAAAGAATATTAGAAGCTAAGCTGTGATTTCAGTAAAAGTGAGTCACCGAGAATAAAGGTCTGACATAGACGTAGTGAGAATACCGAAAACCCCGGGAGGGGATGATCTAGAACATTCTGCATTCTTATTACTTCAAAAATGTCTTCAGTGGCTGCAGAGTTGGTTCGGCAGTTAAGAGCTCCTACTGCTCTTCATTTGATCCCCGACCCAGGTCAGGTGGCTCACCACACCTGTACTCCAGCTTCAGCTCCAAGAAGACCCAACTCTTCTGACCTCTGTGAGCACTGGCACTCACAAGCACATTCCTGCACAGGCACACAGACACAGATACAGACACACACAGACATAGGCACAGTTACACACACAGACACACAGACACAGTCACACACACAGACACACACAGTCACACACACAGACCCACAGACACAGTCACACACACAGACACACACAGACACAGTCACACACACACACACAGTCACACACACAGACACACACACAGACACACAGACACACAGACACAGACACACACACAGACACATAGACACAGTCACACACACAGACACACACACACAATCACACACACAGACACACACACACAGAGTCACACACACAGACACATACACACAGTCACAGTCACACACACAGTCACACACACAGACACACACACACAGTCACACACACAGACACACACACACACACACAGTCACACACACAGTCACACACACACACACAGTCACACACACAGACACACACACACAGTCACACACACAGACACACACAGTCACACACACACACACACACATCACACACACAGACACACACAGTCACACACACACACACACAGACACACACACACACAGTCACACACACACACACACACAGTCACACACACAGTCACACACACAGACACACACAGTCACACACACAATCACACACACAGACACACACACACACAGACACACACACAGACACCTGATACCTGTATCTAGTTTCCTCTCTGATGAAGTGTTTGTAAGTTGAACTTAAAAGGTAACAGTACGATGTACACTTGCCATGCTTGTTAGGACACTACAGGTACAAACACCTTTCTAGAGCTTCTTGAGTGCCGCCAGGATTTGCTATTCAAAAGAGTATTTCCCTGTGAATAGTAAAGTAAAAAGAATCGTAACAACAATCCCTGTAACATCGTGGCGTGGAGGGAATATTATATTATTCTCGTGTTTCTGAGGTTTGGTTGGTCAGGACTTCATGGTCACCATGAATTCCATGCCAGCCGCTCTCTGGGTCTCTCATTCAGTTGCAGCAAAGAACCCTTGGGTAGGTCCTGAGAGCTTCTAGCTAGGCAGTGGTGGGTCATGCCTTTAATGCCAGCAATGAGGGCTTGGGGGTGGACAGAGGTGGGAAAATCTCTGCATTTGAGGCTAGCCTGGTCTACCGTGGGAGTTCCAGGACAGCCAGGGCTACACAGGGAATTCCTGTCTTGAAAAACCAAAATAAATAAACAATAAGATAGGTAGGTCGGTAGGTAGGTAGGTAGGTAGGTAGATAGATAGATAGATAGATAGATAGATAGATAGATAGATAAATAGATAGATAGATAGACAGATCTCTAGACTTCTGATACTGCCCTCAGCCTTCCCAGGCAGAAATGAAGAGAGAAGCAGAGAACTCAGAGTCTGAAAAGAAATATTTGTCTTTAGGTCTAACATTTCAATCTACGCCTCCTCTCTTCCCAGCTGGCCCCAGTACTGTGTGAAGGGATGTAACAGGCCCCCAGACCTTAGCACAGCTGACTCCATGATGGAAGAGAAATTCAGGCTGTAAGACTCAGCACATAGACAGCACCACCTGCCAAAACTAAAACAAAGGCCTAATCCATCAAAGTCATATAGTTCTGGGAAAGTCTCTAAATGTACTAACCTTGCTTTTTTAGCTTCTGTAATTCTGCTTCTGGCTAACTGTTCACATTAACTGAAGTATGTCAACCCAGAACATGGTCTTTGTGCTTAAAAGCTCACCCTGAGAAAGGCTCGGGGCCACACTGGGATCCTGAACACCCAGTATTAGTCACCAGTCGGCTAATAAAGACTTTCTATTGGCTTAAACCCATGTCTGAGCAGTGTTCTCTGGTGAATAACCCCAAACAGGGTGAGAAACAAAAAAAATCAGTGCAAAGGTCAGAACATGGCCCTGCAAGCCAGGATCTGGGTGGATTCCGGGGCTTGCAAGTCCTGTCTATTTCAAGAAGCCTGGTAAAGCTTGAGTGGAGCCCAGATCCCTGTGAAGCCGTGGGAGTTGGGTGCAGAAGGAAGGCTTTTGTTCAGAGCTCATTCTGACTCCAGCATCTGGGTGTGCAGTTAATAATTACCATTTTCTTTTTATAAACACTGCTCTGGCAAGGCCAGAGTGTCGCCAAGAGAGGAGGAACACTAAAAAGGAGATCCAGATGTATAAATAACCCTGCAAATCACAAGAGACTGTGCTGCGACCTCCACAAACTGTGTCTCTGGGAATGGTCTCTACCCCACAATCCATTTCTCTTGCCTACCAGCTTTCTTTCTTCTTCTCACCACCTAAAAGAGAGAAGTTCCTGGATGCTCACAGTTGGTTAGATAAGGAACCCAGTAAGCCCCGCCATGTCAAAACTCTTGTCTGAGACCTTCTAGAAGGAACGTGGGTGCTGGCAGACAGAGGTAGTGTCAACACTACATCAGATCTGCCAATGGCTAGGAAATGCAATCAGGAAAAAAAAAAAAAAAACCCAAAAAACCTGCCTCCTGGTGACCTGACATTCAACCCTCATGCAGAGTGTGGAGAAGAGAGGCAGCGGAGCTAGCCACGCTGAGAAATGGCACTACAGCGTGGGAAGAGCAGCTCTGAGGAGAAGCGGTCAGGGGTACATCAGACACAAACTTCGCCTGCGTCTCAGCCCTACCCGTTCCAGCCTCCGCGGCCGCCTTGCTGAGTGTTCTCCGTGGTCGGGTGCAGAGTGAACGCCTCTGCCTTTGTGGTTCCGCTGTGAGCCCTGCACCCGCCCGCCCTACAGCGCTCCGTGTGAGAGGTCCTCATCAGATAATCACAATGATAACACCATCGTGTCCCGTAGTTATGAGACACGGGGAAATCGAGTTGAGACTGGGGTACCAGAAGGTTCTATTTAAGCTGCTGGAGGAGGGAAATCGTCAACAGTTTTGCCCGGTAGTGAACCTTACATGCTACAAGACCAACTGCAGCGATAGCGGCGTAAATATTGTGGGTGACCAATTGTTTTCTGATTGAATTTGAGGACTCTGCCACAGAAGGGAATTAATGTCTGGTGCCGTAAACCCGGCTACAAGCCCACGGTTAGGGAAGCCGTAGGACGCTGAAACTGCTGACTAGCCAGGGTGCAGGAGAGCTATCTGGTGAGCGCTTAACTCTAAATGTGGAATCTTTATGACACCTTCCCTTCCAAAGGCTCAGGGAACATCACTAAAGAGAGGGCAGAACAAAGGTAAGAGCTGGGGAGTAAGGAGTGCTGTGAAGTCTGTCTTCTGGCCGCCGCACGGCCATCGCAGTCACGACCTCCCTACAGCCACTGCACCAGATGGACAAGGTCAAGTCCAAAAGATCGCTCAACATGGGGGCTGGAGAGATACCTCAGCAGTTGAGAGCACTGGCTGCTGCTCTTCCAGAGGACCCGGGTTCGATTCCCAGCACACACACACACACACACACACACACACACACACACACACACACGGTAGCTCACAACTGTCTGTAACTCCAGCTCCATGGCATTCGACACCATAGACACACATGCAGGCAAAACACCAATCCACATTAAAAAAATAATGAATCACTCAAAATACCAGTGTAGAGTGGGGAGGGCTCATGAGGTCCCACCCGTCGCTGAGAAACGGTTTACGGCTACTGGGATAGAGAGTGTCGTTTTTCATCAGGGGTGTGGCTGCTGGTAGACTGTCCATGCTTGCATGTGCTGCGGTACTCCACTGGCACGCAGCCATACCTTCTGTCAGGGATGGTTGTGAGGCAGACACGCGCTGCTAAAACCTGGCAAAGAGGAGGACTGATTTCCAGTTAGTATTTCTGTCACAATACCCTTCTACGCCTAACTGATCTGCCACCTCAAGATGGCAAGCTGCCAGTCTGTGGACTGACTTCCCATGAGCCACATTTCTACCGGGGTCTCATGGACCATGGATATGCCATGCAGTGCCAAAGTACCCTCTCACAGGCTGAGAACAGTTGCAGACGCTGAGAAGCAAGCCATGCTAGAGGAGGCAAATGGACTGACTGAGGATTCATACAGAACACTACAGGTGTGCTACGGAGAGGGATAGATAAATGAACAGAGGATCGCAGTTCAACTCAGCAGTAGAAAACCGTGATCGTCTGGGTTACGTTGGTAAATTGTCGTGTGCCGTTTGCGCTTGTTGAAAGTGGATTCTGAGATCAAGGGGCTCTCTTGTCTCAGACTCAAGCATATTTACCTGGTGTCCTCTAAGACTGGACTCCCCCTCCTGGGGCAGACTGGGCTTTTGGCCCTGTGACAGAGGAAGGAAAACACCCAGCGGCTAAGGGTTTTAAAAGCACTGTGCTCTTAAGAACAATTAGAAGGCAAACCATTTCCAACAGGGGTTACTATTTCTTGACTCCATGGTATAAAATCCCTGCAGCAGGAATGAGAAGCAGACCCTCTCTGGAGACGTCTCTCTCCCTGGAGAGAACGCGGGTTCCAACTGAAAATCTGTCACTGGGAACCGAGGATGGCCGTCGGCATCTGGCTCGGTTGATAGATACTGTAAGCGCCTGAGCTGGAATCACCTAGCCACTGGCTGGTCTTGTTCTTTTCACTTTTGCTTTCTGCATGCTTAATTAACTCACTCGGAAACCTGAGGTGTGGCTACCTTAGGTCATTCTCTGGACAGAGCGACCACCCAATGCTTTTGTTTTTTGTTGTTGTTTGAAGGAAATGATGGAGCTTTGCTATGACAGGAAGTATGGGTTGATCTGGAATAAGATGAGCAGGAATGGGGCTGGAGAGATGGCTCAGCGGTTAAGAGCACAGGCGGTCTTCCAGAGGACCTGGGTTCAATTCCGGGCAACCACATGGCAGCTCGCGACTGTCTGTAACCGTGGTAACTCCAGTTCCAGGATCCGACACCCTCGCACAGACATACATACAGGCAAAACACCAATTGGGGGTGGGGAGGAAGATGAGCAGGAGCTTGCATTAGACCAGGAGAGACTGAACTTGACTTTGAGCAGAAATTCGGGGGAGGAGGTCTAGTAAAGCTAACAAATATAAGAATGTGAAGAGGGAGGCTTTAGAAACGGTTCATCTGCTAAGAGCATTTGGTGTTCTTTCAGAGGATCCACGTTTGAGTCCCAGAACCCATATCAGGTAGCCCACAACCACCTGTAAATCTGCTTGGGCACCTGCATTCCACCACCAGGCGCATACCACCTCTCTAAATACACATAATCTTAAAAAGAAACAACAATAAGAGGCAGCTAATAGAGGAATTAAATCATTTAATCCAGCAGCATGGCTGCTCTGGGAAAGGATCACATTGAAAGGCCTGTGTGATAGCTAGGAAGGGATCAAATCCAAGGGTCTGTATGAAAGGATCACATCCAGGGGTCTATACGAAGGGATCACGTTTAGAGGCCTACGTGGTCTGGATAGAATGTAGAAAGAATGCAGTACACACCTTGAATCCAGTATGCAGAAGTCAGTGACAGTGTACACCTTTAGTCCCAGCACTGGGGGACGGGAAGCAGACAATGAAGCAGCCTGACTGAGGATAAGGCAGAGAAGCAGAGTTGAGCAGTCTGAAGCAGGCAGTAATGAGGCAGGCACAGAGGATAAGACAGAGGCACAATCTTAAGTAGGCAGAGAGGAGACCGGCAATATGAAACCATCTGGAACAGTCTGAGGAGTCTGAGGCAGAGACACAGAGGCCAGTCAGCAGAAGTCAGTATGAAATGGGAAGAGTGAGGCAGTTTGATGCCGAGCAGAGCAGTTCAGTCTGAGGCAGTCAGAGAGTCAGCCAGAGTCAGCAAGAGTAAAAAGAGTTCCTCCAGAAACAGTTCGCTGGCTCAGACGGTCAGTTTGAACCAGTCAGCTTGGAGAAGAGGTTGAACCAGAAGAGTTTGAGTTCAGTTCAGCTGAGTTCAGAAGGAGCAAGTCAGAGTGGCTCAGTGAGCAGTAAGTCTCAGAGGCTTAAACATTCAGGATTGTACTGAGGCTGAAGCCTTCCGGTTCCAGATTTGAGATTACATTGTAAGAAGGCTGAAATACTTTGGGCTTCATAACTAGAACCAGGGATTAAGTTAGCCAAAGAATAAAAAACCTTTGCCCTGAGTCAACATCTACAGTAATAGCAAAAAAGGATAAACAAACAACATATAAAAAGAAAAAGAATCGCAAATCCAAAACCCATGACGTCATGGTCACTTAGCACAGCAGCATTTAACACAGAGGTGAGGGTGTTGTAATAACACCTTATAATAATATAGTAATAATGATGTTGTCCTCCAGAAATCACGTGCCATACTCCAGAAGATGGGAGCATGATTAGAGAAAGTATTCAAAAATGCTAAGTATAGAGTCTGGAGAGATAACTCAGGCATTAAGAACATGTACTGCTCTTCCAGAGGACCAGAATTCAGTTTCCAGCACCCACATCATATGGCTCACACTTGCCTGTAGCTCCAGTTCCAGAGGGATCTGTCCTCCTTGAGCACCATCACACACATGCTCAGACACACACACACAAACATATACACACACATACACACACACACTCATACACACACACACACACACACACATACACAAACACACACATACACACACTGACACACACACATACACAAACACACATGCACACACATACATATACACACATACACACACACACATCACACACACACATACACACACACTCACACGCACACACACATATACACACATACATACACACACATACACATACACAAACACACATACATACACACACTCACACACATACACATGCACACACAAGTAAAAGTGAAAATAACATACCTTTAAAAATGCTAAGGATAAAAAATTGTGTATTCATTCAAGAGGTACACTTAGGTGTACAGAAGATTTTCTTACACAAAACATCTTATGTCCCCAATAATAACTAAACACATTCTAGCCCTGCCTGAGACAAATGTGTTTTCAAATGCACACTGCTTTACTTTGCACACCACTGAGGAGAAACCATGGCTGGGAAATCCAAGTTCAGTGTGTTAAAGTATCTGTTAGCTGAATGAGCCTCACCCAGGCAAGGCAAGCCTCCTGACGAGAGAGAAGCGTGTCTGAATAATGCTGGTAGGCCTGGGGAAGATGAAGGACCCCAACATCCACAGGTAATCTCACATTTCCAACTGAAGGGTGGACATGTACTGACTCTCCTTTGAATGATTTGTTTCCATAGCAGTCCGTTCATAAATGTAAACTGTGGAACAGCTAAATCACAGGAGACAGGGCTGGAGAGATGACGTAGTGTTTAAGAGCACTGGCTGCTCTTGCAGAAGACCCTGGTTCAGTCCCAACGCTGACATGGTGGCTCACAACCACCTGTATTACTCCAGGTCCAGGGAATCAGGTGCCCCTTCTGGCCTCCGTTGGTACCAGGTATGTGGGAGCACATACATACATGCATGCAAATCACTCATACACACACAAATAAAATGCAACAGAATCAGTCCTAAGGGGGAGACAAAGGGTCTTTTCACAAATGAATAGATGTCTTTTTGGCATCTTTTTGTAGAAATGCAGAACAAAACAAAAAAAAAAACCAACCAACCAAAACAAAACAGCAACAACAAAGACCTCCTGTCCAGGATTATGCTCTAAGTTTAGAGGACCCTACCCCGTGGAAATGTAAGAGAAGTCTTCTTCGGTAATTTTCAAATGGCTGGAGATTCTATCCCAAGATGACTAAGGAAAAAAAACGCAAAGAATCTTCTAGAAGTTTGAGCTTCTGGTGAACTATCCCTCCATCTCTAATGGGGACTTTCTTCAACTTCCCTCGTAGATTATTCCTGACCTAGCCAAGCAGGGAGCCTATTTTAAAGATCCCAATTCAAAAATCATGGATGCTTTATAAAGCCTTCCACCTGCATCTCTTTTTAGGAACATGGCTCTCTATTCCCTAATGGATGAAAACCCCTAGCAAGCAAAAAAAAAAAACCAACTTTGTTAAGCTGTCACTCTTGATAGAGAATAAGAAAAAAAAAAAATGATGGACAAAGAAGGAACAAATTGCATCTTCCAATAAGCTTTCTTGAAACCCTTGTTAGAAGCTACAACCTCTGATGTTAACTAAATTTAACCCAGCGCGACCCTGGAGGTGACCTTCACCTCTCCTTTTTCTGCCTCCTGAGGCTGCCGGAGAAAACTGGCTCCCACATTGGAAAAGGCTCCTCTGTCCCACACAAAGGCCCGGCCTCGCTGCTACCCTGCCTGGAGGCCCCTTGTCGCCCGAGGGGTCAGCACCTGGGCGGAGAAGCAGGTGACAGTGGCCCTGCCTGCATCCTTGCAGAGCGAGTCGTGAGAGTGTCTACCCGTCGGGGATCACGTGGCAGACTCCGCCATTCAGGCTACTGAAGTCCAGGTTTCCTTTGTGAGTTGCAGATCTTACACAAATCAATCTATTGCTGTTCAGTTGGCTGTAAAATTGGTAGATTTACTGTTGCAAAAAAGAAGAAGAAAGAAAGGAGAAAAAACACAGTTTTCACTTCCATGTTGGCAGGCCACGGATGCATAGGGCTGCCAACAAAGCAGCCTTTAAAATCTTTGCAGGGGGGACTTAGTTTGCAGGGGGAGCAGTTAAACAATGACTCCAATGGACAGCGGACGGTCTTCTCTACAGCACACACGCAAAACTCCACATCCCAGGAACTTTTGAAAGGAGTAATTGGCCTCTAATTCCATCTGCTTCAAAGAGAATGTCAGCCAAATACTCCATCACCAACGCACTGGCAGACCTGCCTTCCTCAAGGAGCTCGTAACCAGCGTGGTCTAAGAGCCAGGTTGTGCTATACGTGAAATGTAAACGCTGAGTGATAGTTTGGTCGTGTTCTGCTGTGAGCTCCACAGCAGAGAACGCACACGGAATGTCTTGTAACTTTATGTCCTTCATTGCTCTGTATGACATGATAGGATGAGCAATGAGAATTAATTTCATGGCTGGGTTCAAAACTGAAGAAAGTTGGGTCTGAGGACATAGCTCCGTTGATAAAGTGCTTGTTGCCCAAGCAGGAGGACCTGAGTTCGATTCCCAGCACCCGTGTAAAAAAGCTGGGTGTGCTCACTTGCTGGGGAGGCAGAGGCAGGGGGATCCTTGGGGCTCCTGCCCAGCCAGCCCAGCCTAATGGGGGAGGTCCAGGCCAATGAGAGACTGTGTCAAAAGTTGTCAGGAGGACAGTGCCTGAGGAACAGCCCCCAGTGTTGACCCCTGGGCCTAGGGTCCCCACACATTTGTGCACTCATATACACACCCCACGCCAGTTAGCGGAGTCACTCCAAAAGTCAACATCTTGCTTTTCCAAAGGAAATTTTTGAACCTACTTTCTGCTTCATTTGGTTGCGGGGGTGAGGAGAGGGGAGACTACACGTAGAAGAGAAATGTATCTGCACTTGTAAATACTTACATTTAACACACATGAAAGCTTTTGAAAAATGCGTCATGATGTGCAGACTTGGACACTTGCTATACTTTACAGTCACGCTGTGTTTTAATAACGGGGGTCACCAGTCATTGACAACAGAAATGCTTGATCTGGAGCGTGAACCTTTACACACGATGAAGAGATGCACTCTGGATCTAATTACAGTCTTAGGGCACGTGAAGGGCTGCCACACAGATGTGGCCTCCAGATGCTCTCCGGGTCTACTGGGGAACCTGCCTAAGTAGCCACGTGATAAACGTAAGTCACAAAAAGGACCACTCTCAAGTCCTATACATGACAAAAATGCAGCTAAACCTCCTGGCGTTTTGGTTTTGCTTTACTTACTCGACACAGGGGCGTTCACGTGTTTGGAGTGGATGCCCCATGGTCCTGCATGACTAGAAATGGTCGAGATTCCACACGAAGCCTTAGCGTGCCAGTTTATGGTCGTAGACTCATGGTATGGGGCTGGCTGCCGTCAGGAAATTTTGAATGCTTTTTCTAACACTCGGCAGAGCCACACCCACCTCGGCATGTCCCTTTCCCTTTAGCCACGTCAGTGAGCAGAAGGTCCACGTGTTTCTTCTGAGCCATTACACCAGCCCCGTATTGACAGAGTCACTGCCATGAACCCATGTAGGTTCGGCAGCACCTGCACAATTTCAAAGTAAACCTAAGAATTGTACTATTAGATGGTTTGTTTATAAATGGTTACCATCCCCAGTCACCAAGCAGGAGAAAGCGTGCGCTGGGGCTTGCTCAGGCTTTCTTGTAAGCTTGTTCTAAGAAGGGACACCCTCTCTGGTGTCCTGGCTGCCATGGGGGGCCTGCCTGCCCTTCTGGGTGGCAGGACTCGTTGGCAGCTCTCCGTGGACTTCAATATCACCCTCTTTGGTACATAAGGACCACTTGTTCTGAAATTAATTTGAGACAAGAATTTTTGAAAGATGGTTTCCATGGAGACCTTTTTAATAAAAGTGAAATTGGGAAAAAAAAATACTGAGGCCTCCAGACATACCAACTCTTAACTAAATATTACATACTGACAGGACTTTATTACCAGAGAGAAACCTAACAAAGGTAGCAAAGGTACCAGAAAGTATTAATACTGAAGAGTCGGTGTTTATCCAAAGAACCGGAAGCCTGTTTATGACAGGCAAACCAGAAGCTGTGTCTTGGCAAAGAGGGGCCCTAACTGCAGAAAGGCAGTCTTGGGGCGGGCTGCTTGTTTCACACACTGTCTTTATTCAAGGGTCTCCAAGAACTGCCACCACCAAGCTGAGCCCATTGCTCTTGATGGCTCCTTAAAATAGGCCACATCCCATTTTATGGAGGCTAACACAGAGTTCAGGAGATGAAAAATAAATGAATGAATGAATAAATACATAAATAAATACATAAATAAATAAATAAACTGTGGGGGTCCTTACCCTCTGAGTTTGTGCCCATAACATCCTTCCTCCTGTTCCTTGTTTGCCCCTCTCAGAACACAAAACCACCATCGTAGGGATGGAGCTGTGGGTACTTGCCTTCAATCTTAGCACTCAGGAGACAAAGACAGAAGGATCATTGTGAGTTCTAGGCCTTCCTGGTCTATACTGGGAGCTCAGGCTAGCCAGGACTCTATAGTCGCTATAGATCTCTCTCTATAGAGAGATCCTGTCACAAACAAAACAAACAACAACAGAAACCTCCGCCATCCTTTATGTGTTAAGACAGCTAACCATGACAGCTGCTTCAGGCATCTACTGAGGTTACATGGCCTTCGGAGAGGGCTAGACAAGATTCTGAGCGGGTAGCGGCAGATGGCCGGGGCGTCTGGCTGGCTAAGCTGTGCTCTTACCATACTGAAACCCTCCGTTTGCGCACTAAACGCTTCGTTCCCTTTTCTGCATCGGACTCAGTGTTTCCAGAGAGCGGTAAATCTTCTCCGACCACTGCTTCAGTGGGGTGACACAGGCAACGCTGAGGGTGAAGGAAAGCGTCAGACTGCCTGGGGCAGCTTTTCTCTTTCTCTTTTCCTTTTCAGGGCTAGGGGTAAAAGCTGGGGGGCTCTGCAGTGAGAGATTTAACTCAGTGTTTGCGTGCCTAGCAAGCACTAGGCCTCACCCACACCTACACTAAATAGATAAAATACAATTGATCTGCCACTCAACTATGTCTCCAGTCTCCCTCACTCTTTCTTTTTTCTCCTTTAAATAAAAAATTTTTTTAATTTTTTTTTTTTTTTTTTTTGGTTTTTTGATACAGGGTTCTCTGTTGTAACTCTAGCTGTCCCAGAACTCACTCTGTAGATCGGGCTAGCCTTGAACTCAACAAGATCCACCTGCCTCTGCCTCCTAAGTACTGGGATTAAAGGCATGTGCCACCACTGCCTAGCCTTTTAAAATATTTTTATATTTATGTTTTATGTTGTGTTTTACATTTAAAATATTTTCTGTCTATGTGTGTGTGAGCCTGCATGCCTGTATATACACCGTGTACATGCAGGTGCCTCCGAGGTGGTAATCAGAGGGCCCTGGGTCCTGGGAACTGGAGTTGCAGGCAGTTGTGGGTGATGGGAACAGAACCCAGCCCCTCTGCAAGAGCAATGCTCTCTTAACCAATGAGCTATCCCTCCAGCCTTCATTTTACGCTCGTGATTCTGCTAACGGTGCTGGGACAAGTCACACAACTTCACGTTCCAGTCCCGTCATCTGTCGAATGGCTGATGACAGAAATGGCTCATGAAGGTGTCTTCAATCCAATCAACATGACACATGTTTAATGCTTACAACTGTGGTACTTAAATAAATTTTGCCACAAATGTGGACACTTATAGCTGTTGTGGACCTGTCCACCCTGGGGTTTACTCCATACCTTATCCCTTATTGCTACACTTCTGTCTTTGCATTGAGGACTAATTCTGGCAGAATAAAAAGCACCTCTAATTCTTCATTTCACTTGAAAGTGGACGACACACAGGCTCCAGCCCTGGCCTTTGGGTCATACAAGAGAATTGCTTCAGGCTTTGCCATGTTACAGATACAAAGCTCATGGCCCAGAAGCTTTGAAATGAGGAGGAAAGGGAGACTTGGATGTGACTCTCAAGAAGCTATTTAAGGCTGACCTAGTTTCCTCATTTGCAATGAAAGGATATCTATTATTCTGATGCAACCGTAATATTTGTAATCGGGTATACCAGGATTATTTGGTGAGAATTAAGTAAGATGTTCCAGTGGACTACACGTGGTCTATAAATGCTATGGCTTCCCTTCATAAAAGAAACGGAAGTACTCCCACATTCGGTGGCTTCACTAAGGGATCCCTTGTTGATGAACAGAGAAAAGCAGGGATTTAACGCCAAAATGGGGGACGGTTAGCGGCCTGGTAGCATGGGCTGGGGACCCAACTGCAAACAGGTGCCACACCAAGGGGTGCGTGGTTTCAGACTGCCCTCTTCCCTGACTCTGGGCAGGGCAGTCAAGCATCCATCCCGCGTGGAGATGAGCTGAGATGATTTCTCCCAGTTCTGACAGAACTTGAACCTGGATCCATCATCACTCTTCGTGAGCAAGGAGCAGTAGTCAGGAACCTAAGGCTCAGGAACGGAAGCCTGTGTCTTGCTATGCAGAGCTTTTACCAACCAGATCTGCTCATCTGCAGATGGCAGTATTCCATGCGGCTCAGTGGTGGTCTAGACGTTTATGGAACATGGCAGGAGGCAGTAAATATTTTTAAATTGGTGTCAATGTAACTGAAAGAAATGGTGGTCCGGGGACTCCACATTTTAATGTTCGTTTCGCCTCTGGAGCAGCAGAAGGCAGGTGAGTAGCAATTTCCTCAGTTTCCTCCCCAGACCATCTGCTTTTTTTTTTTTTTGTCGGAGGACTTTATTCCACTAGCCGAACCCGCGGCTGCCTGCCGCACCTTCCCTTTAAAGGACTCGGGAAGTTCCGCCTGCTACGGAAGCCGACGCGGTCACTGGGCGGAGCCCGTGTGCCAACCTGCCGGTTCTTCCCGCTGGCCCGCCTGGCCCAGCGGCACTGAGGTGAGGCCGCGCGGTGCGGAGCCGAGGCGGGAGGGCGTGTCGGAGGACAGTCTGTCGGGGGCGCTCTCCGCGGGCGGGGACCGCAGCCGCAGGCTTCGGGTCGGCCCCAGCTGCGGCCCTCGGAGAGCCGCTGCCCCAAGGTCCCAGCCATTTTCCTCGCTACGTAAGTGCGCACGCGCGCGGCTGGAGGGTCGGTGGGCGGGCCTGGCCTTCCGGGTGGGCGGGGCCACGGCTGACCCTTAGAGAATTCTGCAAGGCTTTTTTTTTTTTTGAGTTTTTAAAAGACGTTGTTGTTTTGAGACAGGGTCTAACCGCGTCACTCTGGGTGTCCTGGTGTTCACTACGTAGCCCAGGCTGGCCTCGAATTTACAAAGATCCACCTGGCTCTGCCTCCGGATTGCTGGGATTGAAGGTGTGTGCCACCTCTTCCTGGCTACCTGCAAGGACTTTTGAAACCCAGACGTGAGGGTGAGAGAATTTGTAGAGTCATAGGAAGAGGCCAAAGTTGATTTCACAAACTATGGAATCCACTAGAATCCATTCCTTAGGGAGTGAATGGGAGTCAGTAGAGCTTGTGACTATAAGGTGTAACAATACAGTGCGTAAATGAATGTAGACAGTAGTGTCAAGCCAGTGGTGGTGTCGCATGCCTTTAGTCCTAGCCCTCGAGAGAGGGCAGAGGCAGATGTCATCCGGTTAAAGAGATGGCTCAATAGGCAAAACAGTAAAAACAGAATCCTGTATCTGGAACCTATGTAAAGGTGGAAGGAGAGAGACAGTTCCACAGAGTTGTCCTTTGACCTCTGAACTGGCACCATGGCACAGATGCCCAGACTCCAGACAGACGCGCACACATAAGCACCTTTCCCCACTGAGCCATCTCACTAAATCTTTGCTTAATATTAGGTAGGATAATGCAGACTTTGAGCATCTTCAGCACGTTCAGAGCTGATTGATACAGGTTTATAATTGTCAATGTTTGAAAAGGCTGCTTTGATAAATATGCATTAGTATGTCTAGGATCACCAGAAATTGTCGAAAACCCTGTCCTAATCCCCAGCTATAATTCATTTAATCACTGTTATTTTAAGAAACTCAAGTTAGCAACTCAAATAGCAGTTTTTAAAGTGAAACATTGTAATACTTTACAGCTACTATATATGCTAATATATATATAAGTATATATATATTAGATATATACTAACATATACTACTATATTAATACAGATATACTAATATGATTCATAATGAAGAGTGACAGCAGGAGAGTATTAAAAGTTGTAAGAGCAGCAGTCTGTATGAACCATAAAAAACTGCAGTGCATATTCTGCTGTAGCCTCGAGTCTGAACTGAGGTGTCTGAGGCAGTTGGCATTTCCCAGTGCTATGTGCTCTGACAGCAAAGCAGGTGCAAAGTGCCCGAGATTTGGGTTTTAACGAGATCAGACAAATTAACCTTGTTGTGGCCACAGACCATGCTGTGTGTTGAGAACAGGGGCTGCTAGAGTTTCAAGATGCAACAGGGGTGCATGCTGGCAGAAGCACCCGGGTTCGTTGTGCACGTGTTTGTGGATTGACTTTTGCTTCCTCCTCATTCTGATACAGTTTTCTCTCAGCCGCCAAATTCAGTTACACAACCCCCAGTGTAAGAAGCTGGATACCAAGACACCTGTAAGTTGTGTCCTGGGAATGTTCTTTGTAAACCCACCCTCGCTACCTCAGAAAGAACACAGTGGATCATAAGGACATTGCAAGGGTCACACAGTAGTCGGTCACTATGAGGCATAAGAACATGCATACCAACTTTATTTGTAAGATGCCAAGCAGCTCAGGTGTTTGTTAGTAATAAACCAGATTTGTGCAGAGTGCAGTGCAGTGTCATAGAGAACCACTTCTCAGGAGGAGGAAGGTACAAATGCCACAGCCACAGAAATAAGTCTTGGAAGTCTGCCAAGGTGCCTTATGACACAGGCAGGTGGACACACATGCACATCAATAAAGGAGAAAATAGATCTTAAATGTATAAAAACTGTAGTGGAACACTTGGAAGAAGTTTTTGTTATTTTGGTTTCTTTAAAAAGTCAAAGTGGTGTTTGGATTAGGTTTGTGTTTCCACCCCAGCTGTGGTATCGTTGTTTACGAGTTGGATTTGGAATGCTTGATGCAGGTGGCTATAATCTGGTTGGGTGCAGTCGTTCTGGCACCTGTAGTGTGTTTTGGGGATTGTGTGCTACATGGGTTTATGGGAACTTGTGCTTAGGGTATAAAGGTCTGAAGCCCCCAGAGTCAGAGTGGGTGTTGGTTGGTGGTTTGTTGGTGGGGTTGCTGTTGTTATCCAAAAAGGACAAGGTTGGAGGAGTTGGAGTTCACAGACCCTGAGCTGAGACGCTCTGACTCACTGTCAGCTAGTCGTCTCCAAGCTCAGGACAGCCTAAAAGAGGCTGTGAAGATTTCTACCTTTCTCTCATTCTATATCAAGAATTGCAAAAGCGGTGAAAATTTCTTTTTATCCTTCCTTTCTCTTTCCCTGAATCGAGGTTAAAAGATTGTAGCACGCTGCTACAACAGACAGTACAACCCGAAACATGGAGTGAATGGAGATAGACATGTCTCATAGTTTCTCAGGTTGTGGCCCAGTATTTAAATCATCTCGGTTTCTGATTGGATGTATGTTCAAAATTAAAATGACAGTGTTGCATCCCTTTGACATCATTCAGTTTGCACTCTTTTTGTCTTTATTCTTTTTCCCCGAGAGCGTTGCACATAGTGCCTCCGAGGCACCCAGGCGCCTCTGTGGGGTGTTTCTTCAGTGCAGAGTCAGCTCCTAGCTTTCAGGCAGACCCATGTGGTCCACTGTGCTTTCTGTGAGGTCTGAGTAACTCACATGGGAAGCCGTTACCTCATACTGCAAGTGCGTGCATTTGCAGTAACTGAGAAACGTGGCTCCCACAGTACGGTGGCTAAGATGGCTGACTTAGGAGGAAGAGGCAGCTGGATGCCCCCAGATTGTCTTATGTTCAGCATCTTTATTTGCTGCTGGTCTGTTAAGTCTTGTATCTACCTCTGGGAGAGGAATCAAAGGCAAGTCAACCCGGTGTCTCGGTTCAGTGACTCTGCAGAAAAGCAGAGAGAACACCTGTCTGCTGAAAGCATCCCCAAGTGATGCTGACAGGCCTCTTGTTCCTGATTAAACAGGGTTCTGGTCGAGACTTGTAGCCCTTAACTGAGAATTATGAAGACATGAACAAGCTGTCCTTCACACTCACGTCACAGCTGTCTGGACAGTGAGAACTTTCGAGATTTTGGTTTGACAGAAAATAGAGAAATAAGTACATAAGTATTACCAACGTCTTAAGAATTTTACATTTGTAAAATCCTTATCTGTAGTTCATTTACACACAGGCTTTGAAATTAATGGTATGTATGTATGTATCTATGTATTACAATGAATGTTCCAGTTTGCTTTTATCATGAAGAAAACAACATAACCAAAAAGCAAAGACTTGGAGAGGAAAGGATTTATTTGGCTTGCAAGTCCAAATCATAGTCCATCATTGACAGAAGTTAGGGCAGGAACCTGGAGGCAGAAACTATGAAGGAGTGCTGCTCATTGCTCCCCCCCCACCCCCTATGACTTCTCAGCCTGCTTTTTTTTATGCCACTCAGGACCACCTGCCCAGGGGTGGCACCACCCACTGTGGGCCGGACCCTTCTACATTAATCATTAATCAAGAAAATGCCCCAGAGACTTGCCTGCAGGCCATTTACTGGAGGCATTTACTCAGTTGAGGTTTCCTCTTCCCAGACGACTGTAGTGTGTGCCAGGTTAACAGTCCTGGACGTCCAGGACAGTGCACACAGCCAGCATGTCCGAGACATATACGGTGCAGGCTGGAGTAGTCACTCTGACATGACCGCTGAGCTGTGTCTTCTTCTAGGTCATCGATTCTTGTTCGTTTTCCTTACACTTTAATTACAAAAATAATTTAAGCAAGACAAAGAATGGAGAGATGGAGAACTAACACCCGTACATAAATGATGCTGTGATTGCACTGTCTAACTCCGTATTTGAGCTGTTTGAGAACGACGGGTGCCAGGATCCTGATGTCATGTTGTTTCCTGAGAATTTTATTTTCATAGGGAGAAAACTGACGGCACTTTTTGGTAGTTCTGAAAACCCACTCTGCACTCCTGTTCCCCCAGTGAGTCTTCTCAGGGGACTTTTCTGAAACACATACATTTTGATTTCCTTATCTTTTTATTCCTCCCCTTCTCATCCTCAGTGACGTGGACTTTTCCTGAGACACCAAGCCGGTCAGTCTCACAATCTGATTTGTGAGATGGCTTTCCTGTGGTGGCTTCCAGTTCTGTCCTCCCCGCATCTGGCCTTGTTCTGCAAGCTTGGTGGAATACCCAGGGAAAGGTTGCATTGTGGAAAGCACTAGGTATTTGCCAAGCTTCGCCTAGAGTGTCAGGCTGTCCCCATGCTACTCTGACCTTTGCCATAATGGCGACAGCTAGCTTCCTCCTCAGCAGAGTGCGCCTGTATCTGAAGGCAGTGTGTGGGTGACCCTTGGCACTGTCCTTGTACTCGAAGGTGTTTGATCATTGCCTAAATGAGCCATTTTCATTGGTGGTTTATTTTTATTTTTTGGTTTTTCAAGACAGGGTTTCTCTGTTGTAATTCTGGTTGTCCTGGAACTCATCAGGCTGGGCTGGAACTCACAGATCCACCTGCCTCTGCCTCCAAGTGCTGGGATTAGAGGCATGCGACACCACAAGAAATACCATGAAAAGTGAAACACATTTTATTGTTTTACTGTGGTAAAGAAGGATTTTCTTTTTAAGATCGAAGTGCCATTCAATTTTTTTTTTTTATTTCCTATGTACGTGCTTGCTTGCATGTGTCCGTGCACCATGCATGTGCAGTGCCCTCAGGCCAGCAGAGGATGTCGGGTCCCCTGGAGCTAGAGTTACAGTCGCACATAGGGACACCATGAGGGTGCTAGGGGTCTAACGCAGGTCCTCTGAAAGAGCAGAGGACTCCTAACTGCTGAGCCTTCTCTCCAGCCCCGAGCCCCGGGACTGGCATTTCTTCTTCCTCATCAACAAACCCTCAGATGCACGTGGCTCTTGGAGCTGGCACTGTAGGATCCAGGAGAAAATAGAGGTCATGAATGTGGAAGAAAAAGTACTAGACTACCGTGCCATGCTGCTTAATCTGCTCACCAGCTGCACTAGGGACAGTGCCAGCCAGTCGCTGTCTCGGTGTTGCCTTCCCGCACATGGGTCTGGTGGCCCATGTGACATTAGGCTCCACAGCCTCACCTGTGCCACGCTTGTACCATACTAGCTAGCCATGGGCATCAGTGATTGAGCTGCAATAAACTTTCCCCATTACTTTGTCAGGATGGCTGTTCTTCTAAAGAGGCTGACACTACAAACTGTAAAGACTGACAGTACCTTAATTGGAAGATGTCTCAGGAAACACATCGTGAAGCCAGCCCCCGCACAGCTGTCCCTGTCAGCATCCACCCCGAGACTCTTGGGCCTGATTTCTGCGAAAGGATTTAGTACTGCTGGAGACACCCACGGTGAGAGGAAACAGAAAAGGAAGGATGCGTTTACTAACACTGGAAGGAAAATTAGTGAGCGAATTATCCGCGTCCTCGATGAGAACGGCAGTGACCTGGGAATGATGCACCGGGCGGATGTGATCAGACTCATGGACAAGCAGGACTTGAGGCTGGTGCAGAGGAACTCCAGCTCAGAGCCACCCGAGTACCAGCTCATGACCGGAGCCCAGATCCACCAGGAGCGGCTCAGGCTCCGGGAACAGGAGAAGGTCAAATCAAAAACTGGTAGGTGCTTTGCCGTTTGCGCCTTGACTCCTTCCGAAAGACACAGCAGCACTCAACTCTAGTGTTTGCTGAGGTGTCAGTGTCATGAGCAACTGGAAACTCCAGTGTATCTGCTTCCTTTTCTTCCCTCTCTTCATTCCTCTCCCTTCATTTTTGATGTCCCATGTCCACCGTGAGGGAGAAAGGAGGTAAGAAGGCCAGGTGGTGGGAAGTTGCCTTCATCCTGTAGCCTTGGCTCCAACGTGGTGGTGAGCCTTGTGGCAGTGAAGCGGCACTCGGAAGAGGCGTTTCTAGATCCACCCTCCTTCCTGCCATTTTGCCTTCCAAGCACCTTGTAAATCCCGAAGGGGTTCACAGAGCACCTCTCACCCCCGCATAGCCACCTTCCCGGACACCTGTCACAGAAGCCACTCAGCCAGGAACCAGGTGGAAATGGTTGCCAGTTGGTGGCTCCCACTTATGGAAGGCTGCTCCATGAGTGTCACACTGTGACAAGGATTGGGGGACTAGAAAGAAAATCTGATTTATAGCAACTCAGGAATGCTGACCAGAAAACAGACAAAGGAAACCTACCTGGAGGGTAAGGATATCAAACCATGTCACAACCAGAAAAAGTTGAGCAGGCTGGAGAGCCTGAAGGGCTAATGTGTCTTACTTCATCCTGATGAAAACCCAGAGCCAACTGGGAAGCAAGGGGTACTAAAAACTCTTTAAAGGCTTATAAGAAAAGGCAATAAAATTGTTACCCTGTCATCCAAAAATCAATGAATCTGGCTGTGACTCAAATTGTAAAACATTACAGAAAAGTTTAAGTCCCCTCCACCCTCCCAAGAGACGTCCTCGTGTGTTCTGATGGACTTTAGCCAGCGTTGATGTGACAGATGTTCAGAAGCAGTATGCAGATTATATTTTAAAAATGGCTCATCATTTTCAAGATCAACCCACGTTCGTAGGATAGCTGTGGCTGTTATAATTACCATGACAGCTCACGGGAATAGCTCTGATTTGTTAATCCACCTCCATGGCACTGGGCCTCTTCCCCTTCATTCTTATGAACACTGTGTACTCTGGGTTCTCTGAACCTAAGGGCCAGACTGCCAGCAATAGCGGCAGCTGAGGCTCCTCTGTGTTCTTGGTACTGTCCCGCTGCCTTTCACCACAGCCATGAGGAGTCACTGCTTATTTTAAGCACCGCTTCCCCGCCTGAGCCGCAATCCTGCGAGCTGTCTACATATGCCCTATTAACTCTTGGATGGTCTTCCTCCACATTTATACCTGTGTCTAACAAGGAATCCGGGGAGGTGGTTCAGCAGTAACAGTGCTGTGCACAAGTGTGAGCATGAATCTCATAACCCATGTAAAAGCCAGCACCAGTGTCTGCAACCCAAGCCTGCCCCCTGGGGAGATGGGAGACAAAACAGGAATCCCTGGAAGCTTACAAGCTAGTGACCCTGTGCAGCGTAGAAACAAGAGAGCCTTTCTCAAGGTGAAAGGTGAGGATCAACACTCGAGGTGTCCTGACAACCACCCCCCCCCATACACACAAGCCTGCACTCACAAGCAGAAGTGCACACACGCCTAACAGATTTAAAATATTTTTTCTTAGCACATTAAAAACAAACCTTTGTGCCTCTCATTTTAAAAAGTAGCTAACAGCCAGGGAGGTTGAGTGAGACAAGGGCTGTCAGGGCCTCTCAGGCCTAAGACCTTACCAGCTACGGGTGGAAGTTGAGGTTTCAGAGGAGAGTAGTAAGCAGACCCTGTAGTTGTCAGGCTGCAGTGGTGGCTCAGCAAGGAGACAAGGAGGCATACTCATTGGTGCAAACCTTTCCAGACTTCACCAGAGGGAACCACCATCATGGCAAACACCAGACTGGAAAATGGAACCCTGAGCATCTAAGCTCAAGTGTTTTCATTGATCCAAAACTCCTCAGGTGTTCTACTGACAGCACGTGCAGATCATGAGCAATTAAACATCCCCCCACATAAATCCAACACCTGCAGACCATACTAAACGCCAAGGCCTAGGCAGGCCCTCACCCAGTGCACAAAACAATTAATTTATACATAACCAAAATTAACTTCCACAACAAGACCCAGCACTAAACTTTACTGTTTCCAACCAGGACCGACTGTTACAAAGGAACTTGTTTTTTCTTCAAATATTGGACAGCATGATTTGGACATCAAGAGTAAACAAATTCAGCAGTGGATTGAGAAAAACTACCTTGTTCAGGTCACAATAAAGAAGGGGAAAGATGCAGACCAGCCAGGGAATGAGATGGTAAGTAGGTGTGAGCACCTGCTGGGCCTTTTGTGTTCTGATGCAAAATACAATTGTATAAAAATTGGAAGGACTACAAAGAACATGACTAGCGATTCAGTCGCATAGGCAGATACAGGAACTGGCCAGCCTATCAGGCAGCCTCCAGTTGCTGGGATACTGATGCTCAGTTTCCCCACAGCATCAGAGTGAGTTTAAACTAAACTTGCTGTCTTATCCTTTACAGGACCAGATATTTAACCAAATCCTCCAGACTATGCCTGGAATAGCCACCTTCTTAAGCAGACCAAAAGCCGTTAAAGGAGGGACAGCCTCTATGTGTGTTTTTCGTCATTTGAACAAGAAAGAAGAGAAGGCATACAGAGAGTCTCAGGAGACCCAGAGAAGAGACACTTTGGGCAAAGACGGCAGAAATGACAAGGAGTCAGATGTTCTGGGTCAGTGATTTTAATAAAAAAACAGAAAAGCCCAGGCTTCTGAGGAAGCTTCTGCCGGCTGCTCTGGAGTCCCCACAAGGCCAGCGATGCCTAGAGGAGGGGCAGTAACATGGCCGGTGGGAGCGTCCTGCCTTTTGGGCTGCTGCTGGACTCTGGGCTTTTAGGCAAGGAAGAGTCTGGCTCTTGTTTCCTTTTGGGAGGGAAGTACCCACTGAGGCGAGAGGCCAAGCTCCGTCTTTCCCGAGGTGGTTTTACCTTTGGGAGTAAAGAGGATACAGAGGAATTCCCCATCGGGGTTATCTGTTTCACAACAGATGTCCACTTGGACAGGACAGTCCTTATGGAGTCACACCTTCAGCGGGCAGACACACAGAGTGCTGGGGTGGGCGGATGGACAGATGCCAAGCAGGCCGTACAGCCGGGTGCTGGCCCAATGGCTGCCACTTACTTTGAGCTTTATCCTCTTCTTATCGGGATCGTGCACGACGCTGTGCCTCAGGAGGCTCTGCTGCAGAGCAGGGAGAGGAAGCTGCTTTAGGAACTGCTTGGTCAGCAGCTGGAGAGGCTGCTTAGTGGTTAGAGCCGGGCTGCTCCTGAGGACCCAGGTTCAGTTACCAGCACCCGAGTGGGGTTCCAGTAGTCAGACTTTTTAAAAATTAAAAATTCCTGGTGTCTTCTAACATTAAAATGTCATGAGACAGTGCAATAAACTACCAGCTGCCTTTCTGTTACATAGTGAATTAGACTTCTACCCAAGTCTCCGACCAGGGCCGAGGGGAGACTTCAGCTCCTGAGTCAGGGGCTTTCACAGTGTTTCCCAAAGACCCTGCTAGGAATTTACTCCATCCCAATCTACTGGCTCTCAAATCTTTTCTGAGAAAAAGCCTGCTATGACTGAACTTGCAAGCTTACGCATGCTTCTAGCTGAATCTATCTTAGCTGTATCCCTAAAAGCCAGGTGGAAATCTGGCCTCTGCTCCCAGACTGTGGTGACAGTGGAGACCACAGCACCCCTGGTGTGGCTGTGCTCAGTGAGCTGATGAGCCACAGGAAGAGCTTTTAAGACACCAGCTAGGTGAGGCAACTGCAGGCCCTGCTAGGAACCATGTTCCCATCTGGCCCAGTGAATCATGCCAAGGTCTAGAAAGATCCCGCAGCCCAGGGGTGGCCCATCTGTGTCACCCTCCTCCTCTCCCAGGTCCTGGGTGATGGCCTGCAAGGTCACACAGAACATCAGCTCTCTAAGTGGAGATGAAGGACCCTAGCTCTCCTCCTCAGCCCAGCCAGACTCCCCAGAGTGCTTGTTAAAATAGGCTGGTTAGCCTCCCAACCCCAGGGCTTCTGGCCCACCTGGGTCGTAATGGGGACCAGGGGATCTGCATCTCTAGCGAGTTCTCCATTCTCTCTGAGAACAACTGGTCTGTCTAACCGGAGGCCCTGCAGGCTGGACATGAACAGCCCAGCTTAGAACAACAACACTCACTTTCATCGCAAACGTCTTGCCACAGCCAGCGTGCTCACATGCGAACGGGCGCTGTTCCTCGTGGAAGGAGAGAACGTGGCTCTGCAGGTTGAACACGGTGGTGTAGGTTCTGCCACAGCCCTCTCGTGGGCAGCGGTACACATCCCTCTCTGGAGCGTGGGTCTTCATGTGCTGCTTAAGGAAATCTCTGCGCTTGAATGTCTTCTGGCACACTGCGCAGGTCACTTCCTCTGGGAGGGAGACACAATGTAACAACCTCCCTGTTACTACATAGGAAAACAAATACCAAATGTGCAAGTTACACATCGTCGCCTGTGACTACACACAAACCAGCGATTCAGTAGGAAACATCAACCCCTCGTCTCACTGCTTTGTTGGCTTCGAATCCCTCAAGTTCTCTTGTGGCTTCCAACTCCCTGACTCCTCACTTGTCCTTGGCCTGGTGACTGGGCAAGCAAAGTTAATGCCCGTGGAGTCCACCTCTGCCTGACACACAGCAGTATTTCCCAAGAAGTCCTGCAGAGCCGCAGCGCCTCGGGAAAGCCGAGTGCACACAACTCTGAGAGCTGCAGCGCTCCCTCCCCCATCAGCAGCCCAGGAAGCCAGCATGAACCCCCTTGCTTTCCAGCACTCTCACAGAGTGTGCCGCCGGCCCCCCAAGGTGGAAGCTCCTCCTCGGCTCCATGTCTGCCTCACCTTTGTGGGCTTCTCTCATGTGCTTCAGAAGTCCTGTCCATGTCTGTGCCACAAAAGAACATCCCTTTTGACATAGATAGCCTGTTGGGAAGAAACCAAAATCCTATCCATGCCTGTTCTGAATCCCCAGTGCCGGCCCTGGTGACAGCCCATGGTCTGCGTCCTCTCTCAGCAATGTGCCGCTCCGCTGGATGCAGTGAAGTGGGTTTCGTGACTCACTGCTCTGAAAACTACCATCCAAACCTTCTGCACACTTCTGAGTGGCTAACTAGAAAAAGAAACACACAGTTGATACACAGGCGGGGTTGGTAATAAACTGAAAGCACAGCCAGCCGCTCAGCAACAGCACGACACTGGGTTTAAATGGCGCTGAGGACGGTGGCAGAACACGTAAGGCGGTGCCTCTGTGGACAAGAGGCCAAGGACCAAATACCAGAACAGTGTCTCACCACACAGCTCTATCACTTAGTGTGACCAGGGAGCAGACCCAAGGATGCCAAGTCACCCGAGCAGTTAGCACACCCTGCCGTTGGCAGTGACCGTCTCTACGTACCCTCGTGAACCTTCCCGTGCCGTTTCAGCCCACTGGGTGAGGCAAAGTGCTTCCCACATCCCTCCTGGGTACACCTGGGAAAGTAGTACATGAAGCATTAGCCAGTCCCTTTCCATGGAGAATTCTGCAGATATCCTGTGTCTCCCACCAAAGCCCATTTCTCCCCACATCAAACCTGTTACCAAAATAGAGGTAAAGAACAAACACAAGTGACTTGGCCAGTTTTGGAACAAAACAACCTATTTTGAGAAAAAAAAATCTTTATGTCATCAAATTTAAAAGTTCTCATAATTCTGAAAAATACCCTCTCTTTTGTGGCTACAGAAGCTACTTCAAGAGGCTGTCTGATTTGGTTTAGGTACACACTGGTCCATCCTGAGCTGTGTGTGGTGTGGGGTGGCCAGAATGCTGCACATTGTCAGATAAGAACACAGCACAAAGAGCTGCAAAGATGGCTCATCAGTTAAAGGCACTGGTTGCTCTTCCAGAAGACCCGAGTTCAATTCCCATCACCCATATAGCAGCTCACAGCTGTCTGTAACTTCAGTTCCAGGGGATCTGACAATCACACCAATGCATATGAAATAAATTATAAAAATTATATTTTTAAAATTATAAATATATTTTATAAAAATATGTAATTATATATATATATATATAAATACATATATATATATAAAAAACTTACTAAAAAAGAGAGCCCCTATCTCCACACCTTACATAGTATAATTACTGTAATGTGTGAATATATAGCAATCATAACATTTTAAGAGAAGGTAAAATTTCTAAAAAAAAAAAAGCACAGCACAGGGCTGGGGGTGCAGCTCAGCAGGGACCAGCACCAGGAAACACCACCACCAAATGGCGTCTGTTCCTGGGCACGGTGGCACATGCCTGTGATCCCAGCACTGAGGAGTGGGTGCAAGATGACTGAGTTTAAGGCTAGCCTGAGCTACGTAGCAAGACTCTGTCTAAAGGAAAGCAAGAAGGGAGGGAAGGGGGAAGGAAAAAGGGGTCTGAGGTGGGGTGGCTGAGGAAAGCGTGGTGTGCCAGACCCTCAGCACCAATGGACAGCGCACACGGGTGCACACAGCCACAGCCACTGGCAGCACAGAGACGAGCAGACTGCAGGTGAGACCACAGTCACTGCAGCAACACTGGGGGGCGGGGGGCAGGCTGTGCTCAGCCCAACAGTGCAGGAAGACGCCACACAGGCAGGCAGGCTCCCCAGAATCCCCCGCCCACCCCCACCGTGTCCTTCCGAGTGCTCAGGAAACCCTCAGTGCAGGCAGAGCCCGATTACTTCTGCTCTGTGCTAAGTAAAAAGTTTTCACGATGGCAAGCCATAAAATTGAACAGGCAGTTCCTCACCTTCCCTCCAAGCTACAAGGCTCTCACCAGCTGTCCCCCACACGGGCAAACTGGTTTTTAGAGAAAAAGAAACAGAATACAACTTCTCAAGTCCCCAGGGACACACATAACAGCTCGCTCAGGATCCTGATCTTTGCTTTTCCATGGGAATCCAGAGTTGGCGAAGCACCCACCTGAAGAGCGGCTCGTTGGTGTGCTGGCACTGGTGGGTTTTCAGTTGCTGGTGTTTCTTAAAGGCCTTCTTGCAACCTTCAAAATTGCACTGTTACAAACGTAAATGCACTGTTTAATGAAGGCAGAGAATGAGCAGTCACTGAAGTCCTCGCAAGGGCTGGAGGTGGCTCAGTGGTTTAAGAACAGTTGCTTCTCTTGCAGAGGACCCAGGTTTGGATTCCAGCACCCACATGGCAGTTCACAACTGTCTCTAACTCCAGTTCCAGAGGAACTGACTCCCTCTTCTGATCTCCACAGGCACCAAGTAGGCACGTGGTGCGCACACACATACGCAGGCAAAACACAAAGACTAAAGTCTCCCAGGATCTAAGTGCCTCAGGGAACGTAATTTTCACCCACTTAGTCCCTGTGAAATGCTTCATCTCAAGAAGCTTAAAGAGCAGCGACATTAGAAAAGCAAGCGTGCTTCTGCTGGGGTAGTGGCCAGCAACACGAATGTACCCAGACTGAGTGTGCTCAGTAAGGAGAGCCAGTGCTGGACTTCACATGTCCGGCAAGATAAAATCTGATTTGGGTAGCAGATGGAAAAGTAGTCAGAAAGTTAACGCATATGAAGCCATACTCACTACATACTGTTTCTGTGGATCTTCATGTTTGCGCTCAATGTGTTTCTTCAGGTTTGATTTTGTGTTGAATTTCTGATTACAGCCATTATCTGTACAACTGCAAGAGATTGTACGAACCAAAATGTAACACACCGAGGCAAGAGAAGGTTTAGGGCAGCAGTTTTCAAACTGTGACTCTTGACCCCTTTGGGGTCATACAACCCGTTCCCAGGTCACTAAGACCATCTGCATATCAGATATTTACGTTATGATTCGTAACAGCAGCAAAATTAACAGTTATGAAGTAGCAACGAAAATTTTACAGTTGGGGGTCACCACAGCATGGGAAATGTATTACAGGGTCGCAGCGTTAGGAAGGTTGAGAAGCACTGGTTTAAGTGTGAGTATCTGGAGCTGGAGAGATGGCTCAGCGCTAAAGAGCACTGGCTGCTCTTACAGAGGACCCAGGTTCGGTTCCCAGCACCCACATGGTGGCTCACAACTGTAACCCCAGTTCCAGGGGATCTGATGCCCTCTTCTAGTCTCCGCAGACACAGGACACACAACATGACACACACATAACACACAGATACACATGCAGGCTAAATACCCAAACACAGAAAATAATAAAATAGTAATCTTTTTTAAACAGATGTGAACATTCCTCTGCTTTATATAAACTGATAATTCCAGAGAACACTACAAGGTAAGTTTTTAGTAAATTCCAAGATGTCAAGCTGGGGTTGGGGTCCAGTGGAAGGGCATGTGGGGACGGAAAAAAAGGACAGGAAATGACCGTCCCACGTGCCAGGCCATGCGGCCTCAGCTCTTACGGCTGTGCCACAGGATGCTTTGCACTTCCTCTCTGGGCAAAAAGCACACTGCATCAGCCGTCCCTGTACACTGGGAGGGAAGCGCTGGCCTCAGAGGCCTGAACGCTGCTCGCACTCCAGCAGTGCTCAGATCCAACTACTTTAATTTCAAATCTAATAAGCTCCCTTCTGTGAGAATGGCATCATAAACTGCATCGTCAACAAGGAAAGGAGCCTGGCCCCCAGACTGTCACCACGGGTAAAACATGGACTTGTACAGAACCATGAGCCACTGTCGCCTCTGGGATGTCACCAGGCCACGCCGCTTCCCCTTGCTTTGCCCCTCAGACACTGTGCACCTGGGCAAAGGGGTCAAGAGACCAGCAAGCACAATGGGGGGTACAGTGCAGAGGGGTGCCACATGGATAAGTTCAGGCCTTCCCACTCAACTCTCATGGTGCCTAAAATGGGGACAGCATGTCTCTTGCCTTCCTTGAAACAGCTGGGCACCAAACCTGAAGATGAGACTGGCACAGAGACGCCAGGCCACTGTGGAGCCCAGGTCCCTAGAGTCCCTGGAGCAACCCCACGCTTCCAACTCTAGTTCTGCATTCCAGTCAACACGAAGAGCCCAGTGTGTAAGCACCTTGTGCTTACTATCTCTTCACTCTGGACTCTAAAACTAACACAGGCATTTAAACACAAGCACAGAACAGGACAGGATCACAAACCCTGACAGGAACCAAACGGCAGGGGCAAGGAGGAGCCTGGCAAATTGGAGTCAAGTGTTACCATCACCATCATCATCATCATCGGCGGGTATCGATAAAGAGCCATGACACTTTCTGAGATGGAAAACCTGGACGGCCAAGGCGCAGGGTCTCGCCTCACATGGCTGACTTCCAAGCTCCTCTTCCCATCCTCTGATCTCTTCTTCTCCTTAGCACATGACCTCTAGGTATTTTATTGAATGGAAGCACCGCCCACCAACACACAGGCCTTCATGCATAATGAATAGAACCTTCACAGTGCACCAACTCCCAGCTTCAGCTGGCTGACCTGATGCCATTTTACAGTCCCTGCCTAAGGTCTTCTTTATCTGGTGTTTAGGTTGAAGGAGAGCCTTGTAAAGTCCCTCCACTGGCATCAATACAATCAGATGCTTTTCTCGTGGGCAGACAACATTAGAACAGTTGTTCCAGTCAAGGGCCACTGAGTAGACAATTGCTGGTGCTCCAAATTAGCACGCTTTCTGCATCCCAGAGTCCACTCCTAAGACGCTGTTTCCAATAGCTAAGGAGGTGACCTTTTGGCTGTAGTTCAGGCCACTGGATAAACAGCTTAATACTTGAGAATAAGTTCAGATAGAGCCCAACAGTGAAGTGTTGCATTAAGTACAGCTGAATCACAGTTGCATACCTGAGAGCCAAGCACACAGGGGAAGATAAGGAGAAGGATGGAGCGCACAGGCCATTGCATGACTTCATATCATCTGAGCACAAAACCACTGCTGTCATAAAGTCGCTTGCTCATGACAGGAGAGAGTCAGTCTTGAGTATCAAACTCGGGTTGTCAAGCTTGGCAGCAAGCACTTTACCCACTAAACCATTTCACCAGCCCACCCCCCATTCTTATTCTGAGACATCCGCAATCATCCTGCCAGGACTACGTGCCGAAAGGGACCCACTCCGCAGGCCTCGTCAGCCTCTACTCACACAAATGGCTTTTCTCCGGTGTGAATCAGGACGTGTCGGCTCAAATGGTAGTCTCTGATGAAGGCTTTGCCACAGCCCTCATAGTCACAAACAAATGGCCTCTAGAAGAAAAAAAGGGTGGATGAAGGAAAAGCTTTTTACATTCATTCATTTAGTGTGTGTGCACACGTGTGTGTTTGCACCACTGCATCCATGTGGAGGTCAAGGGACAACTTTCGGGAATCAGTTCTCTCCTTCTACCCCTGTGTTCCAGGAATCCAGGTCCTCAGGTCTGACTGCAAATGCCCTGTCTCACTGAGCCATCCCATTGGCTCTGTTATTATTAAAAGGCTGGTTTGTGGTAGACAGAGCCTCAGATTTCCTCTCCAGGGATGTGTCCATTCAGGAAGGTGCCTGCTAAACTTAGGCAAGGCCTAATTTTGCTACATCAAGTACCATTCCATAAACACCCCATCTTTTCACGGGGTCACTGTGATAAGCAGACTTTTGCCCTACGAACAGACAGCATCTGAAATAAGCAGGCTAACCTGCTCCTATGAGGGACCAGGCTTCCCCAGCAAACCCCTTTTTAAGATTACTTTGATAATAGCACGTATGGTCTGCACATCTCTCTACCACAGCACCATTTCAGTAGTCGAAGATAACCCAGGGCAGAGAAAAGGGCGGATTATGTCTCATCCCAGGCAAGCTTAATGTCTGTACTAAGAGATGCCAGGGACAGATAGGGCAAAGTGTTTCTCACAGCTGAAAGAAGCTCATGGGTGCAAGGGCAAGCAAACAACTCCCAGCCCTGACTGCAATCTCCACTGGGACCTTGGAGGTAACTGACGGGATGCTCTTGAGAATCCACAGTAAAGCTGCATCATGTCCTAACATCCTGTTTGGTGTACCTAACTATGGAAATACTAGGAAATCCAGGAGGGTAGTAACAAGGCCTCAATCACAGTACTAGACAGCCAGCGGACACAAGGACACGAGTGAGCCTCACTGCCCAGCAGAGTCAAAGAACCTTGGTCAGCTCCAGTACCAGAGCAGATTCGTTACTAGAGAAATTATTGTTGCATTTGGGACAATAAACTCAACTTCAAGTGTCCAACCTGTACGATATTGGCAGTATCCAAGTGCAGCATTCTGCTCTAGAAGGAAAAGGCCAGCTCTGGCTCGTACACAGGAACAAAGAAAGGTCAAAATGTGGGAACAGAATGGGCAAGGAGAAGGGGGGTAAAGTCACAAAGGATGTTATGAGTGATGGCAGTGGATGGGTAAGTATGTCAAGAAAGGGTCCAGGCTGCATAAAACATGAGGAGCCAGGAGGAAAGGCCAACAGGAAGACTTTTTACCTGTCCACCTTTGCCCAGCCTTGGTACCTGACCAAAGCCCTCCTGCAATTAAAGGGCTGCACACTGGCAGCTTGCAGGGAACCCTTAAGCCTTCCCCAGCAGCAGCTCTAGGAGGGGGAGATTCTGCATGGGTGTGTCTGGTGTAGCTGACTTCCGGATCCCTGTACCGGTCTGACCCCAACTAAAGAGGACAGAGGCAGGGCAGCCCGAGAGCTCCGAGCCACCAGACCCCCGTCCTTGCCCGGCCAAGGCCTGGTAAGGCCAGGTTACCTCCCCAGTGTGCCTGCACAGGTGCGCATCTAGCTTCCAGGCTTTGTTGTAACTGGCGCCGCAGTCCGGGAAGGAGCAGATGAACCTGCTGGGGAGCGCGGGGCGCGGCGGGGCGGGGCCCGCACAGGTCGCCACGAACGCGTCCGCGATGGTCAGGGACGACACGGCTTCCGCGACCGACACCCGCGGCTCCAGGGTGACGCGGCCGCGCCCGGGCCGAGGCGGGGCAGCCACGTGCCGCTCGCTGGACGCCGGGCAGGAGGTAGCGGCGCACCCGCCCCGGGAAATCTCCACACTTCCGGGCCCGCCGCCCCGCAGGGCTCCAGGTCCCGCCCCTGCCCCATCCGCGCCACGACTGCGCATGCTCCCGGAGGCCTGGCGGGTGAGCCTGGCTGCGCATGCGTCTGGACGACCTTGGCCAGGCCCGCTTTGCGAGCTGCGTTCGCGGCGCAGGGAAACCGGAAGCACTGCTTAAAGGTTCAGAGTACCAGCCTGGCGTAACATAAGGTAACCTGTTCTCCGCGTTCCAGGTTTGCCCTCTGCTTCCTGCTGCAAGCCCCAGGGCACCGTGGTTCCCAAGCTTGCCCGCTCCTTCTAATGACGTGGAGATTTTTCAGAATTAAAGCCCAGAACTTACCTGGACCAATAAAACCGTAATTTCCGAGAGCTAATGTGCTGGCTAGTATTTTGTCAACTTTCTTATCACTGAGTCCTCAAGTGTTTGGGGCTCTTTTCGTCCGTTGTATTCCCTCCTTCCCTTGGCTCGATTTAATCTCTGAAATGGCCGAGACTGAAAAATACCCCTTTTGAATTCCTTACTAACGAGGCGGTGAGCGTCTATGAAAGGCTGACCTCTTACTGATAGGTGAATGAAAACAGCCATGGGAAATCGTAAAGTCTTTTTCATGACTATCTTCCCTGCAGCATGTGCTGAAGGCACACTGTCCCCGTCAGACTAATCCACATGAACTAACTGGAGGGATAGAAGGTGGTCTCAACAAACCAGGTTCAGAAAGGCCTGGGGCGGAGAGACTTGTTCACCTGACAGTCTCGGTGTCTCGCTTTTGGGATCTCACGCGCACTCCTCTGCTCCTCCATTTCCTGTCCCCTGCACATGTGTGTATTGCCGGCTGTCTCTCACTTCAGTCCCCTTCTCGCTCTCCTTCCTCACCCTCCATCTCATCACGAGCTTCAGACACCCCCGCCCAGCCCCAGTCCTCTCCCTACCTCTCTGTCTCCTCTTTTCTCTGAAGATCAACTTCTAGAAGATTCTAAGGCCCTGCCCCTCCAAGGATTTTGGTCTCAGCCTAGCAGCCTGGACTTTGCACTGTCTTCTCCATTCTCCCCTCCTAGCTAATAATCCTGGTTGACAATATGCGGCCCAACTAGGACTCAGGCTCTTCCCGGACCCAGACATCTCAGACCCACTGGGAATGATTGGAGTCACGAGGGTCAAAGTCAAACATTAACACAGACAGAACTGTTGCATCCCTGTCCTAGCTAGTGAATTTTGTTTACTAGCCTTTTCAATCGCATGACTTTGTTATTCACAGAAGGGGCATTATTTTTGAATATTTTTTTCTCATCCTTGGATTCTGAGCCCAACTTTGAGACTACTTTAATGCTATGAATCAGAAGCAACGGTGTGTAATTTCCAAGCCTAGGTCTCAAGAAAACTTACCTGTGCCCTCCCCACCCCCGCCTTTGTCACTAGGATGAAATTTCTGCACTAGTCTATCCCAAGAAGAAAAGACTGGAGGAACAAAGCTAAGCCACACCAACTGAGCCCAATCTGGATAAGCCGATTCACAGCTCTGAGGCAATGCATGGCTGTAGGCCATTGTGTTACAGAGTGGTTTGCTCTGGGCAACGACTTGGTAGCGGTAACCAGAACACTCTTGGCTGGCTAATGCTCACATAAGAAACACGCTCAGCCAACAAATGTACTCAGATTTATCTCCATCATCTTCTAAAAAAAATGTTTCCTAGATCCCTGTGATTACCCCATTCATACCCCTCCCCTCCATTGCCACATCAGTTAAAGACACCATCCTCCTCTGTGCCCATTCACGCCTTCATCATCACCACCATCATCACCATCATCATCATTACCACCACCACCACCATCATCATCATCATCATCACTAAGACTTTAAACACGCACAAAAATGGGACGGCCCAGCATATCCAAACCTCCTTGTCCCTGTGAGGTCCACCTGCCTAACCACAGATGTACCACTGTTGTAGATTAGAATTACTTACTTGTTTTCAATTATGCCCAAGGAAGACCTTGGAGTTCCCAGGGCAGGCCATGATTCTATCAGAGACGGGATATTTAGGGGAGACTTCAGTTCACCCTGAACTACGTGAAGAGAATTCCACCACCCATGGGCTATCCTTTCCCCGAGCTATTCCAGGTATCCTCTGGTCTCTGGTTATTCCATCCAGACCTTTAAAACCGTTTGACATTTGTGATTTCATCAGGTAGAACCCATTGAAAACCAGGTAACCCTCTCACCACACCACAGCCAGTAACTGAGAAAGAAGTCCCTTCCAGAAGCTGGCCCCTTCCAGCTCCAACACTGTCTGTTACTGGAGCAGAGGTCTGGTATTGAGTGAGTTATCCTACAGCTGGAAGGGAGACGGCATATGAGTGCTTAGATGAAATAGCCATTGAGCTACCCAAGTGGTTAGAGACATGGACTTGACTTTGCATCCTGTTTCCTAGTTGACCTTGAGTCAGTTCATTAATTTCTCTGAAATCTGTTTTCTGTAAATAGCAACCATAATGTCTGTGTAAGTTGTGGTTAACTCATGTGAGGTGCTTAATATCGGACCAAGTAACCCAAGCAGTGGCCTGCTCCCTGCAGTAGATGTAGATCTGATCAGATCTACAGTAGGCTGAGGCTCAGCTCCATCTTTCTTTTTCTTTTTTAATGGTTTATTTAATTTTGTTTTATGTGCATTGGTGTGAGGGCATCACATCCCCTGGAACTGGAGTTTAGACAGCTGTGAGCTGCCAGGTGCATGCTAGAATTGAACCCAGGTCCTCTGGAAGAGCAGCCAATGCTCTTAACCACTGAGCCATCTCTCCTCACACTCTGTCTTTCTAAGGCAGTCTGCTCCTTGCCTTCCTTGAGCTTCTTGACTTGTATGTTTTTAAGCTTCTGCAGTGGAGAAGTCTATGTGGCAAAGTCCCAACAGTGGCCTCTGGCCAGCAGCCACCCCAGGCCCTCAGTCAGCAGCTCTTGGAGGATCTTGCTGCGGTCACACCTTCAGAAAAACACTCTAACCCCTGCTTATTTCTTCCTTGCAGCTTGGGAGAGACCCTAAGTAGAAAGACCAGATGAGCTGTGTGTAGACTCTGGACCCACAGAAACTGAGTGGTTGTGGGTCTGGGCGTGGTGGCACACGCCTTTAATCCCAGCACTCGGGAGGCAGAGGCAGGTGGATTTCTGTAAATTCGAAGCCAGTCTGATTACATAGCAAGTTCCAGGACAGCTAGGGCTGTCTCAAAAAACAAAACACCAAACCAAACACAAAAAATTAAATGCATGTTGCGAAACCAAAAAAAAAAAAAAAAGGTCAATGTGGGAATGTCCAAGGATTAGGAGTGTGTCGAAGCTGGCATTTGAACCCCCCATCACCTTTAGGGTTTGAAAATGGAAGGTGTTTGGCTGCTCCTCACTTTAGCCCTGGCCAGAACCCAGCTAAATATTAAATACTGCCTTCTCACAGAAGCAAAGGAATGCGGCTTGGTTGGTGCTTACCTGGGCTGTAGCTGGAAGCCTAGGGATGAGTCCATTCACTGATAAGGTGCCTTCCTCCTTTTCTCTGTGGAACCATACCTCATGCTGAAGGCGCCCTTGCAAGACCTTGACACTTAGACTTGAGCTCTACATGCAAACAAGCCCTCTCCAATACCCTTGCCTTAACCAATGGATCCCAACCCTGGGTACCAAAGACCCTCCCCTGTTTGTGGCCCTATATACGTACCCTTCATTCTGCTTTAAAGTGGGGACGCCCCCCCGAAGCGTGTTCCCGAGTGTCTGTCCACTCCTCAGCTCACCAGAGGTCCTCCTAGGACAAGGCAGGATGCCGTAAACCCACAGCCACCCGGCCACGCTGTGTCCTCCCTGCCTCATCCCTCAGCCTGGAGCCGGCCCACGGCTGGGACACCCCAGGGGACTACAGGCCAACATTTTGTACTTCACAAAATAACTCTATATCTGATGGTGCTGAACTGTCCCAGGAGGCAATAGCTGAGCGAAAGCGGCCCGTTTGGGAACCAGGGAAGACTCTGACACAGAATCTAGTCATTTTTAAAATGTTCATTATTTTATGCATTTGGAAGCTTTGCCTGTCTGTATACATGGCCTCGTGTATGGACAGTGCTTTGAATTTTTTTATTATTTTATGGGTATGGGTGCTTTGTCCGTATGTACCATGTGTGTACAGGGCTCACCAATGCCAGAAGACTGTGGCAGATCCCCCTGGAAATGGAGTTACAGAAGTTTTTGGGCCACCATGTGAGTGCTGGGGACTGGACTCCTGCCGTCGGGAAGAGCAGCCACTGCTCCTAGCCACTGAGCCTTCTCTCCAGCCTGAATTCCTCCATGTTTTGTTTCTTCCTAACCCAAAACTCGGATGTATAGCGTGCTAGGAATAGGTGTCTGTGAGGTACCACTGGGACCACACACTCCGTTATGGTCTGCCCTAGGAAGTCTTCGTATGTGATTCCATTTGTCCCAAGTTTGCTTTTTTTTTTTTTTTTAACTGCTGAAAATTAAACACAACCCAAAGCTTTATCCCCGAACGTGCCTTGAACTTAAAAAAGCAGCAGCACCTGCCCTTCCCTCTCATTTGAGCAGCGGGCAGGGTCTGTGTAGCTCACTGTGTAGAGTTTTGTTTGTTTTTTTGTGTTTGGTTTTTCGAGACAAAGTTTCTCTGTTGTCTCTCTGGCCGTCCTGGAACTCACTCTGTAGACCAGGGTGGCCTCGAACTCACAGAGATCCGCCTGCCTCTGCCTCCCAAAGTGCTGGGATTAAATGTGTGGGCCGCTCCACCCAACATGTTCTTTATGCTTTTGTGAGCCAGGGAATGGGGTAGAAAGCTCTTTGGGTTGGCTCCAATTGCTACTACCTGCATGTGACTCATGTGGCAGGCCCCACGTTGTACTGGCTCATCCGAAGAGTAGAGGGCACCCTGTGCAGCCCCCTCAAACTGGGGTCTCAAGCTTCATAGGACAGCTCTGCAAGTTACTTGACCTCTGCTCCTCAGCGGGCCCATCAGCCACCTCACAGTGAGCAAGGCTTAACCAACCCAGCTAGAACACAGAGCAAAGCCGGTGGCCGAGGGGAACTGTTCTGAGCTTGGTAACTCTCATCACCGTGGTTTCTGTGATCTGCATGTCAATCAGGAAATACCACGTGTCTGTAGACAGCCGCTGACAGCGTGCTGTACTGGTGGCTGGTAATGAGCGCTGTTGAGAGACAAGGATTCCAAAAAAAATCTAACCACGTCGCCCCAGCCACACAACACCTCCCCTGCAGCTACCTACATTCTCGCTACAGGCCAGTCTTCTCGAAAGGCTTGGGAAGTTTCTGTCTAATCACGCAGTGAGGGCAAGCCGCCACTTGTGGCTTCATCCTTGCCCCTGGCTGTACCATCAGCAGAAGCCTCACAATCTCCACACCCATCCTGTGAATCTTCCCCGTGATGTTTGCTTATCTCAAATCATGGAGCAGACACTGTCGAGGCATGGCTCCATCGAGTCTTCTTTATTATCGGCCTATCACATGACTCCAGACCGGCTTCTCTGATTAGCCCTCCCCTCCCTTGGTCGGATCATGTTTTCCTGCAGCTGTAATAGCTCTGCCAGGGTGTTGCCACGAGCCTGTGCTTAATCACTGCCATCCACTTCAGATCCATTTTAGTTCGCAGGAGCCGGATTCTGTCTAGTGCACGAGGCTTAATTGCTCTCTGATTACCCTTGGGGTCAGGCACAGGAACTCGCAGTCTCCATCTGCAACGCACAGGGGTTTTGTGTTTGATAATTTCCCCTGACAGCCAGCAGAAACGTGCCTGGCAGAGGTGAGCAGACACCTTTGGGGAGCCATTGCCCCATTTCTGCCTGGCTTCTTGGCTTACTTTGGAGGCAGGATCCATCCATCTCTCTTCCCTTCCACTGACACCATTTTGATCCAGTTTACCCTGGTCACACCTGACTCCAGCTACAGCCAGCATCTGCACCCACCCTCTCGGATCCTTTCTCTCCGCTGCTGCCTGGGGATCCGTCTCAGATTCCAGTACTTTGGGGAACAACCCGCCATCATGGGCATAGAGTCGCAGTTCCTTTCTAGCGTAGTGCAAGGTCTCACAGCCCCGTCAGTATCTCCGGGCCTCCTTTCTCACAGTCCCACAGCTCCCAAGGACGGCTGGCCCAGCTGTCTTCGCCAAGCCCCTCCCCACTGCTATGCAGACCCTCCCAGATGCAGTAGACCCCTCTGTATTCAAAAGTTCTACATCCACAAACTCAACCAATCCTGGACTGAAATGGACAGGCATTTTTCCTTGTGATTCCTACACAACCCAGTAAAGCAGCCGTTTGCATAGAATAGGCACTGAACTAGGCATTCTGGGGCATCTAGAGATGATTTAAAGTGTAAGCATAGGCTCTATGCAAACACCGTGCCATTTTACATAAAGGACTTGAGGATCCTCGCAAGTCAGTATTGGGGGGCTTGGCCGTTCCCCCCAAGGTAACGCTGTTCTATCTCTTAGCTTACGTCACAGCCTCTTCCTCCGTCATCTTTCAAGTTTTGCGAATACCCATCCACCTAAGAGGTGGCTGGCTGCTCAGGACTCAGTTTCTCTGATGATCTCACCAGGCCTGCTCCAGCTAGCCACTGGTCCTGTCGGTGGGGTGGGGGTGAGGACAGGGAGAGGGCATGTCAGATAAACACAACTAGATCCAGATGGAATACCCGAGAGGGGCCTGATTCATTCAGCCCTACACAGGGTGTGAAGGATTGCACAGGCCGTGCCAGGATTCCTTTGGGAGCAAAAGGAAGGGACTGGTGGATGGGCAGTCTGGACTTCTGGCCTAGATTGCCAAAGACCTGGTAGCCTCCAGATCGTGCCAGGCAGGTTTTTAAGCTTGAAGCAGGTTTTCTCCCTCTTGGAACTTTCAGACCACTGGCCTTATCTTACTCCAAAGTCAAAGGTCAAGGGATGCCTATCCTTCATGCCTGTCTGACCAATACTACAAAATACAAGACAGAAATACAGGGGAACTTTGGGACCTGTCCTTTCCTGCTGGTCTCGGGCCAACTTCAGACTCTAGAGCCATCTCTCTTCAGAGTAGAGGGTTATGGTGAGAGGAAGAGAGCAGGAAGGTCTATGTATTCCTCCAGACATCCGGGGCCCTGTTGGAAACGTAGCAGGCTGTATCCCGGAAGACTGTCGCTCTCCTTTGTGTGATGCCTCAAACTCACTGAGAAATTCCAAAAGGACCACTGTTGATATCCATTTACCCACGGTCAAGAGCAAACCGCTGAGTTCTACAGCGTGTTTTCTAAAAACCAGAGCTTCGAGCAGATGTCCAGACAGCTTCAGGCTTGTCTGACCATGGGCCCGGCCTCTCTCCCAGAGGGAAAAGGAATCTTAAAAAGAAAAAAAAAATAGCAAATGCCTTCGTGTAGCTGCAGCTAGAATGGGAAGCTCTGCTCGGATTTTCCATCTCTTCAGACCTCGTGGACACAGGTTAAAGGAACCACCCGTTTAGGTGGTTTCTTTAGCCAGCAGAGATTGGGCAAGCCCTCCTCAGGCAAAGCTCTTCCTTGATCACCATATCCTGACATCTCTAACATTATGGGCTCTCCTTCTAACCGAAAATATAGCACCTGTATTATCCGGGGGGCAGGGAGGGGTGCATGACCTTTTCCCAGGGGGCTACGAGTGTTTGTACCCAATGAACAGCCGCTACCTCAGCTGCGCATGCTCTGTTGCATGTTCAGCCGCTTTATATTGATCAGGGAGCCGGGTCCCACCTTCACGGTGGAGGAGATCAGGCAGTAGGCAATCTGACATTTGCATGTGCATACCTGTGCCTATGCAGCATCCCGAAGGGTCTAACTGCTTTTTAAATGGCCTTTAAATAGGTTTCTCTATTTCTCACCTACCTACCCCTCCTCTGAGGAAAGACGTGGTTAGCACAGGAGTCAGAAGGCCTGGAATTAGGCTCCTTCTACGCTACCTCTCAGCTGCGGATCCGGGCAATCTATTCATCTTGTCTGTCCCTCACTTTCCCCATCTGAAAAAAAAAAATGAGTCTCCAAATAGAATTGCATGCATAATTTTTAGCTCTGGGAAACTAAGAGAGTGAACCAAATGGGCCCAGCCCTTGCAAAGCACCCGGGCCTGTTTAATCCTGGATAGGGAAGAGCCAAGGACCCTTTAGTGCTTGGAGCGCAGGGGAGAAAGGAGTGGGTTTCACTCAGTGAGGAAGGGAGGTGGAAATCACCCCTTCCAACTGTCTTGTTTTGATGAACAAGGCCCACAGCTGGTGCTGTACCGACATGAGTCCGTGTTGCTTGAGAGGAGAGAAAAAAACGTGCAGCGCCATCTTGTGGTCCGAAAAAGATACATGGGTTCCAATCGCAATACTTTATTGGATTTTATATGACATTAGCAGGTGTAAATAAATTGCATGCTATTACACCCTCAATTCCTCCCATATGGTCGGGCAGCATTTAAAGTGGTCAGCAAATGTTGACAGCAATCTCTGCTTGTCCCACTAACACATTTACCACAAGTAATTAACTTAACTACCTGATAAAAATGTCATTGGCATGTTGTACTGCTTGCTATTGTCTGAAAAGACTTTGACTGACAGTCCCTTGTGTCGTTCCTCGGTTATCTTTATAGGCACATAATCAAATCCAAATGTGATCATTATTTTATGATTTGATTAAAGTAAACAGCCAAACCGCGTAATCACGATCCCGGGAAGATTTATTCTCCGCTTCAATGATGGGCTTTGGGCTTTTATATTATTAGAAGACAATAGCCAATTAGTCTGATTGCTTTGTGACGCTGTCAGATGCTGCGCAGCCACGCCCTCCGTATGAATGTAATCCATCAGCAGGATCCCACTGGCTCTGGCATATCAATTTGTATGCTTTCAGGATTCCTGTTGCTGCTGCCGGAGCGGTCACCGTTTCATGCAAGCCTTTCATTGCCTTCCAAACAGGAGCGACACAAGCTGAGTTTCATGAACCATGGCGAGCGTGCCCGCCTGCCTGGGGTCAGATTGGCAGAGGGTGAATGGCAAAGCAGCAGCTGCCTGAGCCTGGGTGGCTGCGGCTCCACACAGGCCGATGAGCTGCGGATCCAGGCTGTTATAAACGGCCTGAACAATGGGAAACAATGGCTGCTTCAGCTGTAACTGGTGAAGAAGGAGTGTGTGCCTTTTCCACACAGACTTCAGTCCTCAAATAGGCAAACGGTCTTCCGTGTAAGCTGGGCGTGCATTCTCCTCTAGCATACTTGTGATAAAAGACACCTCAAAAAAAAAAAAAAGTAACAATTGAGCCTGGAGAAATGACTCAGTGGTAAAGAGTTTTCACTGCTGTTGCTCAGGGTGCAGATTCTATTCCCAGCACCCACATGGTGGCTCACGGGCCAACTCCAGTTCTGGGGAATCTCTGATGCCCTCTTATGGCCTCTATGGGTACTGCACTTACTGTGGTGAACAGACAAATGTGCAAACAAAACATCCAAACACATAAACTTCTCTTTTTGTTTTTATTTTTTATATTTGGTTGGTTGGTTGTTTGGCTTGGTTTCTCAAGACAGGGTTTCTCTGTGTATCCCTGACTGTTCTGAAACTCACTCGGTAGACCAGGCTGGCCTCAAACTCACAGAGACTCTCCTGCCTCTGCCTCCCGAGTGCTGGGATTAAAGATGTAGCCGCCACCGCCTGGCTGCAACATTTTTAATGTAACAATTTTTAGAGTTTTTCTCCCTCAGTCTAAAGAGTTGTCAGGAACCAACAGGTTCTTCTGCTAACTAGATGACTTCTCAACACCCTGCCCAGTGCTGGCAGGAAGTGGTCTTTGCTGGCCTATATTGCTGAAGGCCATGTCTCAAGACCACAACTGTGGAGACAGTAAGGCCTTCTTACAGTGTTGATGCTTCGGGCATTCACAGATTCAGGCTGTGCCTTTGGCCATGTATTTGAAAGGCTAAGATAGAATCAGACCAATCCATAAAACCCAGTTTCCCGTGTCCTGAAGGCATATCTGGTTTGTCCACACCCATCCAGCCCCCGACTCCTGAGGCAACCTGATCTTTGCCCAGAGGATACGCAGGTGCCTGCCAGCCCCAGCCCTGAGCCACATGGGCCTCTGAGCTCACTGACTTCCTGTAGGGAGTGCTTAAGTGCCTATTTACCAGCTCCTGGCTCCACTGGTCTCGTCCTGGTTCCGCCCATGCCCTGTGCCTCCCTAGCAAGAGGTTAAGTGCCACGGGAGCAGCAGGCTCCTGCTGACGAGCAGGTGGCAGCACCCATTTGCTTGCTCAGTAAATGCTGATCCCGTGCCAAAAAAAAAAAAAAAAGACAACGGACAAACACAACACTTCCTAGATGCAGACTGTGTCCAAGATCCTAGGTCACCCCTAGGTCTGGAGCAAGAGATGGAGACCAGAGGTTGTCAGAGCAGACATGCTGCCTGCTTCCCCGTGCACTGCTGTCAGTGAATTTGTGTCTGAGCATCTGATAGATGGGCTCTGGGAAGTCCTGGAAGGGCCAAACATGAAGCATTTGTTCCAGCTTGGGGCTTGTTTAACTCGGGCCCTGGGAGTGCCAAGGCTCTTCCTAGGTTCCTGCTACACTTATCTCAGTGCAACAGGAAGTCAAGGGGGCATTTGTGCTGCCAATTCCAAATTACCCTCCGCAAACACAGTGCCCTTTACAGGGCAAACACCACCCAGCTCACGAATTGAGCTATTGAGAGAGAACTTTAGCCACCATTAATGTTTTACAACCTTTCTCAAAAAGTGTCACCTCATCCCCAAACCCCCAAGACTAAGGAGGGACTGCTCCTGGGTGAGTCTTGGCTGCTGACACTGTAACAGATAGATTTCTTCTGTTTGATTGGTTAGTTGGTTGGTTGGTTTGGTTTTTTTGAGACAAGAGTTTCTCTGTGCAGCCCTGGCTGTCCTACAACTTGTTCCGTAGACCAGGCTGGCCTCAAACTCACAGAGATCTGCCCATCTCTGCTTCCCCCCCACCCCCAAAATACTGGGATTAAAGGCATGTGCCACCACATAAATAGACTAAATAGACTCTTTCAAACACTTGGCCTTCATCTGGAATGATACAAGGCTAGAGAGTTCCAACACTGCCCAGCCTCCACCAGAGCTGGGCCTCTGCGGTCAGGCAAGGGAAACTCGTTTTCAGCGAACAGTGTAGTTGCGGGTGAGCGAGTACAGAGTGAAATGCAGTTTCAGAGGCTGACGCAGCTCCAGCAGCAGCGTGCCAACCGGCCCTCTGCAGGGCACTGTGCTTCATGAATGGCCTGAAAGAAGCCAAGCTGGGATGACTGTGAGACATGAGGGATGCAGTGGAGTTCCAGAGCCTGTGCCGCCTCCCAGACATGAAGCTTCACTTAAGCAGGACCAGTGTCTAGCATGTAAAAGACAGGAAGCGCTAACAGCTTCATTTTTATAGATGACCAGTGTCCAGTTATTTGCAGCCTGTGAAGTGAGCCATTAGGAGTCAGTACAATTAATTATTCATGCACTAAAATTAGGCAGAAGTAAAATCCACTGAGAGGACTCGGGGTGAGGGTTAGGTTCCTTCCCGGAGGCCTGCTGACTGCCTCTGGACAACACAGCACAGCATAGTTAGAATTCTTGTAACCTGAAAGGGGATGTTTTGTTACTGGTGCTGTCTTTACAATGACAGATATTCTTGGGTGTTTTGTTTTGTTTTTTTTTTTTTAGTTTAACTTCCTGTTGTTCACATGACCTTACTGTCTCCATAGTTTGGTGGACTGTTAGCCTAGTACATGGTACTGTGTTTCAGAATGTGCCTGTGCCATTTTAGTAGCTTCACCTTAACATACAAATACATGCATGACTCATACAGGCACCACCTGTGCCCTGTTACTAAGTCACAGGGTGTGTGTGTGTGTGTGTGTGTGTGTGTGTGTGTGTGCGTGAGTATATTGGCATGTGTATGTATGTGTGTATGTGCACTAGTGTGTGGACATTTGTATGTGTGTGTGTGCATGTGTGTGTGTGTGTGTGTGTGTGTGTGTGTGTGTGTGTGTGCATGGCAGGTACACAAGCCTGAAAAGATATTAGGTCCCTCAGAGCTGGAGTATCAGGCATTTACAGGCTGTCTCACTTGGTACATGGGGGCTGGAATCTGAAGTCTGGTTCTCATGGTTGGGCACTTTTAACCGCTGATCCACTCTAGTCCCTGGGTTATAATTGTGTATGACTCGATAAATTGTGATTATATTTAATACTCGACACTGAGGATCCCTGACTTCTATCTGACCTGTCAGGCAGCCCCGGGCGTAGCTCAGAGCGGGACTATGACTGAAGACAGGCTGTCTGATCCTGTTTCCCACTCTGGCTCCCCTGACTTCCCCAGCTTCTGAGCCTGGCTGTCAGTCTCCACCGCCATCACGGTCACCACTCTGAAGCCAGAGCAGAGCTGTGGCTTTGTGCAGACTGAGGTGGGCAGGTCGGCCCTTCAGCCAGTACCGGAAGCTCAACCCCACCATAAAGAGAAAGGCCAGCCGCAGTTTGGGAATTGGGAAGAGAGTGGCAGCCAGGAGGAAAGCCTCTTGAGGCCATAAAAACCTGCCCCAGGCTACTTCCCCAGAAACAAGGCGTGGGCTTTAAACAGCGTTTTTTATTTCTCTCCCCTGGGAGAATCTTAAGCCCAAACCTTAATTATAAGCCATAAAACTCCAATTCAAATTTTAAAGCTATTTCCAGATATACACATATCATTTACCCGTGTATTGACTTTACCCCTGGACTACAAGTTCCCCTTCCATTCCTCCGCGTGAATAACTGCATCTGTCTTCTTTATTAGTCAAGTGTAGGTTTTCAAAGTTTGATTCACATCGTATCTCCCTTTAAAATGCTGTTTATTTTATGCGTATGGATGTTGTGCCCACATGTATGTTTATGTACCGTATGTGTGCAGTGCCCACAGAGGCCAGAACCGGACACTGGATCCTCTGGGACTGGAGTTACGGGTGATTGTGAGCCTCTGTGTGGGTGCTGGGAACTGAACCCAGGTCCTCTGCAAGAGCAGCCAGTGCTCTTAACCACTGAGCCATCTCGCCAGCCCTGACACCTTCTTCATAAAGATATCAGATCTTCGTTTCTTTCTGTTTTTGGTTTTCGAGACAGGATTTCTCTGTGTAACCCTGGCTGTCCTGGAACTGGTTCTGTAGACCAGGCTGGCCTCAAACTCACAGAGATTCTCCTGCCTCTGCCTCCCCAGTGCTGGGACTAAAGCGTGTGCCACCTCCTGGCATCTTCCTGTCTTTCAAAAGAGGATCGGTAAGTTTAAATATATGACAAAGCATAACACATTGCCTCAGCTCCCACATCTGCATTTCTGTTGACAGGAACTTGAGCCCTTCTGCTGGGGAATGTTCTAGACCTGCTCCAGCTTCTAGCTCCTAATTCATGCTGTTCCCATCAGGCTCTGAGAGTCTTTTCTCAGAAGAACTTGTACCTGTGGTCTCTTATGGAGAACGAACTATATTTAAAATTATTATTTTAAGAACCATCCTGGGCTGCAGAACACAAAAACTAGCCCTTTATAAGACAAAGCAGGACACTACATTTAGATGTTCGAGTCTCCTGATGTCAGGATACACAACAGCAAGCAAGAGATAGTTAATTGTTCTTGACCTAAGAACTCTGAAAAAAAGCAGACAGACTGAAACCATCCTTTCTATAATTCAGGGGAAATAATCACCTACAGATACAACAATCTGTCTTGCAAGAGCGTTGAGAGGAGCGAATCTGCGGGCCGCTGTGACACAGACTCACAATCTTCGTCTGTCACGTGAGTGCCTTAAGCACTAGCAATTGTATACATGCAAACCATCTTTATTATTATTATTATTATTATTATCATTATTATTATTAATATTATTATCAGGATCTCACTTTATAGCCTTTGTGACCCTCCTGCCTTAGCCTGCTGAAGGTACATTTCTGTTTCTGAAGGAGGAGCACTGCTTGCTAGGCTTCATGAGTTTTACCTCTCCTCCCATTTCTAGTAAACCCAGCTGTCAAGGTGGCTCCTGTTGGGAATGGCTAGGAACCACTGATAGACGGACATCTCCCAGTTTTGCATTTCCCACATCTCCCACAGCTCTCGGAACTTTCCCACCGGGGGGTCTGCTCCTGCTAAACTTTCTCCGTAGTTTATGACTGACAAAGCAGTCTCTCCTCTCATATCTCAAGGCCCAGCGAGACAAGGTCTGTGACTCTTCCTTCCCACACTGCTGATTCCACCCCTGCTCCAGTTCCTGTTCCCAGGCGAGGTGAGGATAGAGCTCTATAACCAGCGAGTATAAAACTGGCTGTTGGAACCTAAGACTCCTCCACGAGCTGGTGTTTGTCTAGGCTTGGTCCACAGACCGTAGGTTTGTCTGAACGCCACCCAAGTTTTATAGATGAGGTGGGCCAGGGTCTCTTTTGGGAAAGATCTTGAGTAAAAAGGTGCCACCTTAAGCAGAATTTTGGAGAGCTTAACTATAAGTCTAGAATAGTTATTTCATACAGCAAAAGATAAAAGGTTAAACAGTCCTCTGACTAATAGCCAAAAGGTATAGACAGATGACTAAAATATGTATATAGCCCCATCTGTATTTTGTCCAAATTTCACCTCTGAGGATAAATTTTCATTCAGCAGTCCAAATTAATAAAAGCTTGGGAGGTGCATTTAATAAAGAGCAGAAACTTCTGTAACCTTTGCTCAGCCCAAAGATTGCAGAGATACAGAGATGTCACCCACCGAATCCTGTGTGCTGCTAAGGACAGTCACTGTTTAGCCCAGCCTGGCGACAAACACTATAGTCCTCAGCACTCAGGAAGCTGAGTCAGGAAGATCTTGAGTTTGAAACCAGCCTGGGATATACCATAAGACCTCATCTCAAACAATCAAAACCAAATGCTGAGTATGGTAGTGCCCGCCTTTAATCCAGTACTAGGGAGGCAGAGACAGGTCATCGGATCTCTGTGAGCTCAAGGTCAGCCTGGTCTGTCTAGTGAGTTCTAGGACAGCCAAGGGCTACATAGTGCTACCCTGGATCATCATCATCATCATCTTCATCATCATCATCATCATCATAGGTTTAGTTAAATATTATTTGAATCCTGATTCTCATAAAGCTCCAGTATTTTCAAAGACCTACAGCTTCCCTGATCACTGGCCCCCTCTGCACAGCACGCATGGGAATTTAACAGCTAATAAGCATTCTAATGGCCACCATGCATTCCTCAAAACAGTGAATAGATTACCATGTGTAGGCAAAATAAATTTTGGTTCATTGCCTCTGTTTTGGACCCTCTGTGCATTTTCCGACTCTGATCCTTTTCCAAGGAAGGAGTCGTGCTTTCTTACTTGCCCCTTGTCAAATCCAAGCTAAAGACGTCTCGAAAAAAAAGAAGAGCACGTGCTTCCCAGGTGTCCTGTCGTGTCCCACCCCATTACCACTAATCGTAGCATTGATGCTGACGGCGCTGGCTCTGGCGTTGGGCAGCACTGTCCCGTGCAAACAGCAACTGTTTGGTGCAAGTTGGCTGTCGTGGAACCCATTCCTAACCTCCCTGGACCTTGCGCTTATCACCTGCATAAAGAGGACAGTACAGCTGGTTTGACAGGGCTGTTGAAGGAAATAAAGGAGACCATAATGTAACATAAACATGTTGATGTGACTGGTTTGACCCTTATGTCGGTAAGGTGTAACTATACCAGCCTATGTCAGTCAGGAAATCACTGGTTTAAAGTCCAAAGGAAAGCTATCCTCCGCTTCGGTTCCCATGCAATAGCTTCTGGAAGGTTCTCGACTTCTCTGATTACGTGGGTCCGCCCGTGCACAGAGCAGTCCTTCATTCTCTTGGACTCCTTCCCTCTTATTGCTGTTATTATTTATTTTACGTATATGGATGTAGCTGCGTGTGTGTGTGTGTGTGTGCTCCGTGTGCATTTAGTGTCCACGGGGGTCAGAAGAAGGCATGGGATCCCCCAGAACTCAGGTTACAGACGGTTGCGAGCTGCCACGTGGGTGCTGGGAATCAAACCCGGGTCTTCAGAAAGAGCGGCCAGACCTCTTAACCACTGAGTCATCTCCCCAGCCCCTAGACTCTTGCTTTTGGAGTACCATTTCACATACTTAAAGTTTAAGGGATGGCAGTGGCGTTTATAATTCTGGGCTTGAGATGGGGATGATAGATAGAGCAGGCCCTGGGCCTCTGGTTCCTCTGTCTTAACTTGGAGGACCTGGGAACACCTCCTCAGAGGCCTTCAGAGAATTTTCAGAGGCTGGGAGGGGCCTGAAAGAAATGTCCTTCTGTCTCGCCCTTTGTCTAGTCTCCAGAGATCCCGAGTCCAGGAGGGTCATGTGATTTGATATGAGATGCTTAGATTCTTTCAGCTCTGCGATAAGAGAAACATTCGAAGATCGAAGATCACTATTGCAGGAAAATGACATTGATAATTGCAGGTGAGATAAAGGATTTTCGGACTCTGTGGGGATGGAGGAAGAGATGGCTCAGTAGTTAAGTGCACCTGCTGCTCTTGCAGATTCGGTTCCCAACACCTACATGGAAGCTCACGGATGTCTCTAACTCCAGTTCCAGGTGACCCAATGCCCTCTTCTAGCCTCTTCAGGCAGAAGCAGGTACATCTTTGTGAGTTCAAGGCCAGCCTGGTCTACGTATTTCCAGGATATCCGGGGCTACATGGAGAGGCCCTGTCTCAAAAAAGAAGAATAAGAGGAAGAAGCAGAAAGAATTTTAGGGATCTAACAACTGAGTGTTATTTGCATACATTTGCATATATGCACAATTAATTAGCAGAGAACTGGAATGATGTGGAAAGAAATAGGAAGACTTGCTCTGTGGGGCCAGAAAGAAGAAAAAAATGGGCTGTAAATAAAGCCACCTTTGCTGGTTCCCAACACTGAGCGAGCGAACTGAGGAACTAACCCTTCTATCCTTCCAACATGCACTTGAACCCTCTCCAGTTGGTCCTCACGTTCGTCATCACCAAATAAGTCTACACTAGTGACTCTCTCATAGAAGCAAAGCTTAATCCAGTGACTATTAACCATAGCAACACAGCAGCAAGTACAGTAACAGAATGATTGGGTCACCAGTGCCTGGCACTGACTATAAGTGATACGAGGACTTTAAGACTCTCTCTTTGCCTCCCCTAGACTTACAGTCTCCCTAGAGGGACCCAAGCATATAGATATCTAACTCAAAACTAAAGGGAAAGAAGCTGAAGCACACACATGGTGCCCCAGAGTTAGTGCTGGAAGGCAAAGGCCCACCAAGGGCATCAGTTCCCAACTCCAACGGTAGCCACATGGCAGTAGTAGATGAAAATCAGCCACACGGGAGATTTTACGCCACAGGAATGGCCAACATTACAAATCCCAGGCAAGGGGACAGCCGAACAGGTCATTGTAGACAGAGCCTGAGTTCTCTCCTTGAGTTGTATGCTTAGGGTCTCTGTCCACCCTTGACATTATCAGTCCTGACTTTGCTTCCCAGCTGTGGCTGCGGAGGAGGGAATTCACAGCAGGACAAGTCTTTTGCGTAGTCATCCCTCCTAACGCTTCCTCCAGAACACAGGCTGCGATGTGTGTCGCCCACGTCAAATCTGATGAGCAGAGCCAAAAGCCTGGACAAGTTAACATGGTGGTCGTGGAAAGCCTCCCTAGCCTGGACATTCTCCTATTTGACTTACTCTAAATGATCAAAATCACTGAAATGTGTCCTTTAGAGGTAATTGGATAATCCGTGTTCATTAAAACATAATAAATGGGAGTCCACCATCTGTATCAGCTTCTTCTGGCTGTAAATTTATATATATTGCCTTTAAAATCATTATTGAACCATTAAGGGTTTATGGAAAGACATTCACAGTCCAATAAGATGTTTTTGTATTTTGTAGGCACACATAAAATCTTGAATGAAAATCTGAGGCGAATAGCTCCACGGGTACAACGGGAAGGGACGCTTGCTTATTCTGTGTCCTCTAGGGGATGGTTTGAAACCAGCTGGGGTGGCTGGTCAGATTACTAAAACATTCCTGGTACGCACCTATATTTGACTTTGGCTTCCTTTTCAAAGTCAAAAGAGGCATTTGCAAGGCACCATAAAAAGTCATTACAGAAGCAGAGCTATCGCTGGCTCAGCATCTGGGGAAGGCAGCACATCTGCCTTCTGTCTGTTTCTTCCCCGAGTGTCTTCCTGAATCAACGTTTATGGGGTTGGGGGAGGAGGGAGGACATCGTAAATATCCGATTCCACTTGAGTCCAGAGTTAACAATGCCCTGTCACTATAAACACGCTGCTGCCCCGGGGCAGAGACAGCTCAAAGAAGCCAAGGCTTTGTGGCAGTGGTCTCCTAGGTGTGGGCCACGAGCCAACTAATCACATTACTAGGAGAGCCAAGAGGTGGCCCACAGACAGTGACATAAAGAGAAGAGGAAAGCAGGAGGACTCTTGTTGAGAGGAAGCTCCATGGACCTTACTTCTTTGCCACAGCTGCTCAAAGTCAGCTCTGGGCTTGTCCGACTACATCATGTCCACAAAAGGCTGGAGTCTCCTGGGCCCACAGACCTTGTCTTCCTCTTAAGAAAACACAAACACCATCACTCTAGAAGGAGGAGCAGCAGCAGCAGCAGCAGCGGCAGCAGCAGCAGCAGCAGCAGCAGCAGCAGCAGCTAGCTGGGAAGTCATCTCTCTTGATGTTTTGAGGATTGTGCCTTTTCTCAGTTGATTATTCTCCAATTTCTCCAAAATTATTCATTTCTCCAAAGACTTAAAAAAGTCTAGCTTGACTATGTTCTCGTACAAATTCATGTTAACAGTTCCCAAAACAGGGTCTATGAACCCTTGAGGGGGCCAAGGTTCTTTCAGGGGCTCCCTGAGTTTCTATATCTTTTAATATCTCCCTCCCTCCCTCCCTCCCTCCCTCCCTCCCTCTCTCTCCCACTCTCTCACTGTGTGTGTATGTATACAGGTGTACATATGATTTCATACATAAGACATGTATGTTATAGGCATTTACATAGAAAGCAAAGACATTAATGAGATCTGCAAAAATAAGCAACACTTTCTGTTTTACTATTCTGGAAAATGCAATTATTTTAATGAAAATACACATATGAACATGGTAAGGATGTATTATTGTTGCTATGATCTGGTTTTGCAGTGTTAGGGTCAAGCATGGGGCCCGTGCCTGTTAGGCAAGCTCCTGACCACCGAGCTACATCCCCAACCCCTCAGGATTATTTTACAGTAAGTTGATAAATCACTGTTCTAAGTTCCTTCATTTTACTCTCTGAAATGATAAGCATGGATGGATATGACCCATGAAGACAAAAGGTCTTTAAAACTTTTAGGAGTATAAAGGAAAATTTTAAATTAATTTATGTGTATGGGCGTTTTGTTTGCATGTAGATCTGTGCACCATGGAGGTGTCTGGCTCCCACAGAGGGCAACAGAGGGTGCTGGAGCCCTTGAGACTAGAGTTACAAATGGTTGTGAGCCACCATGTGCGGGAAATCAAACCCAGGTCCTCTGCAAGAGCAGCCAGTGCTCTTAACCGCTGAGCTGTCTCTCCAGACCACTAAATTTTATTAAATTGAGACTGTAAAACATCCCTAGAAAAGTGCATTTAAACAGACTTCTAGTCCTTAAATCTTAATCCTTTGTAATTTATAAAATGTAATCTAACAAATTAGTTATTTTAAATTTATAGAGGATAGTCAGTAACTTGGTGTTATATAAACATCACCAGACTATTTAAATTAGATGATAAAAAGATTTAACCAGTCTAAATGGTACATCCATTTCACCCCATGTTAGGGTAGGGGGACATCACGGAAGGGGAGGAAGGGATGGATGAAGGAATTGGAGGGTGCAAGGCAATGGTAGCACACGCCTTTAAACCCAGCACTTGCGAGGCAGAGGCAGGTGAGTTTCTGTGAGTTTGAGGCCAGCCTGGTCTACAGAGTGAGTTTTAGGACAGCCAGGGATACAGAGAAACCCTGTCTTGAAACAAAGAAAAACAAGACTAAGAACTGGAGGACTAGAAATACCGCCTTCTGAACATGACACGCCACTGTGCGCATGAGCTCTCACCAGCTGCAGTCACCTCCATAAGCAGTGTCAGCCGGGGCAATAGTTCTCAACCTTTCTAATGCTGAGACCCTTTCATACAGTTCTTTATGTTGTGGTGACCCCAACCATAACATTATTTTTGTTGTTACTTCATAACTGTAATTTTGCTACTCAGAGCTGCAATCCCAGCTCTGAGGAGGTAGAGAAAGGAGGATGGGCGGAGCTCCAGGGTCAGTGAGAGACCCTTCTCGGGGGTGGCTCTGGGCCCTAATGGTGGCCTGCTGGTCTGTTTGGTGTCCTTGTCTCCGAGCTGCTTTTACTCTGTGTATCTTGTATTCCTGTCACCACCTTTGCTCCAACAGGCCTGTCTGAATGCAGGGACCCACTTCCTGCTTTGAGGGAACCCGGTGTCTTCACCTGCGATTCTCCCAGCAGCAGTGTTTCACAGGACGACAGAAGCCACAGCGGAGTTCCATACCTCCAGAGCACAGACAGACACGGTGGTGATTCTGAGCATGTAGGGCATTTGGTGGGTCCCAAGTGTTCCATTCAATAAAGTTTCGTTGCATACCTGTCATTCACCAACCAAGCCAAGAAATAAGACATTTCCAGCCCTGCATGTGCCTGTGTGTCCCTCCCCATTCTCTCCCCCCTCCCTGCTGTGATAGCCACCCTTCTGCTTCCATGACGATCATTTCCTGGCTACCTCATTGTCTTAACATGTTTCTATTTCTCCTGCTGACTGTTGTGATTTTAGTTGGATGCCTTTGCCCATGTCCTTTAGTGACCTACTTTCTAAGTAGCATGCGTGGTGTGTGTTTTGGTTTGGCTTACATCATGGCTTTCGAGATCTTCATCATCACTACCCAATTCAGCTTATTCATCCCGAAGCTGAGTGATTACCCAAGACATCAGCAGTCAGCAATGGCTGGATCCTTTTAGCTGCCAGTGAATGGTGCCAAGCTGCGGCACTGGGAGCCAGTTTTATGGAAAGGGCACATTGAAAGATCTGTTGACAGGGCTGAAAGGCATGACCCAGAGGTTAAGAGAGCACAATGCTCTTGCAGAGGACTCTATTTGGGTTTGAGTACCTCCATCAGGAAGCTCACAGCCGTCTGTAACTCCAGCTCATCTAGAGCCCTCTTCTGGCCTCCTGGGACACTGCACTCACATGTTCAGACACACACAGATATACATAGTTTTTTAATAATAAAAGAGAGACCTGCTGCTTACAATCTAGAATATTTATCTTTATACATTGCATAATACATTGCATAAATACTTTGCATGGATAGAGAACTGAAAGTGGCATTTGGGACACCTTATCTTGTCCTTCTGAGACACGTAAGAAACCTCAGGGGTCTCCAGGAGCCACGCACACTTGAGCACCCTGCTAGCTAACGATGATGAACGCGCAATGGTAACCCTTCAAGAACTTGCCTGGCATATAACTCTGGACACAGCAGAACTGGGTTTGATCCCCCAGGTCAAGTTGGTGAGCATTTGTCTTTGCCACGCCTCTGCGCCCCGTTACTCGAGCGTCCTTACTGTGCTGCGTCCCCTCCTTGCCGCCTTGAGTGATGGAAGTCTGTACGACTGCTACTCCTAATTTGCTCTCCATGCTTTGTGCTTGCGGTTCAAGATGTGAGCTCTCAATTTCCTGCGCCTGCTGCCACGCCTTGGCTCCACAGTCATGGACTCTAACCCTCTGAAGTGTAAGCCCAAACAAGCTCTGTCTTCTAGAAGTTGCCTTGGTTGGGGCGTTTTGTCACAGCAATGTAAAAATAAGTGACTTCTAGAAAAGCTGTACGGGTGCATCTGCCCCACGACTCCGTGATTTCTCTCCAATAGATCTACGCCGGAGGCACACTGCTCACATGTCATTAGACATATGCACCGTTCGCAGTAGCAAAAATCTGGAAGTGATTCAAATGACCGCCAATAAACTAATTAAATAAACGATAGGATTTTAGACCATGCAGCTGCAGGAGAATAAGAACTAGGTCTGTGTATTCATTCTGGGATTTGCTGCTAGTGGAAAAAAAAAAAAAGAGAGAACAGTGTTTACTATCTGCCATCATTATCTTTTACTTGTCTGAGTGTTTTGCCTGCATGTATGTATGTGTACTATGTGTGTACAGTACCCAGAGAGGCCAGAAGATGGCGATGGATCCCTTGGAATTGAAGTCACTGATGGCTGTGAGCAGCCATATGGGTGCTAGGGTCCTCTGCAGGAACAACCAGTGCTCTTAGTTGTTGAGACATCTCTAACTTCTCTGCCACCCTTTTTCTATGAAGAGAAGATATGCAAAAAGATACTTTTAAAAAGGTAATGTCGATGGGCAGTGGTAGAGCACACCTTTAATCTCAGCACTCCTGAGGTGGAGGCAGGAGGATCTCTGTGAGCTCGAGGCCAGCCTGGTCTTCAGAGCGGGTTCCAGGACAGCCAGAGTTACAACAGAGAAACCCTGTCTCGAAAACAAAACAAAACAAGAACAAAAAAGGGTAGAGAAGTTTATAGTATGCAAGCTATATCCCAAATTTTCATTAAAAGATATATAAGCCTTTAAAATGGAGGAATAAAGCATAGTATTTAAAGACTGTAACACTGGAATAAAGGATAAAATACGTTTAAGGATGCAAGGATGAAAGGTAGTGCTTCTTTTTTTTTTAAGAAAAGGGAATTTTATTTATTTACTTATTTTGGTCCAAAAGATTAAACCCAGACCCTTGCACATGCTAGGCAGGAGCTCCACCACTGAGCTATGTACTATCTTATCTTCAAATCCGTCAGTGAATTAAGGAAGGCCTACAGATAAGCCCTCCTGGCTTTCAGGGGTAATGTCAATACTGGCTCCCTCTGGCAGTGCTGCTCTGAGTTGTGGGTGGCGGGAGGGATTTAATGAGCCCTTCCTCGGGTGCCCCTGAGAACATCTCCCTGTGTGGGAAAGGAAGTGGTGTAGACAGAGACTCCTGAGATCCAGGCTTGAGCTGGAGTCACAGAGTAACACCTTCCGGCAGCTTCATCTTTAATGCAGAAGTTCGTATTTTCTGGCCATTTTTTACAAAAAAGCCTGGAGCAGTTGGTACTTCAGCATGCAGATTTGAATCACCCAGTCTTCTCTGAGAGCAACCAAAACCCTCGACGAAGTGGCCACCACATGTCTAGAACAAGACATATACCCACTCCCTCTCCCCAGGAAGTGAGACTGCAGGCTGTCTACTCGGGTGACAGTGGAAGACTTGAGGCTGGGCTTGAAGAGCCCCTCACTGGCCAAGGACATGATGTTTAGGTCGCTAGCCTCACAGTGACACCATTTACAATGAGCATAGGCCATGTGGCAGCTCGGATGATGCGAAGGAACCAGAGCACCAAGCATGGACAGGTCAGTTTGTCAAAGTCTAGACCCCTGTAGCCCAAGCGCTGCTGAGGGAGAGCTTGCTCTATTCTAAAGACTCTAAAACAGTCAAGACACACCCAAATCCACACGGTTTATGTGGTCCCCGATTCAAATAAGCCAATCGTTAAAGAAAAAATGGAGACAGGCGGGTGTGGGCTGTTTGTCTGAACCGGGGCACACTTACTGGTGTTTGGGTGAGCTGGTCCCATGGCGATATTTTTTTAGAATCTTTATTATTTAGAAATACTTGTGAAAATAGACAAATGATGAACTCTCTGGATTTGCTTCAGAATAACCTAGGGGTAGGATGAGCTAGGGGCACAAGAGAAGATGAGACAAGCCTGGCCTGAAATCTGAGGAAGATGAGGACCGACGCTCAGGGGCATGTCTCCTCTGCTTTTTTTCATTGTTTATTTTGATTTAGATTTTTGGGGTTTCGTTTTTTAGACAGGGTTGGGTTTTGCAACCCAAGCTGGCCTCGGGAGATCCTCCTGCCTCAGTCTCCCAAGTGCTTCGTTCCCAAGGATACAGCACCATGCCTGGCTTTTATTTTTATTTTTAAAAGAATATCTTAGCCAGGAGGCCGGAGAGATGGCCCAGTGGTAAAGAGCACTTGTTGCTCTTACGGGGGACCCAGGTTTGACTCCCAGCACCCACATGGTGGCTCACAACCAGTACCAACTCCAGTACGAAGAGTTCTGATGCCCTCTGCTGGCTTCCATAGGCGCCTGCACACATGTGGTACACATAAAACCTCATACAGGCACACATAAAGATAAATACCTAAAGAACATCCTTGTCAATTAGTACAACGTGTAATGGCACATACGTATGAAAATACCGTAACAAAACCTGTGACATTGTATGAAAACCAAATAAAATAATATTAATTTAAACACTACTACATATAAAATTGAATATATATATATATATATATATATATATATATATATATATATATATTTCGAGGAAAAGAATATTCTAGCCTCTGAATAAATAAGGAAAGACAAAAGACAGGCCAGGAGTGGAGGTTGGGTCAGCATCAGGATGGATTCCTTGGGACAGATACAAGAAGACCTCCAGCTCCCAGCTCTGTACCTGAGCCCTTGCTGGACCCACACAGACAAGGATGGCAGAACAGAGGAAAGATGGCGGCCTGCAGGTGTGAAGGGCTTGAGGAGTAAGAAGGCTGTGGGGCCTCTTCACTAAGACTCTCACTTCTGTGGAAGCAGATGGCAGGCCAGCAGGTGCCTGCCAAACCCAAACTGCACTTTGTCTCTCTACCTCCTACTACCTTCTGCCTCTAACTCTCTCCCTTTCTCCTTCCCTTTCCTTTCCCTAGCCTCTCCTCTCTTTCTCTCCCCCTCATCATCATCCTCCCCTCCCCCCACCTCCCAGCTTCAAGGGCACCAGTCCACAGTTGCTCTACCTGAACCCCAGGGCCTGTGGTGGAGGGTTCTGGGTGACCACTACACCAGAATCATGAGTCCGAAGGCCTTTGGGGTGCAGGAGTCTTTGCTCAGTTCCTGACCCTCGCTCCCACTGAAAACACAGATCCCAGAGCAAAGTTGTAGCTTTGGTTGGCAATGTGGATTTCAAAATCTGGGATCTGTTTATCGGAGACATTTCCAACTAAAAATGTGGAAATACTGATCGGAGGAGACTCTCACTTAGCTGTACCTCTGAGAAGTGTTGCGAGCTCAGGAGACACAAGTGTTTGGAGAGCAGAGGTGACCCATGTAGTTTGCCCCCTGACCCCCGCACCCCCTGAACACAGCCCAACAGCCTTTCTCACAGGGCACAATCCTGTGACCCTGTGATGACATCAGCATGCTGCGTGTCCAAGAATTACATTGATGTGCTCAGTGCTGCCATTCGCCCGTGATGTCACATTGCATAGACACACATTCCTGAGGAGAACTAATCATGTTTAAAAGACATAAGTGCATATGCGTTCTCATGCCCTGGAAGTATTATTACTAAGCCACCCTCTCCCTCCCCCCCAGTGCCTTGCTTTTTTTGAACCCGAACCTTATCCTATATCTCCCCCACCCCTGCCCTGGCTGTCTGGCCTAAAACAGGTGTGCCTTAGCAAATGACCAGGGAGGCCTAAGGAGGCATCACAGATAGACAGAGAAGAACACCATAGCAGGTGTGCCCATACGGCCCAGGTGGGGCGTCCAGACATTTCAGACAGAGCCCCCCTCAGCTTTGCAGAAAGAATATCTGCCTTTCTTCTCACCACCAGAAACACACAGAAGGACATTCCCCAACCTCTCTTTATCCTTCTCAGCTGTAAGTGGGGGCTAGAGAAACAGCTGTCCCCAGCCCAAGTCCAGTATAAAGGAATTTACAGAATAGAAAAGGCTGACCAAGAGGGTCCCTAAAAGCCCGGAGGCCCTGACACCCATCCTCTTGCCTCCCTGCCCCCCAACTCGTAAGTTGGAATGTGAGATTGTCCCCGGGTGCCTGGAGCGGGTGGGGGAAGGGCGCTCCTCCCCCATCCGCACTGGAGCCTGTGATGTTGGGAGCAGCGCTGGGAGGAAGCCGGTGCTCAGCCGGATCGGCCCACCCCAACCACCACTTTCCCCCATTGATCTGGCCAAACGAACCGGCACCTGGCTCTCCCGTGTTGTAAACACTTTTATTTTCCCTCGGGTTTATGGCCTCCCCTTACAAGGCACCACGACTTGTTTAAAAGTGCGCCAAACAAAGGGCTCTGGTGATTACAGACACGCTGCTGGTTTATGGTGGCCGTCCTTTGTCTCCTTCACTCCCTCTCTTCCTGCCTCCCCCACCCCCTCCAGCGCCAGGTACACAGGCTCTTTAGGACAGCCCTTCCAGCCAGCTGCTGGGTGCTTCTGACTCCAAACATCTGGTTCCCCTCAGCGGCAAGTTGGCTGATCTGACAGGAGGTGTGGGATCGGGCAGTGGGAACCTGGGTGTCCCCAGGTCAGGAATGTCACCGCGACATGAGGGTTCTGGGGCTTACCAACCAGCTTCTCACCACATAACCTCTGATGAGGCCAGCCCCGCTGTGCTGGGATAAAGACACCCCTGGTCCTCTGATGGGTTTTCAGCCAGGCTGGCAAGCCCACACTTCACCCAGCCACTGCCGTGGAGGTCTAGAGGATGTGTTAACTCAAGGCCAGTGTTGGATGGGTGCCTGGGGAGTGGGCCCTAATGTCTGCAGCAGGGGGGACCCATGGGCCAGGTCTAGAAAGCAATTGAAGAACAGGGTGTGCACATCAAAGAAGGGATTCAAATGTTTATATGCCCCGACATTCATTATTCAAATAGCCAAGAGGTAGGAACAACCCAAATGTCCATCAATGAAGAAGGATGGTTGAACGTCAGGAAAATGCACATCACTGAGACTTTAGCAGTAAAGTCGAGGTACCTGCTGCAGCACCCATGAACCTTGAAGACTCATGTTTAGCGAGATAAGTCAGTCACAGAGGGATGAGGGTTAGTGGCTCAGCTTCGCGGAGAGAAGACCAGGGTGCTTTCCCGTGAAACCACTGGGAAGCAACAGAAGTCCCCGTCTGGTGAGAATAGATCTTCCATTTCGTAGCTGGATAGGGAGATGGTCCTGCACCAAGATGAACGGATTTAATGCCCCTGATGCGCTCTCACGGACAGTTTTTAAATGGCAAACGTTATGGAACATGTGTTTTACTGCTTCCTTTTGACATGGATTTATTTTGTGTGTGGAGAGGGCACCTGTGCCACAGCACTCATGCAGGAGTCAGTGGACAGCCTGCAGGAGTCGGCTCTCCCCTGCTCCCATGTGGGTTGGAAGATCAAGCTCAGACAAGCACACCTTTATGCACTGAGCCAACTGGTCAACCCGCCACAGTTTTATTCTTAATGTGGAGAGGAAAAAAAAAACCTTACAGGGAAACATGGCACTGGGTAGTTAATACATTTAAATCTGTTATGTTTTGGATTTTGTGATGTTTGAATTTGTCAGCTTTTAAATATTTGTTATTTCTATAATGTCTTCTCTTTTGCTAAATAAACATTCACTCATCTTATTTTTATTTTTACGTGAGTGAATGTTTGGCTCGGATGTACATCCTGGGGCACAAGGAGGCCAGAGAGGATGCGGGATCCCTCGGAACTGGACTTACAGATGGTTGTGAGCCACCATAGAGGTGCTGGAAGCCGAACTCAGGTCTTCTGCGAGAGCAGCCAGTGCTCTTAACTGCGGAGTCCCTCTCTGGCCACTGAACATTCACTTCTATGCCTCATGGTCTTCAACGCTATTTACTGTTATGTAGAGCACTTTCATTATCTGAAAGTGGAACCAGTAATATGTAACTCGTATTGTCAGAAAGAACATTGGAGATATCAAATGCAGACACACACAAAACATATGTGAAATACATACTTAAAATAGATCTGAACAATTATGAGAAGCAAGTGTTCTTTTGCTTTAGGATATGGCGGGGGTATTGTTGTGCCCAGTTTTTGAAATCCTCCCCTCCCCAAGTACCACCAGGAGAACACCAGTTCTGATGCAAAGGCAAGGAGCCTTTACTCTGCAGAGCAAACCAGTGCCCTGGGGTCTGGCGCCACCACACAAGATGGCCGACCCCTGAGAAGCTCCCTACAAGGGTTTTTGAAGGGAGCAGGGGATCTCTCTGATTGGTCAGAACCCTGGCACTGGATTGACTCCTTATGTGCCAACAAGGATTTCTGGGAAAACAGAGAGGTTTATGGGATAGTGAGTACTATAATGAGTACTTACATTAAAGTATTAAAGGTTAGTGCCTTTACCACTAGGGGCGCTAGGCTTTTCAGTATAAAATAAAGAAAATTAAAAGAAACCTAGATGGCGGAGTCATCTACGATTCTTAAAGTATTCAGAGTCATTGGAATGGATTTCCCGGCCTTGTCCTAGCTCTCTGGTGTTGTGAGACAGGGCCTCAGTCTCGCCCAGTCTGCCCTTAAGTTCTCAGCCCCCTAGCCTGTCTCATAACACAGGGCCAGACATGGATTTCTAGTGTCTAGCTCCATGCAGCTTGAGATAAACACCGTGGCCAAGGGCAGCTTACAGAAGGAAGGGCTTATTTGGACTTACCATTCCAGATGGGTAAGAGCATCGTGATAGGGCAGCTTGGCCACGGGCGGCTTGGCCACAGACGGCAGGAAAAGCAGGAAGTGAGAGCTCACATTTTTAAATGCAAGCTCAAGGTAGAGAGAGCAAGCTACAAATAGACATTTTCAGAGTCTACACCGCCCCGCCCCTGTGACCTACATCCTCTAGCAAGGCCGTTCATCTAAACCTCCACAAAGTGTTACCAGTTGGGGGTGGAGGGTCAAGTGTTTAAATATCTGAGCCTACTGGGGACATTTCTCATTCAAACCAGCACATGACTAAATAGCTTTTTTAATATTTAATTTTGTTTTTCAGGTCTTCTATGTAGCGCTGGCTAGCCTGAAATTATGTAGAACAGGCTGGCCTCTGGCGCCCACCTAGCCTGGACAGCATTTGCATGGGGCTTCTAGTTAAGCTCAGGTTGGTGATTCTCCATCTGTGTGTCCTCTAGAGTTTTAATCTAGATCACAGAGGAGCTGGGGGGCAGGGGTAGGGAACCTTCACCTGGAGGGGAAGAGCGGAGGTATGCACACCTCGCCACGAGTGGAGGAGAGAGCCCCCGGGTGGGAGAGGTGGCCACCGGGAGCCACCCTAGGCTTGTTGGCTGACGATATCTGTACAGACACATTTGCACCTGGTGTGACCTGCTTAGGACCGGAAGTCTGCAGATTTGGGGAGTTTTTCAGATTTGGAAATGTTTCTTCAGACTTTCCTTGTTGAAGTTTTGGATTTGGGGGAGTTTTTGGCTTCAGACTTTCGGATTAGGGGTGCTCAGCCGGTACCTCCTGCACCCTGGAGAGCTCCTGCTTCTCTCTCTTGGTCCCATGATGGACATTTGGAGTTACAAGGCCATCTCTCACGTCCCGTCTCCTCTTATTTCTTCACAACATTGCCGATATATATTGGATACATGAGTCATCTTTTGAGGGTAGCCCTTCTTTTCCATAAACTTATTTTATTGTTACTGTTTTGTTGTTCTTGAGGGCGAATTTTTCCCTTTTCCATCTATAAACAAAGAGGTGGGAGCCCCTGGGTTCAGCAAACCCTAAGAAAAAGATTACTGAATACTGTTCTCTAAGATTCTGTGGTTCTGGGTAGGTGGACCGCACCCCAGGAGATGGCCCCACACCTAGAAGTATATGGACAGCACAGATTGGAGTTGACGGAGGTTTTTGTTTCTGTTTTTGGTTTCTCTGCTGTAACTCTGGCTGTCCTGGAACTCACTCTGTAGACCAGGCTGGCCTCGAACTCACAGAGATCTGTCTGCCTCTGCCTTCCGAATGCTGAGACTAAAGGTATGTACCACCACCTCCCGGCAAGAGAATGTTTTTTTAATAGGATAGTTTCGTTTTCCTACTTAAACATTTACAATTACATTTTTATGTTCAAAGCTTGTTTGACGGGAAACAGAACTCATGTTTCAAACTAGCCAAGGAAGTGTGGTATGGAGAGTTGGTGGCAATATCACGTAGCAACATAATCAATATAACCAATAGTCACTCCAGAATCAAAGAAATAGTTTTGATTATTTCTATTAGAGTAGATAGAACTAAAAGTGTTACCCTGACTTTGGGAAACGGTATGACACACAAGTTCCAGGCCAATGTGCAGATCTAGGAAGAGATGAGTCAAGTCAGCACCACCTCGCTGAAGGTGCCTGCCCAGTGGCAGAGGATCTGGGGAACATGTCCCCACAGATTCTGAATCTGTGTCAACCAATCTCATATTTAAAAAAAAAAAAAAATTAGCTAGGGGTGGCAGCAAACATCTTTAGCTCCAGCTCTAGGGAAGTAGAGTCAGGCGAATCTCTTGAGTTCCAGGCCAGCCAGATCTACATAGTGAGTTCCACGACAGCTAGAGCTACATAGTGAGATCCTGTCTTATAAACAGCAAAGGCAAAAGCAAACAAACAGACAAGTTAGGTAATAAAGTTAATGTATATTGGATCTGTACAGATTTTGCCTTGTTGTTGTGCATGCCAGCTATGCACACAGCATTTACATGGCATCAGATATTATAAGAAACTGGGAGGGATTGAAAGCATGTGTGGTGTATGTGTTGGAACTATAAGGGTCATTCACCTAGCCCGAGGGTGGGGTGGACCATACAACTCAGGAAAGCCGTTTGTGGCCACACAGCGCCACCTAGTGCTCATTACCGGAGTTTAAAAAAAAAAAAAACAAAGCCCAGAGTGAAATCAAGGAGACTGAAGGAGCCCAAGAGAAGTGTAGCTGTGCTAGTTTGTCCTGTGGCTTGTGAGCATAGTGACACCTCAAGGGATTAACTGCATCTATAAATGTCTGCCAACCAGGAACCACCAGATAAAGGAGGAGACTCAAGTCACATGCTGACTAACAGACAAGACTGTGTGCTCTGAGGGTCAAGAGCTGACTGAATCAGAAACACCAAGTAGAAAGTGGCCTTCTCTTTAATTATTCCAGGAAATGATGCTTCTAGGCACCAGACTGTCTAGGGATGGGCTTGGAGATGAGGGTATGACAAGCCTATTGCTCACTGACTCACAAGCTCCTCTCCTAGGGCTCCTTTCCAGAGAAGGCTCATTGGAGGGCCAGAAGAGGAGGGGGGGTGTTGAGGTCTCCTGTGCCTGACCCGTGTGACCAAGTCAGAACTTTCCGGCATTTGTCAGAGTAGGCGAGGCAGCTTGGTGGCTGTGGGAGAGATGGCAGCCGGCAGCGGGCCGCGGGCAGCCTGCCACTGTGAAGGTGACCCTGGTAGGCCTTGTGCAGTGAGCTCCACTCGCCTCCTGTGTCTGGCATCCAGATGTCAGGGCTGGGATGGGATGCATGGCTTCACACCAAACACCTGTCGGGGACTTCTCAAATGGAACCGAGTAATAAATGAGTTGCCGAACCCCGGAGCTGCTCAGATGTAAGAATCCCGGGATTAACAAACACCCCCCTCACTGGGTGAAGAAACACCTTGTAGGATCTGCTGGAAGGAGCAGAGGCCCTCAAGTCTGCAGACTGCAGCGGCCCTGAGCAGCCAGGTGGCTCAGCCTCCCTGGATGGGGAGCTGTGTGTCTGTGCCTGTCAGACTCCACGCCACATCTGAGTAGGGTACTTCCCTGATCAGAAGGATCCCTAATAGCACACTAACAGCAAAGCCAGCCTTGTAACAGGGGAACCCAAAGGTGAATGGTTCCTGACTTGCGGTGGTTCACAGTGGGGTGAAAGCCAGATGCATTGGGTAGAGACTGCCCCTCAAGTTCTGAGACTGGCTCTGCTCTCTGGCTAGCGCAATCCGATGCTCCTTCCTGACGCTGAGTGACAGCTGGGATCACAGCTCCCAGTTTACCCTACAATCCATCACACAGGGCCTCAACCACGGGCTGCAGCTGTGGGTTTCTTCACCGTTGGGGGTGGACCACAGTGTCTTCAACTTAGAGTATGCCTGTGTGCTGTAGTTTCCTGAGGCACAGCCTAGTGGTCATGACTTAGAGAAGCAGCTGTAGGTGCTAATGGCTAGTGAGAGTGGTTTGTGTGCTGACTCGATTCTTAGTTCCTTAAGCTCCCTAGCTAAGTTACTCTTCCCAACACATTTCTTACCTCCACTCTACACTTGAGGACCTTGGCTGAACATAGCTCTCACGGCTTGAGGGGAACCAGAGGTCATCTCCGCCAGGCTGGCTGAAGCTTGTTAAAAGCACTCATTTCTATGGGGAACAAGAGGTCCGCCTGGGAGGGTGAGGACCGCGCAGCTGCAGGAAGGGAGGATCGGTGAGCACCTCGTTAGCCCTCTTTCTTTCTGCTTTGCGGGACATCTTCGCACATTTCCCTATGAACACCTCATTTCTGGATCCTTACTTTATTTACTTATTTGTTCTGAAAGAAAGAGAGTGAGCGGAAGGAGCAGTCTGTTGGAAAAAAAGCAGTGGGCAACTTCCGGTTACTGCACCCATCTCCGCAGCCAAGTGGCCCAGTGGCTGGTTCTGGGCGGTTTGTTTGCTGACTGCAAACAAGGGCCCTGCTGGGCACGTCAGGGGAGCAGCTGCTGGGTGTCCAGCGAAGCTCCAGTGTGGTTTGCAAAGTAAACGGACTCTAATTTGGACAAATACGGCTGGGGCCTGGAACCCCGGGACAGATAAAGCCCAAGGAAGTGTTGGCCCGGGTGGGGGGAGGCAAGAGGGGGAGGGGGGGAAGACGGGACGGGATGAGGGGGTTGTCTTCAGGCCCCAGCAGGAAACAGGGGAGTGCCCCGAGAATGAAGGGCTTCAGCCACTACTACCAAGGACTCTTGTCTGCTCACACTGGAGAGGACAATAGCCCAGGGCCATTTGACACCTTCGGCATTAAAAGGGATTAAAAGGGACTTCTACGGAAAGGAGGAGAGCCGGGAGGGTGGTGCTGGATGAAGGTTTGTTTACAGCACACCACCTTGTAGGAATGCAAGTTCACCTAGGTTTAAGGCTTTAACATCCCTCCCTACTCCAGAGCTTGGGCCGCCAGCGGAACATCAGCTTTTATCCCCAACATAGTGTGTGTGTGTGTGTTTATCAATAAGGAAAGAAAGAAATTCTATAGGAAAAAGGCAGAGAGCTGCGGCTGTAGCTTAGGATCACCTGACATGTGCAAAGTCCTGGACTAAACCCCCAGTGACCATGCCTGGTCCAGAATGACTGCTCACTAACCGGCAGCTGATGGCTTGATTCATTCAACAAACATCTCGTGCTTGTAGCGGAGCCACGCCTCGCGAGCTCAGCCGCAGCCTTCTCTCAGTACTGCTCCCTGAGGAGCAGCACCCCACATTTGGAGATGGCTGGAAGTGATACCCAGTAACTGACTCATCCGGCTACACAGGGTGATCTACAGCTACGCGGGAAGCAACCGAAGCAGCCATGCCCTGTGGGCATGCTCTGTGACCCTCCAGGCATCCGGCTTCAGCCTGACTTCAGCCTCAGCCTAGCTTAGATTCAGCCTCAGCTTAGATTGCCAAGCCCAGCTCCCTCACCTCCTTCAGATTCCTCTGAACACACTGCCTTCACCCAGCGCGTGCACAAGAGACAAGAGACAGGCCTCTCGGTGGGCCTGGCCGAGGACCTGAGTTGCCTCTGCGGGCTCTGGGATGAGCAGTGTGGAAAGATTAACCGTCCCTCCTGCTGAGGGAGAACAAACCAGTAAGGTGTTCATTCATCACGAGGAGTTCCACAGAGGCCACTGGGTTGTCTAGTAGTTCCTGGGACAGGTCCCTACAGCATGGAGCGGCACCAGAGCCTGGACTTCCCAGGACAGGGGACATCAGCAGCATGTGGAGTTGACATGTACAGGGCACGTAGGAAGGGTCACCACAAAGGTTCTGTCGGAGGCCTGGAAAGTTGGCTGGCTCCAGAGCTATGCTTTTCTTTCCCAGTGGATCACAGAGGTGACCCTAAGGGCTGAGTCTCCATGGTAACACTGGCCTTGGGCTTCTGCTGCCTGTGTAGCAGATGCAGCCCCATCCGCATCCATTGTCTTCACAGTGGCCAGTTTGGTCTCCTTCTGAGCCACTCTAGAGTTGAACTAAGGACAATCTCATGTGTGGGAATCTGTTCCCAGGTCTGCCCGGCCTCCCTCCCACAAAGGGAGTGAGGATAAAGTACCGACCCTGCCCGACAAACGCTGGGCTGAGCCAGCTACCAGGAGCAAACAGGTCCCAGTGTTGGAGTAGCACAGAGGAGCTTGAGGCTGGTAGAGGAGGTAGATTTTTTTAGTTTAGAAAACAAATATTCTCAGGATGGATGGTGAAGACGGTAGCCCAAGGATACAGATGCGCCCAGTGCTGTTTCAAAGTGGTTAGGCCGGGCCTGGTATCCTAGGCCTGTCACTCCAGCTACTCAAGAGCTGAAGAAGGAAGATCACGAGCTCAAAGCCAGCCTGGGCAACTTAGAAAGACCTCATCTCAAAAGATCTCAAAAGATATTCTCAAAAAAAAAAAAAAAAAAAAAGCTGAAAAAGGTTCTGGCTGTAGCTTAGGATCTTGGCTCACCTGACATGTGCAAAATCCTGGGCTAAACCCCAGTGACACACACGTGCGTGCGCGCACACACACACACACACGCACACACGTGCGCATGCACACACACACGTATACACGTACGACGGTGGATTTTTTGTTGTGTACATTTTGTCAAAATAAAGGCTGTGGTCTAAACTTAAACTGACAAGTGAGCAAGGCTGTCATCCGGGACAAAATGTTAAAAGTCCTTTCAGCATGAGGAGGGGCAGGCAGCTGACAGGGTGCTGAGCCCCTACTGACCACACATCTGTAGACCAATGGGCTACCTCTCATCTCATCGGCCCATTCAGTCGCCCTTCCCTTGTTGAGATGCTTCGTAAGACGCTGTTCTCGCCGCCCTCGTCCCCGTGGCCTCTCGGCATCTTCCCTTCCTAGCCACCTCCCATGGGACAACCGATTAGTTATTTTGCTTTGTAGCTCAGGCTGGCCTTGAACTCACAGAGACCCGCCTGCCTCTGCCTCCTGAGCACTACAGTTAAAGGCACGCACCGCCGTGCCCAGTGGCCGTGGGCCAGAGCTAAAAGTGAGGGTGAAAACCAGACATCATTGGCTCCTGCTCTGTGTTCTGCTGAGCATCTGCACTGTGTAGAAGGCTCATCACCTAGAGCTAGAATAGAATGGGCACTCTGTCTGTTTCTGATTGGCCTCAGTTTCTCCAGTCTCCAGCATAGGCTCACACATAGGTGAGGTACATGGGGAGAGAACACTGGCAAAGAGGAAGAGAGAGAGGGAGGAGAGAGGAAGGGAAGGAGGGAGGGAAAAGTCCTCTACCATCTACCCGCCCTTTTACACTGCCTTGTTCAGACAAAAGGACATTCCTGTGCCAGAGAGGTCAAGGCCAAAGGCGCTTGCTTTCATGAGTAAGCGTGACCTAGCTGGGGTCAGGCCCCGACCTCCTGGTTGCTAACTGAGGCCGCCCTTCCCCCTTCCCCACCAATGCACCTTATATGAGAACCTGAACCATCACGCCACTTAACGACTCCAGTTAAGTCCAGTTATTTCCCACCTGGAATACTGAACTTTTACGTCTGTCTTATTTGTTTCTTTGGTACCCTGTGTTTGCCCAGGTAATGTAAACTTTGCCAAGACACGGCGCCTGTGTATGGGGGCCTTGCTCACTCTTCGTGGCGATAACCACTTGAGAATGCTCCTTTCATCAATGGGGAGAGGCTTTGCCCATCTGTGTCGTCCTCCTAAACCGCCCCCTTGCGGTAAAGAAGAAATGGGAATAATCAGGCGCTGACACGCATCCATCCCATCTTAGCGGAAGGCCCTAGAAACATCCCAAAAGAGATGCTCAGAGACTCAAACCTCGGTGAGTGGCGCCGCAGGTGTGTGGGCTGCACAAGGGTACTCAGCAAACCCCAATGGAGGTTTGTTGAGTGGATAACTGAACCCACATCCTCCTATCTACAATATGTACACTCTCCACTTTACCCTGTTGTCAATATTTACAAAGATTTCTTTTTTTTTCATTCTTATTGTTGAGAACCAAACTCAGGGCCTTGTGTGCGTGGCACGCAAGCACTCCACCCTGAACTATACCCCAGACTGTATGCCATTATTTGGACAGTGCTCTATTCCCAGCCACTGGGGTGACAATGTCATCAGACACACAAAAGCAGCTCAAACAGGATCTCTGCCATGCCAGCTCTTGGGAGACAGAGGCTGGCAGATCTCTAACAGTTGGAGGCCAGCCTGGTCTACATCGATCGTACAAACAGATGGAGTGAGGCTGTAGAGAGGGCCGCACGGTTAAGCAGCTACTTTGCATTTCAGATTCGGAAGCAACAGAAAGAGAAGCAAACCACAACTTGCATATAGGACAGCTACTGCTCTTGCTAATCGGGTGACCAAGCGCGGGGTCTTTTTTCCAGGTCACAGCAGCGGTAGCCAGCAGGGTAGACCGGTACGCCGAGCTCTGGTGATGTAGCACCTCGGCTTTTCTCACAAACTGAACAGAGGCAAAGCCAGAACGGAGCCCCATGAAGGCCAACAAGGCCTCAGCTGGAGAGGCTGAGTGGGGTGCCAGCTACGGATGGCAGGCTGCTGAGAGGACTTTCCTGCGCCTGCTGGATTGGTGGCAGCCCCTTCCCAGGGAGCCAGGAGGAACACACCCAGGAGTGTTAGCTGGAACCCCTGGGCACAGCAGCTGCAGGTCAGCTTCCCAAACATCCAGCTGCTTATTACATGCTTAGCCTTGGGGAGTCTCCGTGAGGTCATTTCCGCTGATGGAAGCAGAACTCTGATGTGATAGACAGTCCGTTGATAACATTCTAAATGTGTTTCAAGGACCAGAGGAGAAGGCACCGGAGTCCTTACTTCAAGGTTGTCTTGCTTGGATAGGAGTATGTGCTCTCTTTTCCCTCCTGGCTGTTTATTGAAAGGTTGTACAAATATAATCACCCACCCCCGGGGCCATTAGTAACTGTTGGGCACAGCTGGCTCTGCCCCAGCTAATTTTCAGTAACTGCCATTCTAGTCTCAGTTTCTGTAGGAGCAGGGTTTTAAATTCCACGTATTAGTTTACAGCATAGTTTTGCTTTCTGGGGGTACTGAAGCTCAATCCCAGGGCTCTCCACACTTGCTTAGCTGCCAAGCTTCACCCCCCGCACGAGTTCATGGTGCATTTTTTTTTAAATGAGTGGAAATTATATACAAGTGTGCACATATGTGTTCATTTTAATGTATTATGATGTGTTTTTAAGGGGCTAGAGAGATGGCTCAGCGGTTAAGAGCACTAGTTGCTCTTCCAGAGGACGCAGGTTCAATTCCCAGCACCCACATGGCAGCTCACAACTGTAACTCCTATTCTAGGGGAACCAACACCACCACATAGACATACATGCAGGCAAAACACATACATAAAAAATGTGTTTCTAAAGTTCAGACTTGCTCCATCACAGTGCGCTTTTAAGTTAAATAGCTTAACTTAACTTTTTATTTCCATTTAACTTGTTTTCATGAAAAAAGAACTAACCTCTTCTCTCATTTCGGTCCCAAATCACGTCTTCATATTGAAAAGTTGAAGTGTCTCTCACAAATAGCTTTGTTTCTAAATACGGACTGCAGCAAACACACCAGTAATTATTTTATCTATTCTCCAGTGGGATCCTGAAAGCGACTGAGAGAAAACATTTATCCCAAGTGAGACCTGCTCCACGGACCCATGAGAAGACTTAACAACTTTATTAATCTCAGGTAGACACAGGGCAGGGCAGATTTTCTGTTCCCTTTGGGTCTGGGATCCAGGCACAGGTATGTGACAGTGGAGGGACCTGGACACACACCCCCATACACACACACATCTGGGTGACCCGAGGAGAGGGTAGCTCAGCTGGGCCAGCACCCGGAAGTCAGTGCCCAGTACCCTCACTCTGATCGCCAACCAAGGGTGGCAAGTGGCACCTGGAGCCCTCCAAATGAAGCGCAAAAGGATATTAAGGTGCTAAAGGCCCAGGGGAGGTGGACAAAAGCAAATCGTTATCTTCAACAGCAAAAGTCGGGACATGCGCCCCAGAGATCACCTCTTCCCCGCCTCTACTACCCCCCAGGTTCACCTGGAGAAATAGCATTTCATCCCTTGTGGTCTGGCGCCATCTGCTGGCATCCTCTGTTACTACACAAACGAGCTCCTTTGACTCGCAGTCCTCATCTGCTTTGGGGCATCTTCAGCGTACCCCAAACAGAAAGTATTCCCCATGAAGTGTCCCTCCCAAAACACAATTCCTCGGGATGGGAGTGCGTCAGGTGACACAGCACCTGCTTAGTTAGCTTGCTTAGTTTAAGTTTGGAGCCGGTCGGTGAGCACCACACAGAGAGGCCAGTCTACACCCCTGGAGGTCCATGGTCTCTTGCCAGGTACTCAGTGACAGAGGACACTAGCATCGGCACGGGTCCACTCCGCCTCATCCCTGGTGGGTGAAGGGCCGGGCTTGAAGAGGGCATCCATTCAACAAGTAGGCTCCGAGGGCCTCCAAGTCCTGGCACTGCAGAGAGAAACGTGGAATGCAAAGGGCGTGAGGCTGGGCAGCTGAAGGACAGACCCTTCCCCGTGGTTGTACTGTGCGAAGGGAAGCAACGGCGCTGTGATGGGATTTTTATACTCCGAGGCTGGTGTGGAGGGCTGTCCCGGGGTGGGGTGGGGGGTCCTCCCTGACTCTAAGGAGCCAGCTGGGGCAGGGAAGGGCCTGGAGGAGAGTCCTTGAGGAAGAGACAAGCTCAGCTGCAGGGTGTCTGTGGGACAGAATAAGGATGTAGGAGCTGAGCGGGTAATCTGTGTAGATAAAAACCTGAAATGTGTGTTTGAGGCACTTCTAGAAAAGACGCGGAAGAGCCGGATGTGTCCTGTTTATGTTGCTGAAGTGGAGTTTCTTTTTGTTTTGTGTTGTTCTTGTTTGTTTGTTGCTGGTTTTCAAGGCAGGGTTTCTCTGTGTGTCCCCGGCTGTTGGCTGTCCTGGAACTCGCTCTGTAGACTAGGATGACCTTGAATTAAAAATTTGAGAGCCCCAGATAACCCGCGTTAACGCAAGCTAGCCCACTATTGGTCAAAGCCACCAGGTGGCGCTGTAGTCTCAAAAATGACCGTCGTCCTTGCTCTCCAGGGGGCTGTGTAAACTTATCTAGAATATTTATTTGCCAAGAGTCCTGGTGATGCACATTTTTAATCTCAGCGCTTGGGGGTGGGTGGGAGCACGAGGGTATCTGTGAGTTCAAGGACAGTTTGGTCTACATAGCAAATTCCAGGATGCTGGGGCAATGCAGAGAGACCCTGTCACAAAAAACCAAAAGCAAGCAAAACAAAAAAGAATAGTACTCTATTAGCCCAGATGCTCCAGAGTGAGGAAGCTGGGATGAGCAGTTTCCGAGTGGATCCTGAACTCGCGCTCAGAAGAAACCTGGTGTCTGGTTACCGTTGATGTTTGCCTTAAAAAAAGAAATTCTGCAGATGTTTACAAAGAGGAAGGTGAAGGAGAAAGCAGCCTGTTTAGAAGCTGCCTCAGACCCATCCTGTGGCTTCTGGCGGGAGCTGCATGGGACCCCAGGAAGCAGCTTTTCATTCTGTGAAAATTACAGACGTAAGGAGGAACTCAGGCTAAGGCAGAGGCTTCCTGAAAAAGGAGGGAGATGGACTTTAATCTGTACCCTGAAGGACATTCAGGGTGAAACAGAGCACCCCACCCCACCACCCACCCACCCCCGCCAGGATGGACTTGGCCTTGAACTGCAGAAGATAGCATAGACCCAGGCTTGTTACATACGACGTGGCTGGATTACCCAAGGGTGTATGGGTCCCTGTCTGTGCAGTCTGCGGGGCTGTTCCCACAAGACAGACCCACCTTCTGGGCCTCCCACCTCCCTTTGGCCTTTCTCTCCACTCGGGGTCCTGCAGCCCACACAGCATAGCTTCAGGCCAGACCCTAGAATTGTGCGCATTTCTTTAACAGGCCTGTATCCTTTCTAGGCTCTGGGACACTTTGAAGGACTCAGGCCAGCACCCAGTGGACGGTAAGCGCTGCACAGACTGCATCATCAGCCCAGGGCTGGGTGACTGTGCTCCCTAAGAGTCAGAGGTAAAAGAGGTGCTCCCTCATCACCTGCCCATCCTCCAGAATGAACCGGTCTTTCTGAATGATAGGTGGGACTGGCTGCTGTGGCCAGCAGTCAGATCATAGCATCTGTCTGTCCTTCAAAGCGGCTGCAGAATGCTGTTCTCTTAGCAAGAAAAAGCTGTTGAAAAACCCGAGGAAAGCCAGCTGGTACTGTTGCGGATCAACTGTGTGCGAGCTACCAGGGCTCCAGGATGAGAGCTTGCTTCCTCGGCACAGCAATGTCTAAACTTTAACCCTAACCCTAACCTTCATCTAAACCCTAACACTAACCCTGCATGGTGGCCCTGCCTTTCCCTTTCTTGGGGCCGATGCTTAGCAGTACATTTCAGATTTCTTACTTAATTGGAATTTTGCCTCTCAATGGCTCACCCAAGCCTTTGCTTACTGTTTGCGTCTGCAGCCAGGAGCCACCTCTATCCGTGTGCACTGGGACCTGCCCTAATCTTCCTGTGGCGTGTCTGCTGGGACTGTTTCTTGCCTCTTGCGACTCAAGCAAAACCACTCCAAAGACTAGGCTAGTGACCGCCAACGGGTGGTTTTGGAGTAGAAGGCAGAGCATGGGTTCTGGGAGCCAGAGGCCACACCACGAAGGCAGCCTCCACACGGGCGGGCCGTGTGAGCTGGTGAACGCCTGTCATTCAGCACCCTTTTTATTTTTACTTATTTTTTTCTGAGACTGTCTGTGCAGACTTCGCTGTCCTGGATTTCCCTACGGAGACCAGACTGGCCTTGAACTCACAGAGATCTGCTTGCCTCAGCCTCCAGAGTGTTGGAATTAAAGGCGTGCACCACTATGCCCAGTTTGATTCTGCGTTCTTGAGTGCTGAGGCAGGAGGATCACAAATTCAATGCCAGCCTGGCCTGTTGGGGAAGTTATTTCTAGTCATGTTTGAAATTGTTTTTGTGCACTGTTGGAAGGATGCATAGGCCTTGGCGTTTTGTATCGTTCGCAGGTGTTGGAGGTCATAATTGCTTATGACCTGCACATGGTGTCGGTAGAACGCCTAAGGAGTTCTGAATCAATACAAACACCTGAGCTGAGACACTCAGGGTTCCGCTGTCAATTGAGTACGGCGCTGGTCATGAGGGTGGTTCCCTCTGCTGAGGTTTGAGTCTACGAAAATGCCTCTTTGTCTCTCTTGGTGAGACACCACAGCAACATACTACTACACTGGCCTACGTGGTAAGGAACCCCCTCTATCTCAAAATAAAACTATCTACCTTCACCCCTCATCAAGGACACTCCTCCTTGCAATAGATGGAGACCATTACAGAAAATCACAGCCAATGAAAATGCAGAGTTGTGGAGCTCAGTCCCAATGGATATCTCTACAGTATAACTCCTCCTAAGGCTCAGGGATCATTTAGAAGAGAGAGCAGAAAGACTGTAGGAGCCAGAGGAGCAGGACATTTGCTGTGTGATGATGTCTCCTAGAACTGTCAAACAAGCTCCTGCACCCATGAAGTCGCCTGAACATGGATGCCCAAACATGACCTGAGTAAGGGTAACACCAATAGACATGCTAAAGTGGGTGGGGCTGGGGGCTGGGGGCAGGGCTGGGGTGGGGCTTACAGGGCCTCGACCCTACACAAAGAATGACAGGCAACTAAGGGTTGTTGAAAACAGAAGAAATAGTCTTCCCTAGGGAAGGTTATCCATTGTTAACAGTTGACCCTGAAAACATACATACAAACACACACACACACACACACACACACACACACAATGCATATATATATATATATATATATATATATATATATATATATATATATATATACACGCTGCCTAAGACAGCAGAAACGCCGCTGGCAAAAGTCATTGCACACACGTGTGCAGAGAACCATGACAAGAGGTCCGTGTGAGTTTGCGCACAGATGCGACCGCTGTAGGCCCGCTCATGTGGTGTGTGTCAGCAGCGTCACCCTCCGAAAGGCTCTTCCTCCGTGGTTGTGTAAGCCTCCCACACGGTGTTGCTGGCACTGGGGATCCAGTGGTGAGAAGAACAAGGCAGACCTAGTCTTGGGGAGCTCCAGGGGTGCAGGAGATGTTCATTACTCGATGGCTAAGTGCCCTGGAGAGATCACAGGCTGCTTTGGGGGTACTGGGCACCCCTTAGCTGAGGGTGACATTTTAGAGGCTCTGGGTCCTGTCACCACGCCTGAGCAGCAGCTTCTTGTCTTTTTGACCCGCCACCGCATCACAGACTCCTAGACCCGAGCCTGGGCGGTGGTGCACACGGAACAAAACCAGTGCCAAGGCTGGCCCAAACTCTCGCAGTAGACCTTTTCTTGGCCAGATTTCAGGTTACTCTGCTCAGTTGAGGAGGAATACAGGGAGGCAGAAGAGGTGGGCACCAGGGCAGGGGCCACCCAGCTTCTCTGAGGGCTTCTGTATCCTCACCCATTCCTCTAAGTTGATAAATGTTGGTCATGCCAACCTCTTCAGTTCAGCTGATACAGACTATCATTATCATGAACTGCCCAGAGCTGCCTAGGTGCCTCAGAGCTCACCCAGCCCCCACGCTCCCGAGACTCCCACCGTCTGTCTCCAGGTACTGCCCCCTGAGCCCCGTACCTGCCCCCAGACAGGTGCACCTGTCCTGCACCAACAGCAGGACTGTGTCATCAGTCCATATAACCCCGATGGCCTCTGGGCTCTTCCTCTTTTGCCTCTTTCTCTCTTCTGTTTCTTTTTCTCCTCTTTTGCCTCTCTCTGCGCCCCCCCCCTCATCTCTTCTCTCTCTCTCTTTCCCTCTCCCTCTCTCTCTCTCCCTCTCTCCTTCCTCCACTCAGAATTGGACACTTCCTGTCACCCCACCCCAATAAACCTCGTGTGTGAGATCCTGTTGCGTGGTGTCGTGCACATTTCTTTCAATCATCCCCTTAGCTTCTCTAGAAATCAGCCATTCACTATTCGTGTTCTTGTTTGTCTGTTTATTACTCTTCCTGCCCCGTCTCCCTCTCACCCCACCCTCTCCCACCACCTCTCCCACCACCCCTCCCACCCCACCCCCTCCCACCACTCCTCCCACCCCACCCCCCAATCTCCAGTTTTTACTCACTTGGCCATAAATTAAATGGTACAGAAATTCTCTTGGTGAGGAGGCGGTTTGAGACCCAGCTTTGAACAAAGAGAAATTTGCATGTCTTCCAGTTCTGTTACCCATTTCCTCCATCTTGAAAACAATTCCTGCAGGATTGGTCTTTCCCTAGATAAGCATTCCAGGCAGTGAGGCTAGGGGGTGACTCCCTGGCTGTATCTGTCAGGCTTTTAGTGTCTGAGAATCCTGACCCCAGAGCTCCTCAGAGATGTGGCCTCAGCTCCAAGAGGACCACAGAGGACAGGGAATATGGAAGATGAAGAACCCAGGTTCTCCGTGAGGATGGCTGCTTGTAGCTATGGTTCTTATATTTCATATCAATCAGCCATGAAGCGTATTCTCGCTGGTAAAGGAAACAGTAAAATCAATAATGATAATCATCCCAGCATCCCAGCATGTGGCTTTGTTGTGCCCAGTTTTCAAAATACTCCTCCGCCCAAGTACCACCAGGAGACCACCAGTTCTGATGCAAAAGCAAAGAGCATTCATTCGAGTCTAGACTCGGGCCCACGTGTTGTCTCTAAGCAGTGAGAACCAGAATGTGGGCCCTGAACGCCCCTGGAAGCAAGCTTTTTATAGTGATTACAACAGGGTTCACAAGTTTCCAACCAGGCTGCCACGGGATTGGTTGATTATTAGCTAATGCAGAGTTGGTGCAAGGGGCCTGGATGACCAGGGGCTGTTTCCCTCGTGGGCCCTTTCGTAAGGCCATGTGGGGCCTTATCTAAGGGATACAGGATACATAATTCACACCCCCACCCTCACCCCCACATCCCACCCACAGGGATGCAGGATTTATGACTCTGGTCCTTAATTGTCTGGTGCCTGGTTAGGGACCTTCTGGGGACTAGGATGCATGAGATCCTATTTTGAATTCCTTATGGCCCTTCTAAGATGAGCCTCTTTTCAAGATGAAGTTTCTTCAGGCCTAACAGTTTGCTGTGTGGTCCCGACACATTTACAGGCTATGTAGTAAATTGATGGTTAGAACAGCGATAAAAAACCATGAAGGGAAAGCTTCTGCTCAAGAGAGTAGAATCTCTGACCTGGGGTCGGGGTAGGAGGCTGGGGGAGAGACCTGATATTCCAATGAGATAGAGTCAGTGACCTGGCTAAGAGACCACCCCTAGGAAGGTATGTTCACCTTAAGCTGCACTAAAGAGATTGATAGAATAATTCTTCCTTTCATGAGATGCTTTTCCTTCCCAGAATTCCAACAATGGTCCCTAGGAACCAAGCCACCATAAGGTTCAGCTGGATCTCTGTGAGATCAAAGCAGAAACAAAAATCCCCTAAACAGGTTTAGTTAATCCGATGACACAGGATATATGCTCGCCCCTGATTGGACCTGGTCGTACCCTTATGGGTTCTGCCTTTATAAGCCTCTGCAAAAGGTGACTAGTGGTCATTTTGTGGAACCCAAGAATGTGACTCGGGGCCTTTCTGTGGAAAAAGAATGGTCCTGGCCAGAGCCCATCATTACTGGCCAGTATTAAACTTGCCTCAACATTGATTGGAAGTGTGGCAGTGGTCGGGCTTAACATCTGCCTGTCTTTCCCAGTCAGAGAGGAAATTTCAAGTATTTTCTTTCAGATGTGGGCCAGAGCCTTTAAAGCTTTTTCTGGTACTCTGGGCTTCCTTATTCTCTCTCTAAAGCCCTCGTGCACCCCCACCCCTTTCTAGTTTGCTTTTGTTGCTGCGATAAACACTGTGGCCACAGAGCGACTTGGAGAGGAGAGTTTATTTCAGTTTAAAGGTCTCAGTCTGAGAGGACCACCAGGGCGGCCCCTCGTGGTGGGTGGGCCCTGACCTCGGCTCTTCGGGAATCCTCGATAATTCTGGGAAAGCCCCAAGCCAGTTTCTGGCTGAATAGAACTTTCCCCTCATCTCTCAACCTCCCCATTTCCCCTCTCTTCCCTGCCAGATGTAACGAGCCAATCCAGTAAGGATTCGTGCTCATGTCCTGACCAATCAGAGAGATCCCCCTAGCGACTGCCTGTCTCGCTTAAAAACCCGTGCACCTGCATTTCACTGTCGCCAAGTTTTTCTTTTTTTTACTTGGTTGATCCCAGGGCTGGAATGTGTTCCTCGGAAATAAACTGCTTTGTGTGGCCATACACGTCTCTCAGTGTCTCTTGAGCTATCCTGGGGACCTAACAAGTTCCCCATGAGGGAGGCTAAAGCAGGGACCTAGGGCTGGAACCTGGGAGGCAGGAACCGAAGCAGAGACCGAGGAGGACCACGCTCACTGGCTTGTCTCCTCCAGGCTCGTTCAGCAACCAGGGAAAATGCCTCACAGACAGGTCCTCAGGCCATCCTGATGGAGGGGTGCCTCGGCTGAGGGTCCCTCTTCCCAGGTGTCCTAGGCTGTGTCAAGCTGACAAACACTAACCAGTACACCCCCGGCCCCTCCATGCGGCTGACCTCCAAGCTGGCTTCACTCAAAGCCCTTCCTTTTCTCCCTTCTCCTCCTCAGGCCAGGTACCGAGATTTTCAGCTCGCCTGCCCTGGAGTCAGTCTCCGTCTCTGTCTCTTTCTCTTTGTTGGAGTGGAGTTTTTCTTTTAAACTTTAATAAAATTGTTATTAAGCTACCATTTGAGTCTGTTCTTAAATGTTTTATTTATTTATTTATTATTATTATTATTATTATTATTATTATGTTTTTTGTTTTGTTTTTGAGACAGGGTTTCTCTGTTGTATCTCTGGCTGTCCTGGAACTCACTCTGTAAACCAGGCTGGCCTTGAACTCACAGAGATCTGCCTGCCTCTGCCTCCCAGGAGCTGGAATTAAAGGCCTGTGCCACTACCACCCAGCTCTTTTTGATTTTTTGAGAAAGGGTTTCTCTGTATAGTCCTGGCTGTACTCGAACCCACAGAGATCTGACTGCCTCTGCCCACCAGGGGCTGTGATTAAAGGCATGTGCCACCACCACCCAGACTAGATTCTTTTATTAGTGAGGCCAAAGAACCCCAAGAGGAGGCCCCATTTCTCTGGTATCATCTGACAGCTATAAAGAGACACCCCAAAATCCTGGTGACAACTAGAGTAGCAAAGTCAGGATTAGAACTCAATCCCTCCAACGACAACCCCCCCCCTCCGCCTGGAGGCTGGTCCAGGCTAGACCAGGAAGTTTCCCTTCTCCAGCTGTTTCCAGGTCTGCATAGTAATGGCACATCTGCATGTTAGAAAGGAAAGAAAGAGCAGGGAGCGAGGCAGAGCCAGATGGCCCATTCCTGTGACCATCTTTGTTCACACACCGTCCCCGTCACATCTCTATGTTCTAAGGGAAAACCACGGGGTCCGAGAGGCAGCCATCTATTCCTCCAGTATTTAATATTTGTTAAATGTTTGACACACACCAAGCTCTGCACTGTTAGACTGTCCTGCAGTGGGATCAGAGAGACAGACATAGAAGCTTCCTGTGATCAGTACTTAAAGGGAAGTGTGGACAACGGAGCCCATAAAGTCCAGGAGAGAAGAGGACTTGGGTTCTTAGGGATTGAGGTCAGCTTTGTGGAGGAGGAGTGCTGAGCCGGGCTGTGAAAGATGAATTTAAAACAATAAAGTCTGGGGACTGAAGTGATGGCTCTTGCAGAGGAGTTCAGTTCAGTTCAATTCCCAGCTCCCATGTCAGGCAGTTCACAACCACCAGTAACTCCAGCTCCAGAAGAATCTGATGCCCTCTTCTGGCCTCTGACGGTACCTGCACTCACATGCACATACACCCCCCAACAGATATATACGTAATTAAAAAACAGTAAAAAAAAAAAAAAAAAAAGCTAAATCCATAAAATCTGTCTAAAACATCATGTCTCCTGGGTTTTTATCTCAGATCTACGGACAGATGCTATGGTACAGTGAATCAAGGAGAATCGAGAAAGTGCTGTGGGAGGTGATCCCTCAAGCCCTGTAGCAAGGCCTCTCTTGTCCTGGTCCCCCCAGCCCAGGCTTGGCTATCCAGTAATGTCACCTCAGTAATGCTTCACCACCCTGGGCTCCTTACAGAGAGGGCCCTGGGGCAGTAGATGACTTAGGGATGGCGATATGTCTCAGGCCGAATGGCCCACCCTCCACACATGGCTCCTACTAGCAGACGTGACCGGATGTGAGTCCGGCAGAACAGAAGACATCCTCTCCCTGAAGCTGGTAGGAAGAAACTGCCTCTCCCACTCAGCACAGGAAGTCAAGGTTTCCACGCTGCCATTTGATGGTGGAAGAATTCGATTTCTAATGAGGTTTAACTGGGAAGTGAGCTCCTTAAGCACCAGTCCGAGCAACTCGCATTACAATCAAGGGAAAAGGATACCGAAGACTCATTCGGTAAAGAAGGATAAACCACAAGAGGAGGGCCAGCCGCTGACTCAATCTGCCAAGTTATGGGTATGCTGGGATGCTTCTGGCCCCTCCTGCCGAGAAACGCTAACCACGCTGAACGACCTGTAGCAACCAGACGCTTTCCAAAGGCAGCGACCCACCGGTTCTGCAGGGCCACTGCCCCTATATCTGATGGACCCTGATCTCTGCATCCAGCCTCAGTGTCCCCACAGAGGACACTGCCCACTGTGCCTCCCGAGTGCTAGGATTAGAGGTGTGCACCACCACTGCCAGGTTCCAGACAGCTTCTTGAGGAATTCTTCCCCACGTGTCTCAATTTCCACACTGCTGGCTAGCCTTGGCTATCGTCCTAGTGTCCCCGCTGGATTCCCGGAGCCTCTTCTCTCAAGGCTCACAGGAAAGGCCACACCTCCAAGGAAGGAGGGAAGAGGTGATCCTCAGACCTGTGACAGAGAAGAGGGTGGGGGTGACATCACACAGTGGTGGTAGTTCTGGCTCTCAGGGGAAGAGGGGCTACAAAAGGGATACCCAGGGGCTCTTGTCCAGGAGACATCTCTGGGAGAGACATTCCTGAGGCAGATGCACGTCAGCAGCTGGTCAGCAGCTGCACATCACAGCATGTTTTGGTTTCCCTGCTGCTCTTCCCCCTAGCCCTGCTGAGCGCTCACTTCACCTTTCCTTTGATGATTGATTGATTGACTGTGAGATAAGGTCTCACCTTGTAACTCCAGCTGACCTGGAAACGGTTATGTAGACCCATCTGGACTGGAACTCACAGAGATCCACCTGCCTCTGCCTCTGTGCTGGGATTAAAAGTATGTGCCACCATGCTGGGCTCTCCCTGGTGGATATTTTGAGCAGCATATTATAGCACCTCTTTTATAAGACGTGCAAACTCACAGAAGAGATTTTTTTTTTTCCAAGACAAGATTTCTCTGTGTAGCCCTGTATGTCCTGGAACTCACTCACTCGAAAACCAGGCTGGCCTCGAACTCACAGAGATCTGCCTGCCTCTGCCTCCCGAGTGCTGGGATTAAAGGCATGCATAGCCAACCGCCCGGCCTTCTTCTGCTCCCCAAAGTGCCCTGGTCTCTGCTCTGACCTCTCAGCCAGCGGAAATGTATCGAGCACCCACAGTTCATCCTTGTCAGGGGAGGGCACACCTGTTACTGGTCCTCAAAACCTTCACAATGTGAATCTGACCCTTGGCTCCTGAGGCTGGACTCCTGCTCTCCCCACCGTGTGTCTGCCCTTCCTGATGGGACATGAGCCTGCTAGGCAGATACATCCAGAACTGGAGGAATCCAGCAGCCTAACAAGAAGAGCTGATTGTGTCTCTACAACCATTGGTTTAAGAAACACAGTTCCTTAAAAAACTAAAATAATTAAAATTAAAATAAATAGTCACATTTAATGCTGACTAACCAGGGTTGAAACACAGGGCCACACTGAAGCATCAGAGCCTCTCAGGTCATTCATTACATCTATCCTGGTGTCAGTTACTCCGGAAGTGGAGTACCACATCGGGTCCTACTGAGAGGGGCTGGTACGACGCACGACACGGCACCATGCGGTTTTATGAAATGAACAAGCAACCAGAGGCTTAAGTGCACTCCAGCCTCAGGGCCCTGCCGGCCTGCCAGGTGTCCTCTGCAGCTTCTGGCACCTTCCCTGGTGATTTCGCCAAAGCGCACCCTCCTCCTAAGTTTCCCCCTGAGGCATCACGTGCTCACCGAGGTAGTGAAGGGAGGAGTCGATTCCACCCTCAGCCTGTCCTCTGCTTTACTCAGCCGAATGATGGGTGAATGAGGAGTCGCACGATGAGACTCCATCTAAAACAGGCCCTTGGTGTGGAATGCCGGCTCCTGGCGGCGCCTCCGTTCCCGTTGTCTTCAGCCCGATGAGTTGTTCCTAGCTCTTCCTCCCACTGAACCACGTCCACGGCCTCCTGCCGTTTCCCATAGAAACCGTCTCCCTCGCCCCACCAGGACATTTCTCTAATCGTTTGTCATAGAACGGGATTGAGTCGTAAGCAGCTCCTCTTCTCACAAAGGTTTCTGGTATTTATAGAAATGAGTAGCTGGTTGATCAACTGTAAGAAGTTTCTGAGATATGGTGTTAGTTCTGCTTGTTTAACTGTATTTTTTTTAACCTCTCTTAAGAGTTTTTAGATGGGGCTCAGCTTCACCGGAAGAGTGTTTGTGCCACAAGCATCACTTCTGGAGTTCAGTTCCTTGCACCTACTGAAAACGAGGTGTGATGTGTGGTCCCACCACTGGCGGGGTGGCGACAGGCAGACCCACAGAGCACCGGGGCCAGACAGTCTAGGATCTGTGAGCCCCAGATCCAGTGCATCCTCTCCTCGCCTGGGTGCATGCATCCCCTCCCCATGTACATATACACATATGTGCCATGCGCAAATGCTGAACACACTTTTATTTATTTTTAATTTAATTAATTAATTTTTTTATTTAAGTTTTTTGAGACAGGGTTTCTCTGTTGTAACTCTGGCTGTCCTGGAACTCACTCTGTAGACCAGGCTGGCCTCGAACTCACAGAGATCCACCTGCCTTGCCTCCCAAGTGCTGGGATTAAAGGCGTGTGCCACCACCGCCCTGCAATAAACATAGTTTTAAAAGGCAAGTTTTTGTATCTATTAAAATTATAGTAACCACAAGTAAATAGCCAGGTCCATTGGGAGTGGCCAAGTCAACAGATTATTCCCACTCCAAATAGCCATTACTGCTCAATACTGTCAAATATATGGATATGACCATTGCTAAATACATTTTAAATCGAAGTAGACACTTGTGAGGGCTGAAGCAGGAGGATTACTGGTCCCAGGCCAGCCTGTGATACGTAGTTAATGCCAGGCTAGCCTAGGCTATGCAGTCAGATCCTGTCTGAAAAAAAAAAGAATAAAAATGATATATTTTTTAATTATTTTATTTTATGTGTTTGGGTGTTTTGCCTGCATGTATGTGTGTACCACTTGTGTGGTTGGTGTGTAGCGCTCAAAGACATCAGAAGAGGGGTCAGATCCCCTGGAACTGGAGTTGCTAACAGTTGACAGCCACTATGTGGGTGCTGGGAATTGAACTCAGATCCTCTGAAAGAGCAGCCAGTGCTGACTGCTGAACCATCGCTTCAGCCTAGTAATAATAATTTCAAAAATTATGGAATGTATATGTACATACACGCATCCACACAGCTTGTAAAAGAGAACAGTAGCATCGACTCTTACTGCACCTCCATCGTGCCTGTGAGTTTGGGGTCCGTTGACATGGCTGTCAGGTGTTACAACCCCTTAACTTCCTTACCAAGGAGTCTTGGATGTGTGTTAGAGTCACTCTGAAGCTCTCAGATCTCCATGACCGGAGCACATCCTGGACCAGCACCAGCCAGACCTCTATGGGCGTGTTTTGGTTTTTTTTGTTTGTTTTTGAGAGCGGCTCTCACTGTGTGGCTCTGGCTGTCCTGGTTCTCACTATGCTGTCTCGAAAGGCCCCAGCATTCTTGAAGCATCCCAGGGGGTTTCTAGGACCCTGCTTTACGCTGTAAACTCCTCGAAGGCAGGATCTGTCTGTTGTCTTGGTCTCAGAGCACCTGCCAGTGATCTCTCTTAGTACCGTAAGGAGACCTGGATCCCCCAAGTCCTCAGAGGGAAGGAGGGTCCTAACAACTGAGCAACATGCTGGAACTGTCAACCCCACATGAATTCACAACATCTGACAAACAACTTGTTCCCACTGACATCTCCCTGGGACCCTTGATCTCTTGGAAATGCGTGTACACACTTTGTGTGTACACACACACACTCACACAAACACACACTCACATACATACTCACACAGAAGCATATGTATGCTTCTGTATATGTATATACATATATATATATATGTATATAAACTCACCTGCATATACTTACATACACATATGCACACATATACATACACACAAACAACACATATATACACACATATGCAGACAGACAAATAATACATATACATACACAAGTATATTTGCACATATATACCCACATATACTCACACACATAATACATAAACACACAGTACATGCATGCACACACATATCCACATGAATCACACACATACAGATACACAAGTACATCCACACTTATACACACATGCACAAACACGTGCATACACGCACACATGCACACACACACACACACACACACACATACACCCTAAGCTCCTCCTCTGTCCCTGAGACTTGGGTACGGGGTTCCTTGGAAGAGAGATGACCTGGCAGAGGAAAACGGAAGTTTCCACCACAGTTGCCCTTCATTGACCTCAACAAGAAGACTGGAGAGCGAATTTCTGAGTCACTAGCAAGAACTGTATCCCACAGCTGGTGACATTATTTCTGATACCTCCAAACTGCAACTGACCTTTCCTTGGGACAGCTAACAAGATGAGCATTTTGAAATTTACAGTTCTTCCCAGAGGTAGTTTTGATTTTTCCTGGAAGACACTATCAAAGATTGGTACCCTCCTCAGAGATCATGACTCCAACCTCAGCTAGAACTTAGACCTCTGATGACTTTTGACCTACCAGCCCGTTTTAAAGGGCTTAATACAGAGCACACAGGGTACATTCGTTGGGCGGACAGTGGAGTTAATTCACACTAGAGGCTAAAATAGAAGGCCAGCCTGGACTACATAGTGAGATCCAGCCTGGGCTATGCAGTGTGGTATTTCAGAAAGACACAAAACAACAACAACAACAACAAAAAGAAACTCCCTAATTATTAGGAACTGCATTTGACTTTTACATCACGTGGATACTTGCATTTAAGAGTTTATCACTGTGCACAGAGAGATAGTGTACCAAATTCGTGTTACATCGGGCTGACACGTCACGGGAGCATCGTGACTCTCAGAGAGCTCAAAAACTTGCTCTAAGGCTACCTAGTATCCAGCCTGATCCATCTGGTTCCGAAGTGCAAGTCCCTGTCTGTTCTGTGTCTCATCATTAAGCCAGGGATGAAGTTAGCGCGTGCAGGCCTTGAATAAACGACAGCCTCGGGAAAGGTCCCCAGGCAGACCGTAAGACACTGCGCTAAACCGTCTTCCAGGTTGTTCTTGCATATCTGTCCCAAATGAAATTAAATCCTAGTTTATTTTTCATGGATTCTTACTCATTATCGTTAAAGGCAGCCACACCTGCGTTTTTGCTGTCTCTATAGATGCCACATGTCGTTCCAGCTCAGGAAGTAGCTGAGACCAGAACCATCATTGAAAGGTATAGAGGGGAAAGGCTGTAAGGAGTCAGGGTCTCTGCTCATCACCAAGTCTTCCTTCCTTATCAGGAGGGATTGTTCAAGATGTCCCTTCACTGTTGTCTCTCTCTCTCTCTCTCTCCATCTCTCTCTCTCTCTATCTATCTCTATCTCTCTATCTTTCTCTCTCATGCTTGTATAACTATGGCAAAGTTTAACTAAGAAACTAGGCACAGTAAGAGATTAGTAGCAACACTAGTAATAAAATAATTAGCCAGACATGGTGGCACACACCTTTAATGTCTTTAATCCTAGCACTCAGGAACCAGAGGTAGGTAGATCGCCGTGAGTTCAAGGCCAGCCTGGACTACATAGCAAGTTTCAGGACAGGCAGGACCACACACAGAGAAACCCTGTTTCCAAGAGGTGGAGGTCAGGAGAAAAGAAAAGAGGAGAGGAGAGAGAGGAGGCCAGCCAGGACTATACAGCGACAGCCTGTCTTGTGTCAGAGGTTAGAAAGCTAGAACAAGCTGGCCTACATAGCAAGTTCGAGGCCAGTCAGGGCTGGACAGTCAGACCCTGTCTCAGGGAGAAAGAGACAGAGGAGAGAGGGGGTTCTCTAATGACGCTTTATTTAAAGCCTGTGAATTATAATATTTTCAGACCATGGATGCCTGGGGCAACTGAAATCAAAGCTAGACCAAGGCAATCTGTTTACCACACAAGAGGCCATTAAGTGGGGACACACGTGTGGCAAGGAAGGTGACTTTACTCGAAAAGCAGATGGTTCTTCCGCATAAAGATGGAGGGCCCTAACGACAAAGACCATCCTGCTCCCTCAGAAGCTTTGCGGGCGTGGTTTCGGTAGGCAGGTAAAGGGGGAGCCCAGGCTGGTGAGTGCCTCACACAGCAGAGAGGCCAATGGCTGGTGCTTAATCATAATCACAGAGTCACAAAATGTAAGCAGCGACCATTTCTATGTACCTCTTTGCTCATGCGCACCCAGGTAGAAAGGGATGAACTTAGTGAAATCAAATATGAGATCTTAGCTGGGTGTGGTGATAGGTGCCTATACTCTCTGCACTCAAGACGCTTTAGCAGGAGATCAGAGCAAATTCAAGGCCAGTCTGAAAGGAAACAAAACAAAAATGAATTAATTAAAAAGGAGTCTCAGGGACTGGAGAGATGTCACAGTGGTTTAAGAGCACTGCCTGCTCCTGCAGAGGACCTGGGTTCAATTCCCAGCACCAACAAGGTCTGTTAACCTCCAGCTGTAAATCTGTTCCAGGGACTCGGATGCCCTCTTCTGGTCTTCAATGGAACTGTGTGCATGTGGTACACATATATACACGTAGGCAAACACTCATGCACATAAAAATGCACAGATTTGAAAAAAATCTGAAAAAAAAAATCTTGTTCTTTCAGTCCTCCTGCTCTGGGAGTTGCATGGTGCGATACAGACACGGTGAAGTCAAAGAGGTTCACTGTGTATAGCCAGTCCCCGGATGGCACAGAAATGATACCAAGAAACCCTTACCACAGAGACAGAAACTCCTTATGAAGTGGACCCCAAGTTTCTGCAGAACATGCAAGCTCTAAAGCTCTTGATCCCCAGGGTCAAGACCTCAAATGGCCTCTCAGTGACAGATGAACCAGCCCACACTGAACATCTTCCATTCCTTGTTTGAAAGGTGTCCTCACGCCCACACCTTCAAGGGTTGCAGACTGTGCCAACCAAGTGTCAAGACCCCAAACCCAGGCCCGGGGCTACTTCAACTCCTAAGCCCCGAAAAGGGCCCATATAAATGACTACTGTCTATGCCACTGGAGACAGATGGGCTAGTGTGGTCAGCTGAGGCAAGGAAGCAAGCTTACAGTCCTCACCCTGGTGTCACAGAAACAGGAAGTCATCTGTGAAGTTTGTGTCTGTGTTGTTCGACTGTGTTTAGCCAAGCCTTTAGGCCTGACTTAGCGCTCAGGAAATACGATGGCTGGAATATCAGGTTAATGACTCTTACAAGGAAGCAACTGAACCCGAGACACAGTCTTCAAGGCCAGTCTCCTCAGGAACTCAATAGTAGAATAGAAAGCAAGTCAAGTAGCTACAGGGGCTAGGGCCAGAAGTGGGGGGCACAGGGGAATGCTGTGAGCATTGAGGGCCACAGAGACCCCATCCTAGTGGGAGTGGTGGTTACCTAGGTGCGTGCATTCATCAGACTTAACGCTTGACACACTTTGAATGTACCGCGAATGAGTACAGTATCGAATTTACATCGTACTGCAACAGTTGCTTGCTTTGTTTGTTTGTTTTGCTTTTTGTTTCAAGTTTATTGGTGCAGATGTGGGTGTCTATAGCAGTTTACTTATGGAGGTCGGAGAGCGACTTTGCAGAGTCAGTTCTCTACGTCCACCTTTAATGGATCCTAGGGATCGAACTCAGGTCCCCAGGCTTGCACAGCAAGCACCTTTATCCAGTAAGCCATCTATCTCACTGGCTGTGGTAGTACGCCACTGTGCGGGCTCGCCAAAGAAGACATGGAAGCACTTCGTTGGTGGCAAACCCTGCCAGACCTCAGCAGAGGGACTCACCATCATGGCACGCACCATGCCGGACAGTGGAACCCTGAGCGTCCCAGCTCAGGTGTTTTTATTGATTTAGAACTCCTCAGGTGTTCTACTGATAGCACATGCAGATCATGATCAATCAAACATCCCCCACAGAAATCCAACACCTGCAGACAATACGGAACGACAAGGCCTAGGCAGCCCTTTCCCAACAGTGCACAAAACCATTTTTTATACATAACTAAAAATAAACTTCTACAACAAGTGGCCCTTATTTGTTTTAGACAGACAATCACTATATAGCCCCAGCAGGCCTTGAACTTGAGACGGTTCTGCCTCAACCTCCCAAGTGCTGGCTTACAGGTGTGTGCCCCCCTCCCCCTCTCTGGCCATGATCAGTAGATACATAAAAAGAAGAGACTTGTTCTCTTCCATGTGATCTCCTGCCAGCCAGAAGGCCCTCCCCAGATGCAACCCCTCCACTTTAAATCTTGGCCTTCAGAATTGTGAGAAATACATTTTTTAGCTCTCTAAATTACCTGCTCTGGGATGCTGTGGTAGCAACAGGGAATGGACTAAGCCAATCACCTACCAGATTATTTAGATACCTTATCTTCTTGCTCCCCTTTGCAGCAGAGCAGGGATGGCTTGGTTGAGATATCCTGCTTGGCTCCTCACCCCTCTCCTGCCTGTGTCCATTCACACAGTGTTGGAGGGCAGAGGCCACAGGGTCTGGTCCATGAAGACATGACAAATAAGCATAGCTTTCTTCTCCACCCCTTGATGGCCCAGAGCATAGATGAACACACAGGTGGGGGAGCAGGGCGATTTTCTGTGGGTGCTTCCTTGTGGAGTCAGAGAGAGTGACCTGGGATCAGAAGGCTGGAAGGAAAACATCACCTCGTCTCCCTTCTACCTCAGACAAAGCTCCTTGCTGGCAGTGGCTTGCTGTATACCCACAGATGCAAACAATTTTCCCAACTGCTTGTTTGGTTAAGCCACTGGGTAAAATCAAGAAGCAGGTCTTAGTTTAGTTTTGCTTTTCAATTTCCATACACCAGCTGGTATTTCTGAACTATTTGCCCCCGGGATGGTATGGGGAGGAGGGAAGGCCCCTGGAGCCATTTCCCAGCACCATCTCCCATTGGCCCTGCAAACCCACCCTAAGTTCCCATCATCTGAAGTGCGTCTTGTAGGCCAGCTGCCATGGAGACACCTTCCAGCCAAGGCTGAGGGGCACATGTCAGGGCAGGCTCATTCATCTGGGTTCCTTTCTTTAACTGCTGGAACCTTGAATGTGAGCCCACAAACGACATTCAAGGATGACTTACTCACATAGCCAAACACAACAGCCAACACTGAACGCCACTTCTCAAGGACCACAGTAAGGGAACCGTGCTTCATGTGTCGCTTGGTAGCCTCAGAATCACGTTAATAGAAAGGTTGATGGGAGGGGTTACACAACCTGCAGAGCATCTCTTCTCTCTCAATACTGAAGAATGTTAACGGTCCATTCCTGCAAGTATCCCCCTGTAATACTCACCCGAGGCTCCCCAGTCTGCGCCGCTGACACTGCTCGGCAGGCTCTGCCTGGGGCTCTGCCCACTGCCCTTCTCCATCCGTCCTTCCTGGCCACTATGTGCTCATCATAGCCTCTTCCCACGCCAGGCTTGCTTTCTGACCTTGGGCCCTCAACTCGTGGGTGGAACACAGAGGAGGAGAGGAACAGAGTCCTTGCTTTCCTCCCAGGTCATCCCAGCGACCACTTCCCAACAGGGCCCATCTCTTCTACTTTCCAGCAGCTCTCTGCAGTACCAAGCTGGTAACCAATCCTCTAAACAATGGACCTTTGGGGGACACTTAGGCAAACCACAGTGCACACACACGTGAGTGTGAGTGTGTGTGTGTGTGTGTGCGCGTGTTGTGTATTGAACGATGCTAATGTAAATCTCCCAATATTATATTGGCCAGTTTCTTTGTTCACCCTTGCTTCCCACCCCCCTCTATTTTTATTTTGTGTGTGTGAGTGTTCTACCTGCGTGTATGTCTGTTCATCACATGTATGCAGTGCCTGTGGAGTCCAGAAGAGGGTGTGTGCTCCCCTAAACTGGGAGTTACAGATGATTGAATGTCAGCCACCATGTGGGTGCTGGAAGCTGAACCCAGGTTCTCTGCAGGAGCAGCCAGTGCTCTTACACCTCCCCTACCTACCCCACTGCACCCCCAACCCTCCCAGCCATTTCTCCAGCTCCCATGTAGCTTTTTGATTCCTAGTTTTCCCTCGTGGTTAATTTTCTTTCTTTCTCTTTTTCTTCTTTTGAAAAGGTTCTTCAGTTCCTTTTCTAGTGAGTTCTACAAGAAGGAAATTCTCTCAGTTTCTATATCTAAAAGTATTTGTATGACACCTTAAATCTTGGGTGTATATCACAGGTAAGAAATTGAGGATTACAGCTCTTTCCCTCAGCAGTTTAAAGATAACATTTCGGTACTTGCCAGTGTCTCTCACTGTGGACAAATCTGCCATCAGCCAAGTGCTTTGAAGTACTTGTCTCTCTAGACTTAAGATTGCGGTGCTTCGGGAGAGACCGTTCTGCTTTGATGTTCCACGGCACGCTCCTCTGTGTGCAGACTTGCGGTGCCTCTGAGCTCTACAGGTTCAACTTGTCTTTGCTGTTCATTGATCGTGGTGACTCCATCCTGCGTTTGAGAGTGCACAGACACCTTGTGTGCAGGTCTCAGTGTAATTAAAGAAACACCCACGTGTCCACCAAACAGTTTAAGAGATTAACTTCCACCAGCCTTGAAAGCTCTGGCATGCTCTTCCCAAGAGGAACCCACACACCTGCACATCACCTTGATGTTCTGTGGCGTATTCTTTGTGGTGCTGGAAACTGAACCCCGGCTTCTCACATGCCAAGGGGGCCCTGACCCACTAAGGCAGCTCCCCAGCCTCACGTTGTCTGGCCTTGAACTGCCCATCACATGTATACTCTTAACACAGTGTCTAATTTCATCTATCATTTCCACTTCCTGTGACTAGAAACATACATTCTCTACGTATCTATGACTTAATGTTTGATTCCACATTGTACTTTTGAAATACATCCGCGTTTATGTACGGGGATGCTATATTATTTATTACTGATCCAAACAGAGCCTTGCTATGCAGCCCAGGCTGACTGAAACTTAAGCATTCCTGCCTCGGGCTCCCCAGAGCTGGGATAAGCAACATCAGCCCTGACTTCATTCATTATTTCTTTAATTTATTTATTTTTATTTTAAGTACATTGGTGTTCCGCCCTTATGTATGTCTATGTGAGGGTGTCGGATCCCCTGGAACAGGAGTTCCAGACAGTTGTGAGCTGCCACGCAGGTGCTGGGAATTGAACCTGAGTCCTCCGGAAGAGCAGCCAGTGCATTTAACCACTGAACCACCTCTCCAGTTATTAGTTCATTATTTTTAACTACTATATAGCATTCCATTCCAAACAAAAATTTTTTTTTATTTCATTCTGGGTATCATTTTTTTCTCTCGATGTGGCTTTTCCCCCCCAAGTATCAGCTCTAACTCTATATTATATTATAATATATGTAACTCCATTATAGCTCTGTCTTGTTCTTCACAGGGCAGATTAGTTCATTACAGAGCTAAGAGATTGTCCTTTGGGAATTCTTCTGCAATTAGTCAGTTATTTAATTCCTGTTAGAAATAAATGAGGTGTAGCCAGCCGAGGCAGAACATGTCTACAATCCCATCCAGGAGGTCGAGACAAGGAGGATAGCAAATTTCAGGCCAGCCCAAAGCTACACATTGAGGTGTTTCTTTTGTCTCAAAATGCTGAGAAGACAAAAAACTGGGTATTCCATCTAGTGTAGTGTGCCCTGGAAAGTGAACCACTGGGTACCATTAAATAGCAGATATTGAAGAATCCTGTATTCTAACAAGGCATCCAAGAAGCGTAGTTCCTTTCCCACAGAACCTGTCAGTAGCAATTTCCTCTGAGACAATCCTCCATTTTGTATGGAAAGGGGTGGTGGTGAAGCATTCCACCCTGCAAGGAGTGCTAGCTAAGCTCAGCAAATTAACAACTCAAAGGCATCAGGAAGTCCCTGAAACTGACCAGATTCACTAGACTCCTCCCTCACTCCCCAAGCATATATAAGCAATAAGGGCTGCAGAGAGTCACTCTTGGGCCTAATGAGCTGCCCAGAAGACTTTCAAACTAGATGGAAAGAGCAGAAACTGGTAAAGCTGCCTGAAAAAGACATCCTCCAACCTACTGAGCTGCCGGTAGGCTGTGCGGTGTGCTCCAGCTTCTCAGCTCTTGTGAGCTGTCACCCATGCTGGGGTGGGCTTTGGTGATGCAGCTGTCATTTCTGCTCCTGTACATCATCTCTCACCCACACTCCTGTAAGTAACTCCAGTGAAACTCATCAGTTCATCCAGCTGCACATTGGTGGTATCGTACTTTAAGTCTGCTCCCTACCTGGCAAGGGCAGACGATTGTTCCTGTCTCCCCAGGAATAGCAACACACTTCCTCAAACACCTGTCAGTAAGTCTGCCCTGACTCACTTCCTGTCTGTCTCCCAGCTCCTCTACCTCAAGCCAAGCTTCTCTGCCAAGCTCAGCTTTCACCATCACATTGTACAACATGTTGCCTGGGCTCTCTCAGTGTGTGATCAGCATTTTGTGTTCTTGTGCTCTCTTTCATGTATCAGCACAATGTTTGAGAGAGTCGTATGCAATGACTTCCTGTCTTCAGAGGAGCCTACCTACTTTCAGCAATTATGGTATAGGTTCGGTATCTTGCTACTACTTGGTGTGGTGGAATGTTTCGTATGTGAACATATGCAAGAAACACGAGAACACCAAGAAGCCATGATCAAACCTTTCACGTCCTATGAGGATAAATGTCTACGTTGTGGCGCAGACCAGCTGCCGACCACTGAACAGTGACTGTGTCCTTTATTTGCTGTCAGCATGGCTTTGGAACATGCTTTGTAGCTGTCTCTCAGCTGGTCACTGATGGTGGTCACATCCGATCCACGTTTCCTCCCAAGCTCACATTCTGATCAAGAAACAGTTCGCTGTTGTATGTGGAGTATAAGCAGACAGTTCAGAAATGACGGTGATTTTGATTTTCACTCAGCTCATGAAACACCTATTTATCAAGCTCTCTCACTCTCCCGATTTGCTTCAAATGCAGGATGACTGTTGAATGGCACATATTGAGTCCCTTGGCTATGTCTGTAGTTGTAAGAGGAAGGCCTAGAAGAGAGGACGGATGAAGTTCTGCGCAGTAAGATCGGCTCTGGTAGTCGCTCTCGGCTGGTCACTGACAGCTTCTGGTGCCCTCGGTGCTCCCCGTCCTCAGGGCACCCCTCCCCTCTGCCAAGCTTCTTCACCCAGCGCTGCACTGAGCGTTCCTCAGCTGTGCCTGGGCCAGATGAGCTGCCACTTGTCTCTGCTGATTTAAGACCCGTTTAAAAGTCAAATAAGAAAATCAGTTGAATTTGCTTTTTGTCTAACCTTAGAACTATGGTATAAAAGAAACATAAACACCTTGTCTACAGAGTGAGTTCCAGGACAGCCAGGGTTACAACAGAGAAAAATTAAGTGAGAAATATACAGTAAAATGTTGTATAGCAAGCCATGTGTACTTAATAGTGTATTCCAGCATCAAATGACAAACCTTAACAACACACACACACACAAAACAATTACTTTTGTAGCTATCTAATAAAAGTCACAAGGGGTATAGAGGAAGTCCAGGCTTCTTGTTCTAGGTAAATTTCATGCAGGGGCTGAAGGGATGGCCCAGCAATTCAGAATGTATGCTGGAGGGCCTGGCTTTGGTTCCCAGTGCCCACAACAGGCAGCTTCAGGCCATTTGACTCTCTCTTCAGGCCTCTACAAGCCCCCAAACTCACATGTGTATGCCAAAACACACAGCCACACACAAACACATAATTAAGGTAAAATAGATATTAAAGAAATAACCAATAGCAAAAAGATAAAAATGGAGAATAAACAAATGTTTAACAATTTTGTGCAGTAATTAATTAATGCGTATCGGTATGCCCATTCTATTATCCCAGTCGGAACTGAGGTTTCCGATAGGCTGGCACTGCCGTCAATCAAGCTCTATTCTATCAGCTATTACCTCTTAGACCCTGCAAGTGAGGAACATGTCTGTTGTCAGTGACGGGGATTCCAGTGCTTCTCTATGAGGGTGACCTACAGGCTGCCATCACCCCATTGTAACTAATTGCTAACGATGCAACTAACATTATTTATGCTTGCACTGTGTTCATTTGATACACTAAGTCAAGACTTGAGTTTGCAGGTAACCACATATGCAGTGAGCGAATGGGTTCACGACCCACACCAAACACCTTTGGTCCCACTTTGGAAGCACGCTGATGGCTTTAACATGGGGTCGGCTGTTTGTGCTATCCTTTAACAGGTCTTTCTTTCCTTCTTTCTTTCCTTCTTTCTCTCTTTCTCTCTTTCTCTCTTTCTCTCTTTCTCTCTTTCTCTCTTTCTCTCTTTCTCTCTTTTCTCTCTTTCTCTCTTTCTCTCTTTCTCTCTTTCTCTCTTTCTTTCTTTCTTTCTTTCTTTCCAAAACAAGGTCTCTCTGTTGTAACCCTGGCTCTCCTGGAACTCACTCTGTATGTAGACCAGGCTGGCCTTGAACTCAGAGATCCTCCTGCCTCTGCCTCCCAAGTGCTGGGATTAAAGGCGTGTGTTGCCGCCTCTGCAACCACCACCTGGCAGAATTTTCAATTCTTCAAGCTAAAACCATCGCTCACCTGAAACTCACACTGTTTTCAGCAGTGGGGAGTAGCCTAGCAAGGCAGCACGCTCCGCCTCTTTCCCATGCTATGTTTGTGGTACATTCTGTGTACTATTTCCTCTCGTCTGTTTTGCTGTTTTTCCAGTCATGACTAGCCCCATTGAATTCTTTTCCTTTAGCAACTGAATAGCTGAGAGAGGAAACTAGACTTCACAAATAGAACTAAATCATGCAATGCTCCTTCCCACAAGAAAGACAGTCATATCATAAGAGACCATCCTGAGCTTTTTTTAAATTAAAATTACTGTTATCCCTCCCATAAGAGATTAATATTCATAAATGACGACTCTTTTGCAGAATCTATCATCCATAAGGTGTCAGCTCAGAGGTAGGAAAAATACTGTTCCAGTAAAGTGCCGGTCTCCTAAGCTTAGGGTTGGTGTAGTGAGTGCCGTGCGACCTTGGGGCTGAGTCATCACGGCTTCCTCTGAGAAATTCATGGGAAGCCAGGAATCTTCAAAATCTTTCAAAAGAAGCTTATCCTTTAGGTCCATAACTTCTTCAAGACGATTTATTAAAACATCAGAAAAATCCATCCCTCTGGCTACATCTACGTACATTTTGGGAGTCAAGCCCACTGGCAGTTATTTCTGAACTCATCATCGTTTTGCTGTTCCAAGTTCTTTCTCTCATAAGCAGCAGCATACAGCCAATGGAGATCCACCGAGTCTGTATTGTAATTGAAAACTACGTAGTGCAGGACCTCATACCATTTAGCGCTCTTTAAAATGTAGTGATTTGGGCCAGTGAGATGGCTCAGTAGGGAAAGGCTCTTGGCGCACAGGCCTGACAACCTGAGCTTTGAGCCCCAGAACCCCCATAAAGGTGGGAGGAGGGAAGAGACTACACAAAGTTGTCCTCTGACCTTCACCTCTGCGTCATGGCGCGTGTACACAGGCATGCATAGACAAATTAAAAATTTTCTAAAAAAAATTTAAAGTTCAGTCAAATTGAACCACTATTTTAAAAAGAATTATTTTATCATAAATTAAAACATTTTAAAGTCGGTATGAAAATCAGCCTCAAGTCAGACCAGATGGCACAGGGAGGCCAAGGCAGGAGGATTGGAAGTTCAAGACCAGCCTGGGCAACTTTGCAATACTTTGTCTCAAAATCAAAAGGAAGCAAGGACAGGGGTGTGGGTGGCTTAGTGACGGAATACTAGCCTACTATGTACAGTGCTCTAGGCTCACCCCCCCCCCAGCAGTGTAAACAATTAATATTGAATGCAAAGTAGCACCTGGATCACTCATGTGTGTAAAGCCCTAGACGGTTAAATTTCTTATACAAATAACTTCCCCAAAACAAAAAAGCTGGCCAAAGAAAGATGCATAGTAACCACCTTCCTACGTCTAAGAAGTCAATCCTATCACCCGGACAGATGGGTTCGGGCGGGGCCGCTCTCCATCTAATATTTCCTATTGTAAGCTCCCCTGTGTCAAGCACGGTGGTGAACAGCTGTGCTCCTATCACGCGGGGAGTGCGGGACAGGGAAAATCCTGAGTGTGAGCCCAACCCAGGCTACAGTGTTGAAAAAACAAAGAGGGAAGGAGAGAAAGAAAGGAGGGAGGGAGAGAGGCGGAAGGGGAGGGAGGAGGGCAGGCAAGGAGAAGGGGGATTTTCATTTTCGTGGTCATCTCAAACAGCCTCCTAGAACAGAGGCATGCTGGGGCCCCATGTGTACCAACAGTGATGTCGTTAGCTGGACAGTTGTCACGTTTACATCTGTCCTCAGGCCTTTTCCCTTGACACCTGCTGTCCTGCGCGTCATCTTAGCTGGGCTGTGGTTCAGCTATTTGGTCAGACGCTCTGAAGGCACATTTGCGATGTCCGATGTCCGCAGATGCCGAGTGAGGAAGATTGCCCTGCGCCATGCGCGGGGGTCTTCTCCCTCCGAGGAAGGCCGCAGCTGGCAGCATTCTGCCGCTGTAGGGAAATACCTGAGATAATTAACTTCGGTGACGCTCATTTTGCGTCACAGGTTTTCTTTAGTTTTGTTTTGAGGGTCAGGTGCAAGACTGAGCCACCCCCTTGCTTGGGCCTGAGGCCAGCTAGCCCATCATTGCCAAGCTTGTGGTGGAACCAGACACTCCCCTCACACCTGGGAAGCAAGAGGGCAAGGAAGGGTCCGGGTGCCCCCAGTTCCATTCAAGCATGTGCCCCAGTGACCAGAAAGCACCCGACAGGAGGCTCTGTCTTCTGAAGTCCCACCACCTCACCCAACAGTGGTACCACTCTCGCCCTTGCAGGGAACAGCCGTGATCCAAACTATAGCAAAGACCAGACCAAAACGACAAGAAGGAAATTTTCCCCAAGACTGTGCTGCAGGAAGCCTGGCTGAGGTTCTTCCAACTTTCTGAGTCAGAAATGCAACATCAGCTCACAACTTTTACCTGAGTGTCCATCTCAGTTGAGGGGTGGGGTGGGCAGGGAGGACACCATCTCCTGTCCATTCAGTCTCGTTGGTGAGCCCTGACCGACACCCATGCTGGGTGCCTTGCTTAGAATAGCCTCCCCATTTGACTTTGCTAGAGTGACATTTTCTCTTCCTGTCTTTTCATACCTCAGTGTTTTCAATTGTGTAACAGTCACCTAACTGTGGTTTATAACTTTTGTTTAGGTGAGGGGGGCCACACACAGCCACCACGTGTCTATGTGTCCTCAGAGACCAGAGGGAGACCTTGGATCCCCTGGAGCTGGAGTTACAGGTGGCAGGGAGCCACCATCAAGGGTGCTGGGAACTGAATTCAGCTCCTCTGGAAGAGCAGCGAGTGACTCTCTCCAGCCCCTGTTTTATTTTTTATGCATAGATGACATATTAGTGGGAACCTAAGTTTCTTCCCAGATTGAGAAATGCCTTTTTTTATTTGTAAATTTGGCCAAAGGTGGGGGACGGGGTAAAGAGACTCTTTTTAAAAGGTTTGTAAACTTGTTCCAAGAGTTACTATAAAGCAATAGCTAATACCACTTTAGAGATTACAAGCATCTTTGGGGAAATATTTTATTTCACGGGAACTATTTGGAAGGGCAGGATTCATTCAGAGTCTTAGAGCGTTTGCTTGGGATAGAAAACCAGAGCCAGAGAGACAACTCAGCAAGTAAAAGTGCTTGTTGTGCAATCCGGACTCCCGAGTTCAAGCCCCAGAACCCACTTTGAAAAGGCAGATGTGCCCATGCACATCTGGAATCCCAGAACACCTACGGTGAGATGGGAGGTGGAGACAAAGGAATCAGCCAGAAGCCTGCAAGCCAGCGAGCCTGCAGTTCACAGAGCAGCGGAGACAGGAGCCCTGCCTCAGCAAAGAGGCAGGACAGAGGATCCCGGACTCTTTCCCATAACCTCCACACGTGCACACTGTCACGCATGTGCACGTGCACATAATGGTGAAAATTAAAACTAAAAAGAGGGGGGGAAAAACCAGAAACTTAAGTGAGAGAGTCTGTCCTTGCTAGTTTTATGTCAACTTGACACAAGCTAGAGTCACCTGAAAGGAGGGAACCTCTCAACTGAGAAAAAGCCTCCATAAGATCCTGATGTTGGACTGGAGAGATGGCTCAGCAGTTAAGAGCACTGGCTGCTCTTCCAGAAGACCCAGGTTCAATTCCCAACACCCACGTGGCATCTCACAACTGTCTGTAACTCCTGTTCCAAGGGCTCTCACACCCTCATACAATACACATATAGAAAGAAAGAAAGCAAGCCAGTAAGCAGCACCCCTCCATGCTCTCTTCATCAGTTCCTGCCTCTGGGTTCCTGCCCTGTTTCAGTTCCTGCCTTGGCTTCCCTCAGTGGACTGTGTAAGCCCCATAGACCCTTTCCTCCCTAACTTGCTTTCGGTTGTGGTGTTCTGTCTCAGCAATAATAATCCTAAGCAGGACAGAAGCTTCATAGGTCTAGTGTACTGCCCAAATTACATTCCCTAAAGGGCTCCTGTTCTCATCAAGGTCTGGATGGGACTGGGGAAACTATTTTGTCCATAAACCCCAATTACCATCATGTGGCCTGTTTGGTTTTGTTTTCTTTCCTCCAGAGAATCACGAGTGGAACCAACTGGAACGTCACAGCTCATATTTAATTAATTAATTAATTATTGTGTTTTGAGACAAGGTTTCTCTGTTGTAACCCTGACTGTCCTGGAACTAACTCATAGACCAGGCTGGCCTTGAATTCACAGAGATCCGCCTGTTTCTGCCTCCCAAGTGCTGGGATTAAAGCCATGCACCGCCAACACAGCCCATGTTTAATTTTTGTTCTGTTTCTGCTTTATGAATCTTAACACACACAACAAAAATGTCTTTTGGCAACAACGAACTAACCCACTGCCTGGTAGTATCCACAAGATCTGGTTTGAGGTGTGGTCTGCTCCCCAGGTGAATTCTGTCCTCAAGGCCCTTTGAAGACTGTGAATACCTAAACACTTTGCAATGGTCTTCTCCACATCACAGAGTCAAAGCAGCAATCTGTCCGGGTTTGGATGAGAAACACTCCTCTCAGGCTCAGGTGTTTGAACACTTGGTTCCCAGTAGGAGGCGCTGTTTGGGAAAGGGAGCAGCAGTACTGGAGGAATTACATCACTGTGGGGCGGGTTTTGAGAGTTCAGAGCCTCCCTCACTTCCAGTTCACTGTCTCTGCTGTGAGCTCTGGGCTCCCTGCTCCTGCCGCAGTGCCTGCTGCTGTGCCTGCTTCTTGCCGTGCCTCCCCACCACGGTGTGCTCTTACCTCTCTGGAGCCATAAATCAACATAAACTCTTCTAGAAGTTGGTCATGGTGTTTTATCACAGCAAGAGAAAAGTAACCAATCCAGAACCCAGCTTTACCACCATACTAAGCGAGGCAACATACACAGCTTATAATAACTTGTAGCAATTCAAAGTTAAAGTTTTTCTCACCAGATATCCTTTCCCCACTAAACTAATGGGTCAGGTCAAGTGAATCCACAGACCATAATAAGAATTGAAAGTCAAATGTAAGCTGGGCATGGTGGCACACACCTTTAATCCCAGCACTTGGGAGGCAGAGGCAAGTGGATCTCTGTGAGTTTGAGGCCAGCCTGACCTATGTAGTGAGCTATAGTCAGCCAGAGCTACATAGTGAGATCCTGTCTCAAAAAAAAAAAAAAAAAAAAGAAGAGAAAAGAAAGAGAAGAGAGAGGAAGGAAAGCAAGAAGGAAGGAAGGAAGGAAAGAAGGAAGGAAGGAAGGAAGGAAGGAAGGAAGGAAGGAAGGAAGGACAGAAAAGAGTCCAATGTAGAGTCAAAGCACTAAATAGAGTGCATTGGGAAAAGTGCCAAGCACCCATAGGGGTGAGCACGTCCAGTCTACAGCGGGCATTTCAGCGAGACTTCATTTTTGTGTATATTTGAGTGTTAGAGATCAAACCCAGAGCCTTGTGCTTTTGAGGTGAGCACTTTACAACTGAGTACACTCCTAGCCATTTATCTCTATTTTGAGACAAGGCTGGACATCAAAGGAGGAAAGGCTTATTTGCCTCACAGTTTCCTCAGTCAGTTGGTGTTGGGGAAGTTTATTTTTAGTTCTGTTTGAAATTGTTTTGTGTACTGTTGGGTGAGGGGCTATCCTAGGTCTAGGACGTTCTCTATAGTTTGCAGGTGTTGGATTTCTGTGGGGGACGTTTGATTGCTTATGATCTGCATGTGCTATCAGTAGAACATCTAAGGAGTTCTGAATCAATAAAACACCTGAGTGGAGACGCCTGTGGTTCCACTGTCCAGGTTGGCGCTTGTCATGGCGGTGCTTCCCTGTGCTGAGGTCTGGCAGGGATTGCACCTATGAAAACACCTCCGTGACATCCTTGGTGACCCACCCAGTAGGTGTAATACTATACAAGTTGGTGCTGTCATTTTGGGGCCGGCGATGAGACAGAATATCATAGCAGGGAATAGATGGAGGGACAAAGCTGCTCAACTCATGGTGTCTGGAAAGCGAGAAAGACAGCCACTCATAGAGAGAAAGACACAGAAGAGCCAAGGTCCCGATACCACCTTCGAGAGCACGATGAGCCAAGGCCAGAGATGTCCTCAAGAAGAACTGTAGACCATCTTGGTTATAGAAATGGTCCCAGCGTGTCCTGCATAGTGAACACTCACACCATCACACTCCCCACCCATGTCCTTGAAAGGCATGGCCAATGGATCACAGCACTCTTCGCCTTGTAGTCATTAGTAATCGATCAGAGTGTTGTGTAGTAATTTCCTCTGAACTGAATCACTCCCTCCCAGAGGGGAGGCTTATTAGACTCAGAAAGCTTAAACAAAAGCCACGATATCTAGGAAAGCTCAAACTTCCAGGAGACTCCAAGGCCCCTCCCTGGCACTGTAGAAGCAGCACACAACTGCTAGAGAAAGAGACTGACCAGCCGAGCTGCCTGGCATGAGTGGTGCCAGCCCTGGGCAGGTGTGCCTGAGTTGTATAAGAAAGGAAACTGAGCAAGCTATGAGGAGCCAGCAAGTAAGCAGCATTTCTCCACGGCTTCTGCTTCCATTCCTTCATACGTGTTCTTCCTGGAGTTCCTGCCCTGACTTCTCTCAACAGCAGAGATGGAGTGGGATTGAGACATGCAAGCTGAAATAGTCTTTCTTCCCCAGGTTGCTTTTGGTCATGGTATTCTATCACAGCTCAAAGACAGGGTTTCTCAGTTGTAACCCTGGCCATCCTGGAATTCACTCTGGAGACCAGGCTGGTTTCAAACTCACAGAGATCCACCTGCCTCTGCCTCCGAGTGCTGGGATTAAAGGCGTGAGCCACCACTGCCTGCCTAAACATAATTATTATTGCTATATTTGAAATTTCATCAATAAAAAGTAAATGGAAATCTATTCTCTCTTGCTATATTAATATATAAATTATATTCTCAACTGCCTTTTGCCCAGTGTCTCAGTACTGTTGTATTGCTGTGAAGAGGCATCGTGACCAAGGTAACCCTTATAGAAGAAAGCATTTGATTGGGGACTTTGCTTATAGTTTCAGAGGGTTAGTCCATCATCATTATGGCAGGAAGCAAACAGGCCCAGTGCTAGAGAGTACCTGAGAGCTTTACATCCTGGTCTACAGGCAGCAGCCAGAGAGAGAGAGACACTGGGCCTGGCATGGGCTTTTGAAATTCCCAAACCCACTCCAGCAACACACTTCCTTCAACAAGGTGGGTCCTTCTTGTGTCCTCACCAAAGAGTTCATCAACTGGGAACTAAGCATGCAAACATGCCTACGGGGAGCATTCTCATTCAAACCACTACGCCAAGTCATCAACAAATGGATCTCAGGAAACTGAAAAGCTTCTGTATATCCAAAGAAACTATCAAGCTTAAGAATAGGGTTGTAAATCCCATAGAAGTTTAGTGTCTAGAATATACAAAGAACTCAAGAGACTAGACATCAAGGAAAAAAAAAAAGGTTATAGAACTCAACAGTGTGTTCTGAACAGAACTACACATAGCCAATAAATATTTGAAAAAAATTTCAGCCACATTAGCCATCAGGAAAATGCAGGTTTTGGCCACTTTGAGGTTCCATCTCATCCAAGTCAGAATGACTGTCATAAAGAAGAAATAAAAATGGTAATAAATGCTGGAGGGAATGTGGGGAAAGAGAATTGCTCATCCGTTGTTAGTGGACGGACGAATGGGCATAGCCATTATGGAAATCAATGTGGAGAGTCCTCAAAACTCTAAAAAACAGATCTACCATATGGCCCAGCGTATTAGTTACTTCCCTGCTGCTGTGATAAAATACCACGACCAAAAGTGACTTACGGAAGAAAGAGTTTATTTTGGTTTATGGTTCCAGAGGGTTACAGTCCAGCATGGCTGGGAAGGCAGCGGGAGCTGGAAGCTGACAGATCACATTTTATGTTCACATAGGAAGCAGAGAGGGAGGACAGGAGGTGCAGTGACACTACAAACCCTCAAAACCTGCCCCTAGAGATACTCTTCTTCCAGCTCTGCCTCCTATAGGTTCCATAACTCCCCCAGCCCCACAGCGCCACCAGCTGGGGACCAAGTGCTCAAATACGTGAGCCTATGGGGGACATTCTTATTCAAACCACCACACCAAGCTGTATCACTCCTGGACACACACTCAAAGGACTCCATGTCCCACTACAGAGATTTGTACATTCACGTGTGTGGCTGTTCTATCCACAACAACTAGAAAATGGACGGGAAAATAGATAACGAAAGTGGGGTACGTATATATAACGGAATTTCATTCAACTGGAAGGAAAAATGAAACAATAAAAATTTCAGGAAATGACGAATTATTTCTAAAAATGTGTAGAACTGAAAGATATTATACAAAGTGAGCTAGCCCAGGCCCGGTCATGTTCTGTCTCGTGAGTGTATCTTAGCTTCAGACTTTTAGATCCATGTGTTTAATTTGGGGTGTCTGTAGAAGTCAAGAAATGAGAAAGAGTCATGGTGGAGTGAAATAGAAGAAATCTTTGTGAGATGGAGGGGTAGTGAGACACATGCTGTGAAAGCAGGCGGAGGAAATATTGGGGTTAAAGGCTTAAACAGGGATGGGAGTGGGGGAGGAAGAAGGGGGGGGTAGAACAGGTTAACCAAAACCAAGGGTCATGAACAAGGCTATGGAAACTCCCTGCTCTGCAAGCTGATTAAAAATAAAAGCTGGGCAGTGGTGGTGTACTTTAATCCCAGCACTCTGGAGGCAGAGGCAGGAAGATCTCTGTGAGTTTGAAGGCAGCCTGGTCTCCAGAGTGAGTTCCGGGACAGCCAGAGTTACAACAGAGAAACCCTGTTTCAAAAAAACCATATATATGTACCAAATATACATACACATATATGACTTGGGGCCAGTGAAGTGGCTCAACTTATAAAGGCATTGTTGCCAAGCTTGAAAACCTGAGTTTAATCCCAGGACCCACATGGCAGAAGGAGAGAACCAACTCCTACAAGTTGTTTTCTGATTTACACACACACACAGAGCACACTAAATAAATGAAATTTAAGAAATTAGCATGTGTGTGTGTGTGTGTGTGTGTGTGTGTGTGTGTGTGTGTGTGTGTAAGTTTTTTTAAAGAAGGCACCTGAACAGGGGTACCCTGCATAGGTAGACGATGCTTCCCACAGAAGACAAAGTTATTCAATGAAAAGCCCAATGCCAAGTGCAGGGTACCTGCCTGTGAGTTGTTGGTTAGGGAAGTTCCCCAAGAAGCACAGGCAATCGTCATCGTTCTTGGTTTTCCACCAAAACCAGATGGTAAAACACTGCCACCAAAGACACCACTCACTTTGTTTCAGGGCATAGAGAAATCAAGCTGGCTGGCTTTGACCGTGCAGGCCACTGGTGGAGAAATGTCATCAGTCAGTGGTGGATCCTGGTTGCCACAGTATTGCCAGTGTGCCATATGTGCCCATTGGAGCAGCAGTGGCTTGGTTCCTATAAGGGGAACCAGCTGTTTTCTGCTTGATCTTGAGGCCTGTTCCACAGGAGAGAATTCACGCCTGGTACTGTAAACCTAGGGAGAAGTCTATGGAAGTATTACGGTTGTTTTGCTACACGGACATGTTGTCAAACCGCTTTCTAAACATTTGTGTTTGTGTCCATAAGGTAGTGTTGCTCTCAGCCTTGATCAAAGACGCTTCTTCTGCAGCTGGCAGCGGTCAAGTACAGAGACTCACAACTGGTCAAAGTGCCAAGAATAAGTGACTCTTGATGCTCAGCCTGAAAGCAGAATAGCTACATACACCGAGACTTGGGGACTAGCATGGGGGAGGGCGGGAAGAACATAAGAGACAGCAGATGGAGAGGAATGATGTGAAACGCAGTATTCTGGGCATGGCATGACAGGGTGCTGCATTCATGAACTCACTTCAGCTATGGTTGTCAGCACAAGATCAACCCAGCCATCATTTCATCTTGAATGGGAGAGGCTTCGTAAGGTTCCACGCCAAGCTAAGAAGCCATTGGCAATTGGTGGCTGCTGGACAGGGTAGGTCATCTTTTTTAGGAGTGTGGCAGCTAGTAGGTTGTCCACACCCATGTGCACACAGACAACACTAACTGAACTCAGTGGGGTATTAAAAAAAAAAAAAGCAGAGGGTATGAAGGTGGACGCAGAATATGTTGGGCATCTGGAAGGAATGGGAGGGTGGGGTTGGGGTGGAAATGATCAAGACCCATTGTGTACATTATAAAATTGCCAGCTGGGCGGTGCGGTACACGACTTGAATCCCAGCACTCGGGAGGCAGAGGCAGGTGGATCTCTGTGAGTTTGAGGCCAGTCTGGTCTGCAGAGTGAGTTCCAGGACAGCCAGAGCTACAACAGTAAAACCTTGTCTAAAAAAAAAGCCAAGCCTAGTGGTGTTTAATCCCAGCACTTGGGAGGCAGAGGCAGGTAGATCTCTGCACTTGAATACAGCCAGGTCTACAGAGCAAGTTCCAGGACAATCAGGGCTACAGAGAAAAAACCTGTCTCTAAAAAAAAAAGAAAGAAAGAAAGAAAAGAAAGGAAGGAAGGAAGGAAGGAAGGAAGGAAGGAAGGAAGGAAGGAAGGAAGGAAGGAAGGAAAAAAGAAAAGAAAAAGGAAAAGACGGATGGAGGGGAAAGAAAAAATAATAATTCTAAAATAAATGGAAAAAAAATTAGCAAATGTTAGCAAATGCCAGAAAATGCCAGCCAGCGGGCAGGTGTTTGCCAGACTGTTACTACGATGAACTTGGCACTCCTACCCTTCCGGACTCTCCAGACACTCACTTCTGGATCTCTTCCCCACCTGATGGTGTCTGAAAGGACTAGCGCCCCCTAGCGGATATGGCACTGACCCCAGCTCTCAGCTCTTGGCTTTCCCAAAAGCCCCTTGTTTCCCTGCCAGGTTTAATGAACTAATCCAGTTTTCAGATCCTTACCAATCAGAAAGATCCGCTAGCCACTGACTATTTGGTTTAAAAGGCCGGCACTTGGAGGCTGCCATGTTTCTTTTTTAATTGGCTAGCCCTGACATACCGGAATGCAACCCTCGGAAATGAACTGCTTTAAATGGTCATCCGTATATCTCAGTGTCTGCTTGAGCTATTTTGCAGCTCCAGCAATGTCTTTCCTTGATCCTGCCATGGGCTTTCTCTTCTTCATCCACCTATAATTCCCTTCCATCCTGATCTACCTATCCCCTTCTCAGCCTCCCATGAGGCCCTCATCCTGTACAAACTCATTCACTCCAAAGTCTGGCTTCAAATCTGTCCCCGGGCTTCCGGTAAGTGTGCCCCACCCCCACCCCTGTGTCCCACAGCTCAGCCTCAGCATGCTCACTGCTGAATTCACCTGAAGCCTGGAGAAGAGCTGGTGCTCCTGGAGGGAGCACTCTCCACGTAGGAGAGGGGCCGCTTAGGACACACCTGAGCAGGGGTTGGGGGAGGTGGGAAACCTACCTGTCATGCTCCTTGCTTATCTCTAGAGCTTTACAGTGCTTAACACCGGGCAGATCCTAGAGCCATTTCCTGAAAGGAAGAAAGAGATAAAGAAAGGAAGGGAAGGGTAAAAGGGGGGAGAGGGGAGGAGGAGGCAGTGAGGACAAGAAGCTGACTTAAACCTCAGCTATTTACCAAGTCAGCCATCTGGGGCAAATAACTCAGCCTTCCTGACCCCAAGTAGCCTGAGTGTCCTCATTTGCAGATCAAGACATCCTTCCAGGGTTGAGGACCGAGCCAGATGACAGACAAAAGCTTAGCCCAGGGTCTGGCCAGAAACAATGGGCCCCATGTGCCACTGTCCTTACCACTGACCAGGACCAGGGAGCCTTTGAGGAGCGAGGGACAGAAGCAGCTGGGGCCCTTCTCTCTGCACATGCTTCCATAGGTGGCTCCATGTTTCCCCCAGAAGCCCTCTTGGCATCCCAGGTGCTCCCTAGGAAGAACCTAGCCTGCCTCTTCCCCTGAGGACTGTCACACAGTTGCTGGGAGATGGCAAAAACCTCTTCAGTGGATCAGCAGTTTCTGACACACACACTAAGAAGAAGCCGGCAGAATCATTAACGGGCACTTCGAGTGCTGAGCCTCCAGGAACTCAGCCTGAATCACCACCACTCTGTCGACAGTGCCTCTTGGCAGTGTCGGAAGAGTCTGTCCTCAGCCTCAGGACTGGCTTACTCAGGGGGTGGAAGGAAGCAGGAAGGAGCTTTGCTGCTGACTGTGTGCCCGGCTGTATTAGGAACACTCAGTTACACAGATGGAGGGAGGGACACCAGTGACAGCTGATGTTAGCGCGTGGGACCGGAGCTCGGACTTCAGGGGGAGGCTAGGCATTTCAGCCTCGGCTCTGGCTGCAAAGTGCTCAGTGGGTGGAGGAGCGTAGCAGGTATTTTAACTCAGCTGGTGTAGAGGGAAGACATCATAGACTAGAGGCCTAACCAAAATGCTAGAAAATTTCCCTCCTGTTTCTGGAGGCTGAGATGTCACTGATCAGATCATAAAGCCAATTTAGAATCTGAAGAGGGACTGCTTCCTGGATCATGGATGGTGCCTGTTATCTGTGTCCTTGCATAGCTGAAAGAATATTTGCAGGGGTATGGTGATACATGCCCAAAATCCCGGCACTCAGAGGCTGAAGCAGGAGGACGATGACTTTGAGGCCAAGCTTGGGCCACAAAGCGAGACCATGTGTTGTAAGCTGAATGTATAATGTTCCCCATAGGCTCCTGATTTGAGTGTTTGGTCCTAAGGTTATGAGATGGGGCCTAGATGGAATAAGGCGTTTCCTTGAGGCAGTCTCCGGCTGAGGGTATATTATCTCTGGTCACTCCCTGTTCCACTCTCTGCTTCTAGCCCACCATGATGTGAGCAGAGCTTCTTTGCCCTGTCTTGCCCACCTTGATGGACAGAGCCCCTTGATGACAGAGTAAGCCAAAATTGTTTCTTTCTGTTTTTGCCTTGCATTCGGATGTTATGATTAAAAAGTAACTCATATGAGAAAGAGAGAGAGAAAGAGAGAGCGTTCTGATCTTTATAAGAGCAAAAATCCCTTCACAAGGGTCCTGCCCTATGGTCTCTTCCCGTCTCGACCACTTCCCTGATTCCACACCAAGGAAGAAGGGTTTGGCGCAGGAATTTAGGGTACGGAGGACAAGAGGGCTGCTCTTGGTTGTCAGCTTTCCTGCAGGCTGCTGGGCACTTCTGCAGGGGGTTTCCTTGCTCAGATTATTTGAAGCATGAACTCGGGCGGTCCAGATAAAAGGACGTGGAAGAAAGAAATCCTGCTCTTTTCCTACTTGCTCTCAGTCTCTCCGGCAAGTTCGTCTGTCCCATCGCTCCCATCGCTGCAGAGTTCCTTTGCCAGGATTAGCACCAACTTCTCCAGTCTTCTAGCGTAGACTGCACACCAGCAGCACTCCAGGAATCCTCCAGACCTTCAGTTCCAGAGTGGAGCTGCTGAAACACCACACCTCGTGACTGAACTGGATTCTCAGACTCTTCTGTGTAGGACAGACATTGTCAGACCATCATTCAGACCACATCCTGTAAAGCAATCTAATAGATCTCATTTGTGTGTGTGTGTATGTGTGTGTATGTGTGTGTATGTGTATGTGTGTATGTGCATGTGTGCGTGTATGCATGTGTGTATATGTGTGTGCATGTGTGTGTGTATGTGCATGTGTGTGTGCATGTGTGTGCATGTGTGTATGTGCATGTGTGTGTTCATGTGTGTGTGTGTATATGTTTATGTATGTGCATGTATCTGTGTGTATTTGTGCATATGTGTGTGTATATGTGTATGTGTGTATATGTGTGTGTTCTTGTGTGTATGTGTATGTGCATGTGTGTGTGTGCATGTGTGTGTGTGTGCATGTGTGTGTGTGCATGTGTGTGTGTGTTCATGTGTATGTGTGTGTATGTGTGTGTGTATGTGTGTGCATGTGTGTGTGTGTATGTGCATGTGTGTGTGTGCATGTGTGTGTATATGTGTGTGTGCATGTGTATGTGTGTGTGTGTGTGTGTGTGTGTGTGTGTACAAGCATTCAGTTCATATGGCAGGAAGCAAGCTTCTGACCTAAATATATGGTTTTGGCACAAAGGGCTCCTGGAGAGAGCCAGTGACTGTGGAGTAGAGGCCCAGGCCTGGAGCAGGACCCTATGAATTTGACTTCTGATGGCTCTGTGACCTTGGAGGAGTTTGGCTTCCTGTGTTTTTTTCTTCACATCCATAAAATGGGAGTGATAGTAACCTCTTATTTCAGGAGCATGTGAGATGCTGACGTTACTTAGGACAGCACCTAACACAAATACATCAGCAAAGAATCCAATGCAGTTAAGAACAACCAACACAGGGACTGGAGAGATGGCTCAGTGGTTAAGAGCACTGGTTGCTCTCCCAGAGGATCCAGGTTTAGTTCCCAGCACCCACATGGCAGCTCACAACTGTCTGTAACTCCAGTTCTGGGGGATCCAATATCTTTTCTGGTCTCCTTGTGCACCAGGCATGTAGATAGTGCACATACATGTATTCAGCTAAAACACTCATACACACAAAAGAAAAAAATCTTAAAACACAAATCAGCCAATGGCACCAGGTTCTTAATGTTTGAAGACAGCACCAGAATGCCAATGAAAAGAAGGTTTGGCCTGTGCCCGCCGCTTTCTAGTTATGTGATGCTGACCACAGCGCTTTCTGAGTCTGAGATTTGTCCTAAAAATAAAGCAGTGAAGCCGAGGGTGGTGGCACACATCTTTAATCCCAGTGCTCACGTGGCAGAGGCAGGTGGATCTCTGTAAGTTCGAGCCCAGCCTGGTCTACAGAGTGAGTTCCAGGACAGCCAGAGTTACAACAGAGAAACCCTGTCTCCAAAAACCCAAAAAACCAAAACACACACACACACACAGGATTCCAGTTATACCAGGTTAAGATCTACACTATGGACTTTTAATTTAATTACCTTGTTAAAGACCCAGACCTCAAATGCAGTCACATTCTGAGGTACCCTGGATTAAGACTGCACTTTAGGACTCTGGGGACACACCCAGGCCATAACAAAGGGGTGACATTTCAGGAGGGCAAACCCACATGCAACTGTAGTCACCCAATGGGGTCACCCAAGGCTGTAGGGACGGAAGCTAGTCACAAGAAAGCTCCCAGAACTCTCTCTGTGCTCCAATCCAACACCCTATTCTGGGGACCCGGGACACAGCTGCCAGGGACACTGGCCATGCAAGGCCATGTCTTCTTGGCCTGAGAAGCTTGACTTTGCCCTCAGGCTCACAGCTCCCTCAGAAAGAACGTTATACAATCTTGACACTCACGGCTCCCTATTTAAAGTAATATTTTTTTGAATACCGGATTTCCGGTTCCTGAACAAACTCCATATAAGAAAGACCATGTCCTCGTCTGCATGTGACAAGAGTCATAGCCGAAGGTCCCTGGGGGGCACCACTCTGCCTCCAGAGTCCTAGCGTGGACAGAGTAGGAAAAGGACAACTTCCAATTACTATTGAGTCTAACCTCTGACAGCCATCAGCTCTCACCCTGGGAACTGGATGGACCCAAGACCACTAATGTTCCAATATTTTGCTCTCGTAAGAGCTAGAAATAATGACGGAGGCAGCGAATGTCTTGCTCTTTCCTTCATTCATTGTCTTGCACAATAAACACTTCTTTCTCTAGAGCCTGCCATATGCTGGAGCTCAGGGGGAAGGCCAAGATTGGAGCAGGCTGCGTGGAGGAGGGGGCCTTCAGTCCACTCTGGCAGATAGGGCAAGGTTTTGATGGGCAAAGGAATTCCAGCTGGAAGAGCAGGAACGAAGGCCAGGGAACAGGAAGACAAACCATATTTAGGGTATGCGAGGAGGTCCAGCAGTCTCACAGAATCGGATTGTGTCAGACTAGAGGGGGTTGCTATCTTCATATGTAGGGTAAAATCATTCCGCGGGGGAGGGGAGGCTCCATCACCCCTGTCTTTTGCCTCTGCTTGAGGTGGAGGTGGGGGTGAGCTCCTCTTCCTTGCGGGGAAGGATGCAGAGAGCGCACGCCGGGGATTGCGGCCGCTTTGCTGAACAAGCGCGCTGTGGATGGAGTCTCTGGAGCTCTTGATTCGGCCGCTGTAGTGGGCGGCTGGATTTGCATGGCAGTGTGGGAAACGTGACTTGGCTGGGGCCTATAAGCATCTAAATCTGTCACCTGATGAATGATTGTGTTTGTATACCACTCTCGGGATACGTCTTAGTGCTTAGACAGTGACTTCCGTTCAAGTGGGGGGTAGGAACGCCGCCCACGGACGCTTCCACTGCAGCCTAGGATTGCAGCCCTCATAGGGTCCCTAACCAGCCCTGTCAGTCAGGCACCAACACTCGTGAGTTTCCAACCATCCAGGAAACGACAAGAGGAGGCTTTAAAATGCTGCTTCCTTTTGAGATACAAAGGGAAAATCAGAAATATGCTGCACTGTGCTCAAGGATGAAAGAGTCACCGCCTCTCTAGAAATCTCCGGTGCCGTTCAGACAGACTGCGCAGGAAGTTCAAAACACTGCCTGAACTAGGTTATTTCCTAAAATTGCAGGTGTCTGTAAATGCTGAGCTAGATGAAAAGAGACTGAAAGACGTGACAAATATAAGTTTAGATCTCACGGTAGAGAGGAAAAGATATTGTTAAAGAGTATTACTGGGCTTGGGGGATGGGTTGGTGGTTAAAGCACTTGCTGTGCAAGCATGAGGACCAGAGTTCAAATCCCCAGAACCCATGGAAATGCCAGTGGGGAGTGGTGGCCTGCCTACAATTCCCAGACTTGGAACGCAGAGACAGGGACGCTCAGGGCAAGCTGGCCAGCCAGACTCACATATTGGTAAGCTCTGGGTTTTACTAGGAGACCCTGCCTCAGTGAAACAAGGTGGGAAAGCTGTGGTTGTTAGGCTGCAGTGTGGCTCACCAAGAAAGACAAGGACATCTCATAGATGTAAGCCCTGCAGAGGGAACCACTGTCATGGCCAGCGCTATACGGGATAGTAGAACCCCCAGCGTCTGAGCTCAGGTGTTTTTATTAATTCAGAACTCCTCAGGTGTTCTACTGATAGCACGTGCGGATCACATGCAATCAAACATCCCCCATGTAAATCCAACACCTGCAGATAATACAAAACTCCAAGACCTGAGCAGCCCTCACCCAGCCGTGCAGAAAACAATATTTTAAACACAACTAAACATGAACTTTTACAATGGCAGTCGATGATGATTCCCCAAACCAACCTTGGACCTCCACATTCATGTGCACCCACACCCCACGTGTACACATACATGCATGACATGCGTCCACCACACCAACATGTGAAAATGGCAAGAAAAAAATTATCGGATAACGGACCCTTATCAAGTCCACTTGACACTACAAAGACACAGTAGCAAGTGTGGGTGAGGATGTGGAGAAGCTGGAACCTTCCAGCGTTGCTGGTGCAGATCTGAACTGGCACAGCTGCCTTGGAGAGCAGCGCTTCGAAAAGTTGAAGTTGCCACAAGGTCTAGTGATCCCATTCCCGGGTGTGGAGACAGGTCCAGACAGGAATGTGCATGTGCATGCACGTTCCTAAACAGCTCAAGGGAGCAGCCGCGCAAATGCCCATCGACTGACGAGATGATAAGCAGAAGTGATACCGCCAGACAGGAAATAGCATTCGGCACTGGAAATAAGCCATTAAAAGATGCAGAGGGCCGCATGTGTTGGCACACACCTACAAGCCTGGCGCTGGGGAGGCTGAGGCAGGGTAGTCCACGCAAAGCCTGCCTGAGCTATACAGTGAGGCTGTGTCTCCAAAGACACAGGGGAGTCCTAAATGCATATTGCTAAATGAAAGAAGCCAATATAAAAAGGCTATGTACCATATGACCCTGACTCCACGACGTTCCAGAAAAGACAAAATTATGGACAGAGGAAGCAGTGCAAACATAAAAGGGGATGTGGTGAACAGGTTGCGCCGAGGAGAATCTAGACAGTGACATTGTTCAGTAGCGGCAAAGCATGGTGGGTAGGCATTGACACCTCTGAGTCAAAGACGAGAGCTGACTCCTGCTGTCACTTTGGGCTTCGCATGGCTGAGGGGTGTCAGTGGCGGTGTGTTGGGTGTGATAAAACACCCTCATGCACATACAACATGGGAAGTTGATGGTGAGGAGCCTGCCTTGTGGGGAAACGTGGGTACCTACCTGCCACTCCAGTTCCGGTGAATCTAAACACAGAGACTCTCCACACACATATAGATTCACACACGCACACAAACACACACACACAGACCCACAGACCCACATATACACACACATGAACATACACATGGGCAGACTCACATATGACACATACACACAGACCCACACATACACATATCCATGCATACACATGTATGCACAAACATACATAGGCACACATGCTCATATACATACACAAATGCACACATACACTTGCACATATACACACGGGCCCATGCATAGTCAAATGCACACACTCAGAGAAACCCATGAATGCACACATAACACATGCATGCACGTGTACACACGTGTATACATACATACCCATGTTCAAGTCCTTGAGGCAGTTCTGAACCTACTGGTAGGAGACAAGGTACCTTTAGCTCCTGAATATGTCTGCATTGTGAATTTCTGCCTCTGGCCTCTCTTCCTTTGGTAATGAGCCTCTGGCTTGCAGAGCCCCTGGGACTCTGAGGTTACATTCAGTCATGCTCCCCTTCCCCAGATTTGTTCTGTTGTGTCCTGAGGGAATGAAGGCCCGAGTCACTGGAGGCAGTTTCCCAGGGCACTGGTCAAAGGGAGGCTAAGCAGAGAAAAGGCTGAATGAGAGGTCCCTGGAGCATGCAGCTTTCCTGCCCACCTGCCATCTCTCGCCTCCCATGGGATCCCAGGGTGGCTCTCAAAGAAATGGCTCAAAGGTTAGCTGGCCATAGAGGATCAGGTGGTGCTGAGGAGGCCCAGATGCAGCTCAGCCAGGGTGACAACCCAGCCCCAGCCTCACAGCAGCCCACCAGGTAACCCCAGTGTCTCCCCCAGGTAGCTCAGTCCTGGATAATCAGAAAGCCTGAATGAGTTGGGCTGGGGTCCTGCTGCTAAGCTACAAACTGGAGCCTTCAGACTTTGGTATATGTCAGGGGGCCTGCTAAACAGGTTCCCCCACACAGTTACCCCTGGAATAGGACTCCAGCACCCACTTTATGACAAGCTTCGGGAAGAGAGTGGCGTGGGCGCAGACACGTACAGAGGTAACCACCTTAATGAAGCAAAGTCGAGTCCCTTCCTGGAGGCAGACCTGGGCTCCTGACCTGTGTGACTTGAGGTCATTGCTTGGCCTCTTTGGCCTCAGTTTCCTCATGTGAAACATAGGAGTGATCAAGTTGTCTTGGTGGATTATTATTGAGAACACTAAAGCAACAAGTCTCAATCATTTCAAAGTCCGCACATTCCCCTCCCTGATGGGTGCTAAACCCAAATCCCAATCTGGGAGGTCATAGAGAGTGGAAGCTGACTTGACTCTGGCTCCAAGAGGTGGATCTTTCTCAGATATTCGAGTTCAGAAGACGAGCCTTGGTAGGATGGGCCCCTGACATCGTGTGGGCTTATGAGCGGAGGACAAACCTGGTGACACACTCAGCATGTCCTCCGGCACTTCAGGGTCCTCACCAGCAGGAAGCGCCTCGCTAAGCAGAGCTGCCTGAGCTCCAACTTCCCCACCTTCCAACCTGTGTGCGGTGCGCTGTCACACCAACAGAAAATGGATGAAGCTGCCAGCCCATACCTAGTAAAGGATCAGTGACCATCAGGATTATTACTGAAGGAATGCCTGCTCCCTGCAAAGCTTCCCTTGGAGGGAGAGAGGGGACTGTGTCTTTTAGAATATACAAACACACCTCCAAAGCACCGCCTCCCCATATGCCCACTTGCATAACTCTGTCTGTCCTAGAACTCACTCTGTAGACCAGGCTTGAACTCACAGAGATCCACCTGCCTCTGCCTTCCAAGTGCTGGGATAAAAGGCATGCACCACTACCACCCAGCATTTATAAAAATTTTAAAAAGAGCTTTTCTTAGTTAAAAGATTTAAATTACATTTACTTACTTATTGTGGGAGAGGTTAGAAGATACCTTGAGGGGGTCAGTTCTCTCCTTCCACGATGCAGGCTTAAGGGTCAATCTCAGGTTGTCAGGCATGATGGTAAATGCCTTTATTCACTGGGCCCATCTAGCTGGTCCTTCACACTCTACAGTTTGCAAAGTAAGAAACAAAGGAGTTCTCTCTTCCTCTGAGGGATCCCTTTCCTTCCATTCATGACTCTGTGGCCAGAACCCCCCACTAACTTTGTCAGAACTCTCAGATCAGGTCAGAATCCTTATCATGCTTCTTCCCCAGAGAGCTGTAGCCCACAGAACTCTACTGAGCAGAGCTCCTGGGACAGGCACCTCCGCAACCCCAGACACAGTAGCACAAACTTTGCATAGAGCAAGAATCCTGCAAATCGCTATTGCCACGATGGTCTTTTTTACTTTTCCTTGTTTTTGTTTTGTTTTGAAACAAGATTTCATTGGATAGCACTGTCTGTCCTGGAAACTCACTCTGTAGACCAGGCTAACCTGGAACTCAGATCCACCTGCCTCTGCCTCCTGAGTGTTGAGATTAAAGGTTTGTGGGCTACCACACCTAGCTGCCCTGGCCTTTTTAAAGGTGTGGGGAGGGGATTTAAAACATTCATTTTGTTCAAGGAACCCTTCTCTGGAGCTGGAAAGATGGCTCAGTGGTTAAGAATACACATTATTCTTGAGGATCAGAGTTGAGTTCCCAAAAACCATGAGGGCAATTGGCAACCTGCAGGGAACTCCCACTATAGGGAGACCCAACTGCTCTGGCTTTTCAGGCACCTACACTCAAGTGAACACACACACACACACATGCACACACATGCACACACATGCACACACACACACTAAATGTACATCTGTAGTTTAAAAAGAAAAAAGAAGCACAGCATAGTATACACGCCTTTAATGCCAGCACTCGGAAGGCAGAGTCAGGCAGATCTCTGTGAGTTCAAGGCCAGACTGGTCTACAGAGTGAGTTCTGGAACAACCGGAGTTGTGTGTGTGACCCTGTCGGAGGCCTGTTCCAGCAAGGCCAGAGGTGAAAGAGCAGTGTGAAGTCGGGGGGTGGGGTGTGGGGGGAAAGCTGGGGGGAGGGGCTGGCATGAGTCATGTGGTCAAAGCAGACTCTGTCTTTATTCTTTTCCATACACTTTATATATCTTTTAACAAACATATCTCACGCAAAAAGAAATCACATCACAATCACAAGTTTTATTTCTCCCAATAAATGATCACAAGGTTCATATTTTCAAAAACATGTCATTCTCCCATACCCACACATGATTAAATCTCCCACATAAGTTCTTGCTCCCTACACATGATTAAACATTCCCTTTACGTTCTTGTGCTACAGTTACACAGAGCTCGTTACACATTAACAGAACGCAAGCAAGCTAGGCATTTCTTACAGCCAGTTCCTTTGAGCTGGCAGGCAGCACCTGCAGTTACAGAAAAGGACACTCATCGGGAAGAACGACATCTAAAAACTCTTATAAAATCACAAATCTAAAGTTTTCTCTTAAAGGAAAATGAGCTGTTTAATACTATGTCTTCAGGGTAAATTAACAGTTTTTTAAAATCATAAAACCAGGAAACTCAGGATAATTAACAATTCTTTGAATCACAAAACTGGGAAGCTGAGTGCTCAGTACAGAAAGATAACCATTGCCTTTGATCATCAACCTGTTTTTGTTGTTGTTCGTTCGTTCGTTCGTTCGTTTGTTTGTTCTGGTTTTTTGAGACAGCGTTTCTCTGCTGTAACTCTGGCCGTCCTAGAACTCGCTCTGTAGACCAGGCTGGCCTCAAACTCACAGAGATCCGCCTGCCTCTGCCTCCTGAGTGCTGGGATTAAAGGCATGTGCCACCGCCACCTGGCCACCAATCTATTTTTTACAAGGGGAGCCTGCTAGCCTACGATAACCAGGCTGCCTTCGTTCTTGTTTCCGGATCCTAGGAAAGTTTCCCATACATTATTTCTTGATCTTTTACCTCAATGCACTTAACAGAACATCTTAGGCTAACTGCTCTAATAGTCCATGTTTTTGAATTCTTCTCAGGAGTGTGGTTGAATGATTGCCCTCCCCAGGCAGCACTGCTCAGGGAAAATCATCACTACGATTATGTGTGCCAGTAACACTCCCCAGTGAGAGGTTAGAGACCCCTTCTAAGACTTCACATCACTCACACCAGGAGAGGGAAGTGGTGACTATGAGGGCAATGAGTATCAGGAGACACACAGGAGATGTAGTTCTCAGAGTCCTGACCTTTGCAACAGACCCATCGCGTTTTTTGCTAACTGGTGGTCTGCACTCCATCAACTCTAACTCTACGTGCAATTCCTCTCTCAACTGCTGTCTCATGGCATCTGCCAAGACCTCGTCTCAAAGCAAAAAGAGAGGAAGAGAGCCCCTGGGACAGTGTGATGGGAAGAATTCAGAATACACACACACACCTGGACTCACAATTGAGCCAGAAATAAGCTTAAAAACCTGTGTCGGACTTCTCTAAAGGAACAGAACTGATGGAATGACGCATCTGTTACAGGAGGATTTGTTAGACTGGCTGACAGGATGTGGTCCAGGTCCTCCAACAGTGCTGTCTCACACTAGAAAGGCCGAGAACCCTGTAACTGTTCAGTCTGTGAGGCTGTGAATTTCAGCAGTTCCAGTCTGGTGCTGGAGTCCTGGAGGATTCCTGGAGAGCTGCTGGTGTTCAGTCTATGTTGGAATCCTGAAAAAGTTGGAATTAAAACTCACCAGAGCAACAGAATAGGTGGACATGCCATCGACAGTAAGAGCAAGCAGGCAAAAGCTCCCTTCTTCCAGTCCTTGACGTGGGCGGCCACCAGACGGTGCTGCCGACATTTAAGGTGGGTCTTCCTGCTTCAGATGATCTAATTAAGGAAAATCTCTCTACTAGAGCTAGGACGGACTGTCATTCTTAGTTGTCAACTATCAACTGAACCCCGAGCCAGTAAGATGAGCCATCACCATGCCCTTTGATTTTTCTGGTGTTCAGCTTTAGCCAATGTGTTTTCAAGAATCCTGCTGTGTATTTGGTGTTATTACAGGCACAGTGGCACCAAGCACGAATGATAATCTGTCATAATTCTAACAGAGCCGATGTAGTGCAGAAGCATGGGCAAAGGTCCCTGGGAGGGTCTTAGGGGCCGAGTTCGGGCCCAAGAATGATGTCCGTCAATGACAGGTGAATTTCTACTTTGTTGTGTTGAAACCTGCTCTGCTCTCGCAACCAAATCACATTGGCCAAGTTTATCGAATTTACAAAAGCAAACAAAATTCTTTCTCATTATTATTATTGTTGTTCCCATATTATTATTTTTCATTATTATGCCTCTCAGTGTAGCTTGAAACTAATTTTAACAGTCTTTCAAAGGAGCCCACCTTTGAGAGAGCGATGGAAGCGGGAAGAATGGCTTATTCATCACACCAAATGTCTTCGCACTGTAAATCGGAAAGAACTGCACAATAAGTTAAAATCACAGCATCAACAAGGAGCGGAAAAGCCCGGAACTGGTGCGCAGTCATCCTGCCTCCCTGCATGCCTCCGCTGCTTACTGGCGCCTTCCACAGACATTTATTTCATTCATTTCTCTAAATAGATATTAATAAACTCAAGGACTTCCGTTGTGCCCTTCACCTCAACGCAAGCAAAATAGATTTATTCTCTTCTGTTGGGTTGATTTATCTTTCCGTTATTCTAGTTTGTGTTTCATGGGTCATGTGATGCATGATTCAGACGTTTGGATCTTGGTCATTCCTAAGGGACCACACAGATCATGTTACAGTAAATCATCCCGTGGAGTTGTTTGATGGAATTAGCAATGGCGCATTAGCAAGAAGAGGATGAGTAGAACGGGGATTTCGGAGATAGATCTTGGGTGGTTTGGGTGTAGCTCAGTGGCAGAGCACGTGCCTAGCATGTGTGAAGTCCTGAGTTCAATCCTCAGTGCCGTAAATTAATTACTTAAAGAAAGAAAGAAATGTCAATTTATGACTAAGGTAGGCTGCGGAGGGGCAGTGACACAGGATGGTAGTGAGCTACCATATCCAGGATAAGCAGCTTGGGCTCACAGCTTTAGAGGTTGCAGTCCACAGTCCTTTTACTCCTGGCCTGTGGTAAGGCAGGGCATCAGGGCAGAAGCCAAACCATTCACCCTGGGGCTGGAGAGATGGCTCAGTGGCTAAGAACGCTGGCTGCTTTTGCAGACGATTTGGGTTTGATTCCCAGCCGCCATGGGGCAGATCTTTAACCTCAGTTCCAGGAGATCTGATACCCTCTTCTGGCTCCGAGGACACCAGGTGTGCGTGTGGTTCACCGGCAACACGAAGGCAAAACACGGATACGTATAAAAATAAATAAAAGATCTAAAAGGGGTGGGGGAACTCTTTGCTTTGTCACCAGGAAGCAAAAGAAATGAGAAGACCTGACTCCCCAAATCCCCTTTGGAGGGCATGCCTCCAATAACCTCAAGAGCCCCCTCCCCACTCAGCATCAACTCTTCAAGGCTCCACTTCCCCTCTCCAACGGCAACAAGATGGGTGGGTGACCCAGTCTTCAACACACAGGCCTATGAGAGACATGCTAGACCTAAGCTGTAGCTGGGACCATGGACAACCATTGTCTTACCCCATCTTAAGGATGGAGGTACACTACACCGAAGAGGAGGTGGTCCTCTGCACTCCCATCCGGCTGTCAGCATCCTGCTGCATTCCTGGAGTCCCAGGTACCTCTCCCCTGGAAGGCAGATGATGGCATTTGGATCTTTTGTGTTACTTCTATCTACCTTCATTTTTTTGAGGTTGGCTTAGAGCTCAGCTATTCCTTGAATGGCTTCCTTGTGGCCCGGTTGAGTCCAAATCCTAAGATTTTTCTTCCTAACATAAAAATCCAACAACTCTCCACTTCCTGCTCACGAGTGCCTTGCTTACATCCTCCATCTCCAAGACAACCGTCCCAAGAGCTTCCTAGATGTTCTCTAAGCATTATGAGCCCCAGGAGACCCTGCCGCCAATCAGCAGGAGGCTGGGACAGGGACCACAGGCTGTTAAACTCTGTAAGAGCAGCCAATTGGCTTCCCCGCTGAGCCAGTTCTGGGGAACAGAGTGGAAAGAAGCCTTGAGGGCCCTGTGGGGTCTGCTACGTGTGATGCTGTGGACAGAAAAATACAGTCTCCACTTAGCCCACCAGCCTTCCTGAGCCCACAGAGGTGCGACTCCTTTTGAAACTGCCCTGAAACTCATCTTTTGAGCCCTGTGAGCCAAGCCTGTTGCTTAGCTCTTGTTATTGAAAGTATCCTAGTTGGGTGTCTGATCTTTGATTCTTGCGGGCAGAGGGGCTCTGACACCAGGCGGTGATCTGGCGTGCAGTAGACATACAGCAATTGGAGACTCAGTTCTTCTTGTGTATATGTGCAAAGGGAGAAGCTGGAACATGCAGCGATGGGAACGGCCACCTCTGTTCTGAGGGCATGAAACCCGTCAGAGAGAATCAAGCCACTTTTCAAAAGATGATAGAATTCTAAATGATAGTTTCCAGTGTTTAGACTCGAACCCTCCCACCATGACACACACTAGGCAAATCCTCCACAACTGAGCTGCATCCCCAGTCCTATTTTATTTTTTTATTTTGACAGAGCCTTTCCAAATTGCCCAGGCTGGCCTTGAACTTACAATATCCCTGCCTCAATCTCCCCGGTAGCTGGTATTATAGGGCTGTACCACAAGGCCCTGCTTGGATACTCTTTTAGACACGAATTGTTTAATTTTCTTAACTTTCCTTGATAGTGCAGGTCTTGGGCAGAAGAGTAAAGGCCCGTGTTGTTGATTGGATCTAGAACGTTCCCCCAAAGTCTCATGGCAAAGGCTTTGTTGCAGCCTATGATGGAAGCTTTAGGAGGTGGGATCTAACAAAGGGAAGTTAGGTCGCTGGGGGCTGTGCTCTCGAAAGGGATCATGGAACTCCAGTCCCTTTCCCTCTCCCTTGCTGATTCCCAGCCACCACTCACCCCGAAGCTCCGCTCTCCTGTGGGCTTCCAAGACATTCTGTCTCCACACAAGCCCAACAAAACAGACTAAGTGACCGTGCACTGAAACCCCTGAACTGGCGAGTGGAAGCAACCTTTCTTTCTTTTAACCTGATTTTCTCGAGCATTTTGTCACAGTGATGGAAAGCAGCCTGGCACAGGCTGAAGTAGCCAGCAGCTGAGCTGTCAACCCTTTGCCATCACTGCTTAGTGAAAGTCACAAATCGCCTTCTGCCCTTATTTTGCAGATGTCGCTATTTGTCCCGTTATAATGTCCTGTTGTTTTCCTTTGGCACACACAAAAAACATAGCACGTTCATTCATCCCTATGTTTACTGAAAAACAACTATTCCCGGGCTGGGGAGGTATCCAGACGGCCCAGTGCTCGCTTAGCGTGAAGCCCTGTAATGCATCCCCAGCTCCTATTTTACTTTTTATTTTGAGACAGAGCCATTCCTAAATTGCCCAGGCTGGCCTTGAACTCACAATACTCCTGCCTCAGTCTTGGTAGTGCATGCCTGTAATCCAAGCAATCTAGAGGTAAGTGCAGGAGGAGGAGCTGAAGTTCAAGGAATAAATGGAATTCAAAACTAGCTTGGGTTATAAGAGGCCATGTCAAAACAGGACAAGACAAACTAAAACAAACCCCTGCTAGGCTGTGGGTGAGAGCTGAAGGAAGCTGGTAGTACACAAAGTCATAAAATGCAGTCACTACCCTCGTGGACACTCTTCCAATGCAGTGCTTCTCAGCCTTCCTGACGCTGCGACCCTTCAATACAGTTCTTCATGTTGCGGTGACCCCAACTATACAATCATTGCTGTTGCTACTTCATAACTGTAACTTTGCTACTGTCATGAATGGTAATGTAAATATCTGATATGCAGACGGTCTTAGGTGACCCTTGCGAAAGGGTTGTTTGATCTCTAAAGGGGTTGTGACCCACAGGTTGAGTACCCCTGAGTTAGAGTGACTCCCCCAGGCTCTGGAGAGAAGGCTAGTCTTGCAAGTAAAGCAGTGATGACTGCCTGAAACCAGCCATGTCCATACCATACCCATGTCCCTTGCTCTTGGAAGCCCAGAGTGACACTTTGCTGTTCTTAGCTTATAGAACGTACCTCTTAGATGATGACACCCGTGGCCAAAGGGGTTGTGATCCACTGTTTTCACTGGAGTGTTCCTGACACCACTGGGTATCATGCATGGATAGGAAAACCCAGAAAAGGCATCCCAGAGCCGGATCTAGCATACGGTGTGCACGTGAGTCCTGGGAGAACGGTTAGGAAGCAAGCCCTTAGGTAAAGACTCGGAGAAGGTATGGAGACCAAAGGATAGTTTGTGCCAAGGCAGAGAGCCATGGAAGAGCCTGAAGTATACTGAGGAAGGCAGGCAGTTCTATTGGTTGACTCTCAGGTGGAGTCGTGTGTGTGCGTGTGTGTGCGTGCATATATGTGTATGTGTGTGTGTCTGTGTGTGTGCTAGAGGGAGAAGATAATAAAACAGGAGAAGTCATAAATAATCTTCACGCTATTTCCCATTTGTATTGTATACCATAGATAAGAGGAACCCAGCTAAGAGTTTTCAGTCATGGAAATCAAACAAGAACTGTTGTTGGTAAGGTTATTCTGGTATGAAAAATAGAAAGATGTCATTCAGGGGGTCAGGAAATAGATTTGTTTGATTTTTTGTTTTTATGTGTATGAGTGTTTCTATCTGCATGTTAAGTCTGCCCATGCCCATGCAGTGCCTGTGGAGGCCAGAAGAGGGCATCAGATATCCCGGATCTGGGGTTAAAACTGTAGTGTGCTGGGAATGGAACCGACTCCTCCGGAAAAACAGCCAGTGACGCTAACCACCGAGCGGTCTCTCCAGCCCCTTGTCTGATTCTCGATGCCTGGTCTAGAGAAGAGCTATAAATTCCTTGATAGAAGCATAAGTGGACCTTTAAAGAGAAACAGTACTGGCAGATCTGGTGTCTGATAGACTGTGAGGGTGGTATGTAGCTTTAAGATGATTCCAGACACGCACATAGCTGTTTTATAACGTCTTTCTTTGGAGTGTGTCCCCTTCCCTTCCAATGTAACTTCTGGCCAGATTCCACACACGAAAACCTGGAGGGAACACCATCTCCCTCCAGCAAGGTTACACAAGTCTTATCAGACTCCATATGTGAGTTAGTGTCCCTCTTGCTGATCTCAGCTCCTGGGTGTCAAAATACATAGAGACTTGAGTTTACCGGCTCCTTGAGAGCTGCAACCGCGGCCAGTCTGTCCCTAACAGCTTCCTGGGGATTGATAGCTCAGGCTGCAACAGAGTGCTGCGTATCTAAACCCTTTCCCTTTAACACCGCATCTCCCTCCTCACGTCTCAACCCAGCATCTCCCTAAAGAACACAAAGATCAGCCTGAGAGGCTAGAGTGGAGGTCAGTGTCCGTGTAAGGCCCTGGATTCAATCCCCAAGACTTCCTCAAACAAGATATACCTCAAACTCCAACTATACTCTCCTTTTTCCAGAGGCCTCTACCGTGGCGGTGGTGCGGATTCCAACAGTTTCAGACCTTGCTCACCAGATAGTCAGTGACCCACCCTCATGTATGAAGTGTGTTCACCGTGAAATTAGTTCCCATCACTCTCCTCCTCTCCGGGCATTCATGAAATCATACTTTGATCGTCTTATTTCCATACAGAGCAGAGGGTCAGGAACACAGGAAGCCGAGGAGAACAGAGGCCACTCCTGAGTAGCAAAGCTCACTTACTGACAAAGAATCCCGGAAAAGGAGATTTTCTTTCCTTTCCTGCAAGTGCTAGGGAATCAAACCAAGGATCTTGAGCACAGTATGCATGCGTCCTACCACTGAGCTCTGTCCCCAGACAGTTTGTTTGTTTGGTTGTTTTTTTATTTATTGACAGGGTCTCCATATGTGACATCAGGGCGGACAGACAGCTTCTGTCCTCAGCTGTCTGAGTGCCTGGACCACAGGCATGTGCCAACAATCTAGCTGGGCTTTTGTTTTCTAAAATACCCAGTAGAGAGGCAACGCTCACGTTTGTACAAACAGACAAATAATAATACTGACAGCGTGTAGCATTTTAGCATCCGTTCGCAGCATACCCCTGTGCTGGAAAACCACAGAGTCAACACCCCAACTGTGAAGAACAGCCCTAATTAAGAACATCCTGTAGTTATTCAAACCCCTCTCCCTCCTCTGCATACCTCTCTCTCCCACAGCCAACACCCTCCGCATGGCCCCCTCCCGACTGCAGGCATCACTCAGAGTTCAGACTCAAGGCCAAGCACTGAGAACTTCTGGGCTCTGGTGCAAGCAAAATTTCTATAAAAAGGCATTCAGAAAACAAGGAATAGTATTGCCATTTTGCCTTTAATGGGAAAGTGGCTAACAGTTACAGTCAAAAAAAAAAAAGAAAAAAGAAAAAAATTAAATTAAATCTTTTATTTAAAAAAAACTCCAACTGCTAGTTAGTCACTTTTTGAATTTTCAGAAATACACATACACTTGAAAGCCAATAAGTCGTTATAAAAATAAACTCTGGGTATGTTTTAAAGGGAAAGGCCCAGTCTTTGTAGCTGCACAAATGCATTTAAAAAAAAAAAAGACACCAGTCCATCTGAGATGGGTCACCCCAGGGCAGAGGGGGCTTTTACTTTGGAGGACAGGGCCTGCCTGAAGCGTCTCTTCAGGTCCTGCATGTGGGGAGAGCGAGGCCGGGGTATGATGGAGGCCCTCCTCCGCTCCCCACCGAGGCTGTGCAGCTTGCTTACTTCTTTGCAGAGATGTTGAAACACGTCACAGACATCTTCGTAATTTTCACTAGTGGAAATTTCAAGAAAGAGACTACCTAGCTCATTGGCTAGCTGAAGGCCGTCGTGCGTCTGCACCTGGCGGGCATGCAGGAGGTCTCCTTTGTTGCCCACGATGATGACAGGGGCTTTTCCATCAGGGTGGACCTTCCGGATATGCTGGTAAAGGGGCCGAATGGACTGGTAGCTCTCATAGTCTGTTATGGAATAGACCAGCAGAAAGCCCTCTGCCCACTGCACACACTTGGACAGAGAATCCACTGTTTGGCTGAGGTTGTCTTGGGCCTGGGAAGAACAAAGGGAACCTGGTCAAGGGAGCTCAACGATGACACCAGAGTAACCTCTGAAGGAACACTGGACGCAGAAATCGCCAAATGCAGTTGTCAGCCTCTGCCTAGCTCCTGCAAGAGGCTTTGGACAGAGAAAGCCTCAGACAAATGCTCAACCTGGATTCTTTTCTGAGCTGGTATGGATGTTGACAGGCAGTCTCCAGTGAACTCCGATGACTTAAGAATAATTACAGACCAGAATGGCTTAGTTTTCAGGGAACTAATTCATAACAAACAAAACTCTGGAAATAATCCAACATAAACATCTATTCCCAAGCCCATAAAAAATATTTTTAGCAGTCAACTTCTTGAGAACGTTACAGAAACAAATTCCTTCCTCTGGGCTCTTCTACACGACCTTTCCTCCCTAGAAGGGCTAAGCAATTAGTTAAGTTGCATTCCACAGTGATAGCTAAGAGGCTATCTGATTGCAATTACTGGCTTGCAGAAACTGGCCCCTAACTTTTCTTTTCTCTCTCTTTCTTTCTTTCTTTCTTTCTCTCTCTCTCTCTCTCTCTCTCTCTCTCCCTCCCTCCCTCCCTCTCTCTCTCTCTCTCTCTTTCTTTCTTTCTTTCTTTCCTCCTTCCTTCATTCCTTTCTCTCTTTTTTGGCAGCCCTGGCCAGGAAGCAAACCCTCTCCCTCCAGAATCCCACTACTCTTTGCTTTTTTAATGCGGTCCTGGGGACTGAACCCTGGACCTGTGAGTGAGCTACATCCCCAGCCCGTGGCTGTTGTTTTCAAATTGTTCCTGGATGTGCTCTGGAAGCCCCACAGGCTGCGATGGTCAGCCCAGGGCTGCAAAAGAGGTTGCTGCCTGGAGGGGCTGGCTCAGCCTGTCCTCCCAATATTTTTGTGGGGTGGGGGGTGGATTGAGGCATCAAAGATTATAGTAAATCCAAAACAAGCCTGGACTGCAAATCATAGGCCAGCCAGGGCTACATACCAACACATAGTCTTTAAAAATAATTAATTGATTGATTGATAGATTGATTAAAAGTGTTGTTTAAGAGAAAACTAGTTCTGATCAACCATTCCCTTCCCCGCTGGGGAGCATTTAGTACTCCAACCCTCAGCCCACCAATGACAGCCCACATCTACATTTAAATGCACATTAGACGTGCTGAGGCATCTCCTTCAGGACCTGGAGTCAATCATCTCAGTGTTGCACGCTGCCCCGCCCCTCCCTCCTGGCAGTCCTTACCTGGATCCCTCCCGGAGTGTCCTGAATCTGCAGAGATAGCTGGTCCCCCTCCACACAGACGAGTCTCGAATACAGTTTGCCTGGACAACGGAGAGGAGTCTGCATTTAAGTTCCCACCCTCCGATCAGCAAAAGAAAGAGAAAAGAAGGAAGGGAGGGAGGGAGGACAAAGAGACACAAGTACAAAAGCCAGGGAGCACGAAAGCATTCTAACCTGTGTTGGGTTCATAGTCGCCGATGAATCTCTTGGTCAAGAAGCGCACAATCATTGCTGGAAAATGAAGCAAGGAAATCAACTGAAGAAGTGGATCAAGGTGGTCCAAACTGGGCCCTCCCGGGAACAGCGCGCGCTCTCCCAGGTCCCCGGGATAAAGACCCGGAGCCTCAGAGTGGCTTCCCCGCAGAGTGTAATGGATGGGACTGGAGCGAACCTCAACAGGCGCCAACCAGGTCCAGAGTTCAGGAATGGACTGCCAGGGGGAGCAGGCAGGGGTCCTCCCGCATCCCCGCATCCCCGCATCCCCGCATCCCCGCGGGCGAGGACTCCCGCCTTCCCTGGGCGATGCGCGCCCTCGCCCTACTCACCGCTCTTGCCCACGCGACCCGCGCCCAGCACCGCCAGCTTAATGTCCTTGGGCAGGAGGTAGTCGGAGGAAGACTCTGGGATGGGCGCCAGCAGAAAGTGCCCGGACATGGTGGGTGGCCACATGGGCGCGTCCCGCGGCCGCCGCAGGATAGCCGGCTGGAAGCGCGGGGACGCAGGGCGCCGGGATGCGGCGGGGCCAGCAGAGCTTTCCAGGCTCTCGGGTTTTAAAGAGCTGGGGGAGCGCGGTGGCCGCCTCCAGCACCTCCTACTCCCCGCCCCTTCCTGGAGCGCCCGGAGCCGCGCGCAGGGCGCTGTCACCCGCCTGTCACCCGCCGGCATGCGCAGCGCCGGGCTGCCTGCGCGCTCCGCCTGCCCAGCGCGCGGGTCCAGCCTGTGGCGCTCAGGGGACGCCGCTGCTCAAACCCTGCCTGCCTGGTCCTGATGGCACCTGCCGCGCAGCCGTCAGCCTGTGCCACCAGCCTGCAGCGTGAATCTGAGACTGGAGCTGAGCGACCGGAAAGAGCAAAGGCTGTAACTGGCTGGATGTCTCTGGGACAAAGGGGATTGGGGTATGGGGGGTGTGTTGTGTGCTTTTGATCGTCAGAGTGCTGATGGGAGCCTTGAGTTTGATTTTCAGCACCCCGAAAGCTGGGTGTAGGGGCACACAGGTCTGCTATCCTTGCCTTTAGGAAGTGGAGGCAGGAGGGTCAGAAGTTCAAGATCAGCCTTGGCTACATATGGAGTTTAAGTTAGAGGCCTGCTTGGACTACATAAGACCCTGTCTCAAATGTAAATATGTAAATAAGAAAAATAAATTTTAAAGGGGTACTAACGGGTGACATCACTGTGGAAAGGGTAGGGCTGGGGGCAAGGGCCCTAATCTACAAATTTAGAATGAATCAAGCTAGTTTCAGTCACTGACGGGCCACCTCCCTTAGGGGGCAGTCATTGCCTACAGCTCAGCGTCCAAACCCAGGCAGCCCCTTTCCTGCTGTTACAGGGTGAACTGACTCATTCAAACTCAGTGGGCATCCCACCAGTTCCGGCTGAATTCCCCACAGTAAACACCACCCTGGGCACTTGGCTCCCGGATCCTCTTCACTATTCAAACATTTCCTTGTAGGTGTATGGTGGAATTCAGCGTCGGGGTGGGAACAGGAGGAAAAGGGCATGGAGGATACATATAGCCTGGTTCTTGGATCCCACCATAGCAGAAGCCTTATAGTGAGACCTTCAAGCCCCTGGTCTCCTACATTTCATCTGTCCCACTGCCTACAAGACAGTTTGTCCTTATTCATTCCCTTTCTCTACCCCAGTTTTATCGGTTACTTTGCACGGCATTTCAAGCCACACAGAACTTATTGGCTCACTTCTGTTCTTAATCCAGGCCAGGCCCTGACAAGCTTAGTTGAGCTTTTGAGGCTGTAGCTGAGAATTTATGAGCCCTAGGGAAAGAATAGGCTATGTTGCTCCACCACAGGTCACTCAGGTCTGGCAGCTGACTGCGGCTCACCCAGGAGGCTGGGCAAGGCTTGTCCGCAGAGTTGCTGAGCGGTGCTCCAAGATGGTGAGCGGGAAGTGAGCGAGCCCCTGGAGTCTGGGCAGCTCCAAGGCAGAACCCATCACCTCTGGTGCATTGTTGACCAGTGCAAACCACGAGGCCAGCATGAATTCAAAAGATGCAGAAATCATGCCCCATCCCTTTAAGGGCAGAGCAACAAGCTGCATTGGAAAGGGCTAGCATGTAGAAAGTGACAGAGAATAGGATCTAGTTTTGCTGCTGAGCACGCTAATGAATGTGCTTCCGTGTATCAAGTATCCCAAGCCAGAACCTGTGACCCCTCCTTGACCCCAACCATTCCCTTCTCATCACTGGTTAATTGCTAAGTCCCATGAACTCTTCTGCTCATGTTTCTGGGTGTCTCCCTGTTCACCCCCCTCTTCTTTCTCAACTAAAGAATATTGAATATTCCTGAAGGCACCTTTGCTTACTTGTTCCTCTCAAAGACAGTGGACTCATTACCAGCATTCCTACCATCTTAGCTTCTCAGGGCCACTTGACTGTCTCAGTCTCTGTGATTACAGTTGGAATATGTGCCTATCTGTTTCCACAGGAAGTTCTACTATGCATCCTTATTCCCAGCAAGTGGGGATATCTAACATTTACAGGAAGCCCTCCCAACATACACAAACACCACACACACACACACAGAGAGAGATTGTACGAGAGAGAGAATTTGGCTGGCCTTCCAAATGATTACAAGGCTGGATGTTGACTCCACTGTCTGAAAAGGAATAGCCAGAAGACCAGTTTATATCTGTTGTTCTGATGCTCTTGGAAAAAGATGCTCCAAGAGATGCCTGCCATGAACTGCTATAGGTAAGTGATATGAATTTTAATCTTTCCACAAGGTAATCATCTTCCATTAACTTTTAGGCCTTCCTCCCTGAGAAAATGGGCACCGTGAATACAAGACCTACTTTGGGAGGCACTGAAGAACTGCTGGTTTCAGAGCCCATTCAGAAGCCCCATGGAGGCTGCACTGTTGTTTCTCAGAGTCTCTTAGCCTCTCCTTGATGGACACAAGATTTCTGTAGCAAGTTCTCACCCAAATAGAGAGGGAAGGGCTATCTTGCTTTGCCTGTTTATGAAATGAAACAGTTCTTGGGTTGGGGACACAGTTCAGTGGCAGAGCCTAGCAAATCCTGGGGCTTTGGTTCTACCCTTAGCTCAGCATAAACTAGGAGGGCAGACATATACCCATAATTCCAGGAAGGCAGAAGAATCATAAATTCAAGGCTTCCTTTGACTACTAAAAAGTTACATGAGACCCCCATCTATAAGAAAAATTATCCTTTACATCTTATTAGCCAGAGCAGAAAAGTTAAAAACAGGAGAGTGGTGATCCAAATAGCTGGCAAAGGAGGCAGGGGTGGCCATAACTAGCTTGGGTAGCCATGTTCCTCCTAGTGGGCTAGAGACACTATTAATATCGTGAGGAATCAAAAACAGAATGGCAGCTGAGCAGGGGCCAATGCAATCTGTCACAAACTCCCTTCACTTTCCTGAACAGAAATACAGAACATGAGGGGGGGGGGAGAGAGAGAGAAAAGCCTCAATTTAAACCTAAGGCTATCTCTTCACTCCATTACCATATTCCGTCCCTCAGTTTAAGGACATTTAATAAGGAAGACTCCAGAGCCTGCTCTCTGCCCAGTGGTAATTATGCTCCAGTTTGCATTCACAGTGCACCCCTCTTGGAAGAGCTTGAAGTGTGTCTCCATTCTTCTTGGAAAGGCCTTCACATTTACAGATATACAAAATGGGACTGACCCTCTTAGGGAAGACAATAAACCATCAAACCAGAGTTATAAATAGCCTCTCCTGAATCGGTGCCGTCTGGCTCTATTTTGTTTCATATTTGTGTCTAGTTATGTAAAGCTGTGGTGCAGCCAGCGTTAACGCAGGCATGCTGAATGTTTTTAGATAATAGGGATGCGTGGGCATTAACACTACACAAACCTGTGGGTGTCTAGAATGCGTGTGAAGGGGAGGAATTTGCAAAAAGCAAATAATATAAAACTGGGCAAGTTATTAACTCTTTTGGAGCCAAAGGAGAGCTTAAATTCTAGCCCTTCAGTGGTTTGCCCAGGGACCACTCTAGTGAGCATTCCCACCCATCATCCATACCCAGATCAATCAATGTCTTAAGTCCTTGTCTACTGAACTTCCAGGAGCTTTCAAGGCTTTGCCTGTGAGCTTCTCCCCAGAACAGGCATCGGGCTTCTGCCCTCTACATTTCAACTCAACCACCAGATTAACTGAAACCCAGTCTCTGCAAGGCTGTGATGGGTGCTGGTACAGGAGTGTCACACATTCCTGCATGTCTTCACAGGTACCCCTGTACTTCACAGGTAGTGAAGGAATTAACTTATGTTTGCAAAAAAAACTTCAAATATCCTCTTCCTATGTGTGTAGGTCAGAAGTCAATCTTAAGTATTATGCCTTGGTGGGTTTGTTTTTGAGACAGGGTTTCTCTGTTTAACAGCCCAGGCTGTCCTGGAACTCACTCTGTAGACCAGGCTGGCCTCAAACTTACAGAGCTCCTCCTGCCTCTGCCTCCCAAGTGCTGGGATTAAAGGTGTGCACCATTACCACCTGGCTAAAGAAGTCTCTAAACTCACTAACTAGCAAGATTTTGGCAACCTCTGAGTATGGATGCATCAGAATGGTGGAGATGGAAGTGGATTTGTAGTGGGCAACCGTGAAATTTAGCAACAAAAATGGGACCAGAAAGACTGTTCCTGGTCTGTTAGCTTCCCAAGTCTGTAGGTGGAAGTCAAGAAAGTGGCAAGTAGGAAGGGACTGGGAGTAACCAGTGCACCATAGGAGGGCAGACGGCTGCAGCCAGTACTCCATTATTGGCCCACCCTGTCTTCCTGCATACCCAATAAATTATGGGGGATGAGGCTGGAGAGATGGTTCAGCAGGGACCAGGTCCAATTCCCAGCTCATACCTATCTGCAACTCTAGTTCCAGGGATCCAACATCCTCACACAGACATACACACAGGCAAAACAAAACAAATATAAAAAAATTATTTTTAAAAAATTATGGGGATGGGCAGCCACAAATCCTGCCACCAATTGTCCTTACACCCCTGGTGCCCCTTGACCTGCCTCACTATCTGTTGCCTTATGCATTTAAACCTCAGAAGGGCTGTATGCATTATCTCCTTTACCCTCTCCCTGGCAGAATACCTACTAGTAAACATTCCTGACCTATTTAATAAAAAGCTGCAAGTTGACTAAAACTCAGACTCCCCAATAAAATGACTGGGTCAAAAGTACTAAATAATGGAATCGGAAACGATAAAGGAGTTTGCTATTTTTATAGACCACTAAGAGACAGTTTTGACAACCTGGGCAGAGGTTGAATATGGAAAGGGGACAAACCACAGGCACCTAGGTAGGACAGGCTTTCCAGCAAAGGAAACACCAAGCAAAGCTTTGAAGAAAAGTGTGCTGGCATATCAAAGGCACAGGAAGGAGAGGAAATATAATCAAATCCAAGCTTGGGGCTACAGTCACAGAAGTAAAAAGACAAGAGAGCCACAGCTTGGATGGACGGTTCCTAAGGGCAGGGACAGTCAGGCTATAAATGATAGTCAAAGCCATGAAAGGATACTGTAGGGAGAATAAAAGTATTTCAATATTGATCAAAGATACCCCCTCCCCCAACTGCAAAGATGACAGGAGACTGAATCCAGACCCAGTAACAACGAAATATCATTTTTCCCTACCAAGTTTGCTAAGTCTTAATAACTGATGCTGATTAAAGTTGCTTAGGGCAAACTTTGTATGCATGTGTACCACACGTGTGCAGTATCCTCAGAGGCCAGGTGTTGGATCCCCTGCAACTGGACTTACAGATGGTTCTGAGCAGTTATGTGAGCACTAGGACTGAACCTGGTCCTCTGTGAACAGTCAGGGTTCTTACCCAGAGCCCTCTCTCCAGTTTCCTTGTTTTGTTTCTTTCACTTACCAAAATAATCCGAGTATTGGCAACACACATTGTACTTTAAGTACACAAGCATCTCTAGGGACCATTCACTAGGGCCCTCTGTGCTTATGTTAATGACAAGGCAAAGTAAGACAGACAGAAAAACAAACTACTGAGGTCTCCAGATCTTTCCACATCACCACAGGAAGATCTAACATTCCCAAATATTCACGACCAAAATGGTAACCAGACATCAGAGAAATACTAGTTTTATATAGCATAGCAGAAAATAAGACGAAACAGAGATTTCAGAGTCCCCAGCCTATTAATTTTTAAGACATGCATATTTAGTTATTAGGAGTGCAGTTCTCACACAATAGTCAAGCTGTGAGGGCAACTTTGGTTTGAGGATCAAACTGCATAGAGTTGCAGCTCTGCACCAGATTCTTGGCAAGTTTCCTTACACATAGAACATGGCAGTCCTTACACCTCAAAGCTGTCATAGGGATGAAATAGCATACTCATTAAAGACTATGAAGACTGTTGGCACTATTCTCGATACAAGTTAAAAGATGACACAAGTTATTCAGAAGACAATGGCCTCTAACAGGAAGTGGTGGGGCAGGTGGCCTGGACTTCGCCTTGCCGAAAGATGGCAACCTGTGTTGCCTGTGTGCAGACAGATGCCACCACCTCAGTGCACTGCCTTCTCACCTACCTTAATTAACAGACACACACAGTTAAACATTCTACGGAGCTCTGGCGAAACCCCAATCTTTTAGGTGTTCCTACTGCATGCACCAAAGTTGGGATATCATGTCTAAGAACTGGGTTTTTTTTCTGAGTTTCACACACACCCTTGGGGGTGTGTGTGTTGAAACAAGGTTTCTGTTGTAACCCTAGCTGTCCTGGAATTTACTCTGTCTACCAGGCTGGACTCAAACCCAGAGATCCACCTGCCTCTGCAGGGATTAAAGGTGTGCACCACCGCTTCTTTCAGACAAAGATAATCACTATGTAGACCTGGCTGGCCTTGAACTTCCTGATCTGCCTGCTTCTGCCTCCCCTAAGATATTGAGGAGACACCACAACCTGTTAGCAACTAGATTTTCAAGTATTTCATTTAGATCTAGATGCTGCTGAGGTATTCTGCACTCAGGGTAAACAAAGCCCACAGTTGACAGCCTAAGGACTTGGAAGTTTCTCAAGTTAACAGAAACTAGCACTCAAGAGGCTGTTGAACAAGTCCCACGAGTGTGACAGACCATAGCGCCCGTTAGCTAAAAAAAAGCCCCATAGCAGAACCCTACTCCCCAAGACAGTATCCCTAGCAGTTGTCAAAATAACCATTGGCTCTTAAAAATCATCACCGACAAAGGTTTAATTAATTCAGACAGAATCCAAACTGGGGAGTGGGTATCAGCAACCTGTTAGCTCTACTGCTTGTGGAGATGGTTAAGAATGGGGACTTACTTCACACACTACTTGTATAAAGCAGCCTCACTTTCAGAAGAGGATTTCTCACATTATCCAAGCAATGCATTTCATTAAAATACACGAAGAACTAGGGGTTGGAGAGATGGCTCAGTAGTCAGGTGCACTGGCTGCTCTTCCAGAGGACGTGGGTTCAATTCCCAGCAACCACATGACAGCTCACTCCTGTAACTCCAGTTCAAGAGCTTCAGACACTCTCACACACATACACACAGGAAAAACACCAATGAACATAAAAAATAAATTATATTTTAAAAAAAAGAGAGACTTTTACAGAACTCATCTCACCTTCATTGACTAATCTCAATGCACGCTGCCATAGCAAGCACCAGAATATAAGCAATTAACACCAGTGTTTGTCACCGCAGAGCCCAATCCAGATTTGCTGGGTCCCAACATCAGCACATAAACATTGCCCAGACAGACATTAGAAACAAGCTGAAGGCCAATGAGACTATCCTTACCATTTTATGAGGACATTAAGTGTAGCAGCCAAGTACAACCTGAAAAAGCACCAGAAAGGTGAACCTGTATATTCTACCCAGGCAAGGAATGTGAAACTAACCAGCCCTGCCAAGGGCTGGTGGAGATTCTGTTCCAAAGATGGTGGCTGGGCCATTTATAATATTTAAAATGAAGTTAAAGACACAACTTTGCCACCCTCGGGAAATCAGTTTCTACCACATACGAACTGAACACAATCGTCGAAAATCCATGTGGATTCAACCATCTCCCTCATAGGAGGCCTTTTTTCACAAACCAGAGCCAACCGTCTAGGGCCATACTTCTACCCCTCTCTCCTGGCTTGTGTTTGCCTCCCTTGGAGGATAGATACAAGACGTCTTCAAGGCCTTGTATCCTGATACCCACTCCCTGACAGCCCCCATTTTGGACAGATGTCATGCTATGTACTAAGCTGGCCTTGAAGACCCTCCTGCTTCAGCCTGACCACTCACTCGTTTTTCTACATCTCTACCCCTGGTGATTTAGAGCGACTATCTTGAAACTAATATACGGGCTTTATAAATATTCAGCCATTTTCCAATAAAGAGTGTATTTTCTGCACACTAAGCTGTATCATTTAGCTGGACAAATGGTACAATTTGAATAGGAAAGACACAATGAACTAGCATCAGGGAGAAGACAACAATTAAGAAAAATCACTTTACAGTCCAGGTCCTTTATTTCTTTGTACATTAGGCCATGAATTCGTATGGAATGGGCTCCAGCAGCTCAGGCTCCTTCCCGTTAGTCCTTACGAAGTGTGCTTCTCTGGGTGGAGCAGGCTGGTAAAGAACAAGGAATTAGGAGAAACTTTAAAGTGCTCTTTTGAATTAATAGATGTTCAATTCTTAAATTTGTTAACAAAATTAGTGAGCAAAGTGTTAAAGACTCAAACTTTAACAGCAATAAATACTGCTAGGTCAGCTCTCACCTGGCGCTTCAGCTGAACCCAGGTGCCCTTCTCCTTGGCTTCCTTTTTCTTCTGGTCGTTTTCCTTTACCCGCTTCAGGAAGCTGTCTCTGCTCTTAGAGTGCTTGATGTGCTCAATCCGCACATTAATTCTCTTGGCAAGAATCTTGCCCCTGGAAAGACCAGTAAATCCTCAGTGCTTCATTAAAAAAATAAATAGAAATGCACACTGTCCTGACAATTGTTTATCTAGTAAGTCAACACTTCATTCACAATTGACAAGACAGAACACCAATCAATCTTTCTTACCTGAAGGCAGAGGCCCTGCCACACCACTTTCCTGGTGAGCACAGTCCCAAAACAAAGTAACATAATCAAAACAGACTAATGAAGCTTATAATCAACTTTTAATGCTATAAAGGCCAGCACCAACCACTCAATCACATGAGAATTCCCAGTGAATGCCAATGTTTCCCCTGACAGGTTACAAGACAAACACTTAAGTTTGCCTGAGTTTTAAAAGGTTATTTCCTTTCCCCCACTTGAATGGCCAATGAAGACATTAAGTCCAATTGGCAAAGTGAAAGGGGGTGTATGACCAACTACTTAGTCACAAAGAACAGATTCCACTTACTTAACTTGCTTGTTTACAATGATGCCCACAGCATGCTGGGTGACATTGTAGACTCTGCCGGTTTTGCCATGGTAACACTTATGGGGCATTCCTTTTTGAACAGTGCCCATTCCCTAGGCAAAAGACAAAAATATTACCCCAGCAATGCCTCTGTTCAAACCCTTAAGTAACCAAGACTCCCTTTAAATGGCAACTCAAGAACTCTCAGAGCCGGTGAAATGAGGTTTTCACATTGCATCAAGCAATCAAACAAGACAATCATCATTAAGTTCCAGAGCACCAGAATATACAGAACTCTTCAAAGAATGTGGCCTTCATAAAATAATTCCATCTCTTACAATTTTTTTTCATTGTAACTGTATAGCCCCAGCTGGCCCTGAACTCAAAAATCTGCCTGCTTCTCCATCCTGAATGCTGGGACTAAATGCATGAGCCAGCATTCTAGACTTTTAACAATTTTAAAGCCAGGCACTATGGGCACAGCCTTTAATACCAGCACTTGGGAGGCAAAGGCAGGTGGATCTCTAGAGAGAGGCCTTGGCTTGAAAAACCAAAAACAGGTTGGCAATGATGGAATATACCTTTAATCCCAGCATCAGGGAAGCAGAGAAGGGTGGATATGAGTTCAAGGCTAACCTGGTCTACAGAGTGAACTCCAGGACAGCCAGGGCATACAGAAGCCCTGTCTCTATACAAAAACAGATAAAAAACAAAGAATTGTAAATGGTCTTAACCACCCCCATTTTGTGTTATTAATTTCAAGTAATTAAATCAAAATTTCTAATTACAAGCGTTTTTCCCTGCATCCTAATTTACCTTGATGTCTACGATATCACCCTTCTTATAGATTCGCATGTATGTGGCCAGAGGAACAACTCCTGCAATCAAAAAAAAAAAATCAAGATAACGCCTAGAACCACAACAGCAGTTTGTATCAAACAATCAAACAATCATCATTAAGTTCCAGAGCACCAGAATATATAGAACTCTTCAAAGAATGTGGCCTTCATAAAATAATTCCATCTTTTACATTTTTTCATTCTAACTGTATAGCCCCAGCTGGCCCTGAACTCAAAAATCTGCCTGCTTCTCCATCCTGAATGCTGGGATTAAATGCATGAGCCAGCATTCTAGACTTTTAACAATTTTAAAGCCAGGCACTATGGGCACAGCCTTTAATACCAGCAAACATACATCTGGCAGTACATAAACGGTAATGGACATTTTTCTCCTACAAGCAAAGTTGCTCTACGACACTGCTTTCCAGCGTAAGCCTGGAAAGACAGTTATGAACTATGAGTTATATGACCTAGAACATAGACATATGGAGGGTCGTGCCACTTACCATGCTTCCTAAAGGGCCTGGAGAACATGTAGCGAGTGCCCCTCCTCTTTCCCTTTGTGTTTGTCATTTTTGCTGGTTACTAAAACGGGAAAGTTAACAGTCAGATAACAGCTCAAACTCAACGTTAGCAATTCCCTTAACTTAAAAACCCCTGAGCACACCTAATGTTTAGACACTCCCTGTAATAAATCCTAGAGCTGCACACACAGACCTCAAACTCATCTTGCTACATACACTGACCAGAGTCCCTCAAACTCAGCACCTCCCTGCCTAACCCTCAAGCGTTGGGACCGTAAATGGGTGCCTGAGTCCTCTGACGACTTGAGACAGAAAACTACTGTTTTAAAGACTTCAGCAAAAGAGCCCAAGAGTCAATAAAATTGGCAGGACTGGATGTTAAAACTCAAGCCGGTATACCTTCCTACTATTAAACAGCCTGGGACTTCTACCAAAGGTCTAGAGTGCCAAGGGCACTGCAACTCCCAAACCCAGGGTATTTGGTTGGAAATTATAAAACTCAGTCTGCACTTTGTTAATATCCCTTTTGTTATTAATCTAATTTTCTGAAAACAAAAAAAACCCCCTCTTAACTCCAAACTTCCATGTGCTAATAATGTTTTAGGATACAGAGAAAACCAGATCATTCGTAAAAGTGTCCTGCTACAATATCTATTCGGTTTAAATTCACATTCCCATCTGTATTCAGCTTTTCAATTTTATAAGCAGCTCAGGTACACAAGCATCTACAGAGCTCCCAGCGATTCTTGGGACAAGGAGTCTACTCAGCAGGCAGCTCATTTAGCATCATCTAAGAACTTACCTACAACTTGAACCAGATCTTGTTTTCCAACAAACCAACAGAGGTTTGGACCGCTCCAGTCTTTCAGAACAGAAATGCCTGCCGTTCCTGGCCATTATTCCTAACCACAGGGACCCCCCACCGCTCGCCGCACCAACACATCTTGTGCTAGAGGTAATCTTCCCTTCCTACGCTCGTCTTCCACCACCAAAATCTGCAAACTAAGAACTGTTTCATGCATCACGAAGAGGGGGGTCCCCATTACACTACCCAGGCTGATCTAGTGGGCACCCTCCTCGCCCGAGCCAAGCCCAGGCTGCACACATCCAGGTCTCGTTAAGACTCGAAGCTAAGTCCTAACTCGAAACCACATGCTCAGGTTTGAGGTTAGGCGGACGCCGGGCCACCAATACTGAGCCAGGCCAGGCCCGGCCTCCCCGGAGGGAAGCCCTCTGGCACCCACCGCCCAGGCCACTGGCCTCCAGACAGTCTCCCCACGACCCAGACAAGCAGCCTCCATGGGCTGAGACCCCGCACGCAGCGTGTGAGGAGCAGAAACCGAGAGAGCCACGCGCTCACCAACCTGGAAGATGGCTGCCGCGGCCGAAAGGAAGAGGGCGGGGCCGCGCGCTCTTACAAGGCCCGCGGGCTGCCCGCGGCGCCGCCTGAAGAGAAACGCCGGGCCTGCGACAGCCTCTTCGAGAGAACCGCGTCGTCCTGACAACCGGGAGACGCCGTGAGATTCTCTCCTCTGCTCAGACTAAAGCCAGCCAGCCAACACAAACCCACACAGGCATTATGTTAGACAGCCCGGAAAGGGGCCCTCGCGGCTCTCGAACCGGACGCGACTTCCGTAGCGTGCCGACGTACGCTGGTGCGTCATGTGACGTAGGAAGCCGCTGCTGCCCCTCTGGGTAGTACTCGCCTACCGCTTGTGGGGCAGAGTGTTCACGAGGTCTGTTGAGTCGCGCAGGCAAACAGTTACGCGTGGACAAAAAACCCTGCGTGTGTTTCAGGCTTTTCCCGGGTGTGTTAACGCACCTACCGGCCAGTTAAAGCGAGTGTGGCAAGCCGGGCGTGGTGCGCATGTGCATAACCCATCAGCGGCTTGAGCATCTCGAGTTCGCGGCCAACCTGAGGCATCCAGGGAGCCCCTGTCTTAAGTTATATGTTAATTGTACAAAATAGTTTCACTTTGATATTTTCATACAGGCACATGTGTAACTGATAATTTTCATCCCCATTGCCTCACTTTGCCTCCCCTTCCTATCTCCGTGGCTGTAGATGACGATATTTAATCAGTCATTATACTGGAAGCAGTATTCCTACATAATTAGAACGATTTGTTGTTCTAGCCGAATTAAATGTGGAAAATGTTCCATTAGTAGATAAGGACTTTGAGTGGACATGTTTTTATAATGCCCTTTAGAATCCGTTTGTCTTATGCAGTAAACCCCACTTAACTTTGGAGACATTAATTCCTGTCCCTAATAGGCATTCATGGGTCAGTAATCTCCACCTTCCCCCAAACCAGAAACCAGTCTTTCTGTGTGCTGGTAGAACCAGGAGGCAGACACTGGGCTGGAAAGCTTGTCTTTGATCTTTACGCCGCGCCGAGTTCTGTTGGGACAGATCTAAAGATGAGATCACAGCACAGCCATGCTGATGACCGAGCCATCTCACTTCCCTTCCTTCTGTTTAGTTCCAAGCCTCATCCTTGACTGTTTACGAACTCTGAAAACCACCGTGTCCTACTAACAAACCCCAGTAGTAAGTAAACTCAGTAAAAACCCACTGAATGACATGTCCAGCCAGGCTGAGGTTCCGTTGTTTGACATTCCATTAGTTCATGCTAGAAGATGCTTGTCTAACTTAAAGACTCTATAATACCATTGAAGCCCTATCTCAGACTCTTACTCTGCTTAAGAGTTTTGAGATTCAATCGTGTTGCATGTGCCAGTAGTTCAAAACTTTTTTTGCTAGATAGTATTCCAGTGTATGGATATGCTCCAAATGTGACTTCTCAGTTTTTTTGCCTAATATCAAGTGAGATTTGTAATTTACCTTTCTTTTGATGGAAGTTTTAAATATGAAATTTTCTCTATCTTAATAAATCTGCATAAGTCTTTGTGAATTTGTTTTGTCTCTTTGGGGATGAATATGTGGAAGTTACATTTCTGGTCATATAATAAATCTACCTAACTTCATAAAATATTGCAAAGTAGTTTCCAAAGGAAACCACAGTTTTGTTTACCTAGCATTCTCCTCTGAATGAGTAATGCATATATGTATTTTATTATGATGGGGGGGGGTCCTCAGTATATCGCTCAGGCTAGTTTTAAACTCTTGGCTGAAGTGATCCTTCTGCCTCATCCTCCCTGGTAGCTGGGTTGTTAAGTGAACCACCTCACCATCAACAAGGGGTTCATCTTTAGTACAGGTGTTCCATTTATTTACCCAAGAGAAGGTCTTACTGCATAGCCCTGGCTGACCTGGAACTCACTCTGTAGACCAGTCTGGCTTCCAACCCACAGAGATCTTCATGCCTCCACTCCCCCAGTGGTGGGAGTAAAGGCATACCCCAGTATCGTATTTATTACCTTTGAAGTGTTGGTGACCAAACCCAAGACCTCATGCATGCTAAGCAAGTGCTCTTCCGCTGACCATAGCTGTGCCCCCAGCTCCATTGTACAGACCTGAAAACCAAAGTTGTTTTCTGAGTTCCTAATGGTCAATATTTCTCCAGTTTGAGGGCATTAATTTGAAAGGAATGAGAAAAGTGCTGAAACAGTAAAAGAAATGTGAAATAAATGAAATGGAGTGAGCGGGTGAGTGAGCAGGTGAGTGAGTGCGTGAGTGAGCGAGTAATTTCACCCACTGTCAACGAGCATCAATCAGGAACCCAGTGACAGCCCAGTGACAAGGCTGTAAACATAAAACATGGTCCTTGCCAGGCGGTGGCTGCACACGCTTTAATCCCAGCACTCTGGAGGCAGAGGTAAATGGATCTCTGTGAGTTGGAGGCCAGTGTGGTCTACAGAGCGTGTTACCGGACAGCCAGGGCTGTTACACACAAAAACCCTGTCTCAAAACAAACAAACACTAACGGCAAGAACATGGTCTTTGCCCTCAAGGACCCACAGGAGACTAGTAGGGGGGAGGGTAAGCCATATGTTATCTCAAGTGACTAGTTAGGAGGTGCTGAGCTTGAGCACCCTGGGAGGTGTGTGGAGGAAGCTGATGTTCCTGGATTGGAGGAAGTGGGCCAAACAGGAAGCTTCAGACCATGAGTCTAACTTAGTGAAAGATTGACACTGACAAAAAAAAAAAAAGCAAAAACAACTCAGGGACTGGAGAGATGGCTGAGTGGCTAAGAGCACTGGCTGCTCTTCCAAAGGACTGGTTCAATTCCCAGCACCCACATGGCAGCTCATAACTGTCTGTAACTCCAGTTTCAGGAGATCTGACACCCTCACACAGACATGCACAGACAAAACACCAACACACATAAACATAAAAAAACAAAACTTTAGATCATAAAGATAAATTTGCATCTCAGTAAAAGTATATTGTTGTGTTTTCTCTTATGAAGGACTTTTTAAAGAATTGTGTGTGTGTGCGTGTGTGTGTGTGTGTGTGTGTGTGTACCTGAGAGTGTGTATCTGAATGTGTGTATGTGTACTATATGCATGCAGTATCCACAGAAGCCAGAAGAGAGCATCAGATCTCCCGAAACTGGAATATAGATGTTTGTGAGCTACCATGTGAGGTGTTGGGAATTGAACCTGGGTTCTCTGCAAGAGTAGCCAGTGTCTTTAAATACTGACCCAACTCTCTAACCCCAGAAGGATTTTTTAAAATGTTTTTACTTTTTTCTTTTTTCCAGAAGACATTGGTTATTAAGAGAACATATTTTCAAAGCCATTGGAAAACAGAGTCTGTCCTCTGTTTGAAGCTCTAGCTAGGCCCTGTTTGAGGAACTTATATCTTGTTTCTGATTTGCCCTTTGTCCTGATAGGAGAAAAGTTACTAGAAGAACAATTACAGATAAGAACCGAAGAGTTCTTATAGTTCTTCTTTTGAGAACTATAATCCGGTGGCAGAAGCAGATCAGGGAGTGCAAAGTCAGGCTCAGCTACTTGGCAAGTTCAAGGCCATCCTGGGCTACATGAGATCCTGTCACACACAGGTATACACACAGAGAGAAGGGAGGAGGAGCTTCTGTTATCTACACAGAATTCTCAAAAAAAAAAAAATGTTACTGAAACGCTAGCCAATGAGGGGAATAAATCTACGGATAATTGGAAAGCATATCATTAAGAATGATTTTTAAAGGATAATTAAATAAGCAATTAAACAATTAAAGAATAATTAAACAAGCACCTTTCTTTCCTCTAAGCTTTCCATTTTCAATCCTGAGAAGCAATAGAATGAACCCAATAAAATTGTATTTTTCCAAATTCTCTATCTGAAAGCAGGAAGGTAAGCTGGTAACCATTGTAACTGCATATTCGAGTTGTTGATTCTGTCGTATCTTTAGACATTTAGAAAAAATGCTCATAATTCAACCAACTCACTATGAGGAAATAAGAGGCTTCAAGTGATTGGCTATAGTTGTTTAAACTTCATTTGGAGGACATTTTCCAAGAGAGACCCACAAATTTTTTCTTGAGGTTGTGTTTCTGGTTGTCAGGTGTAATGGTGAGTAGGTAGGATTGTGCGTGATTACACTGAAAGATTCCTGCAGACGGGTTAACATCTTGTCTCTGCCGCCGAGTGAGCACTTGGGCATGGGGCTGTATGCTAACAGAGTAAGAAGAATGTGGTGGAAAATTTTTTTGACTGTCATACTTGCTGAGCAAAGACTAAAACTTTTATATCCATTAGAGAAATCACTCTGGCTAAAATCTGCTGTAATGTCAGGAGATTTTGAAATAGGCTCTTTTTGGAACTAGGCAACAGTCATCATAATGAGCCACAATGCCATCAAAATATTTCTGTAAAGTAATTGACCCCTTTAAAGTTTCAGCACTGGGATTAGTAGCTGAAGCATAAAATGTAGTGCGAAAGCATTTGTCAGACATTAGTGCTGTTAATTTGTGCCATGCTTTTAAATTCTAAGGATGGAGTTGCACTGCCAGCAATTTTCTCCAAACTAACTTGAAAATATCTATGATGCTTAAATCTTGTTTTTTTTTTTTTTTTTTTTTTTTTGCTGTGTCCTTATGGTGGCTACTTTTCATTGTCAGAGTGACCGGCTTTGGAATCACCCAGGAGACACACCTCTGGGTGTCTGTATTCCTGCAGAGCTTCTGCTGAGGAGAGAAGAGCCGTCCTGAACGTAGGAGGTGCCATCCTATGATCTGGGATCCCAGGCTGAAGAAAAAGGGACCAAGGGGCTGGTGAGGTGGCTCAGTGGGAATAAACAGTGCCTGCCACACAAGATCAAGGACCCGAGTTAGATCCCTGGAGGAAACTGACTCCACAGAGTTGTCCTCTGACCACACGTGCACTATGGCTCAGATGCCCACAGCACAGATCTCCCCCCTGGGATGGGCTCCTCTCAAACCAGGAACCAAAATAAGCCACTTACACAGTGTATTGTCAGAAATTTAGTCACAGCAATAAGAAAGCATACAGAGGATGATGCTTAAGTAGTAGATTTGTGTAGCTTCCTGACGGCTCATTTTCTGTGCATGAGATTGGCATGACCCAATTTAAGTTACTTGCTAAAATTCTGTCTGTATTTTACTTGGTAAGAGAATTCTTGATACTGGTAATACTTTTTTTTAATAACTTATTTACTTTTGTTTTATGTACATTGGCATTTTTGCCTGCATGTACATCTGTGTGAGGGTGTCAGAGCTTCTGGAACTCGAGTTATAGACAGCTGTGAGCTGCCATGTGGGTGCTGGGAATTGAACCCATGTCCTCTGGAAGAGCAGCCAGTGCTCTTAACCACTGAGCCATCTCTCTGGCCCAATACTGGTAATGCTTAATAGGAAGAATCCAGAGACAGTGGTCTGATAACACTCCAGCAAAGCAGATTTCAGAAAATCTTTCTGTCAGCACAGGGGTTCTGTCCCTATGGGATTACCACCTTGTACCCAGGGCTAACTATATAATGTCTGCACAAAATGTATTTGGAAAGAGGGGGAAATATGAAAATGGAGAGGAAATAAGCTTGCCCCATTGGATTAGTGTTTTAGTCTAGGGTCATTTTAATGGCGACCTTGATCTTATAAGGACCAATCATTCACTAGTTGCAGACTTATCAAGATGGTCAGCTTGTGTGTGGGCTGCGACTCCATTCGACTGATTGGTTCCTGGCAGCACTTGGGGCATTCCGTTATTAATGGAGCACAGGTTTATTGGTCACAGGTAGGTGACAGGAGTATGGTGGTGCTGGGAAGTCAGATGACAGACAGGTCCCTGTGCTCTTGAAATTTGCCTCCCATCAAGGAGAGACCGGTGACATGGTAAAAGGCAGCTCTCAGCTATGGCGGTGGAACCCAAGACCGCTGGCCACAGTGTGTCCATAGCCAGGAAGCATAGGGAGATGGATCCTGGTGCTCAGATAAAATAAAATTGTAGTAACATGCTGCTGTGGCAGCCCAGCAAACAGGACAAGGAGGCATTTTTCATAAATGGAAGCCCTGCCAGATCTTAGCAGAGGGAACCACCATCCTGGCAAGCAGCCTACTCAACAGTGGAACCTCGAGCTTCTAAGCTCAGGCGTTTTTATTGATTCAGAACTCCTCAGGTGTTCTACTGATAGCACATGCAGATCATGAGCAATCAAACATCCCCCTAATAAATGCAACACCTGCAGACAATACAAAACACCAAGATCTAGGGTAACCCCCTCACCCAACAGTGCACAAAACAATATTTTAAACACAACTAAAAATAACATAAATAATAAACATAAAATAAATCTACAAAGAAATTAACATAATTTTGGATTTATTTTATGTGTATGAGTGTTTTTCCTGTATACGTGTTTGTGCACCATGTGTGTGCCCAGTGCTCATAAAAGTCAGAAGACATCAGATCTGCTGGAACTGGAGTTACAGATGGTTTGTGAGCCACCATATGTATGCCAGGAATAGAGCCACATTCTCTGCAAGAGCAGCAAGTGCTTCTAGCCACTGAGCCATCTCTATAGCCCCCAAAAAGAAAAATTTAAAAATAAGATCAAAGAAATGAGAAAGGAATCCTGAGCACTGGAAATAAAGGCTTGCCTACCATATTGGCCTATGGCCTTTTAATTTATGTATCATGTATGTATAGGTACCTGTGGGAGGCCAGAATAGGGCTTCAGATCCACTGGAGTTAGAATTACAGATGATTTGAGCTGTCATGTGGGTGCTAGGAACCAAACTTGGGCCCTTTGCCCTTAATTACTGAACAATCTCTCCAGGGCACTTTTTGTTTGTTTGTTTGTTGTTGGTGGTTTTATTTTTGTTTTTCGGAGACAAGATTTCTCTGTGGTAACTCTGGCTGTCCCAGAACTCACTCTGTAGACCAGGCTGATCTTAAACTCCCAGAGATCTGCCTGCCTCTGCCCCCCAAATGCTGGGATTAAAGGCGTGTGCCACCACCACCTGGCAGTATTATGTTTTTAATACATGTTTTTTAATACATCCTGATGTTTTCATGCATCTGTATTCTATGGACTTCAAAACAGAGTGACTAGTGCTCCCACCTCCTCAACATCCCTCTGTATTTACAGCCTTCAGGCCTCCTCATCCAATTCACTGTGAAACACAGAATAGGTCATCCCAAACAGTGGTGATTTATTGTTCTGAGTGTGTTTGCCACCCATCACCCACCCACCCTCACTTTCCCTTTATCATCTCTGCGCTGTACTGAGAGAACCTCTTTTCTATCTCTCTTGTCTTTTTCTCTTTTTTGAGACAAAGTTTACTGTCCTTGGTCCCCAACACACTATGTATTGCAGCAGAGGATGATCTTGAGCTGATCTCCTCTTCCTTCCTCTTCCCTTCCTCCCCTCCCCTCCCCTCCCCTCCCCTCCCCTTTTCCTTCCCCTCTTTTTCTTCCCCTCTTCCCCCTCCCCTCTCCTTCTCGTCTTCCCTCTTCCTCCTTCTGTCCCCTTCTCCCTTCTTTCTTCCCCTCCCTTCCTCCTCCCTCCTTTCTCTCTCCCTCCTCCTCCCCTTCTCCTTCCCCTCTTCCTCTTCCTCTCCTCCCTCTCCCTTCTTTCTTCCCCTCCCTTCCTCCTCCCTCCTTCTTTCCTCTCTCCCTCCTCCTCCCCTTCTCCTTCCCCTCTTCCTCTTCCCCTCCTCCCTCTCCCTTCTCTCTTCCCCTCCCCTCCTCCTCCCTCCTTTCTCCTCCTTTCTCCTCCTCCTCCTTCTCCTTCCTCCTTCTTTGGCCAAATTTCCTTTTCAAAGCTTTTGGTCAGATTTAGCTGTTGTTACTATACTTTTAAATTTCTAAATTTTCTGTTTTATTTATCCATTTTCCTCATTTCTGTTTATTTCTACATTGTTCTCTTGAGTTCCTTTGGTGTTTTAATGATTTAACTGTTTGAAAGTCTATTGAGGTGGTTGATTTAAGTTTTGGCTAGTCACTCTTCCTCAGAGCAAGTGTCAAACACTGCTTTCTCCCCAGGAACAGGCATTCTTTTTACATTCTCCACGCGTCTTTTTTTCTTTTTTTAATTGTGAACTGGGCCGTTTTGAGTGGTGTCATGTGCCATCTCTGGAAATCACTTTTTTCTCTTCTCCCCAGAATTGTTGCTGCTTTGTGTCTAAGTCAATTTTCTGAACTCCCTTTTCACATAGAATCCTACAATGCTCCCCAAGCTGGCTTCAAACTCCCGAGCTCAGGCAATTCTCTTGCTGCAGCCTCTAGGGTAGCCGAGACTACATTATGCAGTATCCAGCAACCGAACTCATTATAGAAGAGTATTTTTTGTCCTGTGAGCCGCTGGATTCTACCCCGTTAGATTTGCGGACCAGATTTAGCGGAAACTTCCATAAACGTGGAGCAAAACAAAATACCAGCACAAAGTCTCTTTCAGATTGGCCCTGTGGCCCAGCCCTGCCTCAGTGCTTAGCCACGCAGGGCTTGAAGGTCAGGGAGCACCGAGAGCTGGGGTGTCTCAGGCCTTTGCTGAGCATGTGCTCAGCCCCCTCTGTGCGTGAGGCCTTCTGCATATCCTTTAACACACAGAAAGCTTCTACCCTGAAGCCTTCTCCTTCTCTGGCCTCTTCATTTCTAGGCTCTTTAGTGTACTAATTGCCCACTATTGCCTCTGCCATGGGTGGTGAAAGTTTATTACACTGGCTTTTAAGTGTTCTCCACAAACGCCTCTGGGAAATGGCCTCCACCCTTTGGATGCTCCAAGGTAGGTGACACAAAGACGTGTTCTTAAGCACATCTTCTAGACAGCCGTCCAGGTCCAGGCACAGGACCATTATTTCTTGAGAAGAAGTTTCATATGTGGACCATCCGGTATCAATAGTCTAAAGCAGACTTCTGCCTTCAAGTCACCAAGTTAGGAAGAGCAGAGCAGTAACCAGGCGAATCAAAAGGCCACAGAATGCTTAGGGGAAGAAAGCCCCCGCCCCGTGGCTGTACCCCCTCCCCACTGTGGCTGTACCCCCTCCCCACTGTGGCTGTACCCCCTCCCTGTGGCTGCACCCCTCCCCACTATGGCTGCACCCCTCCCCACTGTGGCTGTACCCCCTCCCCACTGTGGCTGTACCCCCTCCATGTGGCTGCACCCCCTCCCCACTGTGGCTGCATCCCCTCCCTGTGCCTGCACCCGCTCCCCACTGTGGCTGCACCCCCTTCCCACTGTGGCTGTATTCCCTCCCTACTGTGGCTGTACCCCCTCCCTGTGGCTGTACCCTCTCCCCACTGTGGCTGTACCCCCTCCCCACTGTGGCTGTACCCCCTCCCTACTGTGGCTGTACCCCTCCCCACTGTGGCTGTATCCCCTCCCTACTGTGGCTGTATCCCCTCCCTGTGGCTGTACCCCCTCCCCACTGTGGCTGTACCCCCTCCCCACTGTGGCTTTACCCCCTCCCCACTGTGGCTGTACCCCCTCCCTACTGTGGCTGTACCCCCTCCCCACTATGGCTGTACCTCCTCCCCACCGTGGCTGTACCCCCTCCCCACTGTGGCTGTACATTTTTGCTTAGGTTACAGTTTTGGGAAAGTGCTCATTGTTGACACCCCACTTCACTTTTGTGAAGATTTAGTTTTATAATTCTTTCCTTGGAATTACTCTTTGACAGCTGTCCGAAGGAAGGAAGGAGAGCCAGAGGGATGGTGTGCTGTCTGTCAATCACCCACAGCAAGGGCATCAGCGCCTGAGTTCCTAGCCTGTCCCATTTGGCCACAGGTCTCTCACAGCTGAGTGCTGTTGTCCCCTGTAGACCAGCAGTTCCAAAGAATGTAGCCTATGAGAGCCTTTGCATATATAAGGGGACACCCATAAGAGCGCTCATAGCAAGACAGAAACTGCAGGTCTTCCTTCCCCAAAGTGCTAGAGGCAAAGGTCTGCGTCCCTGGCCCTCTGGTGGCCACCTAGACCTTCTTTCTGATTGTAATTCCTTCATGAAGCGCTAAAGAAGGATAAGGAAGGAAGGGTTTCTTAAAGTGACTCATTCTTTTTTTATTCTGGATAATTTTAACATAGCATCTGACTGACAAGTCACCTCTAATAAAATAGAACTGGAAATAGATTTCATTTCTCTTTCTTGTCTAGACTATTTAATCTTGTTCTTCTCTGCTATCGTGTCCTTCCCAAAGAAGCAGCTGAGTGCGAAGTTTGTGGGAGGGGTGCTATTCGGAGTTTCATTTCATAACATAGGAACCCAGGAAAAACCCAGCAGAAGGTAGCGCTCTAGAGGGAACTAAGATGTTTCTGGAAAATGGAGGGTTCACAATTTCTCTAAACTAGAATGTTCAGCCATTCAGATTGAAAATTGAATATTCAGCCAGGTGGTGGTGATGCACGCTTTTAATCCCGGCATTCGGGAGGCAGAGGCAGAAGGATCTCTGTGAGTTCAAGGCCAGCCTGGTCTACAGAGGTGTTCCTGGACAGCCAGGGCTACACAGAGAAACCCTGTCTTAGAAAAGAAAAAGAGGAGAGGGAAAGGAGAAGAGGAGAGGAGAGGAGAGGGGAGAGAAAGGAGAAGGGAGGGGAGTGAGGGAGAGGGGGAGAGAGGGGGGAGGAGAACCAGAGAGAGCTGTTCTCCAATTCTGGTACTCAATTGCCTTTGAAGACCTCAGTCCCCCACCCTTACCCCGAGAGGCCTGTCCCTAGGCCCTAAATCCTGATCTCTTCATGGGATTCTTCTCTGAACTTACATACCTCAAGCTCTGATGCTTCAGCCTTTCAAGCTTCTTACTAAAGATTTTTAAAACTTGCTCTTTTTCTTCCCCAGAAAATTACAAACAAGCTACTCTATTATAGTACAGAGTGTACCCACTGTGTAGCCCATCTTTCTTCATCCGTGCTGGTACCCATTTCCTCCTCTTTTGAATTATTCTGAAGCAAACCCCAGCTTCCAGCTCATTTATTAAGAGACATTGCAATATGCAACTTTAAAACAACCAAAATACCGGTACCACACTTTCCAAAGTGACCAATAATTCCTAATATCATTGACTACCCCATTACTGATCGCATTGCAATTTTCTTATAAGACTGTAATAATCTCTTTAAACCCAAGGTTCAAGTAAAGGTCGCTTAGAACTCTTCTTTCTGTTTTCTAGACTTCTTTTATTATGTGTTCCACCAAAACCTTGTGCTGCCCTTGGAATTTATTTGTGGAATAAATCGGTTGCTGCTATGGCATGCCCACGGTTTGAATTTTGCTCACTAGGACTCCATGGTGTTATAGTAATGTGTTGGTTTCATCCTGTTTCTTGCAGATTGATCAGTCTGATAAAGACATGAAAATCAAACGTGTCACGTAATAAAAACACCTTATCATTAGGTTTCACTGCCGAGGGCGAGAAGAACGCTGGGTTCACGAAAGGGTCACGTGTGTTAAGTTACTCAGTTCTAGCTACAACCAGGACTCGGGCTGGAAGCCAAGGTTGTCAGGGTGGGCCACGATGATGCAGAGATGGTTCCAGGTCTGCCTGCTCTTTGCCTCATCTCTCCAAGCCTCTGTGGCTGACCTAGCGTGTGTGAAACCGTAATACCTGAATTCCCAATGTCAGGTCTTTCCTGAGGGGGCTGTAGTTCAGCAGTTCATTTCTGGATGGTTCCATCCTAGCACACAGATCTGTTAATAAATCTGGCCCATTCTTCTCTTCCTGTATTAAGTGATTTCTGGGAAGTTTCTGTAAGGCCATAGGTGTCTGTTGAGAGATCTAGAAACTAGAAAAAAAAGAATTCCCCCTTGCTCTTTCCTCCCAAGGCAGCTGTAAAAGTTAGCTGGCCTTCATCCGGAAAGTGGATCCTAAGATCCTCCCTCCAGAGAGCCCTGCTCTGTTCTGTGCGAGAAGGAAGGAACAGAGGCGCTGTGAAGGCTCTGAGCAGACAGACTTTGCTGAGCTCCCGAGACTGTTATCATCAGATTAGACTTTTTTTCCAATCATAGTTCTCTGAGTGACTGTCCATAAAAATACAGTTTCCAGGGCTGGAGAGATAGCTCGGTGGCTAAGAGTGTTTCTTGCTCTCCCAGAGGGCCTGGGTTTGGTCCCAGCACTGTTACTGTGTGTGTGCATGCATGATGTGAGCCTGGGTGGGGGTGGGGGGGAATGTCATAGTGCTGTGTGGAGGTCAAAGGTCAACCTTGTGGAACTGGTTCTCTTCTTCCAGCTTTGGGGTGGGTCCCGGGAATTGGACTCAAGTGTCTTTACTGAGACATCTCGCTGGCCCCTGTGTCGCATGAAATCTCCATTAAAAACATACTCTTCTGGTTTGCTCTGACCTGTTGCAGGGGTCTGGGCTGTGAATCTCATGAGGGGTGAGGTGAAGACAGTGTGTCTTCCCTCTCTCTGCGCTATCATTTACGCTTTATAATGAATGTTACTGGGCGTTCCCACGGTGGGCAATCGACATTACTTAGGCATTTGTGACCCGGGACCTGACATGTGCTCTCCATCATAGCTCTGTAACCGCCTCAAGCTGCTTTTCAAGTGGGAAAAAGAGGTCATCAGTAGAGAAGTTTGGTGCAGTGGCTCCTGCCAGGACTGCCATAGAGCACCTGTTTGCCAGATTCATTTCTTCCTTGGAGTCTAATGGCCAGGCTTCATGTAATGCAGCCTAGATCTGTTTAAGTGCTCTTCATACCGTTTCCACTCAGAATCGGTAGCTTTCTGAGTTACCTGGTTTCAGTTGCCTCTACAATCCAAAGACTGCCGTAAACTCTGTGCCTTCCAAGCAATTGTTAGGGCCAGATACATATACTATCTCTCGAAATGTCCCCACAGACGTCAAGACCCTTGGGACTTTCCCAGTGTAGGACTTGCTGCTTGACATTCATGTGTTACCAATGGTTCTAGCTCTTTCCTGCTCACTTGATTCAGTTTCAGACATTCTTGCTCTCAGTGGCGCGGACCAGTGAAACTGTGAACTATCAAACAAGGGTCCTCTGGATTGTATCATACAGAGACAGTCGCTTCTGTACTGAGACCAGACAGCAGCAGTGTTCAGTGTTTTGCAGCCCTTGATCACGAAGGCAAAGTGCTTTTGGCTACTTTTGCTGATAGAGGAGAAGGGTAATAAAAACATTTCTAGATTATTAGGCGCAAACTGGGTGCCAGGCTGTTGCCTTGAGCATTCCACCCACAGCAACCGCACTGAGAGAAACCCACGGTGATGAATATGCAGCCTCACTTGGTTACCAGCCTACAGTCTCCTAGTGGGACCTCCAATTAGTCAAACCCAGTAAAAGCCAATCCTACAGGTCAGCCGGTGGGACTAGGCAGGGGGCAGGGACTGTGGGGGAGGATGCAAGCAGAAGCTACCCACCGTGCTGCCACAGGACCTCGGACCCAACTGATGAAGGGAACAGCACACACATCCTGCTCCGGTGTTACAGAGCGCTCCTTTCTCAGGCGTAGCTTGTGATCACGGCACTGGGCTGGAGGAAGCTCTCTGGGTTGCGGGATGCAGAGGTGCACACCCCCCGGGGCAGGGATATATATGTAGGAGTAGTCTAGAATGTGGGGTTCTAGAAAACTCTGGCGTTCTCTTTCGATTCAGCATCATTTCAGAATCTTGTTACTGGTAAGAGCTTTGACCACGAAGGATGATTCTTCTTTCAGCTCAGGCTCAGGCACAGTCTTCTTTTTGGAAGCTAGCAGGAGGAATAGGGTGTTAAGATGGTATGGATGCATTTCTTCTGAATAGAGTGCATCTGTTTGTCAGCGCTGAGAAGCTGAGGAGAGAGGGGCTTTAAAAAAAATAAACAAAAAAACCCCAAAATACTAGTACCTGTGGATGATCCTCACGGAGACCACACTCAAGGAAATAAGTAAGGTCTACAAAGACAAAAATACTAAAGAATTCCATCTACATTATTTCTGAACCAAACCTATTTTGTCTGCTGTGTGGTATCCACACAGCAGTATCCAGTGGTATCCAGTCAATGAGATGAGACTTGCAACAGAGTTCACTGATGTCAAAAGGTTCCCCAATGACGTCAGACACCCACAGACCTAGGGAAAGCTTTGGAGGTTTCCATGGATTTGAGTGATCTCTAAATTCCTAAAGACCACTTAGGTGACCATTCCCATCGCACTCACATGACAGAGGTGACCCCTGGAGCACAGCCAACAGGCGATGTGATTCTGAAGTTGGTGAGTAGGGACTGGATAGATTATACGCAGTGGTTAAGACCATTGGCTGTTCTTGAGGACTCCAGCTAGATTCCCAGCAACCACATGGCAGCTAATACCCATCCGTAACTCCTGCTTCCGAGCATCTGACGCCCCCCTCTGGCCTCGGTATACACCTGCACTCCTGGGTATCAAACACACATACGTAATTAAAAAATAGAATACAGTTTTTAAGTCTTCAAAAAAAGTTTATTTCTACATATACTTGTCTTCAAACGCTTCACTAAGGATGTATGTATGCCTCCCAAACTGAACAGGAGTCCAAAACAGGGGGAGACGTGGAATTCAAGAAACCAGAAATTAATTTAGGAAATGAAAAAGTCAGGCGTTGGTGGCACACACCTTTAATCCCAGCACTCGGGAGGCAGAGGCAGGCGGATCTCTGTGAGTTCGAGGCTAGCCTGGTCTACAGAGTGAGTTCCAGGACAGCCAGAGTTACAACAGAGAAATCCTGTCTCAAAAAAAAAAAAAAAAATCACGAAAGGAGGCAAGAAAGAAACAGGCATTATTGATACATGGCTTAGAAAGCTGTAAGATCAAATTAAAGCAAGAAGTGAAAAGCCTCTAAGAAAGTTATATTTAAGGAAAAACTTACACGTGTTGACTGTCTCAAAACCTGGAAGTGTTTGATGAGAAACTGGACCCTCCAGTAACTACATACAAGTTCACACACAGCCCCAGAACATTTAGAGAAAATTTGAAACTGCATGGAAACATTTTCTATTACCAAATTTACAATCCAAATATAAAACTGAATAAAACTACATGACTTTGAGCTATACATAGGATTTAGAATACTTCTTTTTCTTAAGATTTTTTATTTTAAGCTGAGTGATGATGGTGCACACCTTCAATACCACCACTTGGGAGGCAGAGAAAGGGGATCTCTGTGAGTTTGAGGCCAGCCTGGTCTACAGAGTGAGACAGCCAGGGACAGCAGGGCTTTTACACAGAGAAACCCTGTCTTGAAAAAACAAAAAAACAAACAAATATTTTATTTTTAATTATGTGTATTTATGTATGTTGATATATGCATGTGGGTGTGCAGTACCTGAAGCGGCCAGAAGAGGGCGTTGATCTGCTGGAGCTGAAGTTACAGGTAGCTGTGAGCCGCCTGATATGGGTAACAGGAACTGAACTCATGTCCTCTGGAATTGCAGTAAGTACTATTAATTGTTGAGCTATCTCTCTAGTCCTAAAAAACTATTTTGTTTAGTCATACCACAGCCTTAAAGACATAGACTTTTCTGTGGGTTTAGTCCCATCACTTGACTCTGCAATGAATCCATAGCAGAGGGCAGAAGACCTTGAGCCAAACAACAGACTAAAGAGGAAGATGTGGCAGAATTAAGCAGAGCTGGGGACAGGGGAGAAGAGGCGAGAGCCCTGGGGACGCCACAATGCCCTCCTCTTACAGACCAACTCTCGGGGAAACTAAGCAGTTGGTTGCTTAGGCCAGGGAGTGGGATTTGGAGATCCTAATGGAGGGCAGAGAAGGAAGACTTGATGCTCTGGCCTCTGGTTTCTCCAGAGTGTCTTAGTTTGACCATTAGTCTCACATGGAACATTTTTTAAAAAATTTATTCTGAGATAGGGTTTCTCTGTTGTAACTTTGACTGTCCTGGAACTCACTCTGTAGACCAGGCTGGCCTTGAACTCACAGAGATCCTCCTGCCTCTGCCTCCCGAGTGCTGGGATTAAAGGCGTGCATCACCACCACCCAGCTGCACAGAGCACATTTACTTACCACCAGCCCAGAGAAGCCAAGCTCCCGGTCTCCACTGTGTTTTGAAACCCACACCCCTATGTTCCAGTTTCTACCTTTTTTTGGGGGAGGGGGGGCTCTTTTTCTACTTCTCATTCTCATAGCTAATCATCTAATTCCCAGATCTGCCTATAGCTTTGTTGTTTTCCTTGTGTCTTGGCTGTTTTGTATTGTTGTAACAAAATAGCAGAGGTTGGGTACAATATAATCAAAGAAAGGTTTATTTAGCTCATCGTTCTGGGAGTGGAAATCTTAAGACCGGGCCTCCCTGACTAGTCAGTGTCTATCAGGGGTTGTGTGACAGATGACATCACATGGAGAGAGCATGAGTGAGAGAGATGGGTGATGAGAGAAACAAGGTAGCAAATTAAGACAGCCCAAACTCACTACCACAGTGGAAGCAATAAGTCCAGTCCGGGAGACCTAGCCTACTACCAAAAGGCAGCATTAATCCCTTCTCATACCTCAGTACAGCTATACTATGGAGTAAGTCCCAACACGAATCCCCTGTGCCTCAGGATAAGCTCAGAGTCACTGTGTAGCCAGGGATGGCCGTGAACTTCCATCCTCTTGACTCCACTTGGCCAGCACTGGAATTCTAAGCCTGTGCCACGTCTACTTATGTGGCGCAGAGGCGCAAACCCGGGAAGCGCTGTCCACTGGGCTGCATCCCCAGCCCCTGAACCATATTTAAACCCTAGTACTTTGCACACTTTGTTTAGGAATGCTTAATGTTGCAGCAGATGAAACGCAACCCACTGCGTCATCTTGATGGGAAAACCACTGAATTACTTTAAAACAAAAAAAAAAAATGACTCGAAAGCAATTTTAAGACTGAAAAGATGACTCAGCCATTAAGAGCGCTTACTGCTCTTGCAGAGGACTCAGTTCCCAGCATCCACATAGCAGCTTACAACTGCCTGTAACTGCACTTCCCGGGAATCTGATACCTTCTTCTGAGCTCTGTGGGGTCCTGCGCAAATGTGATGCACAGAAACTCACACAGGCACACGCGTGTACGTACAAATAAAAAAAAAAAAAAAAAAAAGAAACTTAAAATATATCGATCGGTATCATCTGCTTCGTGTGGATGTTGTTTAGTTCTTATTTTCTATGTATATGTAAACTGAGCCCCGAGCCAACATGACATCTCTTTTCTACACTAGAAACCATGATTATTCCATATCAGCGAACACCCCGACGGCTGTGGCATTCGAAAGTTCTTTCCAGAGGCAAGGCTTGGCGGGGCGCGGTGGGGCACAGATATCAGGCTGGTGAGCCGCTTGGAATATGTATGATTTCTTTTCCCATGCTTTGGTTTTCTTCCTGGAATACTATGCATGTAGTTTGTTTAAAATATCTTTGAGTGTTTTATCTGTACGTATACCATGTGCACCATGTGCATGCAGTGTTCTTGGAGGCCAGAAGAGGGCAGCAGACCCCTGGAACTGGAGTTGCAAATGGTTGTGAGCAGCCATGTGGGTGCTGATAATTGAACCGGGGTCCTCCAGAAGAGCAACCAGTGCTTTTAACTGCTGAGCCATCTCTCTAGCCCCTTTAATGATATTCTTTAAAGACTTAAGAGTACCACCAGATCCATTGATTTTCTTATTTACTGCTTGGACACAGCTGCTAAGGGTTTTTCACATGTGGTTTTAGATCTGTGGTTCTCAGCCTTCATAATGTTGTGACCCTGTAACACAGTTCTTCACAGTGTGATGACCCCCCAGCCACAAAATTATTTTCGTTGCAACTTCATAACTGTAATTTTGCTACAGTTATGAATCATAATGTAAATATCTGATATGTGGATGGTCTTAGGTGACCCCTGTGAAAGGGTTGTTTGACTTCCCCAAAGGGGTCATGACCCACAGGTTGAGAATTGCTGTTTTGGAGACTCATGGAGAATTATGGGATTGTGTTTCCAGCTCTCCTGAATTAGCAGGTGGAATGTGCTTCCAGCTCTGTCCTCTGAAGCTTAAGGAGCGGGATGGTACCTGGGAAAGAGTTCAGAGAAAGCCACCAAGATGACTAATAGCTCCAAATAATCATGTACCTTGGAGGAACAGGAATGAGTCAGTCAGGGCAAAAGATGGCTAATGGTGACTAAACAAAGATTCCTTACACAAAGGACTTGATGAGGGCACAGAGACAAGGACACCAGAAGCAACCAATCCAGTCCCAGGAGGCCTTCCACCTATTAGACAACCAGGCTACCACTGAGCTGCGTGCTCAGCCCTTGTTTTGTTTTCTGAGAGACGGCCTCACCATGTAGCCTAGGCTGGCCTTGAATCGGCGATGTGGCTCCAGTGGGCCTTGTGATCCCCCTGCCTCGGCCTCCCCAATGCCGAGGTTTATAGTCATATACCTCCGCACCTGGCCTCGTGGAATTCCTTATGAATGCTGATTCTATCCCCACGCGCTTACCAAAGAGGTAGTGAGTCCTTCCTATGTTCAATGGAGAGAAGGCAAGTTCAGGAAAAGCTGGGCTGAGCTTACCAGGAGAGCCACAGGAGAGAAGAGGTGGGCGGGCCTTCCTGTGTTCTGAGCACCTTTCAGTAGTTCCGGTCAGCGCAATTTTCTTCCCAGTGATGTGTTTTGAAACTGGGGCTGAAGATTGAATTCTTTTTTGAAGTTCCATAATCCAGTGCTCTCTTCTGTGCTTTTTGTCAAAATTATTCTCTCAAATTGCTACGCGTGGGCTTTCCTGTTTTATGTTGAACATATTTGGAATCGTAAAAACGCTATTCACCGTAGACGTATCTGAGTCTGGAAAGTAGATCCACCGAGGTATGTGCTGTCTTATTCACTCACATCTGGACTCATGGGATGAAAGCAAACGAGATATAAAATTAAAGTAATTCATCAGCTGCAGAATAAAACGTGCGGATGTTATGTATGAGTTAAAGCTGCAGATGAGCTTGAATGAAAGCCTTTTGTTTTTTGTTTTTAAAATTCCTTTTTTATAAACTAAAAGATGAACGTTAAAAAAAATTCTTTGTCAGGCATGGTTATGTACATATGTAATGACGGTACTTGGGGGGTAGAAACAAGAGGAACTGAAGTTCAAGGCCAGTCTGAGTTATTTGAGACCGCCATCTCAAAACCCTAAAACACCCCCCCCACACACACACTAACAACAACAAAAGCAAAAACCCTCATTTTTAGAAAATTGGACACTGTTGATCATGAAACCTCTGTCTCACCTCAAGTCCGGCCACCCTGGCCCTCTCTCATGATCTTCCCACCTCAGCCTCCCGAGTTCTGGGTTCCGGGCATGTGCTGCCACCCCTAGCTCAAACAGCTTTTATGTGTTCTACCATTCTGTTCTTTCTTTTTTTTCTTTTCTTTTCTTTTTGTTTTTGTTAGGCTTGTTTTTTGTTTTTGAGATAGGGGTACTCTGTCCTGGAACTCACTCTCTAGACCAGGCTTGGCCTCGAACTCAGAGAGGTCCGCCTACCTCTGCCACCCAGTGCTGGAATTAAAGGCCTGCACCATCACCGCCTGGCTTCATTCTGTTATTTCTAACCATACCCAGGTGGTACGGTGGCAAATCAGAATTCTGTAGTAAAGCCTCACGCCTCTGTAAGATACTCAAAGATCAGCACCGTCACCCTTGTCACGGAACCGCCCAGAGCCCAGTCTAAATCCTACAGATAACGACCTCCAGCCATCTCCTCTGATGCTTTACGACCAGAACACCACTTGCAGCATATAAGAACTTTTTTCTTTTTTTTTGGTAGAAAACTTGGTTATCCAAATAAAAGGTTGTGAACTAAACAGACAAACTCAGTTTTTTTGTTCCTGTTTTTTATTGAAAGATAAAAATGAACTTTGCTATAGCCAACACATAGCAGATAAAAAAGGAAAAGGCAAACTACAAATTGATGGAAATAGTTAAGAATAAAAAGCTCCCAAAAGAATGTTAGGGAGCCCGAGGACAATGAGGAGCCTGCAGAATTACAGACAGACATGTGACTTACAAAACCAGGAAGTGTACATTGTTAACAAACATGAGAAGTTACTGTTTTGAGAAGAAAAAAAAAGCAAGGCGAAATGTGAGGTGGTTTTAAAGTCTCTTATTAACAAATATTTTAAAATAATATCCTACTAGAGAGAAGGATATTGGATTGCCTTTGCTCCTGATCGGAGGAGAACGCCCTGGTTTCTCTCAGATCTTAGGAGTCCTGCCTTTTAAACTAGACGGAGAGAAAGCATTCAGACTGTCACCACGAGACGCGGGCAGTGGTTGCATGGTAGAGTTGGCAATAAGGTTGTTCGTTTGTTTGTTTTAAGACAGGGTCTGACTCTGTAGCCCCGGTGGGCCCGACACCTGATTTGTAGACCAGACTGGCTTTAAACTCAGAGATGTGGTGCATGTTTTTAATATCAGCAGGCAGAAGCATGCGAATCTCTGTGAGTTCGAGGCCAGCCTGGTCTACAGAGTGAGTTCCAGGACAGCCAGAGTTACGATTAGAGAAACCCTGTCTCAAAAAACGAAAACAAAAAATAAGTAAATAAAAAGAATTCTAACAGAGAATACAGACATGAGGACGTGGGTACATAATCCACGGGGCTGGAGAGAGATGGCCCAGTGACTAAGAGTGCTTAGTGTTTCTCGAAGAGAACCTGGGTTCAGTTCCCAGCACCCATATGGCGGCTCATACTTCCAGTTTCAGGGGACCTGCTGCCTCTTGTGACCTCCACAAGTTCCTGTATTCATTCACGTGGTGCACATATATACACCCAGGCACACACACATACACATAAAAATTAAATAAATACATACTTTTAGAAAAGAAAGACGATCCACCCTGGTACCTAAAGTCTGAAGAGACACAGAAGGTACAACCCATTTTCCCTTTGGGGTATGTCCTTCTCAGGACTTCTAACACTTAGCAGATCTCGGAGGGCGGGAGAGAGATTTGCCAGGAGAAGAACGAAGAGCAACTGTAGCCTGATCCCCTAATCTTTGCGCAAACCAAGGCTCCCTGGAAAGAAAAGGGAAGCTTCCATAAGGACCAGGAACAACCGCTGTAAACAGACTCTTCAAATGCAGAACAAGTCACGTGATCACTCTTGGCAGAAAGAGCGACGGGCAGAGGTGGAGGCTGATGGAGGCACTCTGGAAAGCAATGAATTTCAGGATGTTGGAGTGTGGGTGGAGGTGGATGGGAGGAGAGGGTGCTGGAGTGGGGGGCAGGGCTGGCGATGGGTACTGTGTTTTCTCAGCAGGGACCACCACGACAAATCTCACAGACCAGAGGAGAGGTGAGGCAGAGGCTGGTGCAGTGAATTCTTGGGGGAGTCACGAAGTCCTGATCTCAAGCAGGATGACAGTGGGAGTTTCGAAGGAAAAATACCTACCGCGAGAGACCCTAGAGACAGAAACGTCCGGGCCACGGGGTGGGTCTGGGAGAGACACAGACGATGCCTGGGTTTCCAGCTTGCGTGACTGGATGGCTTCTGCTGGGGTTCCCCCAAGGTTAAGTATAAGTAGAGAATGATCTCGGTTGAGTGGCTTACAGGGAGGAAGAGACATGCGTCCAATTCAGAAGCTGAATCACTTGGTGACGGTGCTTCTCAGGGAGCCTGAAGGTCTGGGATCAGAAAGCATGGAGGCAGATAGGCAAGACATCAGTCTCCAGGAGCCTGGGTTTATGCTCTGCAGGAGCAGGTTTCCTGCATTGCCTCTTCTGAACTTTTGAGTTGTGATCCTGAAGGCAACAGGCAGTGGGGGGCAGGAGAGGAGGATCTATGACGACAAAGCAGCTGAAGTGGTGGGTTCTTTGGGTGAGCAGAAGACAGACAAACTCTAAATCAACCACTTGGCATTCTGTCATCCACAAGTCCTGGGGGAGGTTTCTCTGGGGTTTTCCGATTGTTACTTTTTTGTTGTGGTAACACATGCATAACATAGTAGTTATTGTTTTAGCTATCTGCAAATATATTATGATTCAGTGGTTTTAGCTGGCGTGGTGACACAAGCCTTTAATCTCAGCACTGGGAAGGCAGTGGCAGGTGGATTTCTGTGAGTTCGAGGTTAGCCTGGTCTACAGAGTGAGTTCCAGGACAGTCAGTGCTACATAGTGAGACCCTGTCTCAAAAGAAAAGAAAATACATCTGATCCGGTGGTTTGAAATGTTTCCATAGAGTTTTGTGACCATCACCTATATAGTCACTCAGAATGTTTTCATCTGGAATGCCTCCCACTGGCCAGATGTTGAAGGATGGAACACTAACACAGGTTCTCAAACCTTTAAACACTATCGCTTATTAAATAAAGACATACATTTTCAATATGAAATGTTAAAGGAAAGCCTCTATAACTCTACTCCCCAGAGACAGTCACCATCCACGATTGAACCTATACCCTTTAAAATTATAAATCCAAATTTAGATCTATTATCATCAGTGCTATCATGAATGTTGTAGAAGCAAGAAGTGGCTCTGGGGACACTTTATGCCATGTTGTGTGCAGGCAGGAAACACAGTACTGGGCTGAGCTGTGGAGGTGTGACCCAAAAGATCAATTTTAAATGTCTGATATAGAGGCCAACGGGATGCCTCAGCAGTTAGGAACACTTGGTGCTGTGGCAGGGGACCTGGGCTCAGTTCCCAGCCCCCACCCACATCAGGCATCTCACAACTGTCTGTAACTCCTTACCAGGGCATCTGATGCCCTCTTCTGGCTTCTTCAAGAACTGCAGGCACATGGTGCACACAAACACATGCGCACACATACACATAAATAAAAAATAAATAAATCCTTTAAAAAATACACTACCATATACCAGTTATACTACTCAGACTGTATCATAAAGCAGATACAGATGATCCATGTGTAATTATTTTTTTAAGTAAATGTCGATATGCAAAGCAGACTTGAAAAGAGGGATTGGGGAAGACTAAAGCCAGTTCCTTGAAAAATACAAAACAGACCCCAGAAAAGGCTAAGTGCATCTGAGGACACCTGCTCTCCCTCTCTGATGTGGGAGGGGGAATGCTATCCCGTGTTCATATGTTTGTGGTCATGTGATGGACCGATCATCAAGTCTCCTTTCTGTCTGTGCCTAAAGGCCAGAACACTAAAAACATAACCAACAGAGAGAAATTTCTGGGTTCACTTCTTCTGTTCCTGGTTCTCAGCTCCACCATGATGTCTTCCTTAAGGTAGGCCCTGGTTGCACACACACTGGACTCTGACACTGCTTCCTGAGGGTTCTCGGAGGGCTCTATCTCTGCTTTCATGAGCTCTGGCTGTTCTGTGATAGACACGTCACACTGTCTACACATGAATTAAAGAGCAAGCATTCATTTGCCTCACTGCAGCGGGTTAGCTACAAGCCAGGCATGGTTGTGTACAACATCTGTAATCCCATCAATCAAGAGGACAACTATGAATTCAAGGCCTGTCTCAAAACAAAACAGAAAAAAAAAATTGTACTCTAGTCATAAAAAAATGTTGTTATGTAAATATGCCTTGCGAGCTTTTGGAGTATACATTTGCATGGTTCAAGACTTAAAAAGCATAAAAAGGTATGTGGTAAAAATTCTTTTTTTCTAGTTTACTCACTTCTAATTCTTCCATTTCAGAAAATCACTACTAACAGAAGCGCTCTCTCTTGCAAACATGTTTGTGTGCAATGTGCATATGCGCGCGTGCGTGTGTGTGCATGTGTGTAGGTCAGAGGTTGATATCTGGTGTCTACACTGGGGAGCCAAGTAGCTCTGAGTGTGTCAGTCCTGAGTGGATGTGTATTGTTGACATGGCCCTGTCAAGGATGCTAACCAGACCCTGAGAGAAACTGGCAAAGTCTTCTGGTCCATGTATGTATATGGACCGTGTATGCAAAAAACGTCCACCGTAGCTTTTTACTTCTCAGAAGTTTATGGCTTGAAGGCGGCTCCCCTGCAGAGACCTCTCCCACCTAGATTAGCTAAACCTGTCCCTTTCTCCTTCTGTAAACCACAAACCCCTTCTCCTTGTTATCTATAATGTGATACACCCTCTCCTTGTTCAGCTGTAGCAATAACCCCACTTCTGTGTTCAATTCTACATAATAAACACGGTGAGCTTCTGGGGGACTGAGGTTTCTCCATCAAAGAGCCTAGGCTTCCCAATCCCAGCTTTCTATTTGTGTGTCTGTCTGTCCTCTGTCTTCTCTTCATCCCCTTGCTGCTCCAGGCAGCTCCATCCCTGGAGCTGTGCTAGACACACCTTATTGTTTGAGGCAGGGTCTCTCCCTGAACCTGGGAGCTCTGTGATTTGGATAAGCAGCAAGCCCCAGGGACTACCTGCTTCCACCTCCTCATCTCTAGGAACACACGGTCTGTTCTCCGCTTTAAGCACAAGCACTAGGGGGTGAACTCAAGTCCTCACGCTTACAGGGCAAGCAGTTTTATCAATTTGCCCATCTTTGGAGATCCAGAAGTTTCTTTATTCTAAAAATATTTCAGGGTTTTTTTTTTTTTTTTTTTGACATTTCTGTGTCTTGCTACTATCATTATAATGGATTTTTTATTTTTTTTTTCATGTAAAAACTGGAAGTGGCGCCTGTCAATTACCACCGAGGACCCCGCTTGAACACTTTAGGACTTCTCCCAGGGGATCATGGCCACTCAGAAGGCACCTTCAGTGGGCTGACGAAGGCCGAGGGAAGGAGTTCTTGTGGATGCCGACATACAAATCTAAATATGGTCGAGACAGCCAAGTCCCGAGTCAGAGCCCAAAGTTTGCAACGCAGGCTCCAGACAAGTGGTTAAATTTGCTTTGGCTGACCGGGGGTGGGGGGGAAAAATCACCCTGCAGAAGAGGAGAAGTGAGCAGCCTGCAGGAAATGAGAGAGTCTGGGCTGGGGAAGTTAAACACAGGTGCTTGAGGCTCAGGGAATTTTTTGCATTTCCCTGAGTTATTTGAGTTGAGCAAAATGGGGAGCAAATTGGGGAATAAAAGCATGAAGAAGACAGAGAGGTCAGTGGGCTATCCCAGCGCTGGGGGAGGCTTCATGTTTGTTACGTTGGCTGGAGAAGGCAAAACACCTTTATATGTCAAAATTATTTTACTTTTCCCCCTCAGCAGTAGGGATGGAACCCTCCATGCTAGGCAAATGGGCTATACTGGGCACCATCTTAAGTCCAGAATTTTATTTTTCATCTGCGTTGGCGCTGGACATGCATTTATATCTGTTTTAGTTCACTCGGTGACACCTATTCACTGAGCATGTACTATTCTCTCCCAGTTTCTGCGAACAAAAACAGCAATTGACAGTTGTCATGGGCACGAGACCAGGCTCGGGCCAGGCCTCCCTGAGGAGGTGACAGTAGGTTGAGATCCGAAGCCACAAAGGAGGAGGTGAGTTCTAGACCAGAGGACTGGCCGGCGCGGACACTCAGAGGGGCTGTGAAGCTGGTTGGCATCTGAGGGGAACAAATGGAAGGACCAGTGAGGGGGGAAGGCTGTGAAGGGAGGGTGGGAAGATAGAAAGGAAAGGCTCCCAATGGGGGAAGAAGACGGACATGGAAGACAGGAGAGGGGAGAGGAAGGAGGAAGGGAGATGCCTATGTGTGGTCATTGACGACTTACACGGGTGACAGCTACTGTCTTCAGTGAACCCTGTAGTGCCAGAAACCACAGGATTGGCACCTAAGTTATCTCAAATGAAGATATTGTCTGAATTTTTCAGAAAACCCCCCAGTGTGGTGTACTGCCCCTAAAACTTCTCTTCAACCCGATGGCACAGTTTTGAAGAAGATTCTCTGTCTCTGTCTGTGTCTGTCTGTCTCTCTGTCTGTTTCTCTGTGTCCCTGTCTCTCTCTCTCTTTTTCTCACTGTGTAGACCAGGCTCACCTTGAACTCACAGAGATCCTCTTGCCTCTGTCTCCTGAGTGCTGGGATTAAAGGCATGCGCCACGAAGCCTGACTGACTCTTGTTCTTATATGTCCCATCAGAGCTACTGTGGTGGTTAATGTTGACTGTCAACTTGACAGGATCTAGAATCACTCAAGAGACAAGCTTCCGGGCACACTGAAGTGAGACCTGAGGATTCTGTTGATTAGGTTGAGATGGGAAGACAAAACCGAAAAGTGGAAGGCCCCATTCCCTGGGCTTGGGTCCTGGACTATGTAAAAAGAAAAGAGCTATCTGCGCACGAGGCCCTGATTTCCCCGCCATGATGGACTGTGTCTTTGAACAATGAGTCAAAATAAACCCCTCTTTCCTTAAATCACTCTTGTCAGGTTTTTTTTTTCCCCCCTCATAGCAATGAGACAGATAACTCATTAACTCAGCAGATGGTGATGGAGACAAAGGAATTCAGGTGCACACTGCTGTGTGCTGCGTCACGGAGCAGCCAGAGGGACCTGTCTGAGGGGTGCACATTATGATTGGTACACACTCTTTTGTTCACAGGAAGAAATGTGGCTCATGAAAACATCTGCAAAGGGATCTGCTTATTAACCAAGGTTCAGCCACCTTCGAATGTGTCGTAAACCCCAGCTTTCTAAACTATAGGTTTGGGGACCCCCACACAGGGTTGTATCATTGAATGTGGGACTTGTGAAAGCTTTGACAAGAAAAGGCTTCTGAATGCACAACAACTAGAAATGAATTCAAAATCTAGTGCGCGAGTCTGAGGCGTTTCTGGCAGCAAACACTGAGGTTGGCATCATGTGACTCATTGAAGCCTTGGTTCTGCACCTATAAAATTCAGACTTGGGGCTGCAAATGCCATCGCGCCACTCAACAGTGGGTAGTGTCCCCAGCACCTCAGCTCTGGCTCTGGACTATTACACCCTTTAAGTTACAATGTTTCCCCTGGTTTAATTTGGGAGACCGAAGAAGGCTTTTTGATGTTTTTCTACCATCATTCCTGGGCATGTAAGTATCACATTAGTATAGCTCTGGGTTGGGTTGTGTTAGACTATTTAGTTTTTAAAATTACTGTTTGCGTTGCTAAAAGGAGTTTAATAAAAATTTATTCAAGGGCCAAGGGATGTAGTTCACCTGTTAAGAGTGCTTGCCAAACTTGCATGAAAATAATCTTAGCTTTGGGAAAAGGAAACAGAAGAACCAGAAGTTCAAGGTCATCAACTAGGCCAGCCTAGGAAACATAAGACCCTGTCTCAAAAAAAAAAAAAAAAAAGTGCAGTAGAATTTGGTTTGGGTTTAGGCAGAACAGTTTTCCGTGTCTGAGATGGTCCCGAACATCTGCCATTTTGTACTATGTGTCTAGGGGAAGCTTCATTCTCAGCATCGACAGTTAGAAAAACAAAATCTCATTCAGCTACGGAAAATGTTGAAAATGTTCTGTATCCTACCACATCAAACATTCAGTCAGTATTTAACTCTTTAACTTTTAAGCATGTATTTATTTTGTGTCTTTTGTGCACACACACACACACACACACACACACACACACACACACACACACGAAGGTTGGAAGACACTTTGCAGGAGTCGGGGCTCTCTTCCACCGTGTGGGTTCCAGGATCAAATTCAGCCTGCAGGCTTGTGGATGAGCACCTTTAGTCAGTGAGCCATCTCACTGGTCCAAGATTTAAATCTTTATGAAAAAACAAACAGCAATGAGATCACTCAATCTCATTACTATGCAAATTTACTTTTGTTTTTAGTGATAAAATTATGTGCTTACCCCCCCAAATTATTTTACAATTTATGTCTTTATGATTTATTATCAGTCAGTGGGAAAAAAATTTTTTTTTGAGACACGGCCTCACTATGAAGTTCTGGCTGTAGACCAGGCTGGCCTTGAACTCACAGACACCCTCCTGCTTCTGCCTCGGAAGTGCTGGGCTTTCAGTGTGTGCCATCACGTCCAGCGGCTGTGCTACTTTTTAACCCTCGCAGCTCCGGCTAATTTGTGGAGGCCGTTTTATGTGCTGATATTCCCAGATCACAGAGATATTTCTCAGGGTAGGTGTGGAAGGGGCTGTGAGTTTAAAAAGTTTAAGGCCACTCAAATGATTGCGTGATGCTTACTAGTTCTGGTTGTCTGGCTGGCTTTTCTGTGCTGTGACAGATCTGTCAGAGCACATCTAAATTCTTTGCCATGTTCAATTTCAGGGAACTACAACACTAAGATTCTAACAATATCATGAAAAAGCAATTGAAAAGAAAAAAAACAAAACCATTTGTTTATAGTTGTTTGAGACATCAGCTTACTTGGTAGCATGGGCCCGGAACTCTCCGCATAGACCAGATTAACCTGGGGGAGGTTTTAGGGTAGGCATGTGCCTCCACTTACCACTGGTGAATAATTACGGTTGTGCTCCCAGAGATGGTTGTCTAAGCTGGCATCACTGAAGGCCAGATTGTCTCTTTGGTATTTGTATCATTCACAGTTGCTTTGCAACATGCCCCGGGGTGACAGCTGTAAACAGCCCACATTCTTTCTCATCCATATTCTTCCGGCATGCGATTTTCCCTCTGCTGGGAGACCTCTAGCTTCCTCTCACCATTCATCCCCTGCTCCAGATGGAGAAGCTGCCTCAGCCTGCACCTCCTGTGGGAGGAACTAGACATACTCCTGACAGTACTGCTGACAGTACTGTTCTTCATTCTCTGAGTTCATTTTCCATAAAGCAACGTCTGCTGCAATGAAGTCTGACCTTCCTGAAGAATGGAGATTTTTCTTATTTATCATTGATATATATAAAATCATATATGTGTAATATATATATCCCAAGGCATAACTTGGGATCCACTTTATTGCTAATAGGTACAACTTCTTCCACTGCTTCACAGCCTCTTCCTCCATGCAGCAAGTCTCTCCAGGGGCCGAAAGCATCCCCCACCCTCACTCCCAGTGCTGATGTTCTGTGCACACGCACACACACACACGTTCCAGGTCATCCAGCAGGTCAAAGCAAGCTGAGACCTCCTGTTCAGTTCCAGAGAGGACAGAAGTACTGAGCTTAGAGGAAATAGACGAACTTCCTAATTATCTGCATCATGCCATCTGGCTCCGGAAGAGTGGAGAGCTGTAGGAGAAGCCTGGTGACTGAGGACACCGGCAGGTAAAAGATGATGCGATCTGGACACTGCTGCCAAAAAAAGCGCAATCGGAAGACTCCCGGCCCAAGCAAGGTGGCCACAGATGGCAGCAAGCACAACAGCCAGAGGCCAGCCCAAGTTCTGTTGCTGGATTGAAGCCTTCTGCTGGGTCTCTGGCTGGACCCTCTATGTCTGAAGAACCAGGGCTTATCTGTGAAGCAGCACCCCTGTATCTGAGGCAGCTAGCAGCAGGAGGGATTATAGATGTTGAGGGTCAGAGCTGCACTTTCAAAGGCTGTTCAGTAGCCGAGGCTTGACCAGCAGTTTTTCTGGTGATCGGGAGCATGCCAGTGAGGCCTCGTGGGGTGTAAACAAGGAGCAGCAGGACCTCAAGGAAGGAGCAGGTGGAGGAGATAGTGTTCCCCAGAAGTCACGGGGTAAGTCATTGCTGGCCTTGTTGCTGTCTACTGTGGCTGATCAGGAGCAACAAGGACTAGCAGCATCATCACCGCCACCAGATTGGGCCCAGGACATGCTTTCTGGAGCCAGCAAAGCCCTCAGGGTCCATGGAGAACTAGCCAAAGGCATGATGAAGATGAGGGACAGGTTGGAGAAGAGGGAAACAAGGTTCCAGAGGTCACAGATAAGGGAGCCACTGAGCCACTGGGTGTGGCGAGGCGTTCTCTAGCAGGGCAGCAATAGCACATTGCTGTGGATGAAGGGCAGAAGCTAGGAGAGCCTTCAGGGAGACCAGCAGGGTAAAGGCGCACAGCTCCAGCACCATCCTGTTGACTGTGACAGCTTCTCCCTCACTGCGCAGACTCGGCTGTCAGCAGCACCCAGCAGATGTAACGTCACAAACAGAAGTATGCGATGCGTCCTGGACCCTGGGGTGAAATAGCTGCTCTCACATGGGTAGTGTTCTTCGGCCAGCTGCTTCTGTACTCTGCTCTACATGCCTGGAGTGGGGGTGGGGGGTGTTTCTGGGCTCAGGGAAGGACCAGCAGGGATGAGCAGGCAATCCCTGCCAAACACCAGGATCAGCCAAGGAGCCTTTTCCCTGTTAGCCGTGACAGAAACTTGATGTCATTTCAATATATGTTTTAAGTGGATGAAAACATGCTCTGTTTTTAGGATTGGCTGGTAACCTTCTTCTTCAATTAAGTTACATCACTATTTTCTGGATGCTGGGGACTGAACCCAAGACCTCCTGCTAAGTATATGCTCTACCAGCTAACTCTCTACTACCTCATTCTCCCAACCCCTTTCTTTAAATCTGGGCTTAAATACAGGCATGATTTTAGACTTATGGGCTATATGTCATCTTGAGCAGCCTATATCAGACCTATGCCCCGCTATACAGATAACTCAACTTTATTCACTGGGTTAGAAGTCAGCCTTGAAAACTCATAAATCGCCATTCTGTTTTGACACCTACTAGCTGTACAGGTAGGCCATATTAATAAATGCAACCAAGAGGTAGAGATGGGGAGAGACCTCAGATTCCAAAGACAGAGCCTGTGCTTCTAGATCCGGGCCCTGCACTCGCTGGTATGTGTGTGTGCAATGGTAAATGTCATATTGCATTTATAACATGGCATGAAATAGCAGATCTCTGAGGTTACTGCAAGGCTTATACTTAGGTGGTGCTTATACTTAGGGGCTGGAGAGATGGCATAGAGGTTAAGAGCGCTTTCTGTTCTTGCAGAGGATCCGGGTTTGAACCTTTGTAACTCCAGGGGGATCTGATGCTTTCTTCTGGTCTCCATGGGCATTGCATGTATATGAGCAGGCAAAACACACATACACATAAAATAAAAATAAATAAAAAGGAAAACGCATCCAACAGACTACCTGGCATATGACAGAGATTCATAAAATCTGAAGCAGCGAACTGACAGCTTGACGGGGTTTTATTTGCTCACTATTTTAATTAACTGCTGATTTTTACTAATTTGTTTTTGACAACTGCATACATGTATTATTATTATTTATTTATGTTTGAGGCTGGGTCTCCCTGTGTGGTTCTGGCTGACCTGTAGACTTGCTAAGTAGACCAAGCTGATCTTGAATTCACAGAGACCCACCTTTCTCTGTCTCTGGTGCTGGGATTACAGGTGAGCACCACCACGCCTGGCAGCTATTCATTCATTTACTTTTCGAGGCAAAGTGGCTCGTACCTGAGAATGGCCTTATCACACATGAAATGTTGAGGATGAAACCCAGAAACTACAAAAGCACTTTATCAACTAAGCGGTAAGTCCAGTCCCCATCCTGACCTTTAAAACATAGATGTTGTAGGCCCATGCTCTATACTTGATGGAGACTAGAAAGCCAAGCAAGCCGACGAACACGGCATAGATTTGAACTGGTGTGAACCAAGTTCAAGTCCAAGTCCCTGGCATGGCATCTATAGTATAAAGACGGAGGCCCCGCCTCTATGCAGGTAGGCACCTGGAGGATAAGCAGCTGCCGGGGAACTCAGCTGTGCTCAGTGGGTTTTCCCCTCCCCCAGGCTTACAATGGAATTGCTATGGAAACAGCATTCGTGTACCAGAAATCTGTTTCTCGACTCAATTTTTGTTCAAATTCTTTGTTTCTTGAATGCTTTTGAGTGTATGAAGTGAGGCTTACTAGCTTTTAGAGCTTTGTCTGAATTCGGGTCCAAATTCCACAGACGGGGTGGGGGCGGGGTGGGGTGGAAGGCTGAAAAGGTTCCCACTCTCAGATCACCAATCAAAGCAAACCACAGGCCTTCTAGTGTAGTAATTTATGAAGTTATCTTATGAATTTTCTGCAGGTAGAAAGTAGGAAGGGTCCATCCAGTAGCTAACACTGCGCACGTGCTGCCTCTTCCTTGGGATGTCACCCACCCCCACCCATTTACAGATTCCAAGTCGGTATCCCACCGTCAGGCAGGAAAGGCTCCGCTTCCTCTCCCCACCCCCCACCCCCTGTTAATCCAAAGAGTTAAACAATTCTGTTGTCTTTTTATCGAGTTTGTCTTTGAGTTTGGCCCACGTGATTGACCCGAAGAAAACACCCGAGTGCTTGGGACGCTTTGGCGGGGTTGCCTTCCAACCCATCCACATTTTCCCAGACATCGCCTCCGTTTTCTCTTTCAACAGTTGGCTGGCCGTCCTTTGGGGCAGCCGCTCCTCAGGTCCTGAGGCCTGTCGTTCTGAAGGCTGCTTGAGGTCACAGACGCCGCAGGGCAAACAGCATCGCACTGTCCCCAAGACGCGCTCTCGCAGCTAGAGTAGTGACGGCGTGCCGGCGCTAGGACCCAGCAAGCAGACGGGACGCGGCGCCCGCCTCGCCCCGCCTCCGACGCGCACTGGGCGGAGCCGTCGGCTCCAAAGCGCGCTCCCCCGCGGGGGGGCGGGGCGGCACGGGCGTGGCCCAGCTTCGGTGGGCGTGACGGCGCGGAGTGGGCGGGGCGGCACGACGCTGCCAGGTCGGCCGGGCGGAAGGGCCTGCGCGGAGCTCGCTCCCCAGCGCGCTGGGCGGGGTGGGCGGCGAGCGGCTTCCCGGGCAGGCGCGGGCCCCGAGGCGGCGGCTGCGCCGTGCGCCGGGGCGGAGCCGGGGGCGGGCGGGCGGGCGGCGGGCGGGGGCTGGGCCGGAGGAAGCCTGAGCGCTCGCGGCGACGACGGCAGCGGCGGCCCAGCAGGCTAGAAGCGTGGGTCCACGGTGGCTCCGGGTGCGGCCGCGGGCTGCGGAGCGAGCGGGCGGCCCGGCTCCCCGCGTCCCCCGCCCGCCGCGACTGTCTGGAAGATGGCGCCGGGCGGATGGAAATCCTAATGACAGTCTCCAAATTCGCCTCCATCTGTACCATGGTAGGTATAGCGGCAGCGCGGCCCGGGTGGCGGGTCCCCGCCTTCGAGGCGCCGCCCGCGGGCCTGCTCGAGAGGTAGTGGACGGGGCGCGGGGCCGGGTGGCCGCGGAGGCGTGCTGGACGCAGCAGGCGGGGCCGGGAGCGACATGGGTCTCGGGGTTGAGGACCGATCGGGGCTCGGAGCTGGGGACGGGGAACTCGGGGTCTAGGGGGTCGGGGACTTTGGGACTGGGACTGGGACTAGGGCCATAGACTGGGCGGGCCTGGGGACCCGGGGCCGGGGCTTTGAGGGCAAGGGCTGCTGGCTGGGGACTTGGGGACTAGGGGTGGGGACTGGAGTTGGGGGGGGCTGGGAGCCGGAGCTGGGGGCTGGAACCGGGGACTTTACACCGGGAACTGGAGACCAGGGCCAAACTGGCAACTGGGTCCGAGGACTGCGGACTGGGGGCTAGGGCCGGGGACTGGGCCAGGGGAAGGAACGCGGCCGCCGCTGCGTTTCCATGGGGCTGAGCGCGGGCCAGGGCGGGGGTCTGCGGCAGGAAGGAAGGGTCTCGATCTCGCCGGAGGACGGAAGTCCTGGCAGAGTTCCTCCTCGGGCTAGGTGGAGCCCCGGGGCCCCGGCTCGGGAAGGGGGCGTGTGACGGTGGAAACTTTTCAGAGAGTGCTGTTGAAACGTTCTCTGTTTTCGACTCGCCGAAGAGAAACGAACTCTTGCGGTTTCCAACCAGTGTCCCTCCAGATGGCAGCCTCGTCGCTGGGAAATCGGCGTTAATCTCCGAGAGCTGCGTTAGCTTTCCTGTCACTTGGTTAACAGAGCAGACGCGGCTGTGTGGGGTTGGAGTACGCAGACCCCGAACACAGGGAAACGTGGGTGGGTTCCGAACGCGTTTTTGTGCATTGCCAGAAGCACCACGGTTTCCCACATGATGTGACAAATTCGTTAGCTCCTTTATGAACTTCTACGTAGAGGTTGCGATTTATGAGTCATCGAAAAAGTTATTCTTTGCAATGTGGGCCAGGAGTTATATTACCGAAGATCTGCACCCTTCGGTTTACTTCTTGGGTCCCGGATTTCATCTAGGAGCTCCCCAAACCATCTTCCACCTGAGAGTGATCTGTGTTTTTCTTTAAGGAGTGGAGAATTAGGTAGGAAAAGTGGATTCTCCACTACATTCTGAGGAACAGCATAAAAAAATGGATGGAATCTGTGGGTTTAAAATCTATAACGTTAAAAATCACAGCAAGACGGGATTATTGAAGAATCCACACAGATAATTGTTTTCCACATGAATAATTGTTTTTTCCTGATCTTCAGAAGCGGACTGTATTAACAATTTCTGAGTTTGTTTGTACCAGTTATTTTTAGACATGCCACTTGGATTTGAAAGCAAATGGGATAATTGAATCTTGACAGTGATAGTTTTGCCAGATTGCTGAGCTCCACACCTTCGGGGTCATAGTTCATCGTCAAAGTCTATGGCTTCAGGAGTGGTGTGATTCCTGGAAAGCCTACAGTGTAGACTGTTTATTCGCTCAGTTACATCAGGTATACATCTAGCACCTGCTGCCTAGCTTCGGGGCTATAGATCCAGAGCATCCCTACAGCAGGGCTTTTAAAGCAGGCTTGTAAACCCAGCACTCTGGATGCAGAAAGATCGCAAGTTCTCAGTAGGCGTAGCTATACACAGTGAGACCCTGTCTCAAAAGAAAACACCTCCAACATGATAGCCCCAACTTTTATGGTGTTTATGATCTACGGAGGGTGACGGCGCTCATTTATTTATGTAGTAATATCGTGTAACCGAATAAGAGCAACAAAGGACAGAGACCTGCCAGGATTCTCTATGGAGCCCAGGTGCACTAATTGCACGTGGTTTGTATATGTATTTTGGCAAATACATAGACATCCATGCCTGGCCAAAGTGAGATTGTTCCCAAGGTGCTATTAAGATTGGGTGTATCTGTGTTCGTACTTGAATACGTTCTACTACTGTTCCTGAGTGGGTGCTGACCATGTCAGAGTAATTTGTCTTGCGTGTAAGGAAGCATGCTGTCCATCTTCTGAGAACTGTGAAAGGGAGAGTCAGGGTGGCGGAGGTCCTGTTTGTAGGTTTTGTTCCGCTAGGTGCGGAGTGCTGACTATCCCATCATCAGCCACTGGGTATGTAACCGTCTGTAAGCAGGTCTTCTGACGGAGCAGTGCTATTCTGTCCATTTGCCTCATACAGTTGCACGGCATTTTTGTGATCTCAGGTGGACTGTGCTGTGTACGACCCCCTTATCTTTTGTTAGATTATGAGGGTTCCACCTCCTCCTCTCCCTGCACCTCCTCCTCATCTTCTTCTCTTCACTGGTGTTTCGAGACAGGGTCTTCCATCTGTAGGTCTCACTGAGTTTGAATTTGGTATGTGCTGATGGCTGGCCTTGAACTCCTGATTCTCTGCTGGGATTTCAGATGTGCACCATCACACTGGGTTTAGACCGAGGGCTTTAAAGTGAAAGACTTTTATCATTATTTCTGTCATTTGATCAGGAACATTAAGTTCTGTGTACCATGGAAAAAGCCCTTCATTTACTCACAAAGGGTGAGTTTGAAATAGAGGTGAATGTGTGGGTCAGTGGAGAGAAGGGGGCCTGGACGCCTCAGAGAATCAGCAGCTGCAAAAACATTCAGAGACACACTTATGATGAGTTGAAATTTTATTCTGTAAATATGGAAGTTTACATAATTTATTCACTTGTCAAAATAAGGTGCAAAGCAAACCTGCAGTGGCTTAATTAGGTGAAATAAATTAAAAATAAGTCTCTTCAGATATGCCTTAATTTAGCCCATTGCTTCTCTGCTTGAGTGTGAAAATGAGTGAGATCTGTTTGTCTTGGTGTTAAGTCTGGCTCAGAGAGTGACTGTCTTTAAACTGTACCGAAGGTGCCTCTGGAAACACCTGCTTGTTTGTCCACAGAATAGTATGACTTGAGCTTTATATGGTGATGTTCTTTAATGCAATTTCTGTTTTCACAGCCTGGTGCAGTGTAGCTCACGAAATATCTTTAGTTTTATGCTTAATAATCAGCAAACAGGGAAAATGGCTGGGTACATGCAGAGGAGTTGTGGTTGGAAGTCCGTAGCATCCCTTGGCTGATGTAGGTGTTCAGACATGTCTGCCAAAGAGAGCTGCCCACTGGGGGTGCCACAGATACAGCTCTGACACTGGTCACTCACTGTCTCTGGGTGTGGGAGTCCTAGCTGGGAAGACTTATTGGGAAGGGGGTGATGAGAAGCCAGGAGGTGAGTGACTTCTCATCAGGAGATGGCACTGGCTTGTGTGTTGCCTAGCCCAGCCACCAGGCAGAGGTGTATATAGAAAAAGACCGGATGGGGGGTGTGTGGCGACAACGGGGGACAGGTTGTATTTCTGAAAACATCTGTGCCTCGAACTGAACTCTGAAGTAAAAACTTTAAAGCACTATGGAAGCAGTCCCTGGTAAAGCCTTTTCTTGTTGCCTTCTGTCTGCTGGGTAAGAATGTGTGTGTGTTTTGTGTGTGTGTGTGTGTGTGTGTGTGAGAGAGAGAGAGAGAGAGAGAGAGAGAGACAGATTCCTTAGATGCCACTAACCACTTTTTTCTTTTCTTTTGGGACAGTGCATCTTCATTAGCCCAGAGCTTTCTAATGAAGCTAGGTGTTTGGTTTTGGAATTAATTCTGGGTAATTGTACAGTCAGAAATCCTTGACTTGCCCAGTATCACAGCCATCCCAAATCCAGTTGTGAGATCATGGACAGAGACGCGTCTGTGAAGACGCTGAGCCTGTTGCCCTTTGCTAAATACTCAGTGAACCTGTCTTCTGCCCCGCTTCCTAGGCAGGTTCTAAGTGACAGTTACCAGTGGCTATCATGTTAGTTTCAAAATTTGCTCAGTAAGCATAGAGAGTCGAATGCTTTCAGATGATAATTTGGCAAGATTGGGTCACGGGGTAGGTAACTAGGTGGCCAGCAGGTTCTGTGTTTCTGCGATTAAAGTGATGTCGTTACTAGGCATGAAACTGAATATAAGATACAGGCTTTTGCTAATCTGGAAATTTATGACTGCAATGCACCTGTAGTAAAGAGTGCAGTGTGGGGTGCTGAGGGGGCCTTTCTGATGTCTCCTTCCACCTCGCTGACCTTTTTGTAGGTGATCCTGAGTCGATTAATTACCGCCCGTCCTGATCCACTCGCTTAGTTTCTGCCACTTACGTGAACTGCTTTTACTTGAGGCTTTTTTTTTTTTTTTAATTCCAGGCTTTTGACCAAGCCACTGCAGAGGAGGCTGCCTCCCAGGTCCTGACCGCATTCCTTCCTCCTGCCTGTAAAATCATGCTAACTCTACCTCTTCTTCAACTTAACCATCTCAGGAAAGACTAATCTTGTGTGCACTTCCTGTAATTCCAGAAACCTTGATTTTTTTTTTTTTCCTTCCAGATTTAAATTCATTTTTTGGAAAGGAGTGTTTCTTTTTCAGTAGTCATGTTCAGAAACTTAATAGACTGCTTTGTTATGTATTCTGCAGCACGCTATAATAAAAGAGACCCATTGGGCTGGAAGGTAAATTCTGGTGCAGATTTTGACATTTAAATGTGTGTGTGTGTGTGTGTGTGTGTGTGTGTGTGTGTGTGTAAGTTTTCTCATAACTTTGAGCTTTTTTTGTCACCTGTAAATACAGGAATTGAGTCAGCTAGTCCTTTTAATGAAAACACTTATCATTGTGTGCTCCTGATCTGTGTGTAAGCATGTGTGCCAGGCTGGGGTCAGGGGACAACACAGTGGAGTTGGTTCTCTCCTACCATATATAGATGGGTTCTGGGGATTGAGCTTAGATTGTCAGGCCGGGCCGTCTTGCTGGCCCAGACTAGACAATTTTTTGGGTCTGGAATCGAGGACTCCGATTCCTTGAGATTTTGTGTATGACTGTTAATATGCTTTATTCACTTTGGGAGCTCATAATCATGTTTTAGTGTCGCAGAGTTTATGCAAAATTACAGCCCAGAGTGTATACACAATTTTTTTCTTTGTTGCAAAGCCTTCACTGCAGATTAGTGATTTCAGTACTTCAGTCACCAGTTGTTTAATCCCTGTCGTAGCAATGCAGTACTCCCCACCCCATCCTGGGATTTGAACTCAGGATCTTGTATGTGGTAGGCACATACTCTTACATTAAGCTAGATCCTTGGTACTTTTTGTTTGTGCTGGTTTTGGTCTTTGAGATAGGGTCTTGGTGTGTAGCTCAGGGTGACTTCTAGCTTGTGATCACTGTGCCTTGAACCTCAGAGCTGGAAGTACAGATGCACAGGTATGCACCCCCATACCTGGATGGAAGAAAAAGCGTGTACTTGAGTTGGTTCCCTTATGTGAGGGTCCGAATGTATTTCCTAACTGTGAGTCTTCAGGCAATGACTTCTCGGGCTAAGACAGCCTGCCGCTCGCTCAGAGGGCTGTACTACCTGGTGAGCTGCTGCTTCCTTCTGGGGTTGGGGGTAAGATGTTTTGTTGCCCTGGTGAACCTTGTAACCCAACAAATCCTCGCCAGAGTTGGAATTTTTAGTCCATCACTGGTTTATTAGCAGTGGGTGTCTCTGAGGAAGCTCTCGCTTACATTTAAATTGAATTATAACATTAAAGCTAAGAATGAAATTGATCATCTGTTTTGAATGGTTTATGGGAGCTACTTTGTTTGGTCTGGGAACACAATGTCTTATTTGTGGCACCCCAACCTGTCTTAGAGGTTCAGACAGCTTGGGAGCACGGTGTGAGGATAACAGACCGAAGTTTACTTTCCACCGTGTTGAGGGTTGGACCTAGTGTTTTGTACATGCTGAGAACATGCTCTGCCACCCAGCAACAGCCAGCTCACTTTACTGCCGTATTCTAAAACAGATCAGCACTCTCGTCACTCTCAGAGCAGGCGTGTGTGCCTTGAGCTTGGTCCCTCCAGCACCTTCTCCTGTTACTGAGCTCAGACCACGTCTTAGGCTGAGCAGCTGCTCTGCCCATCCTTCCTGGAGTCCTGTTTTCCTGGTTTGTGATGCACCTGTGCGTAGACACTTGTCCCTTAGGTTGAAGATTATTTAAACACCTGTATAGTACCTTGAGATGTTGGAGGAACATAATTAAGTTCTACATGTGAATGTGGGCCCCTCATTTGAGCACTCAGAATCAATGTTGCAGAAAATACCTGAAAGATCTGGCTGTTCACTATGCATAGAATTTGCATAGTTGATTATTTATATATGCACACAATTTGTACAGAAGGCGGTAGGAGTGATTAAAGAATTTGTTTTGGAAGAAAACTGTTAAGGCTTTGCATTTCACAGAAAACTGTCCAGAGGACGGAAGTGGGGTACGGTACTTACTGCAGGCCTACACTACAGCACTCGGAAGGCTGAGGCAGGAAGGCCGTGAGCTTTAGCAAGAGGCCAGCTTGGGCCATGTATTGAGACCCTGTCTTAGAACAGAACAAAACAGAGCAGAGACCGCTGATGGTGCGGCGTGAGGCAGTGAGCACGCTGTTTGAGGCACTGAAGAAGTTTTTTGTTTGTTTAATTGAAAGTAAGGTACGATGGGTTGGTTCTTTTGCTGATACAGAAGAGCAGTTAACATTTTTTATTTAAAGTAGGTTCTCATGTTCTCTTTGCTGACCTGGAATTTAGTATGGAAGCTGAGGATGGCCTTTGGGCTTCTTTTTTAAAAAAATAAAACTCTGGCTGTCCTAGAACTCAGTCTGTAGACCAGGCTGGCCTCAACTCACAGAGATCCTCCTGCATCTGCCCCCCGAGCGCTGGGATTAAAGGTGTGCGCCACCACCGCCCAGCAATGACGTTTCCTAAAGGTCTGAAATTGTAGAAGTTGGGTTAATGTGTACAGTATTAGTCTAGTTGGGCTTTCCTAGAATCTCTGAAAAGAGAACTTGAATAATTGTTTCAAGTTAGAAAGTGCCTGTTTTGATCGGGCGAACAGTAAACAGTAAAGTAAGCCCTAGGGGCAAAGAAAGTAAACGCTGTGTGGAGAAGGTGTGCTATAATCGAGACTTTGTAGATGGACAGTCTAATGCTTCGTAGGTGGTTGTCTTAGCCCACCACCTACCCCTTACGACTTTGAAGACATTTTCTTTTTTTCTAGACTTTTAAAACGTTTAATAAGTTAGCTTTAAATTGTATGTGTATGAGGTTTGTCAGTGCACCACATTCATGTAATACCCACGCAGGCCAGAAGAGGGCATTGGGTCCCCTGGAATTAGAGTTACCAAATGAATGTGAACTGCCATGTGGGTGCTGGGAACCTAGGTTCTCTACAAGAGCAACACGTGCTCTAACCACTGAGCCACCTCTCCAGCCCCAATGCTTTGCTCTGTTTTTTTCTTTGCTGATAATTGCAAGGATTTGTTTTGTTTGCTCTATGAAGATGAGCATGGTCCTGGGCACTGTGCTTGTATGGATGAAATAATGTGAAAGTTATTTTGGTTTTTAATTCAAGCTCTTTCTACACTAATCTGTTATGTAACAAGACAGCGAATAAGCACACAGTCTCCAAAACAGGATACAGTGAACTATAAGACCATTAGACTATGCACATTGCAAAATCCCTCCTTCCCTCCCTCCCTTCCTTCCTTAAGACAAGGTCACACTACATAGTTCTCTCCGTCCTGGAATTCATTTTGTAGACCAGGCTAGCCTCATCACAGAGATTCACAGATCCACCTGCCCCATCTCCCAACATATTTCTATTTTTTTAAATGAATATTTGAAGTCACTTATTAAATCACATTATTAAACCTATTTGTTTAAAAAAGCTAGGCTAAGACCAGGTATTGGGGAGACTTTTCTGGGGAGCCCGTGTTGTCTTTGCCTTTTCTACCATAGAGGCTGCCCTTGTTGTTTGGCTCAGCCTCTCCTGTGTCTTCAATCTGACATCCCTCAGATACCAGCTTCCTGTCACTCACTCCTTCCTTACAAGGCCCTGCATTGCTCAGGGGGGTCCATCTGGATAATCCGGGATAATCTCCAAACCAAGGCCACTTGATTATAGCAACCTTAAGCCCTCACGCAACCTTAATTTCCCCTTGTCCCATGACAGTCTTATTTACATGCTCTGGGGATTAGAGTGTGCACACGGGGTGCTTTGCCTTTCTGCTACCACGGTCTGTGTGCTGAGGACTATAGGATGGGCTTAGTGTCGGCCAGAGTGTTTACTGAGTCCTGATGACACATTCAGTCACACAGTCTGCGCCAGGACCTGTCTGACTTTAACTAAGTAAACACAGATCCGTAGTGTGAGAGGTCACAGAGATGGACAGAGTGGATCTTACTTGCACTATGTAGTCTGGCTGCACTGACCACTTTAAAATCACATCCAACTGGCGGTGGCAGCGGGAGACACAGCCCTGTGCTGCCGCAGAGCCCCTGAGGTGGCTGTCCAGTTCCTCTGTGCAGGTGAAGCTGGGATTTTTTAAAAAGATTTGATTTTGATTTATGCGTATGTGTCTATTTGAATGCGTGCAGGTGCCCACAGAGGCCAGAAGAGGGTGCTTGGTTCCCTGGGCTTGGAGGTACCCCATGTGGATGATGAACACGCTGAGCTGTGTCTCCAGCCCTGAAGCTGGGGATAGTGACTCATACTGGATAAAAGAATCACAGGACAAATCATTTGGAAGCAGGGTTGGACTTTCTGAAGAAAATGTTTCAAATACAGACTGAGCACACGTGTTAAGGGAAGGGAGAGTCACATTTAAATGTCTTAGCCATAGCGCCCCCCCCCCATATATATATGATATTTGTGGCTTTTGAAGTCACACTGCCCGAAGGATGTAAATGATTAAAAATGTTTGCATAGGGGCTGTGGTTCCCAACCTTCCCAATGCTGTCACTCTGTAATACAGTTCCTCATGATGTGATCTCCAGCTATAAATTTTTTGTTGTTGCTGTTGCTACTTCATAACTGTAATTTTGCTACTGTTGTGAATTGTAATGTAAATATCTGATATGCAGATGGTCTTAGGTGACCTGTGAAAGGGGTCACTACCAAAGAGGTCAGGCCCCACAGGTTGAGAACAGTTGGGCGGGAGAGATGGCTCAGCGGTTCAGAGCACTGGCGACACTTGCAGAGGACTGGATTTGGTTTCCAGCACCCACATGGAGACTCATAACTGCCTGTAAGTCCAGTTCCAGGGGATCCAGTGCCTTTTTCTGGCCTTCATGGACACCAGATATGTACATGGTGCACATACATGCCGTAAAACAGTCATATACATGAAATAAAAGTAAGTCTAAAGCAATCTTTTGATCTACTTGTTCTTAATCCAAAGAACTTTTCTTTAGTGAATAAAACTATAAGGTGGTTGGAAGTTCATTTTAAACAGCAGTTCTCAACCTGTGGGTCACGACCCCTTTGGGGGTCAAATGACCCTTTTACAGAGGTTGCTTAAGACCATCGGCATTTCAGATGTTTATATTACAATTCAAAACAGTAGCAAAATTGTAATTATGAAGTAGCAACGAAAATAACTTTATGGCTGGGAGTCACCACAACGTGAGGAGCTGTGTTAAAGGGTCTCGGCATCAGGAAGGCTGAGAGCCACTGTTTTAGGAGGTTATAATGTAAGAGCATAGACAGGAGTCAGCAAGATCGAGAGGGTCAGACAGGACAGGGGAGCGCTTCACAGGGAGGTGTGACGCATTCAGCCAGCAGGAGTGAGGAACTCCTTCCCTCATCCCCCTGATTTTCTTCATCTCTCTGGCCAGTCTTAAAACTTCATACCAATCAAACGATGGGTGGGTTTCAGTAAAACCTACCCTGAGGTTAGAGGGCAGACTCTAAACTGAGCCTGTAAGGATGGCAGGGCAGGAGCTGACACCCGAGGCCTCGCCGAAAGGCCTGAGGTTGCCTGGGGAAGGAGGTGGGCCCCAATGGTTCCCGTTATAATGTCAGAAGAATCTCAAGATGTGTTTTGTTGGCTGTTAGAGAACTGTCAGGGTTAGACTTGAAATCTCAGTGAAGCCTTGAGGCTGTGATGAGGCAGAAAATACGGACAGTAGCAACTGAATTCTTGTCATTTTCTTGTAAATCTAGAAGAAGTTCAACAGACTAGACTAAGGGACTAACTAAAAACTATTAAGGGGTGGGGGAGAAAACCCACTAAGTATTTGTGTCTGAACTGGATAAGGACAGGAGTAGGGCTTGTTCATAAGGCAGGTGTGGAGCTGGGAGGTGCTGACTAGTGGGTGCTCCCTGAGGGTTTGAGAGGGGACAGGTCAGACAAGCTCTGAAGTTGTGCCAGCTAGTGGATATGGGCAGCTTTTCAGAAGTGAGGGGTCCACTCTCGTCATTTCCAGTTTTGAAGTATATTATGGAACTTTCTGCCACTTTGTATATAACTGTGTGCATCTGTACTTAGGTCCATTTTGTGAACACAGCTAAATTTATAGTGAAGATTAAATCTGGAGTCGAGTTTGGACACAATGAGCTGTAAATACTTCGGATTTAGCACCTCACTGAACACTGGACAAGTTGGTGCCCGTATTCTTTCTTCTTAGAATAGCTCCTTTTCTATGGGGCATTGAACCCATCCTTCCTCCTACAGGTGCGCTGCCAGTGTTACATCTCCTGTCCTCTCTTAGAGCAGGGATGCACCCACTCATCCATCCTTCCTTCCTTCCTTCCATCCATCCATCCATCCACCCACCCATCCTTCCATCCTTCCATCTTAAAGAAGGGCCTGATCGAGTTGGCAAGGCTGTCCTTGAATTTACCACTCTCCTGCTTCAACCTCCACTAGCTGGGATTACAAGACTGTCACCAGGCCCAGCCCTCAAAACTTTGAAGTACAGTTCACACCATGTAATCTGTCTTTTACGGGGTGTGGTTCAGTGATTGAATCATTCCCAGGATTTATCCGTGTTATAGAATGTATCAGCATTTTGTCATTTTAATGGATGTGTTTTGTTTTGTTTTTATGTTCATTGTGTGAGGATGTTAGATCCCCTAGAACTTGAGTTATAGACAGTTGTGAGCTGCTCTGTGGGCGCTGTGAATTGAACCTGGGTCTTCTGGAAGAGCAGCCAGTGCTCCCAACCGCTGAACCACCTCTCCAGCCCCATGGATGTGTTTATTACTTTGTTTATGGTCCATATTTTGTTTATCTGTATGCTCATTGATGGGCATTGAAGGGTTTGAGTTGTGTGCGCCTTTTGATGGGTAAATGCTGCTATGAAGTCAGGACAGTAAGTTTTTGTGTGGCCACCGTTTTCCTTTCTCTTGAGCATCTGCCTGGAATTGCTGGGTCAGGGCCCATAGGGAGGCTCAGCAGGAAAAGGCGTTTGCCACTCTAACCTAGGGCCTGAACCCCATCCCTGGAATCCTTGTAAAGGTGGAAAGAGAGAGCCAACTCCAGAGTCGTCCTCCTCCTGCACACCTGTATGGTGGCATTCACATCTTCCCACTACGCACACGCACACACACTCGCACACGCACACACACCCACGCAGAGACAGAGACAGGCTTTTTCCCATCAAGCGGCCACAGCACCCTTGCTGCAAACAATTTAACCCGAGACGTATGACTGTACGGGTTTGTTTCAGGGACCTGGGCTTTGTTTTGTTTTGTGTTTCTGAGACAGTGTCAAGGCTGTGCTCATACTTGTTATGTGGAGGATGGCCTCACAAGTGCTGGGGTGACAGGTGTGTGTGTGGCTCTGAGCGGCTTGGGTGCTTGCAATCTGCACGCCCTCCTAACCGCCGAGACGTCTCCCTAGCCTGCGATTGTCGTTTGATCTAGCCCCATAACCTCCACCTTTAGTTTAGATTTTGTAACCCATTCACTGTAACGTTAGTGAAAGGCCATCTACCTCTGTGTCTTGCCTTCTGTTTCCCGTCTTTGTTCTTGTCTCTATCCCTTCTCTGTTGAGTGAGTGTGAAGGTTGAGCTTGTCAGCTTGACAGGATTTTAATCACCTATGAGACAAACCTCTGGGCAAATCTTTGAGAGGATTTAACTAAGGTGGGATGACCTAGCCGGAGTGGGTAGGGGATCCACAGATGGAGGTTCCAGACCTGAACTGAGTACCAGCATCCATGTCTGCCTCTTGACCATGGATGCGGGGTGACTAGCTGCCTCCGGCTGCTGCCATGCCTGCCCCAGCAAAGTCAAACTGCAAGTCACAATACAGACCTCCTTCTCAGGCTGCCTTGTCAGGCAGCACAGTGATGTTCGATGGGCGGGCTTGCTCTGTAGGCTAGGCTGGCCTCGCACTCACAGCGTCCCTGCCTGAGCTGCCACGCCAGCTGTCCACTCTTTTTTTCAATTACATTTTAGGTTTGTTCTCTGTGTGTGAGTGTTTTGTCTACATGTAAGTGTGCCAGGTGTGTACAGTGCCCAAGGAAGCCAGGAGAGGGTTATAGTAGAAGGGGAGTTGCAGGCAGTTGAGAGCTGCCACAGCAGTGCTGTGACCCAAACTGGAGTCCTGGAAGAGCAGCGAGTGCTCCTGACTGCCGAGCCGTCTCTCCACTGCGTGCCCCCACCCCTCTTAAAATCATACTTTTTGCTGATACCTTTTTTGTTTAATTCTGTAGTCTTCTAACATTTCCTTATTGCTTCTTGTCTCTTATAACAAAACTAGTGTTACAAAGCTAAGAGTGTTAGAAAGGACTGGGGCAGCCAGCCCGTGGTGACAAGTGAGTGCTGCGGAGCTGAATCTGAGGTCGTGACATGGTGACCAGCAGGTTCTAAATGAGCTCAAGTTCCCTGGGAGCTAGCTAGTTTGTGTCGGGGTTATTAGCTTGCCTTTCCTTCTGAAAAGCTGCTCATCAGAAACAGCAAACTTTGGAAGAATATGGCCACGCAGGAGGCCACCTCTGGCTACTTGACTCCCAAAGATTTGCTCGCAGCTTAGTTTTTTTCTGTACAGTGTTGAAATTCAGTCCCCGGGGCCCAGTGGCATTTTACCTGTATTGCTGCGTTAGTTTGATGGAAAGAATTGGTTAAGGGCTCCCTCTGTAAGAAGGGAACAATGCATCTCAGCACTGCCTGCTGTTTGTCAAGAAGGAAACTCCCTGGGAAGTAGCTGGGCTTTGACAGTTACTTGGGGAGGTCAGCCGTTTGGAAGGGAGGGGTTCTCCATGACCCGGGATTGTCCTGCAGAGGGTGAGGCACAAAACCCAGACTGTTAGCAGGCAAAAGAGGCACTCCTGAAGCAAAAGGGTTCCCAGGGAGGGTAAGGGGCAAACAGCAGGGATCGTATGCTTTTTAATGGCTGCAGAACAAAGTGAACAGCAGTGGGGTGCGCCAAAGGTGAGTTGTCTTGTATGCAGGATGGCTGGGCCATCCCCGCAGCAGCTCCAGCATAAGCTAGTGCAGTTACCGTCTGCGCTAGGTCACCAAGCAGGGCCTTGACCCACGGAGCAGCTGCCATTGCCGTCAGCTTGGATCTCCAACTCTCCAGGGCCTGCTGGGGTCGGCACCTAACCGAGTTCCCCGTCCTCTGCTTCGTGGCTGTGTGACTCCGGCGTGTGCTCGTGCAGGTGTACGGGCTTGTGAGCCAGTACACGCGTGAAGGCCAGAGGACAACCTCAGCTGTGACTCACCAGGCACCATTCCACTTTTTTTCTGGCAAGGCCTTTCACTGACTTGGAGGTTCACAAGTAGTCTTTAAGCACACCTCACCACACTTTGTTTTTATGTATTTGTTTGTTTTTGAGATGGTCTCTCTATTCCTGGCTGTCCTGGAGCTGGCTGTGTAGACTGCACTGGCCTCAAACTCACTGAGATCCATCTGCCTCTGCCCCCCCAGACCCCACGCTGGGTTAAAGGAATGCACCTCCATGCCAGGCTTTTATTTTATTTTTACGTGTGGGTTCTGTGAATTGAACTGAGATCCTGTTGTTGATTGGTGACCACTGACTGAGCTATCTCCCCAGCCCACATTTCTGTTTCTTACTCCAGGATAGTAATGGTGATTTAGTTACTAACATCATCTGATATTCAGACCATATTCCAGTAGCACCGGATGTCTAAAAATGTCATGTGTGGTAGTCTTTCCCCTTGTTCTTTTGAATCACGGCCCAGCCGAGGTCCATGATTTTTATTTGGTTGTCACGCCTCCTTTGACCTAGTGCAATCTCTTACTCTTCCTGCATGTCTCTTGAGCAGACTGACTGACTGTCGCACACAGGACTCTCTGGGTTTGTTTGAGTGTTTCCTGTGGTCTTTTGATTTGCTTCTTGGCCCTTTGATTTACTGTAAAATGGAAGTAGGTGCAGAGGCCTGGTGTGTTCTGGGAAGAGTGCTCCAGTGACTCACTGTGAACAGAGTAGAGTGCTTCCACTGCATCCAGAGGAGACCGCAAGCGTCTCCCCTGTAAGCAAGTGGCTCCACTTCCAGAGAGCAAGCAGTCCAGGGGCTTGCCACTTTGCAGCGCCTTGTTCCACAGGGCACCCATGGGTAGAAGGAATCGCTCAACAGCCAGCTACAGTCCTGAACAAGTACTCCAGCGTGATGTTCAAAAATAAACAGAGCAGACCAGTAGTAAAGGGGAACCCAGCCTCTGCGTTTGTGGGTGGGAAATGTGCCCCAGTTGCCCACAGTGAAACTGGGAACTGGTGCTTGAGTGTTTGTTCTTAGCAGGGGAGCTGCCTTCAACTGCAGCTACTGAGAGGAAGCCTGCCAGTATGAAAGGAGAGTGGAGTTGGGACTATGCCATCCAGTAAGACCTAATGAAGGGCAGAAACAGCCCTGGTCGTGTGCTGAGAAGCGGCTTTGTGTCTTGTGCATGCTAGTCACATTCATTTTGATGCACAGTTTTTCCAGGTTTTGTGAATGGGGCTCCTCTGTGGTGCATGTGCTAATCTAACCCGAAGATTAGAAAAGTCGAAAGTGTAGGGCTTCCCAGAGCCCTCTGCTTAGTTACTGCTCATTCACACTTGCTAAAGCTGTTTTGCAAATACTTTGTTTGTGCATATACTCAGTCTCTGGAGCATTTGATAATTTTTTTCATAGTCATTGCCAGTGGCTTTGGTCTCTATTGACCTTGACACTAAGAGCAGGACAAGCCAGCCGTTCTGCCTGCTGTTCCTCAGTTGGGTTTGGCTGATATTTCTCCATGATTAGATTCAGGTTATACATTTTTTTTCCAAGTAGGAATACTGGTTCATCAGGTTTCCCTTGTGAAGTTACTACTGTGTTTTCCATTGTAATTAATTTTTAGAGAGATACTTCTTGAGATGAAGGTAAATATATTGTTCTTCATCAAATTTTACTCATTGGATTTAGGGCTTTCTGTTTAGCTGGCAGTTCATCTTAAGAAAGAGGCATTCATTCATTCATTCATTCATGTACTTAAGCAGCATGGACTTTGCCTGTGCAGACTATGATCCATGTCAGCATTGATAGTGAAGGCTCAAATTGCTCCTCGTTGTCAGCAGACTTCAAACGGGCCCTTTGCTCCTTGTCCTGTTCCCCGTTCCTGTTGTACATGCCCTACCCCAGGCCTGGCTCTCTGCAGTGCCTTGCAGTGGAGAATAAAACTGAGATGCTTCTGGGTCTGTGCTCTTCTCTCGCTCTCTTCCTTTCCCTTCTTTCCCCCTTTTCCTCCCTCCTTCCCTCCCCCTCCCTTTCTCTCTCTTTCCCTCCCTGTCTCTCTCCTTCTCCCTCCCTCACCTCTCCCTTTCTCTTTCTCTCTCCCTCCCTCCCTCCCTCCCTTCCTTCTTTTCACCGTAATTTAAAATCAACTTAGCATTAGAGATCACTTTTTGTGGTGTTTGTGAAAGTCATCAGCACTTTGTTTTGCTGTTGGGGCTGGATAGTTACTGACCTCTTTTCTTAAGAGTAAATGAACATTTTGAAATTTGAAAAATTGTATTTCATCTAAAATGTCTGGATTTGTTATATTTAAAGACTTTTATTGCATAGTGAAAAAATATAATTAATAAAAATTTCTTAGGGCTTAACTAACAAAACTGGTTTTGTTATATATAAAATTAGGATCTCTAAAGAGGTTGCTTTGAGAATGAAATTCCAAAATTTTAAGTTGATGTATATAAAGTTCTAGATGTAGATTTTTTTTCTTTTTGAAATATTTAATTATTTTAAAAATTGTGTGTGTGTATCTCTGCCTGCCTGCCTGTCTGCTTTCGTGCAGTGCTCGTGGAGAGCAGAAGAAGGTGTCAGATCCCCTGGAGCTGGAGTTTTAGTCAGTAAGCCACCTGATGTGGGTGCTGGGAACTGAACCTGGGTCCTCTGTAAGAGCAGTAAGCACTCTTAATGGCTGAACCATCTCTGCATCCCCCCCATAGAGTCTTAATAAATGTAGCTATTGTATTATAGATTAATATTATGTTCAAAGTATAACAAGCATGTTATACTTGTTTAATATATATGTTTTAATATACTTGGTGATATAGATTTAAGATCTCATAGTCTAAAATTTTTTATAGCCATTCTGACTTGAAAATGAAAACTTCACATAAGCATACACCTCAGTGAGTTTGAGACCGAATAGACCCATGTGACTAGCCTGACTTCAGACATGGGATTTGGAGGATCTGGTCTGGGTCTGACCTGAAAGCCTCCTCCTCCCGGAGGACAGGCTTTCGTAGTCCTACAAGGTGCTATGCTAGCTTTCAAGGGAGGGACGCAGCCAGTTGTCCTCCCCAACTGTAATGCCTGTGGCTTGCAGCAGTGTCCAGCAGGGCAGGGTACAATAGGGGTAATTAGATCTTGAGGCACCAACAGCTGTCTAATTGGACTTAAGGTCTGTCCAATAGGAGGGAACTAAATGTAGCCAACTACTGTGGCTGGTGAAATCATGGGCCCTAGTGGAGAACCATATACCTGTACTTTACTAGCATAGTTTCTAACTACATTCTAAGTACTTATCCTTGTACTATAGATAAATGTAGCTCCCACTCCTCATCAAAGAAACTTACCTTTGTAATAGATGGAGACATTACAAAAACCACAGCTGGTCAAAATGCAGAGAATAACTGATCGAGGGGTACCTAGCCCCATCTGAGCCAGAAGACCAGAAATCTGCTGTGAGGTCACTAGTAATGATGGGGAAACTTCTCCCATGATACCTCAACAATATGGCTGCCTAAACAAGACCAAAGCAAGTACAACACCAATCAATAGACAGGCTAACATGGAAGGGGATATCTCACAGGGCCCCACCCCTAGACAGAAAGGGACAGAAAACTAATGACTACTGAGAAATTGTCTTCTTCAGGGATGAACCCCTAGTTGGTTATCCAATACCAATTGATCAGCCCTGGAGCTGTATATGCACAACTAACATTATATGGACTGAACAAGTTATATTTATGTATTTATACATATATATGGCCATGAATTTGAGAGGGAGCTGGAGGGGAAAGGATTAGTTGGCATGTGGTCAGCCCTTCGCAATTCCATTTTTGCTGCCTTAGAAAAGGCTGAGGTGACTCGGTGCCCACTTAGCCGTGAGTTGTGCAAGCAGACTCCTGAGATGCTGGGTCACATAGTTGGAAGGGTGCACCTTCAGTGCACATTTGATGAAGACATTGAATTTGCAGCAGCTCTTTTGGGTTTGGGGCTTAATATTCTGTGCCTGTTGTTTGTGTTGGCCATTTTATTAATGAATTACAAAAAGCCAAATGTCTAGTGTTGCTTGGCTTTTTTCTTACGTATGTCAATGTGTAGTTTACTGTTGGGTGAGAACGATTGTATATATGGAGTGCTAGAAGTAAATTTAAGTTCGCAATCATTTGGCCATTATTTAGTCATAGATTAAGGTTTTCTGAGTTGCCCGGTGGGATTTACATGTTAGTGTTACCCATGTGCTTTTGATGAAGAGAAAGCAAACCATTTCTAATGTCCTTTGAGGAGAGGTCCATTCACAAGAACTTAGAAGACTTGCTGGAAGGCTTCCATGAGATGGATAGCAGGTGGGAGGGTGAGGCAGACATGCTTGTGCACCCCGTGGGCATGGAGTTAGATGGCTTCCTCCTGCACCGGAACTTCCTCTCACAAGGCCTTTGTGGCCACGGAGGTTGTGGTTGTCATAGAGCTGCGTGATTGCATGATTACCACAGTGTTTGCTGTCTCCTAGAGACAGCGAGGCGTGTTGGCCTTTGCTCCGCTCTGTGCTCTACATAGCTTGTGTTTAACCCAGTTGCTTTGGGCTGAGCCCTTGCCCTGAGATGCTGCTTGTCTTCTCAGTGTCGCACTTGCTCTCATCGTCCTTTACCTGTTTCCAGAGAAGTGGGCCCTGATTAGAGTGTTTCGTGGCTTTGTAAATACAGAGCTCAAAGGATTGAAGTCTTTTTCAAAATGCAGACTTGTTGTGTTTATACTATAACACCGTTGAGGATTCTGTGTGGCAGCACCGTGGCTTGCAGTACATACCATAGATCTCCCCGTCTTGCAGTGGAGAAAGCCGAGGCCACTTGGTTATTCCAGGTGATGCTGTGGCTCATGTGAGGTCAGGTGTGCAGTCTCAGGATAGGCAGCTGCCACTCAGCCAGGCCGCTGCAGCCTGCCATGGACTGTACGGTAGGGCCTTCATTTCCCAACCAGGACGCTGTAGTAAAGTTCTCTATAAACAGAAAGTCCTGGCCTGGCTGATGGACTTCCCCAATACCAGCGTGCAGTCTGCTCCTGTCTCCAGTCGATGGACACAACGAATGCTCAGAGTGCATTCCCCTGTCCTCATAGACCGGGGAGAGTCCGTGCTGAAGCACAGGTTTTTGTTTTGTTTTTTTCCCTAAGACAGGGTCTCACGATGTAGCCCTGGCAGCCCTGGAACTCCCTGTGTAGGCCAGGTTGGCCTAGAACTCACCGAGATCCACCTGCTTCTGCTTCCTGAGTGCTGGGATTAGAGGTGTGTGCCACTACACCAAGCATTTTTTAATTTCATTTTAAAGACAGGGTCTCACTTTCTAGTCTTGGCTGGCCTGGAACTCTGTATGTAAACCAGGATGGCCTTGAACTCAGGGCCTCAGTCTCCTAAGTGCTAGAATTAAAAGCTTACTTGACTTTAACTTCAAGAATTGAAAACAACAAGCAAGAGCAGAGGATGCCAGATATGCAAAAAAAGTTGAGAGTTTCTTTCTCAGCCTCTTGGTATAGACCAGGTGTAGAAGGAGTCTTTCCTGTCCCCCCTCCTGCCGGGCCTACTCTTCCTCAGGTGCCCAGAACGCATGGTGTGAGTATGATTTGTTTTGTTGACCTTGGTGGATTTTTAGGACGTTCTAGAACGGTATAAGGATGAAGCATCTTCCTCCTTTAGGACATGAAGTTGTTGCTTGCCTGTTTTGAGGGTGTGGTGTTCACACCCTCCCAGCTTTGTGGTGGTGTCCTTTCCCTACTGAGGCTTTCTGAGCTTCCCAAGGTCCCGGCTTCCTCACCCCGCAGCAGCTTCTCCCGCTTGGCCTGGCTGTTCTCTTTAATGTGCTGACCTAAGCTGACCCTGTTCAATGTTCAGCTTGCAGCGAGAAATGCTAGACTTTGAAATAGGATTGAAACATGAAACTGAAAAAAAATTATTTTATTTTCTTACTTATATCAAACAAGAAGAAGACTGAGAATAGTTTATCATAAGTGTGTAATATTCAAACACAATGATGGATACTCACATTTCCTAGATAGCAGGTTTGATTTTATACATAGATTTATTTCTCACTAAAGTACATTACCTTCTAGTATAAAGTGTTCATTGTTCATAATTTGCTTTCAAAATAACATGTTCTCATAAACACCCCCTCTACACACACACATCTGGCCTTAGATGTGGATGTCAGAGGCAGGAGATTTCTAATTTCTAGCTTATTTCTAAGAACATAATGTTTATTCTAAAGTAAGTTAGCTATTGTCACGAGAACATTACAGTTAATGACTTGTTTTCATGTGATTCTGTAATTCTTGTAGCGGTAGAAGGAAGACTTGGTTGTGTTTCCCTGTGTCAGTGAGGGAAGGTGCCAAGTTTTCTTGCTTTGCCAGCAGTGTTTAGCATATTGCTGCTTTCTTAGCAGAGTAACAGGCCACAGGTGTCTGCAGCTTCACCCCCATCCTTCGATGACAGCCTCTCAGTATGGACGTGCTCACCCCTGCAGGACTACAGCCTGGAAGTCAGAGGGGCACAGCTGGCCCTTGCCTGCGGCCACCATGTTCTTAATATCTATATATCTTAATTATATCTAATATGGTCTAGTATTTTAGTTACTACACGGCTCCTCCTGCCTTCTGTTTGGACTGCTCTTTGGTGGCCTACCCTATAAGTACAAAGTGTCTCTGGCTGGCATTCCTACCTGGGAATGGAAAGAAGACGCAAAGGCATGGAGTTCTGCCCCTCAGGAAACCCAGGTCCAGGCAGAGAAGCGTCTAGGCATTCACTTGCTGTCCGCAGGCCAGACTCAGGCCTGTGGCTTTGCAGTTCAGCGGCACTAGAGGATGCCTGGTTTCTGCAGCCCTTCTGTAGTGGACTCATCCCCTCATGGGATCCTTTTTTGGAAAACATTTCTATTTTTAATGACACTTGAGTTTTCGTTGGCCACATGTTGACAGGAAAAGGAATTAGAGCTGCGACACAATGCCAACCCTTCTTGACTCTTCAACATCATGGGTTTTGTTGTAACTGCTGACCTTTAGGGTCAGGCTCCAGGCAAGGGGCTGCTCTTTGTTGACAGGCATTGGTCCGGGACTTCTTGCCTCCTGCAGTATTTGTTATGCTTTCTGTGCTGTGTAGTAATTTTTTACCTTGAACTCAAATTTCTTAGCGTTCTGTTTGTTAGAATTTTTTTTTGTGGGCGAATTGAATCCACCTTGTTTGGTAGTGTGTTGGCAATTTTGCCATTTTGGGGTAGGAAAACACCTTATTGGGGCATCGGCGAGCTTAAGTGTCCTGTTTGGGTTTGCTGCTGCTGTTCAATGCGTAGAGCATGGATTAGGGCCACAGATTTTCAGTAGGTTTAGCTTGCGGCTGTTGGAAGGGATTTGTTTCCTCTTCCTGTTCTCCCAGCAGCGAGGACCAGGCAGGCCATTTCCTTGTTGTCTTCCTGTAGAACTGGATTCTTTTTTGGCTAAAAGTAAACTAAAAAGAAAGCGGTAAAGAAATAGGGTCAGGAGCTGGAGAGTTTGCTTGGCAGTTCAGGGTGCTCTTGCAGAGGACCCGGGGCACTTCCCACCCACGTCAGACAGCTCACAACCCCTATGACTCCAGCTCCTGGGGTCTGGTGTCTGGCTTCCAAGGACACCTGAACTCACATGCATATAAAATCCACACTCAACATACATACACATAACTAAGAATAGTAAAAGGTTATTTTAAAAGGTAATAAATACGATCAGGTAAGTCCCAGCTCTCAGGAGGCTGGGAAATTAGGGCCCAGCAGTCAGGCCAGCTGTGTTCTTTGGGAGAAGAAGATGAAAAAGAGTAGAGATTAAAAAAAAAAAAAAAGTAGGGATAAAAGCAGAGCGTGGGGAGGAGGGGTGGGTGGTGGGTGGGGAGAACAAGGGCTGAGCAGGATGGCAGCCTATGCGGACACTGGGTGTGGAGCAAAGGAAGAATGGTGTGAGTGGGAGGGAGTGAATGCCCTCTGTCTGTCTGTTGGGTTCTCTGGTGTTTCTGATGGGAGATCCTTTGCCATGCAGGGTCACAGATGCTTCTCACACCCCTGGAGCACATGGCTGTTACTTCTGGGTCTTCCTCTAGGACACTGGGTTACAGGTTCTGATCCAGTCGTGGGCAGCATTTCACAGACGGTCTCCCGCCCCTCATGAGTCCCTATGCACATGCTGGCCGGCCCTGCACTGTGCGAGCCTTCCACAGAGTTTCAGTTCCAGGATGCTTGCCGCCAGATGCTTGTCCTGGCAGAGGGTAGAAGGCAGCAGTCCTCGATTGCTTAGGAGGAGGGGGTGTGCCAGGAGCCTGCCTGATTCCCGGCTGGTTCCTGTAAACTAGTGTTTAGTCATGTGACTAAAAGCTGTTCCTCTTCAGTATCATTCTTTTTTTGATTAATGTTGGTTTTCTCTGATAGGAATATGGCCTTTGGCTGTCTCTGCCTGTGTGATTGGACATTACAGAGGTACTGTAAGCCTGAGGTTTACTTGTGGTTTTCATTTTGCAGGGCGCCAATGCCTCGGCATTAGAGAAAGAGATTGGTCCAGAACAGTTTCCAGTCAACGAGCACTATTTTGGATTAGTCAATGTAAGTATCAAAGAACCGAGCCTTGAGAGGGTTGAGTGCAAGCCTTGAAGCTTTGAGACACCGGGGATGGGTGCACTCTGTCATTCATTAAAGAAAAACCGTCACTGTGTCATTAAAACTTAATGCTGGGACGTAGTATTTAGGATTTTAGAATGATCTGTAGTTGGAAGGTAGTAAAGTCGCCTGAGGTCTTACCTTTTTGGCCTAATTTTCCCAATTCTGGCAAAAAATTTTCTCATAGCAAAAGTTTGATTTAAAACCAGAAGGATAACCATTTCTTTGATCCCGTGAGAGTCGTGTAACTAGAGGTAGCACTAGGCCAGTCAGGTCCGCCCAGCGGCCGGCAGGCCTCGGGCACAGGGACTGCCGCTGTGCCTCTCCGCAGCGCCCGCCACCTGAAACCCAACAAAAAAAAACCATGCTGCTGTTTTCCTGGTTCTAATGCTGTCATGGATATTTCAGTCTTGGTGGTGGAAAAGTGCATAAAATGCATTTGATAGTGAAATCCAGTGCGGAGCTCCAAAGCCCCACTTCCCATGCCTACTCGGACTTAGAAGTTCATGGACCTGTATCGTCTTCCGGTCTGGTTAATTTTGCGGTGTTTTTTTTTTTTTTTTTGTTCTAGAATGTCTAAAAGCCAATGGGTCGTTATAATTTGGATAGTGTTTATGCTCCTCTTGAAGCTATATAGCAGTCAGGTCAGGATAAACAGGAGGTGGTAAGCTGGGAAGAGACCACCAGGTTCATCTGATGGATGGAATCCAGCTTCTGCTCTTTGTGCCTCATTATTACACAAACCTGTCACTTCCTCCTTCTCCGCTTCTTCCTCCCCTTCTTCTTCTTCTTCTTCTCCTCCTCCTCCTCCTTCTTCTTCTCCTCCTCCTCCTCCTCCTCCTCCCCCTCCCCCTCCCCCTGCCCCTCCTCCTCCTCCTCCTTTTTTTGAGACAGGGTTTCTCTGTTGTAACTGTTCTGGGACTCACTCTGTAGACCAGGCTGGCTGCGAACTCACAGAGATCCACCTGCCTTCTGCCTCCGGAGTGCTGGGATTAAAGGTGTGTGCCCCCTCACCCCCAGTAGCCCTATCACTTCTGAGGGGTTTTGGGACCCAGGAGGTAAGGATGGTGAAGAGCCTGACTCTGCTCCCCATGACTCCGCCTCCAGGCTGCTTCTGTCACTTTAATCTTTTCTGCCCACTGTTACTTTTCAGCTCTCTCTGCATCTTTCTTGTTAGCTTGCCATGTTTTTATTCTTAGAATTCTCACACTATTTATTCATAGGTTTCCCTTAAATATCAGGACTGGCTCAACTCTCTTGAGAAGCCTACACCCATACTTGGGGCATACTACTGCACTTTCCTCAAGCACGAGTTTGTCCCTTGATGTGTGTGATTAAGTCTGTATCAAATAGAAAACAACACAAATAGCCAGTGCTGGGCCTGGGGGTGGCGATGCGGAGAATGGCTTGGGTAACTCAAAGGTCAGTGTGTCAGACCGCTCTTCCTGTCCCTGTAACTTATGTGTCAAGTAGATAGCACTGTAAACAATACTGCTTCCTTGAGCTGTTTTAGAAACTCTGGGGTGGGGTGGGATGTACTTGGGTGATAGAGCACTGTTCAGTGTGCTCAAGACCCTGGATTCTATGCCCCCAACTGCAAGGGGGTGGGGGATGGGAGAAGACACTTTGGGTTTTGTTCAAAGAAGAGGCATGTGTGTTCTTTCCATCAGTCTGTAAGTAGCTGTATTTCCGGGCTTAATTGCTTTTACAAAAAGTATATAGTGGAAGGATTGCTACCAGACGTGCCTTATGCGGGTTCCAACCCCCAAAGTTCGAAAACGTTATAGTTGGCTCCCTAGACTCTGAGAGGCTGTGTAAGCTGAGTTCTCTGGAGCAAGGCCTGGTGTGGAGAAGTGAGAATACATGGCTTTCTTTGTCTTTGTGGGTTATGGGTTTGATGAGGCACAGGTGTCCTGGTTCTGTTTCTTGTGCGTTGACTTCATTCTCATCCTGCTTCTTTCCACCTGGCAGCCATGGCCTACTTGAGGGTTATGTTTCAGAGATGCCAGAGATTTTCTGGTCAGAGAAATCTGGCCCAGGATCCTAGCTAGATTGGCGAGGTGTTCTGCCACCCCCACACACGAGGAAATGGGTGTGGCCAGTCACCAACAGTGTGTGGAGGAGCATCACTCGCACAAGGAATCATGGGACAGCAGAATGAGAGTGAGAGTGAGCATGACAAAATGTCTGGATTTGTGGACAGCCTCCGGACACTTGGGTGACTTGAGAGGTTTGGGGCGTCGCCTAAACCAGGGCTAGCTGGGGAAGAGGGTGTTTTCTTAGTGGCCAGGGAGATGACTGAATGGGTAAAAATGCTAATTTACCATACATGCACATGCTGTGTGCGCACACACAAATAATAATATAGAATTTTAAAAGTATTCTAGGGGCTCCTGGCACCCGTGTTGTTTGGCTCTCAGCCACCTGTAACTCCAGTTCCAGGAGATCTTGCAAGCCTTATGGGTGCCAGCACGCACACACGCGCGCATGCTCACACACACATCCCATAGACATAACATAGATTCATACATAAAAATAAATAAAAACTTTAAGAATGGTGCCACACACCTTTAATCCCAGCTCTCAGGAGGCAGGCACAGGCAGATCACTGAGTTCAAGGCCAGCCTGGTTTAACTGAATCCCAAGACAGCCAGAGCTATATATAAAACCAAAAGGGGGGTTATTAATTATGAAGATTTAATATTAGTTGATTGTTGAGAAAGCATGCCAGCTTTTTGAGTTTTCCTTAATGGAACTGATTAAAGTTAAGTAAAAGAAAACTCTCCAATGGTAGGGCTCAGGATTGGGTGTGTGTTTCCTGCTGCCGTGTGTTCAGAAGATGAACAGGCTGTGTTGACCCAGGTGGGAGTCTGGGCTGGATAGTTTTATGTCCACTTGACACAAGCTAAAGTCATCTGAAAGGAGGGAACTTTAATTAAGGAATTGCTATAAGATTGGGCTGTACAAAAGCCTGTGAGGCATTTTCTTAATTAGTGATTGATGGGGGAGGAGGGCCCAGTCCATTGTGTGTAGGGACACCCCTGGGCTGGTGGTCCTGGGTCCTATAAGAAAGCAGGCTGAGCAAGCCACGAGGAGCAAGCCAGTAAGCAGCAGCCCTCCATGGCCTCTGCATCAGCTCCTGTCTCCAGGTTCCTGCCCTGTTTGAGTTCCTGTCCTGACTTCCTTCAATGATAGACTACAATATGAAAGTGTAAGCTAAATAAACCCTTTATTCCCTTTATTTTGCAGGTTGTTTTTGGTCATGGTGTTTCATTACGGCAATAGAAACCCTAAGTAGGACAGGGTCTAACTTCCAGTCTTCTCAGTACATGTACATATACAGATGCCCGCCGGTTTCTTGGCCTGTGCCATTTTTTTCATGTATTTTCACAGACGATGAGTGTTCATTGTCTTGACATTTTTGATGTGACTATGAGGTGATGTGTTTTGTTTTTCTCTATTTCTGTGGAAGTTGTTAGATTTCTCTGTTACATACATATCTTTTGATAAGGACATCCAAATGCTGGGTATTGTCCAAATCACGGATATTGTCTCTTTTCAGTTGACGGACCAGAGTGTGCTGACTATTAGGTTTCTCTGGCTGTGGTATAGACCCTACTTTCCAGATGGAATAATGCTGGATAATTGATAATGAACCTTAGTGACGTGTGTTCTACAGTGTGCTTAACTCTGGAGCTAGCCAGCATTCAGTGGCCACCAGTATCAGTGAGCCATAGCCTAGACTTCAGCAGTCGCCCAGAGGCTTCATGGCGTCCTTCTGAAGCCAGTGCTTGGCTGAGCAGCACGAAGATGGAAAATACATGCCCCTAGAGGGCTTCAGAAAAGATTTTGACTGAGCGTCGTAGTGGGTCTGAGGGTTCCCATTGGCCCAGTCTCTTGGAACAACAATATGCAGACAGAAGGTCTGCCATAGCAAGGCTTTCAGCTTTCTTACTCTGGAACCACAGGCTATGCCTGGTTCTGCCTCGCTGTTCTTCCTCTGCACAGATTCCGTATTTGCTTTGAATTTAACACATGACGATTCCATTTACCTCAGAGAAGGGCGAGGGAGGTATTATCAAACCACAGCTCACTCTGTAAGGTAGTGCTTCCCCCACGCCCCTTTCGAAGGGAGGAAATAGAAGCTGAGTAACATGCAGTTTTTGTTGAATATTTCTTTGAAGAATTTTTAAGTTAATTTTATTTTATTTGTTTTTGCTTTTTTCAGGTAGGGTTTCTCTCTGTAGCCCTTGGTTGTCCTGGAACATGCTCTGTAGCAACCAGGCTGGCCTTGAATTTAGAGTTCTGTCTGCCTCTGCCTCTAAGTGCTGGGATTAAAGGCATGTGCCACCTGTAGCAGGCTCATGAGTTCTATTTTTAAAAGCGTGTTATATAGAACACTTAGTACACAACCCGTAATAATGGGAACTTAGAAGATTGTGCTGTCCTCTACCTTACCTGGCTCCTTCTTCACAGCCGCACTGCATTTAACAGCGCCCCTCTTTCCTCTTATAGTTTGGGAACACCTGCTATTGCAACTCAGTTCTTCAAGCACTTTATTTTTGTCGTCCGTTTCGGGAAAAAGTTCTAGCATACAAGAGTCAACCCAGAAAAAAGGAGAACCTTCTCACCTGCCTGGCAGACCTCTTCCACAGCATAGCCACCCAGAAGAAGAAGGTTGGCGTGATCCCGCCCAAGAAATTCATCACAAGATTGCGAAAAGAAAATGGTAATTCTTCTATTTCCCATGTACTATTGCTTGTATGCTAAGAAGGTGAAATACAGCGTGCCATAGCTCGCATTGGGCCTTGTCTGTGCCTCACACCGTGTTAGCTGTTTTATTAGCTCCTTTCTGCCGCTGTGATAGAGCACTCTGACCGAACCGAGCTAGGGGAGAAGGGGTTTGTGATGACTCACACTTCCGCACTGTTGGGGAGCACAGGCGTGGGACCGAGATCACATTTCAGCCTGACACGGGAAGCAGAGAGAAAGAACAGGAAGCGAGGCCAGGCTGTGAAAGTTCACATTCTTCCCCAGTGACTACTTCCTGAAGGAAGGCTACACGTCCTGAGGTTCCATAACTTCTCCCGAAGCATCAGCAGCTGGACCCAAGGGTTCCAGCACACGAGTCTGTGGGGAAGCAGGGATGTGGTGCTCCCATCTCCAGGGGCTGTAGCTCAGTAGAGGAGACAGCCCCAGTGACTGATGGGAGTATGGTCAGGGTAGGAAATGTGTTTCTCAGGTAAATCCTATGTGCCGGGGAGGAGCATTTCTCTTTTTGGTCCATTTGACGACACCCTAACAAGAATGAAATTTTTTCCTTATGTGGTAGTATGTGCCTAGAATCCCAGCTCTCAGGAGGCTGAGACACACAGATAACTAGTTTGTGGCCAACCCGGGCAACATGAGCTCCTGTCCTCCACTCCCACCCCCTAAAACAAAACAAACAAAACAAAAACAAATTTTCTAGGTCATGTGATTCATTGGTTACACATAGCTTTTCTATGTTAATTCATTTAACTTTTCAAAAAAATCTTAAGCTGCGTGGTGGCAGCACACACTTTTAATCTTTAATCCCAGCACTCGGGAGGCAGAGGCAGGCGGATCTCTGGGTTTGAGGCCAGCCTGGTCTACAGAGTGAGTTCCAGGACAGCCACAGTTACAACAGAGAAACCTTGTCTTGAAAAACAAAACAAAAAACAAAATTCTTAAGTAGAGAGAACATTTCCCTCACTTTGGCCACCAAATAAATAAATGAATTTATCACAGAAGTTAAGACCATTTGGGTTTAGGTTAGTAAATTTTAATCTACTCTTATTTATGAAAATAATTACTGAGTAAGCCCTTTCTTATCTGAGATACTTTTCGTTTAATTTTATAAGACTTGAAGTTAGACCTTGTAGCCATGATATGTGCATCAGTTTGCTCAGGGTTGCCGAGTTCCCAGGCAGGGTCGGGTGGTGCTTGGCTTCCTTGATCCGTAAGCAAGCTCAGTCTGCACGACCTGCTGCTGCCTCAGAAGCATAAGCGAGAGCTGGTTAACATTTGGGGTCCAGTCTTCTGTTTGGTGTGGATATTTTAGCCAGTGCAGAAATAAAGTTGAATTGTTGTTTACTTTGATCTACCCATTAAATAGATACTCGCAGGCGGATGACTGAAGAGGTCTGTAAGATTGGCTATTGATACACTAATGTGTAAGCGCAGCTGAAAGGTGCTCAGTCACAGTGTTCGATGAGAGGATTGATTGAGCCTGGTGAGCGCGGAGTGTGGGAGTCCTGCTCGCCGACACCGTGTTTTCTCTCATGGGAGTTGCTTACATGTTTAGCTTTCCAATCTGCATAGAGTTTTCTATTTTTAAGAAACGCAGATCAGCCTTTTGGAATGTGGAGTAAGCTAATGGGGTTTCGGTCCTCCTGCTGTATTGGTGCTCACCTTTGGAGGTGAATGTGGCGGGATTCTTTTGTGGTGGTGATGAACTGTCTTTTCACGGTAACTTCTAGAGATGCTTACATACTTCTGTGTTTACACAGAGCACATGCTGTCTTCCATGTGTTTAACAGTATGCATTTATTGACTTTTTAAATTGATTGCCTATGCTTTTTAAATGCACGATGACTTGTTTTTCTTAAAGGTTGACTGACTCGTGCTGGACACAGATCAGACTGCGTGTGTATGCACACAGATGTGCTCACGCACACACATACATGCCTTCCTTCCGCAGTGCTGAGTCTTGGATCCAGTGCTTTATGTCAGCCACTGAGCTGTGACCTGGGCCCTGAAGCCACTGTATTTTGAACATCCTATGCAGTTATATACTGGAAGGCTTTTCTGTGTTTGTTTGCCAAAACCTGAGACATATTTATAGTGTTTTTAACTACTTTTTTTAAATTAGAAAAAAACATTTTCTGGTTTTTTTGTTTTGTTTTGTATTTAGGCAGAGTAAATTGATAAAGCAGTAGGCCTACTAAGTCCTTGTTTGGAGACAAATGCCCGGATAAATATTTACGACAAATGCATCTTCTCAATGAGTTTCTTTTCTTCTTTCTCAACCTCAGAAATAAATTTACTAGAAAAGAGTTCGTATTACTTTATATTGCTGGCATCTGTAAATATGTTTCGTAACATGTTAATACTTACCTCAGGGTTTTGGATTTCTCCTTGAGAATTGCCTGTGGGAGTACACAGATCAAATCAGTTTACTGAATTATCCATTGCATGTTTTCCTTCTGATGCTTTAAGTCTCTGGAAACTTGTTACTCATCTCACACCAGTATTGCTGGTGACCCACTACTGGAGCGTCCTGCCTGACAGCCTCCTTCCTGCTGTGTTAGGACCGTGTGCGTTTTCCGTGCATGCTCATCCTGGTTGTGTTTACACCTACTGCTTTACATTGCTATTTGGGGAAGAAACAGACTTTAACTTATTATATTCATGGGTAAGTCTGGTTTTGTTTTGTTTTTTTTTTAAATTTTAACTTCCGGTACCTATCGAAGCATAAGGGGACCTTTGGTCAGTGTCCCCGTATATAGTGTGACTACTCCAGCTCCACAGTTATGCTGTCTTTGATGACAGGCTGGACACTAGGTAATTGTTTGCATTGATTATTACATACTGATTCCCCTTTGTGCACCAGCTCCATGGAGACCTTGGGAATGTAGACGTAATCCTTCGGGGGTCTGGCGGTCCACAGGGAGGACAGGTGACAACATCTGATTGCAGCGTGGCGATGCTATGAGAAGAAGGAAGCAGAGATGGAAGTGTCAGTGGCACTGTGGCTGTAGGTGTTGGGAAGCCCCCGACCACGGGCTGTTAGAGACTGACACGGTGAAGCCACTTGGTGGCCTAGCGGAAAAGTGATAGAGGCAAAAAAACGCACAGGAGATTGGCAAGAGTGTGGGACCACAAAGACAGATCCTGGCCAGGGCCTGGAGCTTGCGAAGCTGTCAGAGGCTTTGATAATCATTAGAGGAAGATCTATGGCTGGGCATGGGCATCAGATGGGGGAGAGGGGAGCAGAGGCCGCTACAGTCCTCAGGGAAGCCTCAGGGAAGCCGTGAGCTCATCTGGCCAGCGATGCTTTCTGTAGGCTCGCCATGGTTACCGCGGAAGATCACGTGTCAGTGGTGGGACTGTGCCAGTTGGTACTGACTGCCATTTAAGGTGGGCTTGAGGGCCTGATCAGTAGCTTCGTGCTACTGATGTACCCTGTACAACGTGTGTGTGTGTGTGCGCGCGTGCGCGCACGCGAGCATACAGTATACTTCAAGTTGTTGTAAGCCACACACGTCTTTTCACATATTATCGTAGCGTTGAACACCTGTCTTTTGTTCATTCATTCAAAAAGTGTTACGCTCACCCCGGATACTGCCAGCCCCTTTGTGCTAGCAGTGCAGCTGTGGCTGCTAAGGGTCTGGTCCTTAAGGAATCTGCATGTATAGAGCAATTTCTCAGGTGCTGTGAAGTGATGGTAAAATCCTGTGTGTCTATAAAAACCTGAGTACTTGTGTGTAAGCCTGGATGTGCCTCCAGTGAGCAGGTATCAGTTGCTTGCAGGTGACACCTTTTAGAAAGATTTGAGTAAATTTCTCATATTTACTTCATCCAGTTCTGCTTCCCCCTGAGACCCACAGAAGTGTTTTCTTATGAAAGCACCAGCTGTTTCTGTATTAGGAAGATAGCATAGCCATTGTAAGCAGTGACTTAACTCTTACTCTCTTGTGCTAATGTTACAGCTCTATTAGGGCTTTAGTAGTTTCTCTTCTTAGATTATTTAATAATGAAATTGTCTGTCTCTCCCACTAGACTGTCAGTTCCATGATGGAGGGAACCCATTTGTTTTTCCTCATCATTGTATTCCCAGAACATAATCCAGTTCCTGGCACATAGTAGGTGCTTACTAAATATTTGTTGAATGCGTGAGTGAATGAATGAATGAACTTGTTTAATTTACCAAAGCAATTTTGAAGTCCATCTTTTCCATTATACTACTTAGTAGAGTGGAAAACCACCCATAAGAAAATCAGTGTATTAAAATGAAACAGTGCAGCCCTGCGCCCCACCTCCCGCTCATATTTTGATATTTGTGTAATCCTGCTGATACCTTTAAAACTGTAAGCAGTCTTCTCTCAGGCGTTGGCAGGATTCTGGCATATTGAGTGTAACATTTACTGAAAATACATTGCAGCAAAAGTTTAAAGAGGCCTCTGCTTGCTGTGTGAATCATTCCCAAAGGTTCAAGGTAGTTACGCTATTTCACTGGATATCTGAAGTCACTGTTATGTGGACCACCCCAAAAAGATTTTAATTAAAAACTCTTTTGCATTTTTGGTGATAAACAGCAGTTATTTTGCAAGGACATGCTTATGTACGAATGTGTTTTTTAAGGAGGGAAATTGCAGTGTTTTAGATGGTGGCGTTGATCAGCATTGTGCTGCCCTCTGCAGCGAATTAATCATCCCCAGCTCGTAACTAGGTTTCCAGTTATTTTAGAAAATCTTCCTGACTCCCTTCCCTTCCCCTCACCCCCTGCTTTGTTACTCTGGTCCTTTGCATTTCCAGTGAAGCCTAGACTGGTCTGGAGCTCTGGAGCTCAGGGTGGCGTTGAGGTCACTGTACCCCTGCCTCTTGAGTGCTGAGATCACAGGTATGCAGGACCACACAGGCCATTTCTGATTTTCTTAGGTCCTTTTACCAGTTTTCTGGTTCTTAAACTAGTGAGCAAGTAAGAAGTTGTGTTTTTGTTTTGGAGAAAATCCACCCAAGGAAATGACCTGAAGTACCAAAGTTGCTGTGGGTGTTGGGGTGGTCCGTGCATCAGACTGCCAGTGGTTGGGAGCCGTTGGCATATAGTGTCAGTAAAAGGGCACTGTCTCCGTGTGGCTAGATCTTGGTGCTTTCCCTTTTGGTGGCGAATTTTTATACTCAAGCAAGAGAGTGAGTAGCAAGTTAGAGATGGCAGCTGGAAGCTGGAAAGCATCAGAGTGGATGAGATGGGGCTTCTAGAAGGGGCAGAGATGGTGGACAGCGAGGGAGCCCAGAAATCAGGAGGGAGTGCATCGGGAGGGCGGATGTCTCAGGGTTGGGGAAGATTTAAAGATGATTGACTTCCATTGTCTCAGCTTGCTTCAGAGCTGCTGGAGCTGACTGAGAGCTTACAGTGTCAGCGTGGCCTGGGCAGCACATGCTGAGAAGGCCGCAGCGTGGTGGGCAGCTGTGCACAGGGCCGGGCAGACCGTGGTGCCCTTGTTGGCAGGGTGGGAAGTGGGCCACAGTACCTTGGATCTACTGTCCCTGGTGGGTAGATCTCATGGAGGTGAAGATGAAGTTGATGTTAAGTCTGGTTGGGCATCCTTGACTTACAGGGTTTGGGCTTTAAACATTGATAACAGATTTCGGACTGGAGTCCAGCTGGGAACGAGGTGCAGGGTGGCTCTAGGTACATTACTACTTTGTTGGTTTGAGATTGAAATTTGCAGAACAGGTTTAAGTGTGTAGAAGCAGTTCAGGAATGAGCTGGGCAGGCTTCATATGAGTTTACGCTGCAGTACAGGAGATGCTGGGAAATTCTTAGGTGGAAAGGTGCAGCTCTGCAAATCAAACTTGTATATTCTCAGTATAAAATTGAGAGAGACTCTGTGACCAAGTAAGGGGAGCTGACCTGAACTAGGTAAGTCACAGTGGAAATGGGCAGGCAGACGACGGCACAGGAATGGTTAGGGTGCCAGGAGTGGTGGCTCACACCTAGGATCAACAGCACTTGTGAGGCTGAGGCAGGAGGATTGCTATGAGTTCTCTGCCAGCCTGGCTTACAAAGTGAGACCATGTCTAGAACAGAAAAAAAAAAAGGGCTTGAGAAGTAACCAGCTGTGACTGGTGCAGCGTGTGGGGTGGGGGGGTGTCCTCACTAAGAGCTGCATTTCATTGTTCAGTTTAAAATCCATATGCTGTGTGGTGTAATAACATCTGCACAAAAACTAGAAACACCCCAACAAGGCTTCTGTACGCACTTAAACATGTCCAAATGGAAAGCTCAGGTTGGGTTTGATGGCGCCTGAATAGGACTTGTTAGCATCTTATTGTCTTGGAAATGTAGCTGTGCTAGCTCACTGGCACCTGCTTCTCCGTGACCATAGCACAGCCTTATCGTGGCTCTGCTGTAAGCCACCCATTAAGCATGTAGGATATTTCCAGACTTTTGCTGTTATAAATGGACGGCCATGTCCAGGCTTGGGCCATGCTATGGCTGTGCTATTGGGAGAGCTAGACTACACTCCATTGGAACCACTACCCAGACTGCCCTGCAGAACATGCAGCGTCATTCCGCAGCCCGCACCAGTGCTGGATAGTACCTCTCTGCTCAGCCAACTCAGTCCAGTTTTTATTTTGTCGAAGTGATGGGCAAAATTGTGATTTCCGATGTCTTAATTTTGTTTCCCAGTAACTTGTTAGGTATTGTTTGAGTATCTGAATTTTGAATCTGAGCTTTGCCAGTTTCCTGGTTGGTTTTCTTGTACGTCTGCAGGTTTAGGAGTTGGTTTTTCTGACCTGGGACACTCGGGATGTTGATAGAGATGTGCACTCCTGCTTTGCTCATGCTGTCTGTGTAGCTGGTGTTCCCTAACATCAACAGTAACCGTGATAGCTGTCTGTGTTCTCAGCACTCAGAGTCTTCATAACGGCGCATGAGGTGCGCACCTCACCATCCCCGGTGTGAGGGAGGACAGTAGCTCAGTGTGGAGGACACCGTCTGGATCCTCGTGTGTTTGGAGGCAGTGCATGGCACCGTCCCGATAGCCTTGCTCCAATAGTTGTACTGGCCGCTGGTGCTTTGTAAAGGCTTGACGTTAAATGATCCCTTATGTCTGGAACTGACCTCGGTGCATTCATCTGTAGCTCTTCAAAGTCATCATTTAGACTGTTTGTCTAAGTATGTATTTTTGTTGTTCCTGAGTGCCTGTGTGTGTGTGCATGTGCGTGTGCACATGTGTGTGCCTGTGCCTGTGTGTGTGTGTGTGTGTGTGTGCACACGAGTGTGCGCCTGTGTGTGTTGAGGTGCTAGAAGTTGACTGGGGTCTCGTGATGCAGTGCTATACTCCCAACCCAGTATTTGCTTGAAAAGAAACACTCGTGTCCTTTCTTGATACACATTCAGGTTGTAAAAATGAAGTTCCCTAAGTAGAGTTCTTTTCAGTCAGTTGGTTCACAGTAGGCCTGCTTCATACAGCCTGGAGGAAACACCTTTAGGTTTTTTTTTGGGGGGGGGGCCTTTAATTTCTCCAGTCCTTGTAAAATAAGGTCCCTGGGTAATCACAAAGCAAGGCCGGGCCTGGCCCTTGGTGCCAGCACTGCCAGTGTGTGTCGTGTCTGCTCCTAGCTGCAGGAATGTTCACAGAGTGGGCCTCAGTGATCATGTGACCTGCCTAAGTGGATAATTCTTGGTGCCACATCCACATGTGACTGTGTGACAGCCCCGCAGGAGCTCTGAAAAGCCTCACCCTCTCCTGTCACATCAGACTGTGAGACAGAGTGCAAGGCCTGATGATTCCCTGTAATAAACTGGGCTCTTAGTGTAGGCTCAGACGCTAGGAAGCAGTGCTGCGCTCCTGCTGACATGTTTGGTAGAGCAGCGATGAGGAAGAGTAGCTTCTTTCTGTCTCCTCTCGCTTGTAGATCTTAGTGCTGCCTTAAAAAGCTTCCTTCGCCCTAACTTCGTTTTCCTCTAATTTAGTCATAAGTTTTAGACGTGGAAGTTTGTCTATTTTCTTGTACTAGAAATCACGTGCACTTCTAGTTCTGGTAAAATACCATACATTTACTTTTCTGTTTTTGTTTTTAGAGCTGTTTGACAACTACATGCAACAAGATGCCCATGAATTCTTGAATTACCTACTCAATACGATTGCTGATATTCTACAAGAGGAAAGAAAACAGGAAAAGCAAAATGGCCGCCTGCGGAACGGTGATGCGGACAGTGAGGATAACAACAGCACACCGGACCCGACGTGGGTCCACGAGATTTTTCAGGGAACATTAACTAATGAAACCAGGTGTCTTACTTGTGAGACTGTAAGTCCATCAGAAAGCTTGGTGCCGAAAGCAGTGTGCTTTGTTATGTTAAAGTTCTTTGAGAACAGGCTGTGGGAGATGAAGTTGGAGATCTCATAGGACGAGAGGTTACGAGTACTTGTCAGAAGGCATCTGCCTGTGCTTTTCTGTAGCTCTGTCAGGGGGTGCGTGCTGCAGCTTGAGCGCACTGATTTAGAATCATGTCACTGAAACTTCCGGGAGGTCCGATTGTAGGGTTCTTAAGAGGTAGGTCATGGAAGCGTAGTCATGAGTCTTACGCACGGGGACACGCTCCGATCTAAGCATGTCAGATAATTTCATCATTGTGGGATATCTGGGACTATGCTCATACAAACCTCCCGCCGTCTAGACAGCCTTCAGTCTGGAGACCATCAAAAGACGTGCTCAACCCTGGAGCGTGAGGTGCTGCCACACACTCAGCGTTCTGCTCCAGTGAATACTGGCGAGAGAGCAGTAAAGGAATGTAAAATGAAAGCCAAAGCATACGGCGGAGTGACCACGTACAGCTGACACTGGTTCATGAGCTATGAACCATGAGCTATGCCTCTGCTGGCTGCCAGCACAGTAGTGCTGATCCCGTCTCCAGAGCCCGAGCTGTTCATGGTGCACAGTGATGAGGGCTACGGTGTCACTAGGTGTGGGAATGTTTCAATCCCATGTCATCTCACAGGGTCCCTGTCCTCTGTGTGGCGTGTGGCAGGGTGTTACCCTCCCCTTTTCTACAGGTGTGCATCTGTTGTTGGAATAAAATAGTACTGTGTGCCCTCAAGGAGGGAGTGTCTGGGTGGACACCTGGTAAACGTGAAGCTGCACATTAGTTGCCAAGAATTGGATAGCCCTGCACTAGGAGAATTCCCTCTCCTGAGTGCTGACTCTCAGTGGTGGCGCTCATCCGGGAAGAGGTGCGTTTGGCAGCAGCCCCTGAAGATGCTCCTCAGCTAGAGAAGGGCTGGGTCGCCATTTGTCCTTGCAGAACAGTGTTGGTTCCTGGTTGTCACGGCAGTGTCTCCATTGGAATAGCAGATACGATCAGGGATTGGACGGTTGTTTGTAATAATGGACTTTGATCTGTTAGAAGATATCAATCTGTGTGTACACGTATGTATGTGTTACATATGTGTACTCACACGTCCACACTTCAGTGAAACAGAATAGTTACTTACCGTGATGAGAAGTGTAGTTACAGGCGAGATTCCTGTGGTAGAGCTGGGACCTCTCTAGAGGCCTCTGGGAGCTCGCCGTTGCGCTGCCAAGCCTCTCAAGTCGGGTTGTATTGGATGGGGGGATGGAGAAGCAGCATTTTTGAAGGAGAACATGATGCCGGCCATCCTGTTCAACGTGTTTGAATGTTTGTTAATGTAACTTGTGAGGGGTGGGTACTGTTTCCTACCATAATGCCTGTGGCCTGCAGTCTGCGTCACAGCATTTCCTCGTACACGAGCCATCGCTGTGCAGAGTCTCAGTAGGAGATGTTGCTGCTCTATCAAAATTAGCCAGAGTGGGGAGGCCTGGGCTTCTCCAGGACACATGAACACACATCATTTCTTCGTTTGGTGTCTCACACATCATTTCTTCACTTGGTGTCGCATGCTTTAAGAGGCATCTCTGCCAGAAAGGAGGAGAGTAGAGGAGGTAGAGTAGGAGAAGGTCGTGAAGCTGGAAGTCCGACCCTCGAGATGCCTAGCAGGGAACAGAGACCATCAACGTCCAGACTGTGTCAGAGTGAAGGCCAGGTCTAGTCCCACGGTCCTGTCATGAAGTGTGCAGTGGTCCAGTGGCCGGTGTCGGAAGGGGAAGGGAGGCGGCTCCACGGAGGAACTGCTGGAGTGGCAGCTGTACCTTTCTTCTGGTTTTCTTCATTCTCCGATTACTCAGTTGTGTTCTCCGCCTTTCCTTTTCCATTTTCCCTGAAAATGTGTGTGCTCCCTGAGATCCGCTGTATGTTGGTTCTCACCCTGCACCAGGGACTCATGTCCCATTTCATTATCACATGTCCCAGTGAGCCCCATCTAGAACTCCAACCCAGATGTGCCCTCCAGGGCCTGGGCTTGCATCTCCTGAGCAGAGCGTCTGGTCCAGCGCAGCCGGGCGTGTTCAGAAGTGAGGTGCCGCCACACTGGGTGGCAGCCTGTGTTTCTGAGAACAGAGTGCGCGCTGCTGTGTACTTCTTTCTCATCAGCCCACCTCAGCCAGCGAGATGCTCAGGTGTCTGTGACGTAGGAGGTGGACGTTTGTTCGGTGCCCTGACGCTGTTGGCTTCTGAGCAGGAGGAGGAAGACCCGCTGCCAGTCTCTAGGCAGAATACTTTTGACCTGGCAGCTGGAAACATGGTTTCCTGGTAACTGAAATAACTCCTGTATTTACAGATAAGCAGCAAAGATGAAGATTTTTTAGACCTTTCTGTTGACGTGGAACAAAACACATCGATTACTCACTGCTTAAGGTTTGTGTAGAATTCTTTCTTTCGCAATTTAATATTGCTCTTTATTTAGGATATTTTAAAGGAAATTCATAATTTTCAAGTATACCTAATATAAGTCCATCTTGGATTTTCCACAGAGGTTTTAGTAACACAGAAACTCTGTGCAGTGAATATAAATACTACTGTGAGGAGTGCCGCAGCAAGCAGGAAGCACACAAGCGGTGAGTCACCGACCCCCAGCGGTGCTGTTGCTGTGCGTGCGTGCGCGCGTGTGGTGTGAGTGTGTGTGTGTGCGTGTGCGTGTGTGTTGGTGACAGGGTCTCACGCTGTACACCTGGCTTCCCTAGAGCTCCTTTTATAAACCAGGCTGAGGATCTCAAACTCAGAGATCTGCCTGCGTCTGCCTCCTGAGTACTGGGATGCCCGTCTTCTCATTTTTAAGCACGCGCGTCCTGGGATCCAAACCCAGGTTCTCGTGCTTGCATAGCAAGCATTCTTAACTGCTGAGCCACCTCTTCAGTTCCCCATTCTTAACGTCAGTGTTAGCAGGTAAGATCCAGTGAGCATTCTAGATGCATGACGCCCAGTCCCGGACCATGTAGCACGTCTGAAATCCGTGTCTCCGGTGTTTTGGCTTAGATGTCCTGGGTAGGAGTCTTGCAGATATGTGTCCTGTTAAGTGGCACACAGTTGTGTGTCCCGGGTGTTTGAGAGTCCCTGTGTTTGGTGATTTTTCTAAGTCTCGGTACTTGGCATACAGCCATGCTCACAGCTAAGATTATCACGGAAAAAGATACAGAGCAAAGGGCAAAGCCAGGCAGACTTCCAAAAGGCCCTGTTCCGGTGAAGTGACACGGGACACCGAGTTTCCCCTGCCCAGTGACATCATGGGAAGCTCTTCGCAGGCCCCGCGCCTGGCATTCCTACTACACGTGTCACATAGGCATTCTCTGCCACCTTGCTCCAAATTCCAAGCTCTCGGAAGAGAAGCAGGTGTCCAGCATAAACCATACTGCTCCGACAGCTTGGGCACCAGGGGTTAGCTGACATGTGCGGGATTCGGGGTGCTCTTTAGACACACGTTCCCAAGTGCCTGCTGGCTGTGGCGCTCTTCGAGCCAGGCTTCCTGAGGTGCGCTGGCCATGCTGGCTCTCTGCACCAGCACTGCTGCTGCTGCTGCCACCACCAAACGTTTGGTTACGATGTTTCTTAGAATTCTCCATGTAAGCTACACTTCCCCCTGTTGTAATTTTTAAGTGTTTAGTATAGAGCTGTTTAAAGATTGCAAATATTTCATTCTTCATTAAATTGCCATCTAAAAACTTCAGATGTATTCAAATGTTCCTGTTTGGAACAGGGTGGGTTCCTGATTTTGTTTTCCAGTTACCTGCAGCTCAGTCGATGGCAAGGGAGGTCCCTGGTGGCTTGTCTGCCCCATTTCTTTTCATGTGTTCTGAGTTCAGTTGAGCTGCTTGTGCTTACCTTGGAACTAGCCCTTTCTGTGAGGGCTGTGGTCCTGTTGGGCCGGAGGTGACATTCAGAAGCTAAGACTCTATGGTTGTGTGTCTTGCTGTTCAGATGTCACTGTTCCTGAGCCCTTTCTGCAGTCAGCAGAGGATGTGTGCACATGTATAAGTCTGTGTCTGCACCTGCCTGTACTGAAAATCGTGAATTTGCCAGTGGCTCCAGCTGCAGCTGACGGCACGGCCTTCATTGCTGTGCGCCCTTTAACATGTGGAACTCCCTTCTCTGGTGTGAAAACTGGCCCCTGTCATCTTTGCTCTGTTTTGGCTAGAACTCGTGTAAGTGATCCATGTCTCTTCCTCAGCCTGACCCTCTTACACGCCTCCTGTTGACACCCTCAGTCTGTAGCACCTTCCCTCTTCCCAACTTTACATAAAGGCTCTTTTTGGCCCCATCTAACAGTCCAACTAGACTGCTCATAAAAAGAAGAAAAAAAAAGCTGATCCTGGGGCACAGAGCAGTCCTGGGGTCAAAGCCAGTGCGTGGTTGCTGCTGGGGGATGAAGAGATGAGTGCGAGCTTTGCTTTTAAAAGAATTGATTGTGCCGGGCAGTGGTGGCACACGCCTTTAATCCCAGCACTCGGGAGGCAGAGGCAGGCAGATCTCTGAGTTCAAGGCCAGCCTGGTCTACAGAGTGAGTTCCAAGACAGCCAGAGTTACAACAGAGAAACCCTGTCTTGAAAAAACAAAAACAAAAAACCCAAACAAACAAAAAAAGAATTGTTCGTGGAATGAGAACTGTGAGGCAACCTTGGGAGAAATGGCACTGAAGAAGAAAACCCATATTATATTAGAATGCTTCACAATTAAAAGCCAAACTCTTGCGGGGTGGTGGTGGTGGCAGAGGCGCACCCCTTTAGCCCCTGCACTTGGGAGGCAGAGGTAGGTGGATCTCTGTTCAAGGTCAACCTGGTCTACACAGAGAAACCCTGCCTCAAAGAACAGAACAAATAAAAAACAGCAAGAAAAAAAGCCAAACTCTTGAATTCCCAGATTATTTTATTCCCCTTCTGGAATATATATTGTTGTTAGACCTGATGATTCTTACTGTGGCAGACACTCTGAATTAGCTGTGGGAGTCTCCTTGGGGAAGTAACCATCTGATCCAGCTCAGGTACTGAAGACAGACCAAGGGAAAATTCCACCATCTAGCTTAGGGTACCATTGAGTTTGTTAGGGTGACTCCCTGGAGCTGGCTGACAACTTCTGAAAACTGTGTCCCTGGATTGTCCTGTTCAATGTTCAGGCAGCTCCCACGAAGTCTTCTCTTTCCCAGAGTAATCAGAGTTCTCTAGGGAAGGAACCACAGAGTTAACGTTAGGAGATTTAATTTGACTGAATTTAAGGTCCACGGCTTGAGGTGGAGCTCATATTTGATGCTGTCAGTGAGGCCAAGAACCTGAGGCTAGGTCCTGAGCTCCAGGGAAACCTCCTCTCTCTCATTACCCTGCTAAACAGACATAGCAGCTTTAAGTCATCATCATTGGGTTCAAACACATATTTATCAATCAATCAGAATAGGAACCAAAGCAGTCAACAGATGTTTGCCGGTGAGAAACAGGTCTGTTCATTCCTGTTGTGTAAAACTCTGCTCTGGGACCCGTGAACTCTCGGGAAGCATTTTCTGCTGCAAAATGTCGTCAAGGTGTTTGGAAAAGTGGGAATCAGTTGTGGCAGTCAGGTGAGCATCACAGATGAGACAAAGCCCCGTAGTCCGAATGGGTCACTGCTTGACGCATTGGCCTTGCTGTGGAAGAGAACTGAGCCCTGTCTGTTGAGAGTGCCGGCCGCAGCAGTGAGTGCCCTTTGCTGAGCATGCTCTCGGGCACCGAGGCTTTGCTGGAATCCTGAAAGCTGTAGTGGCTCAGAGAGCCACAGACCGTCAGTGGCAGGCACCCTGGTACAAGTTTGGCTTTGGAGTGTGCTCTGGAGTTGCTGGAGCTGCTGCTCCAGTCATTTCCAGAGGCCCCCCAGGTCACACTCAGACCATAAATGGGTCATTGTTGCATAGAAGAAGAGGACAGATGAGTGTTCTGAGCTGTAAGATCGGCTCTGGGGTCGCTCTCGGTGCTCCCTGTCCTCAGGGCACCTCTACCCTCTGCAAAGCTTCTTCACCCAGCACTGCCCTCAGTATTCCTCAGCTGTGCCTGGGCCAGATGAGCTGCTGAGGTTGCCAGTTGTCCCTGCTGCTTTATGACCCGTTTAAAAGTCAAATAAGAAAGCCTCTCACATTTGCTTTCTGTTTAACACCAGGTCCATAGTATAAAATAAATATAAAACAAGTAAATAAATCATTACAGCAGAAAAGGCATGAAGTGAGAAGCGCGCTCTGAAAGGATGTGTGACAGAGGCGTGATAAGGATATTTCTGTGTCAAAGTCAGACCCAACAGGGTCAAAATCAGAATTCCTTTTGCACCAGCTTAATTAACCAATTAAATTATTTTAAGCTCACAGTGAACGTTTTATGAAATCCTTATATTTTTCAGGATGAAAGTTAAGAAACTACCCATGATTCTGGCTCTCCACCTGAAAAGATTTAAGTATATGGACCAGCTTCATCGATACACAAAGCTTTCTTACCGGGTAGTTTTTCCTTTAGAACTTCGTCTGTTTAACACTTCAGGAGACGCAACCAACCCTGACAGAATGTACGACCTCGTCGCTGTTGTGGTTCACTGTGGAAGGTAATCGTGACTCTGGGTGCACAGTCATCAGTGGGTCAGTGGAACAGAGCATGTTCAGGGTGTTCACAGTGACTGGGCAGGGCTTGGAACAACACCTGAGACTTTATTTATCATTCGTCTGTCTGTCTGTCTGTATGTCTGTCTGTCTGTCTATCTATCTATTTGGTTTTTCGAGACAGTGTTTCTTTGTCCTAAGTCTGACTGTCCTGGAACTCACTCTGTAGGCCAGGCTGGCCTCCAACTCACAGAGATCTGCCTGTGAGACTTTATTTTTTTTTATTTTATGTCTGTATTTTTCCTGCATGTGTGTTTGTGTCTCATGTGTGTGCCTGGTGCCCTTGGAGGCCTGAAGAGGGTGTCAGATCACTGGAACTAGAGTCACAGATGGTTGTGAGCTGCCACGAGTGTGCTGGGAACGGAGCCCGGGTCTTCTGTGAGAGCACCCAGTGCTCTTAGCTGCTGAGCTCCCTTCAGCCCCGCATCCCACTTTTCTTAGAATCTTCGCCGTGCAGCCCAGGGTGGCCTAAAACCTCACTTGTGCTGCCTGGGCCTCCTGAGTGCTGGATTACAGGTCTGTGCTACCACACCTGGCTAGACAGTAGCTAAACATTCTTCATTCTTCTCAAGGGCAGCTTGTTTTAAAGTTAGTTTTGAGGTAGGTAGGAATTTTATCACCTCTTCTTTAAAACCTTTATGTACTTTACATTTATGCCTTCATTTGTATTATTTAACTGTTAGTCTAAGGGCCCTAAGTCACAGCGTCTAGAACTTGACAGTCTGCTGGTTTCCTTCACCTTTTTGGTTTTGATGTTGAGATGATGCTGCCTGAGTAGATCTTACAAGATAAATGGCTTCCGAGTGTGGTTAGGTGTGTTTCGTGTCAGTGGCTTTGGTAATTACCTTCAGAAGTTCAGTATTCTGAGATTGCCTCCGTGTGCGTTTGTGACCCCAAGCGGCCGATCGTGTACAGTCCCACCGTGACCCCCTTCCCACAGTGTGCACGTGCTCTCTGCGTGGGTACTTACGCTCGAGTCCTTCCTGCAGGGAGCGTACTTTAGGGACCGAGCTCTTGAGCCTTACACATGCCCGGCCCCAGGGCATCTGAGGCTCTCTTCTGCCTATCGAGGGCACCTACACTCGTGCACGCGCGCGCACACACACACACACACACACACACACACACACAGTTTTTTAGCTTAGAAACGTAAGGCAAGAAGGTAACGTAAACTTTTTATTAGCTTGCCTTCTCTTCCTTTTGTTGTAGCGGTCCCAACCGAGGCCATTACATTGCAATAGTCAAGAGTCACGACTTCTGGCTGTTGTTTGACGACGACATTGTAGAAGTAAGTAGCTTCTTGCTTCGCCTGCAGCTGCGCTCTTCCTCTTTCCGCTTTCCCTTCCCGGTTTCCCGTTCACACGTGGCGACCACACACATCAGGCACTTGCTGAGGACGTCAGACTGCAGTCTGAGCTCTGCTTTTGCCCCTGTTGTCCAAGCCCAGGGCTGAGCGGCCGGCCAGCCCTACACAGCCCAGATAAAGAAGGAAGGCCTTCAGTTCCACTGTGTTTTATTTTGTAAAAATGGCTCTCTTTCTAAAAAAGTATTGAGCGTATATATAGCAAAAGCCAGACATCTTAAACCAGTTGTATTAATTGGGCTCTGTTGCTGTGTTAAACCCCAAGACCAAAGTACCTTACAAAAAGAGCTCGTGGTTTCCGAGGGTTACAGTCCTTGATGGCAGCAGAAGAGCTCACCTCCTCATCCGCACACAGGAGGCAGAGAGAGCGCACCGGGCATCTGGAGAGTCTTTTAAAACTGTAAAGCCCACCCCTAGGGACACACCTCCTCCAACAAGGCCACACCTCCTTGTCCTTCCCAAACAGTTCCACCAGCTGGGGACCAAGCATTCAGGCATCCACGCATGTGGGGGCCCTTCTCATTCAAACCACCACACCCGTTTTGAGCTTTTCTTTGCAAAGGCATATGTGCTCAAATGCAGTCTTGTACCTGCCAGCCAGGTGAAAGTATGGTACATTTTTAACACCCCAGAGGCTCCCTTGTTCCTCTGTGGCCAGCACAGTGCTCCACATCTCTGCCTTCCGTCCCTTGGCACTTGCTGCTGGGGTTTTTATTGTGGTGATCAGACGTGCTTTGTGAGCACTGTGCACGTCTCCACAGTGCTCTGTGCCTGGCTCCTGTGCTCACTCTGCTGTGAGATTGATTCCCACAGGGCCTGCTGCCGAGGCAGTGGCGCCTGCTCGCTGCTCTGTGACTGTAATGTGCTGTATGGTATAGCAGCTGAGACACACGGCCTTTCAGCAGTTACGGACTGTTAGGAACAACAACGCTCTGTTCCTCCTTGAACTGACGCTTTGCAGGCACTCACCTTTCCTCAGTCTGCGTGAGGCCAGACCACTGGAGCTCGCCATTCTTACACATCCAGTGTAGTTGATGGTGAATGTGTTTTATACTGTTCAACTGACCCTTGGAAGGAGAGGCGCTGGCTCAAGGGTAGCTGTTGTGTGCAGCTTTGGACCCAGCTCCAGCGTGGCTGTAGCTCTTCTGCTCCGCCCTGTGACAGAACACTGTCCTGTTCTCAGAGGTATTGGGTACTGTCACTCATAGTTTAAAATGGTTGTCAGGGCCGGGTGTGCTAACGTTTCTGTTCTGCCTCCCAGAAAATAGATGCACAAGCTATTGAAGAATTCTACGGGTTGACGTCCGATATCTCCAAGAACTCGGAGTCTGGGTACATCCTTTTCTATCAGTCTCGGGACTGAGGGGAGCCAAGGCGGAGAGAAGCTTCTGCATGCTTCTCTGATTGTTTCGGAAAGGATCACGCTGATGCTCAAGAGGAGAGAGATGGGACGCTCAGGGCAGTGGCACACTTTGCATTCAATAAAGCAAAGACTGTGGATTAACACGCCCTTCCGATCATGGTAGTTGAATGTTTTGCTCAGGAATCATGCTGTCTGTGCAGTTCCACACAAGGAAGTGACATTAGAGATACCAGCTCCTCTTGTAAAGCAGCTGCCAACTGCCGACACAGATCTTCTCTAGCGATCGCACCAACGATGACTTGAGTTCCTCGGGAGGGCAGTGGAAGAGTCAGGATATGCTAGGCTGGTTGAGCACACCGCACCGCGGGTGCTCACACTGTGGACAGGAGCAGTCGAGTGGTCTTTCCAAGCGTACTTGGAAGTACCTCGGGCCCAACACTTGCAGTTAACCTTCCTGACACACAGAGCTAACAGACACGGAGCCCGGCGTCAGGAAGTCAAGGGTACTCTGCTTCTCTGGAGAAGCGTGTGATGATATGCAGTGTGTGTACACGGAGGGAACAGTTGGTCAAAATTGGCTTCTTGATTCCCCAAGGGGAAAGACTGGCTTTGTAATGATCATTGTTTTCCTTATTTATTTTCCTTCAGTTGGCAGAGTCTAAGCGTTGTGTGAAATGCCGGGGCCTCCGTCAGCGTATCTTAGCATACTTTGTTTGTCAGCAGAAATCGTCCTGTTGTTTCTGTTTTTAAGGCGAACTGAAAATTCTAGCCGAAATCACTATGATAATCATGAGATGATTGCAATGAGGGGGTAAATATTGTCAGGAGGAACTGTCTCTGGCTGAATATTTGCTCTTTGGTAATAGTTTGTCACTTTTTTTAGCTTTAATTTCAGTGAAGTAGAAATTCCCTGTTTCTAGAATGGTAAAGGAACCCCATCAGTGTGATGCTGACACTCCTACAGCCAGAACCCCAGAACTGCTCACAGCTGTGTTGTTTTGAGTCTGAAGCCTTGGGAAGAAGCAGGAGCAGCTAGAGCCCTCTGGAAGATTACGTTTTGTCACATGAAGTAGGTAATCTAGATGAGCCCTCTCCCTCCCGACCCGACCTGGCGTCTGGTTAGAACAGGGTTCAGAGCTTAAGGCGTGGTCCTGCTGGGAGCTTAAGAAACAGTCTAGGAAGCCTGCGTGTGCATCCACGCGTGGCATCGAGAGAGCGGCTGACAGTGGCTGGAGGTGACTCTGAGAGCCCCTGAAGATCACAGTTGGTGTCAGAGCAGGCAGGCTGGGAAGTCTGGCACACCGCGTCCTCGTTCAGTGGTCATGGCACTGTCTGAAGCCCCTAATTCCTAAAGTTATCTTCCTGAAACTGTTGACTGAGAAGCAAACAGCAAAAAGATGTTTTTGTGCTGCTATGATTAACATTATTTTCTGTACCTTTTAGCTCAGGAAATGACTTCATCTGTTCATCCATAAGCAGGTTTGTACAGGGTCACTTAGCGAGTAGGGCTTGGCTTCGTAGACAGATGTGCTGGGAGAGGAGGAGGACCTGTTGACAAACTCACTTTGATAATAGTTGCTGAAGCCTTACCCTGGCTGGGGTCTGTGACCTGCCAGCGCTGCACAGAGAGCCACAGCCAAGAGCACGGGAGCCGGGGCCGCCAGAGCCCGTGCATATCGAGGGCTTAAACCAAACTGTGTCGGAGTTCAGGACTGCATTTTTGCAGCTTTGTGTTCAAGAAAAGGCGTAAAGTAGGGCTGAGTCCTCGAGGCTGCCCCGTGCAGCACCGAAGGACTGCACTGTTTGCCTGTACACGTTCTTTTTAATTTAAATCATACGCAGGAAGGGCCTCGTAAGTTCTGGTGACAGCAAGTCCTAGCTTGGACACTGGGCTCCAGGCAGTCTCTCTCATCTGTGCTGTACTGTCTGCAGGGGAAGGGCTGCTGGGTGTTGTCTCTAAATTTACTTTTTATTCTTAGTGCAGATGGATCTAAGTAAAACATTTTAGGTTTTATCAGAAACTCAATAAACTTTAAAAGCATACAGGGTTCTGGTTGGGGGCCGGGGAGAGCAGGTGCAGTGAGCAGGAAGGGCGGCGGGCCCAGCGCGTCATGAGGTGGCTACGTTGAGGGCACATGCAAGCTGTGAGCAGGGCTGGTCGCTGTGTAATTATGTACATGCTTGCTGGGGCAGCTGTCCCGGATTTTGTATATTAGAACAGAAGTTTCTATGAATTACCATAACTAAAAGTAAATATTCTAAATTAAGCCCCACTTCTGAGTCATGTGACCTCTGTCGTGGGAATTTTGCCTTTAGAAGGTTGCTCATGACCGGTGCCAGGTGGCTTAGGAAGGGGACAAGAACATGCTAGAGTGGCCTTATGGCCTCAGCCATCAGCGGTGGCCGTAGGAAGACCTCACTTTCATAACATGCTACTCCTGATACTTTCTGCAAAAATGCTTTTCATTAAAGATTCTCTCGTGAGGGATGTGGCTGGGAGCTAGGAGACAAGGTGCTGGAGCCCTGGCCTCTCCAGTGATGTTAGCTGTGTGACCTTGGACAAGTCACTTAACCTCTCTGTGCTTCAGTCTCCCTCTTGTAAAATGGGAGTAATACCTACCTCACAGGGTTGTTGTGGGGATTAATTAGAGATAATGTCTGTAAAGCATTCAAGGTTCTTGAAGAAGGCGCTATATAAATACAAAATAATATCTATTAAAGTTGGCTTATTTGTGCTTGTTGGTTTTTAAGTATATATTTTTTTCCTTTTTGCCCCAAATGTATTTGAACTTAGAAGCATACACTTTAGAAGTTGTATTAGTCCTTTGTGTGAGTCACGACTTCCATTGTCCACAACGTCCCTAGAAAACCACACGAATATAAAGCAAGTCTGTGCGCTCACGGTTTTGAACACCCTTCTTGCTTTCCAACACCGAGACAGACTTCCCAAGTTGGGCATCTTATAAGGAAGCCTGGGTTATCTGGGCACAGGAGTCCAGGGGTCTCAGTTCACGGACAGTTGCACAGTAGGCCGGGAGCCTGAGGCAGAAGGGCTCCCTGGGCCACAGAGCCAGGGAGAAAGGAAAGTCGCACGTCTTGGAAGTCACACCCAGCCTGACTCCCCGCTGTCGGCCCCGCCCCTCACTGGCCCCACCAAGCGACAGAATGACATGCCTTTCGAGACAGATCCCTAGATTCCGTTCTCACCTTGAGAATCGGACTGCACGGTAAGTTCCCAGAAGCCAGTGTCTGTCTGGCCCTCCTGGCAGTGCAGCCCCTGCTCCTGTCCGTCTGCTCAGCACGGACTCGGGGTCACCAGCCCTGGCCTGCCCCTCATCCTCCCGAGAGCCCTCTCTTCTCAGCCTGACGCAGCGGCGCAGGCCTTCCCACCGCTGGAAGCCCTGTCCTGGAAGTGTTCAGGGCTCTAAGAGATGCTCTCTGCGGAAGGGACCACACCATGAGGAGGACCTACCTTGGTGGCTTCTCTCCGAGTCTGTGTTGCGCATTTCCTTCCCATCCCACTGTGCGCAGATGCGGTCATGCCTTCCCGGTCAGCACCGTCCACACTCTGACCTCTCTCCAGTCGCTTCTGCCTGTCTCGAGGGGGTCTCTGCAGCCCTGGACTCTTAGTTCACCTCTTTTGATTGTTACTCATATCTTCATCTTACGAAAGAGTCTCTTCTGAGGAATTTCCTAGAAACACTTAGCTGAGAGTATCACATCAGGTTCCAAATAGTTAGAACTCTGGTGCCCGAGTTCGTAACCACAGTTGTCCTAGAATAAAGTCTTTTTCATTGTTAAATGAAATGATGGCCATTCTGGCCCTTTTTGAGGGGCCAGTTAATGGAGCTGACTGCACCCAGCATGTCGTGTAATTACAATGCGGTCCATTCCAAGAAGGACTCTCCATGTCAAACAGTGACTCCTCATGATACAGCCTACAGGTCTGATAGGGTCCCTTTTCTCTGCTAGTCAAAGACTTAAAAGGCAGAAGAATCTCTAGTTCGACAGGTGGCTACAGAGAAATCTCAAACACCGAAGTCGGCAGCAGACAGCAGTTGAAGGCAGGTACATACTGGGGGTGAGGGATCCAGCAGACACATGCAGCAGACACAGGCCGTCTGCAAAGCAGGGGCAGGGACGGGGGATTCAGGAAACAAATCCAGTCTGGAGGGCTGGGTTGTTTTTCTGTTTTTTGTTTTTTTTAATACCGGAAGAGATTTTCTCCTGTAATTTATGGTCGGTCAGTTTGAAGAAAGATAGAACGGTTGAGTGACCCACAAGGAGGGGGTGGGGGTGACACACTTGGTGGTGGGAGACAAAACCTGGAAGGCCATTGTTTTAAGCTCCTGTCTTCTATCAGGAGGGTGAGGGAGAAACCAGCCACCTTCTGCCTATCAGGAAGTAGCTCATGCCCACTTGCCAAGTGTCAGGTCACCTCTGAGGTAAGTCTGTGTGGCTGTTTTACAGGCTTCTCGCAGGCAGACTTGTGAAGGATTTGTCTTGTGTGGGTTATCAAATGGTTCCCGAGGCTCGGCTGTGCTGTCGAGTGTGCCAAAGTTTACTTTTTTTTCCTGTTCCTTTGGATTCAGTTTTCCCAGCACAGGCTGGTCTCAAACTTGCCATTCTTCTGCCTCTAAGAGAATGTCCTTTCTTATAAAGCTTAAAGAACATCCCATTGCCCATCATTCGGCTGAGACGGCTGCACATTAGAATGCACACCTGAGCCCTTGCTTCCATCCGCTCTGGGCGTACACCTGGGAACCGCTGGACCGTAAGGAATCCTGTGCTATTAAGTTTAAACAACCTCATGTTCCTGCCAGGACCTCACCAATTTCCCACTTTCTCAACCTCCTGGTTAACACGTCTTTTGTGGTTTTTGGTTGAGTAATTGCTATCTTGATGGGTGTAAAGTGCCGGCTCTCCTTGTGGTTTGCCTTGCATTTCCTGTTGGACGATCTTGTGCCCACTGACCATAAAATTCTAAGTAGTAACAGATAAGGCACTTGCAGACTGGTAGACTGCTCTCTGTTTCTGATTTGGGTGCTTCTCATTCCTTTTCTTATCTGATAGCTTTGGCTAGAACCTCCAATCCCACTCAGAATGGAAGTGTGGAAGTGTAGAAGTGGGCGTCTGTCTTCCTGAGCTCTGGGGAGAAGCTTCTGTCTTTCACACTGGGTGTGATGTTACCTATAGTTTTTTTCTTTCCACATATGGCCTTTATCAATTTGGAGGCCGATTTTTCCATTTCAGTTTGCTTCTCATCAAGGAAACACCACATTTCGTCACTTGTCTCCGAGCCATCGAGGTAATCACCCTCGCCCTTGTGTCAGTGTGGCAGATGACAGTACTGGTCATTCAAGGAACCAACCAGCCTTGCAATCTGGAAGAAACCGCTAGGTTCCTGGATGTACTCTGTTTACATGCTCCCGCGCTCCATTGCTAGGAGTCTGGTCAGGTTTTCATCAGCATTAACTGTGATCGTAGTCTCTAGGGTGCAGTATACACCCCCAAAGGTCCTGGGAGGTTCTAGTCAGATTCTGAGCTTCCTTAACATTAACATATTTGGGGCTCCAGATCATGAGCTCACTGCTAGGCTAGCATTGACCTGACCTGAGAGTTAGCAACCAGATCCTTCCTTCCCGCACGGACAAGGGAAGCTTAGAGAACGTAACATTCGCAGCACTTGGAAGTTGCCCTGAGGGTTGCTCTGCCGGAGTTGAACTAGGACCACGATGGGAAGTGGGGAGAACATGGAACTGCACACCCGGGACAGCCTGCTCAGCAGTGGGAGGAGCTGATATTAGGGAATGAAGAGTCAAGCCAACACCATTGAAAGCTCCCTAAGTAGGATTCTTAGAACCAGCTACCAAGTTGCGTCTCACTTCTTACCAGATGTGGCAGAGAAACTTCCCCATGTTTTCTGTTCCAGTGCCCGGATTACTGCTTCATTATGCTGCTCTTTGTTCTTGATACTAGAACATATATGGCCACAGTTTACCATTGCCAAGTTGCCTCTGGCCATTAGGATGGAAGAATCTCATCCTCTTCCTAAGAAAAGAGGAGGGTGAGTTGAATGCACCAGTGTCAAGATTTCAAAGAGTTGAGCTGATGCCAGCTTCCCTGTGAGCAGGCAGGCTGACGTCCAAGTGGAATCAGCGGCGTTGGGCACCTCCAATTGCAGAACATATTACTTTGAAGGATGTTCAGATTTGGGGGCTTAAAGGAACTTTATTTGTAGCCTCCATGATGACTGATATTTAAAGGCATGCCTGCAGCACCCACACTCGGGAGGTGGATGCAGGAGGATCAGGAGTTCAAAGCCAAACCTCAACTGCACAGGGAATATGAGGCCCTCCTGGGCCACATGAGACCCTGCTTCCAAAATGAAGTACCAGAAACACGACCTACTATGTGATAGTGTTATTTGTAATACTCCCCAACAAAATCCTGAGAGCACAGTCTGGGTCACTCGTAAATAGTTCTGAAGAAAAATAAAGCGATTTTACTATTTTTAAAATTTTTAAAAACTTATGCTATTCTTGGTGTTAGTTACTTTTCTATTACTGTGATTAAATTCCCCCAGCCAATGCAGCTTATAAAAGAAAGTGCTTGCTTGGGCTTATGGTTTCAAGGGGTTAGAGTCCACGATGGCAGGGCGAAGGCATGGCAGCAGAGACAGAGCACACTGAATGTTGGGAAACTTGAAACCTCAAAGCCTACCTGCCAGTGACACACCCTCTGTTCTAACTGGAGGCCAAGAACTCAAACAGCCAGGGGGAAGGGGTGAAACACACATTAATCCCAGCACTCAGGAGGTAGATGCAGGCACATCTCTGAGTTCAAGACCAGCCTGGTCTACAGAACTTCCAGGACAATATGGAGAAACCCTCAATAAAACAGAAATTCAGACATGAGCCTACAGGAGCCATTCTCATTCATTCTCATTCAAACCACCACACTTTGTCACATTTTAAAGCCTCAATCCAAGGTTTACAAAGAGTAATATTCTGTGTGCACATTCGGGCTTTTTAGTTTTTACCTGATTAGCCATAATTTTGTCAGTGGTGCTCTATGGTTAGAGACCGTTTTCCAAGGGGTCTTTATGTTTAGGCCATAGGGATGGATGTTTTTATGGCTAGACTTTTACTGACAACTTTTTTTTTTTTTAATAACCTGCCAAAATTGTGTCTATATGTTAGGTGGGGGTATAACAGTGACGTGCAAAGTAGATGCACAGAATTGCTGTCAGTGGGCAGATGATCAGCTGTAGTCAGAAAATAGACCTGTGCCCCCCCCACCCAGGTACCATGTGTGTATGTTATTCTCAAAACCATCCATTGTCTTTTGATTACATTTATTTGTTGAGTGGATAAAAGATTGTAAGTTCTTCTGTCTTAGCTATTTCTCTATTACTGAGATAAAACACCGTGGACCAAGGCAACTTGTAGATGAAGTTTCCCAGGCTTACAGATTGAGGGGTTAGGGTCCATGGCGATGGAACAAAGGCATGGCTGCAGGAACAGCTGCGAGCTCACATCTTGATCCACAAGAGGCAGACAGGGACGCGCTGGGAATGGTGGGGGCTTTGGGTCGGCAGTGACACACCTCCTCCAACAAGGCCACACCCAATCCTTCCCAAACAGTTCCACCAACTGGAAAGTAAGTATTCAAACACAGGAGTCCCATGGGGGGCATCCTCTTTCAAGCCACCACACCCACTGAAAAGGAAGGCCCCTTTCAAACGCAGTGTGAACACTGATGTCAGTCTGCATGTATGACATTCTGTCCTCCGTGCTCAACCATCAGCGCTAACTACAGATTACAACTGTTTAGCCCGATGTTACACAGAATGAGGTAGTTTATGATCCTGTGCCAAAGTGGGCGGGTGGAAAGCTCTGCCCTGTACAAGTTGCTCTTGGGCTATGGAGTGGAGTACATCGTGTTGTAGCTGTGGTGAGACTCGGGTGTGACTTAGCTGTAAGACAAGGGAGCGGGGCACCAGAGACTACTCCTGTTTCTCCAGCTTCCCATCGAGGTGGGAAGTGGCAGGGATGGCTAGGCTTGGGTTACTAGCATTCCTTTCTAGTACATTGACCTCGCTAGCGGTTCCAGTGTCCTGGAACACCAGTGACATGTTGGCATGTCGTTAGCTAGGTTTGCCGTGCTCGGCCTGCACCAATTAGCTCCGCCATGCAAATCACAAGCACAAAGCGTCCTGTGGGAACTTGAGGTTAGGTAGAGTTGAAACAGGCCGGCGTGCTCCAGAAAAGACTGCGTTTCGGTGTCTTCCTCCCCTGGAGAGTGTCCCAAAGACTACAGATCCCACTTTGAGTCATGTGGGAGAAACCTAAGCAGCACCACGGCCTTCCAATACTTTTGGTAAGCAGTTAAAAACAAAAAGGCTTGCAGTTAGAACTGACTTGAAAACTGGCCCCCGAACTTCCCCGTGGACTCCACAGCTCAGCCTGTTCGTGAGGATGTTACAGGATTCCAGTGAATGTTTAAAAGCTCTGCCAGCATGTTGGATATACATCCCTCCCTCTCCCACTCCTCACTAAATATTTATGAGCTCCCTGTGAAGACTGAAGCAGAGAGTTAACTGTCATACTCATTGTTGGTTTCAACTCAGAACACCCTAAAAACAACAGGCTGCCACAAACTTGGAAAGCCAGCATCAGCATGGAGCCACCCGTGTTTCCATGAGGCCTGTTATAGGCCTGTCCTGTGGATGACCGAGTCCCCCGCACTCATGATCAGTGGCCTTGACTACTCAAGGTGAATTCTTCGTTTTGCAAGAGTGTTAGTGTCAGGGTTCTCTAGAGCAGTGGTCCTCTTCCTAATGCTGTGACTCTTTAGTACATACAGTTCCTCGTGTTGTGGTGACCCCCCCAACCATAAAATTATTTTCGTTGCTACTTCGTAACTGTAATTTTGCTACTGTTACGAATCATTATGTAAACATTAGATATGCAGGATGGTCTTAGGTGACCCCTGTGAAAGGGTTGTTTGATCCCCCCCAAAGGGGTCACAACTCACAGGTTGAGACTGCTATTCTAAGGGAACGGAACTTATAGAATGAATGTATATATTTATTGAACCTGAGTTCTCTGCAAGAGCAGCAAGTGCTCTTAACTGATGAGCCCTACTTATTTTTTTAATTATGTGTATGTGGGGGTGGGGAAAACATGTGCATTTGAATGCAGTGCCTGCAGTGTCATATATATACATATATATGTGTATGTATATATATACATACACATATATATGTATATATGTGTGTATGCATATATATGCACACACACACACACACACACACACACACACACACACACACGGGGGTCTATTAGAATGTTTTACAGGCTGTGGTCCAGCTAGTCCAACAACGGCTGTCACACCAATGGAAGGTTCAAGAATCCAGTCGTAGCTGTTCAGTTCACAGGCTGGATATCTCAGCTGCTCTTCAGTGTATGCTGGAGTTACTGAAGAAGCAGGCTCTAATACCAGTGAAAGGAATGAACATGCTAATAACGAGAACATGAACTAGCAGGCAGAGGCAAAGAGCAATAGGTCCTTCTTCCTTCTTTATCTAGGATGCTGGCAGAAGGTGTGGCCCAGAATAAAGGTGGATCTTCCCACCTCGAAGACCCAGATTAGAAATGGGTCTTCCCACTTCAAATGATGTAATAAAGGAGGGAACAAAAGCTAGGCAGTGGTAGTGCACACCTTTAATTGGGAGGCAGAGGCAGGCAGATAGCTGTGAGTTCGAGGCCAGCCTGGTCTACAGAGCGAGTTCCAGGACAGCCAGAGTTATAACAGAGAAACCCTGTCTCAAAACAAACAAACAAACAAACAAACAAACAAACAAACAACAAAACAAACAAGTAAGCAAACAAAGTAAGAAAAAAAAAATGGCCGGACAGATGTGTCCAGCCATTTGGGTTTTAGTTGATTCCAGATGGAGTCAAGCTGACAACCAGGGACAGCCATCACAGCTACTAACCCCATAAGCAATGTGTGACGTTATCAGGTAACGAAGCAATGCTGTGATTGGCTAATTCAGCGAAGCCCTTTGATTTCCCAGCAGTAGTTACAGAATCCAGACAGAGTCTAGCTGTGTCCGTCTGGAAAAAAGATCAAGGAAGTCTCTCCACGAGCCCTTTTAGGATGGTGACATGAAGTCACTCCTGCAATTGAAGGGACTTTCCATTTTGATATTTGCTGTGCCGTGTTCTGCATGCGAATCTTGTCAGATCCGGGCATGACAATGAGACTTCAAGATCGGGGTCAGGAGGAGTTTAGTAGGGGGAGTTACTGTTTTCTTGAGCATTAAAATAAGCAGAGAATGGAATTATTACATAGTCGATTACATTGGTTACTTGATTAAAAACATAAATGCGATTTAGCCCAGAATTATCCACTGTTTTGCTGTTCTACAAAATTAGATTAATGTAATACGGGACCAAAGCCCCTCGCACACGAGCGGCTATCCTGACGCCGTGGTTCTCTGAGGGGATGGATTCTGAAAAGGATTTCCTATTCATAAAATATTGGGGGAAAAAGACTGATGATTGCAACACTGAGCTGTAGCTCCCACACCCACTGAGGTTGTCTGAAGGCAACATGGACTGAGGGCAAGCTTGGAGTTTCGCAATCAGGTGTTGACCTCTGTCTAAACAGTTGTGTGAATCTGACAAATTACTTAACCTCATCGAGTCTGTGTCGAATGAAATAAAACTTGAGAAACGGACATAATGCAAGAACAGCAAGTGCCCTTAGCTACGGAGCTCTATTTATTCTTTAATTATGTACACGTAGGCGGGGGCGTGTGTGCATGTGAATGCAGTGCCTGCAGAGGCCAGAAGAGGGTGTCAGATCCCCTGGAGCTGGAGTTCCAGGGAGTCGTCAACATGCTAGGATGAAGCTTTAGCATTCATCCCAAGACCTGGGATGACCGGGATAATGGAATCTTAGTGCCAAAGTGGGATGCTTTTTGAGGGTCACAGATGTATCAGTAAGCTGTCTGCCGGAAGGTCAGCTGTAAGCCAAGGCTGTCTTGGACAAAGAGGGAAACGTAGAGAATCCCAGAATAGAGTGTTTCAGAAACGTCTGTAATAAAAGCCAGGTTCTCCAATGCCTTCTATTACAGCTCATCTCAGCAGGAGAGTGTCCAAACTACCTGTCCCTTCCTGGCCTTTCTTCAAACACACCCTGTAGGAGAACACCCCAAGAGCTGCTGGTTCAGGGACACTTTATAAGCCATCCTGGTCCTCGAGAGCGGAGAAGGACGTCGAACAGTTGGCTCCAGCTTCAAGAGGGAAGTAGGAAGGCTTGGGTGTGAGGGGGTCCCATGAAGATCTGCAGGGAGAGGAAGTCGTTCCCTGCTTTGGTGGCCTCTCTCTGCATTGACCTTTTCCTCCAAGGTCAAGGATGCACTGGGGCTCTGCAGGTGTTCTGCTGAAACGTGGTTTAAGGGAGAACCTCCAAGCCGAGAAGGCCGGATTTTCAGTCGTCTTTCATGCTGTGCCGATACTGAAATAAGGAGGTCATATCACTGGTGTGATTCATCAGCTGTGTCTCTGTGCTCGGTATCTTTGGAATAAGCACAGAGCACAGAACACACACTACAGAGTGTGGGGACATCAGAGGGACCCAGGCTGGACTGCGATGTGGACAGAGACCGAGAGCCCTTCAGTGAGATGACTGCAAGTAGGCACTTGTAGTCAGGCCAGAGAAAGGAGGAGGAAGTGTGGGTGAGGATTTAATTGCAAGGCTGGGGTGCAGCTGGCGTAACTCTCTGTCAAGTCCTTCCGTGTGGAATGCCAGTGAATGCCAAGCGTGTGTGGGTTGGTGACTTGCCCCGCTAACCCCTTTCTCCTGTTGCAGGCGGAAGGAGAAACGTCACATGCTCTTGGGTTTTGTAGCAATGGCTCCCAACTCTGCTCAGCTTCACACCCACCGGTCACCTCTTCGGCTCTCCAGCTACGAAGCCCAGCCATCTGCTCCGACTGACACTTATTCTGTTACTTACACTGTAATTCTGTTGTCGTCCTTACAATTTCAGTTTTTAAAGTTTTGTTCAGATTGGTTTTTGTATGGCTCATCGATATTCTATCTGGAAGTTCCACGTGCACGTAGAATACACATCATTTGCTGCTCTTTTAGGCCTTGCTCCCTGTCAAGTGGATGCAGTTGATTGATGCTATTCTTTAGTTCATCTGTATCCTTATTGATTTTTTTCTGCTGGCTCTCTTTCACTCCAGCTCTATTTGTGGATTTGTTTATGCTTCCATTTAAGAGCATTGTGCATGATCGAATGAGCTAGCTGGACTGTCTTATGCTTCCACTTAGTTGTGTCCATTTTTTTTCCCCTTGAATTTGAAGCTCTGTCTTTGGGTGCATATACATTTTGGATTGTTAATGGCCGTGTCCTAAAGTCAACTTAATATTGATATGGAAACTTAGCTTTCTTTGTTTCCTTCTTGTATAGTGTGAGTTCCTGAATCAATGGCCATGTCATACCCAGAAGGCAGCAAAGTTAGTGTTTTTTTCCAACTCGGACAGAGATGGAAAAATATCCTGGCATCCGGGAACCCAGGGACTACACAGCTCTGAGGTGGGGGAAGGCGTCCCTAGCTGAGCTGGAGTGTTACAACGTAACAGCTCCACTCTGCTCTGCTCAGCTCCAAGGGGAGACGTTTCCTGGTGTTGCAGCTCTGAGGGGAAATTTCCCCAGCAGAGCTGTTCTTTGCTTGTTCTTTCTCTTGGCTGCCTCTGCTTGGGAGGAAGGCAGCAGCAGGAACTGCACCCCCTACTGAGCAGAGCACAGAATGTGGCTCTTTATAGTGTTCCTGGGAAGGGGAGGGAGCATTCCGGGATGGCCTGTGGTTGGTGGGACTTTTTCACCCTTATTTGAATAGTCTGGGGAGGATTGAGAGGTTCAACTCTAGGCCATGTGTGTTAGTTAGGGTCACTTCTATACCACTCTGCCAGGTTGAGGGACCCTGCAGCTGACCGGGAATGGGGTCCCTGGTAGTCCCAATGAGGGGCTTTCCTATGGGGGAGTCTCAAGCCCCAGAGCTCCCTGGCCTCACAGAGCCAGACTCCTGCAAAGAGGATATATGCTAGCTCCGCTTGGTGCCCTTTGGGGCTCATGATGGATGTAAGGGTGGTGCCCCTTCCCCGGGTCCCCAGCAGGGTAGCAAGGGAGTGAAGCAGTAGCCCTGAGAGGCAGCTGGCAGCAGGAGGGGCCAGGCTGCTGGGACAAGTCAGGTTTGCTCCGTGGGAGAAGCACAGATGGAGTGCAGTGGGGGGCTGGGGGACAGTGAGGCAAGGACTCCCAGCCCACACCCACCGAGGGAGGAGAGAGCCGGAGGGGGCCTACAGGCATTCTGCAGCACTCCTCGGGGTCTTACATTCTTTCATCCCTTCCTCTGTGATGCCCCCTTAGCTTGGAGGGGGTCCATTTACAGATGCCCCGTTTAGCACCAAGCCCTCAACAGCCACTTACTCTCAGCTCTCTGCAGTAGCTACTTCAGTATCGGCAGCAGTGCTAGTGGGAGTGAACATAACTATTTAGAAGGTAATTTGATGGACACGAAATGCTCATTTAGCAAAACAACAGTGGTAGCTTCCCCACGAGGGCCGATGATCGTATCGTGGGCTTCTGAATTAACAGCCATGAATTCCCTCCTGTGTCGTGACCTCAGAGAGTAGCGCGTGACCCCTCTAACAGCTGTGCCATTATGGCTTCAATGGGCCTACCTTGCCTGGCAGGTTGTAGTTTAACACAAAGACTGCTGCCGATTTTTCTCTCCCAGCTGTTTGAATAACACCTAGCCCTTTTTGACACAATAAAATGTATCTGTGGTGGTTTGAATAAGAATGAAACCCCATGGGCTTATGTAGATGTAGCCTGGGTGGAGTAGGTGTGGCCTTGTTGGAGGAAGCATGTCACTAGGGGTGGGCCTTGGGGTTTCAAATGCCCCGTGCCAGGCCCTGTCTCTCTCAGTCTGCCTGCCCACAGATCGGGATGTAGAGCTTTCAGGTACTAGGCATCTGAAATTAAGCAAGCCCCTGTTAAATACTTTCTTCTATAAGAATTGCCTTGGTCACAGTGTGCCTTTACAGCAATGGAACAGTGACTGGACGCTATTCAACAGGGCGGAAACCCCCAGGTGAGTTCCCACTTGATTTCTCAACACTCTACCAAGGCATATGGGATTTCTGGCAACAGGGTCTGCTGCCTAGTTCTGGGGAAACCCACAGCAGTTATTTCGGGAACTTCAGAGACCTTGCTGACAACTTATAAGGGAGGGGTACCCCATTTAACCCTACCCCTGGGAGAATGGAGTCCAGAAATGAGGAGGACTAAAGTCTCACACAATACTGACTTAATTCAAAGCCTCAGACAATTTATACTCTGAGGGTTAAGAAAAACAAACAAACAAAAACCATGAGCAAAGTTCTTATGATTTCAAGCTGTATACAATCACAAGGACAAGATGCACATGGCAAAAGCATGTTTTTCCATACAGGCATATAAAGGATAGTTTCAACACTTAATAGCAAGCAATAATGAGTAATCTGAAGTAAACTCACTCCTATCCCCTACATCTGGGAGGAGCATAAAAACCCACTTCCAAGAACAGTTTGGAGCTTTGAAGAAGCCGAGGTCACAAGACTCCTGTCTTATTTTATTGTAGTGTTCCCACTGCACTCAGAATCCTCCTCACAAGCCAGGCGGTGGTGGCGCATGGCTTCGGTCCCAGCACTTGGGAGGCAGAGGTAGGTGAATCTCTGAGTTCGAGGCCAGCCTCTACAGAGTGAGTTCCAGGACAGGCAGAGTTACAACGGAGAAACCCTGTCTTGGAAAACAAAAACAAAAAACAAACCAAAAGCCCAGAATTCTCCTCACACAACTCCATTCCTGGTCTTCTGTGTTCTGACACCATGCTTGGCTCCTCCTCCTCCCCCTCCTCCCTGCCTCCTCCTCCTCCTCCTCCCCGCCTCCTTAATGAGAAACCCAATAAATGTGTTTACTGTGAGATCAGCCAACACTGTCACTGGTGGTGGCAGCTTCAAGTCATCACATGAAAACTGAATATCGAGCCCACCCCTCTTCCAGGGCTTCTAAGCTTCAGTTTCAAGTCTCATGCATTCAGTACACATCTTCACATTCAGTTAAGTATATATCCACGCCACATCTCTGCTCCTTCTCTAGTTGTCATAATCTCCGTGCCCTTCCACTTCCTGTCACCGAGTGACACTCGAAGGGCGAAGAGTCTCTTCTGTACTAGAATTCACTTAGCGGTTAACAACCTTATCTTTCTTGATACTGTAGATCATGTACCTAAACCTCTCTGCTGGTGTGAACCAACAATCCATGTTAGCGTTTTGCAATGAACTGAGAGCCGTCCACCCGGGGCCTTTACAAATGACAGAGCGGGGAGGCATGCCCAGGCCTGAGGCGGACAGCGGGAGATGGCTTTTCCCAGACGCTTATAAAACAGAAAGGAGCCGAAAAACAGGTTGTGAGAGTTCATAGGCCAATTAACCAGAACGTCTCATCTCGTCCGTGTGTGGTTTTCCCAGGGCTGCAGAGGCAGCTGTGATTGCCTGGGTCACGTGCTTCCACAGACACAAGGCGCGTGAGCAGGTCTGGAGAGCAGGTGCTCGTCCTTGCCTTCAACACAGTCTCCCTGGAGCGTGAGCACGAGCCAAGCATCAGTGATTCCTTCTTTTTAAGGAAAAAACAGAAGCATGGGTTTCTCCAAATCACACATCCCCTAAGCATACTGTGTGGAGCCATCCTTTCTGCCTTTTGTCTGTTTCCCTGATACACGCTCCACGTTCACCCGTGTTGTCATAGGCGACAGGATCTCCCTCTTGCCCGGGGCTGAGTGTATTCCACTGTGCGTACGCGACTCTGTGTATGACGGGAGGTGCTGGGTTGATTCGGTTCCTCCAGCTTCCTCTTTCATTCCTGACATCACTGTCTTGTCTTGGTGAATGGAGCAGAGCTTCTCTAGTTGACTCTCCAAAGGACCAACACTGATTACACTGATTTTCTCTTTGTGTTTCTGTTTTCTATTTTGTTGACTTATATTCTGATCTCCTTTTTTTTTTTTTTCCTGTTAACTTTGGGAAACCTAGATCCATGACTTTAGTTTTTTTTTTGTTTGTTTGGTTTTCCTCTTCCATACATATATAGCCATGCAAACTGAGATGTTAGGTTTGTTTCCCGCAACCTCCCCCAAGCCCCCCCCCCAGCCCTATGCACCAATTGACACAAGCTAGGGTCATCTGGGAAGAGGGAACCTCGCTTGAGAAAATGGTCCCATCAGATTGTCCCGAGGCAAGTCCGTGGGACGTTTTCCTCGATTGATGATTGATGTGGGAGGGCCCCGCCCACTGCGAACAGCGTCACCCCTGGACAGGTGGCCCCTGGATACTATAAGACAGCAGGCTGAGCAAGCCAGTGAGCAGCGTTCCTCCGTGCTCTCTGCTGAAGCTCCTGCCTGTCCTCCCCGCAGTGAGGGACTGTCACCTGTAAGAGGAGATGAACTCTTCTCCTCCTCAAGTTGCTTTTGTCCATGGTGTTTTATCACAGAGATGCAAACCTAACCTCTACAAAACGTATGTCAACTCTGAAATTGTCGGTTATCTTCCAATCTTCTTCCCACCGTTGATCTCAGCCCCAGGCTATTCTCCTTAGGTTTTTTGAGGTTACTTTTCTAGACTAAAATATGGTCTGTTCTGGAGAATTTCCTGTGTGCACTTGAACGTGTGATTCCGCTATCCTGGGAAGCAGTTGTTTTCAAAGTTCCTTGCATCTTGGCTGATTTCTGTCTGACGGTTCTGTCAGTTGCTAAGAAAGGAGAATCTAATTTTCCCACTGGTTTGTCTTTCCTCCTGGAGGGCATTTTGTCAGTTTTAGCTGTGTATTTGGGGCTCTGTTGTTAGGTGTGTGGATATTTTCAGTCACTCCATCTTCCCGATAGTTGTCTGCATGCTCTTTATTGAGTGTTGCTTTTTCTTTGCTTTATATCGCTATTAGAAAGCTCTTTTGTGTGGTATATTCTTTCCCCTGGTCTTTTCTTTTACCACGTTTGTGCTTGGGAGTCCCAAGGGTGCTTCCTTTTCTGCTTCCTGTGTTGGTTTTAAAATCTGCCTGGTAGGGTCTTTCTGTTGTTCTTGTTTTTGGTTGTTTGTTTGCTTGTTTGTTTTGAGACAGGGTTTCTTTGTTATATAGCCTGGCTGTCCCGGAGCTCACTCTGTAGACCAGGCTGGTCTTGAACTCACAGAGATCCACCTGCCCCTGCCTCCTAAGTGCTGGGATTAAAGTTGTGCGCCATATCTGAGAACGGCGTCTTGATGGACCGTGAGTTGCTTCTCTACCTTCCAGCACTTTCTCACAAGCTGGATGCTGAAGCTAGTCTCCTTCTTAGTTCTCAGTGCTAAGCTGTCAGTCACTGAAGTCTGAGGTCCATCGACAGGGGTCTGACGCTAGAGCTGAAGGCTGACTGCAGATTCACGTGTCACAGAGGGAACAGGCATGGGTGGTGCCCCAGCCATAAAGACGGAAAAGGCTACTTTGGACTTGCTAGAGGTGGATAGGGGTGAGGAATGGACAAGAGCCTCAAGAAACAGTCGTGTGGGTCCTGATTCTTCCATGCTTCCTCTTTAAAAAGCAAAAAACAAAAAACTTTAGGCCAGCGGTAGTCGCATGCCTTTAATCCCAGCGCTCCGGAGGCAGAGGCAGGCAGATCTCTGTGAGTTCGAGGCCAGCCAGGTTTACAGAGTGAGTTCCAGGACAGCCAGAGCTACAACAGAGAAACCCTGTCTCAACACAAAAACAAAAACAAAAAACTTTATTGTATAAAAAAAGCTTGCAAATAAATAGAAGCATCACACACCAAAATTAGTTCTAATTTATTACAAAGTACAAAGGCCACTCTGTTTTACTCACACAACACCGCTGACAGAGTATAGAAGCTGTGTACAGGGGGTTGGCTGATTGCTTGAGGTATCGTGGCATCTCATTTGCCTTGGTCAGTGTTTCCGAGTAGGCACATGACCAGTTTTGGCCAAAGTCAGGGAGGACCAGTCGAGGTATGTGGCAGTTCACTTTGGCTTGAATTTGACTGGGTCAAAGGGTGCGGGCCATTTGCCAAGATTACTGTGGGCACCAGAGGGATGGTCAGTTATGTCAGCATGAGTGGACCTCACACAGTCAGATGACAGAACAAATGCCAGTCCTCTGGAGGAGAGAGAGGGTTCCTTTGGCCAGATGACCTATGGGATTTTTCTTGGCTTTGGATATGAATTGAAGCTTCAGCTCTTTGTGGGTCTTGAGCTTACCGGAACAGCACCATCCACTTTCCCAGATCGACAACTTGCCAGCTCACCTTTGGACCTCAGGACTTGTGAGCCTGCACAGACATATGGGCCGAGTCCTTACAACAAGTCTTTTTATATGTGTGGGTTCAGTTTCTCCAAGGCACATTCTGAGAAAGCTTTCTCTCTGTTGTGAAGAGCTACGCCGTGAGGAGAAGCCTCCGTGGTCCTATTTATGATTCTGTTAGGGGGCCCGGCTCTCTTGAACTAGGACCGCCATCTTTGGGTTGTAAGAACACCAGCTCAGGGTAAGAGCTGTGCTAAGAATGGCAAAGGTCAAGGAGAGCTGGTGTCTTTGGTGACATTGTTAAACCTGCTGTGGGCCAACTTGGCCCAGGCTCCACGCTCTGTGAGATAAAAGTGTGTTCATATCAAACTTGTATTGTTTATCAACTGTGAGAGCCAACGGTGTTAGGAGGTGGATGCTACATTTCAGACAAGCACGTGTAACCTACTTCCGATTTTCCCGGGGCCCTCATTTTACTTTTCTATTACCGATTTGTTTTATTGCTTGATTGATTTTTGCAGCGCTTGGGACCAAATGTAGGACTTTGCACAAGCCGGGCTAGTGTCCTACCGCTGACCCGCACGCGCGGCTCCGTTTCTTTCTCTCCGAGACAGGCTATCACTGTGTAGTGCACTCTAACCCAAAACTAGGGACTCCGCCTCCAGCTGGGGTGCTGGAATGGAGAGCACGAGCCAGCGTGCCCACGTAACAAGGTCGCCCGTGTGTGATCTGTGCCCACACCTGGGTTGGACACACACAGATCTCAGTGACTCTCAGCTGTGTGTTCTGTTTCTTGGGTTGAGGAACGTGACGTCCCCACGATCCTCAGACTGACGTTTGTGAGTCCGTGCTTACTTCGTTTTCTGACCGAGCCACACCCTCTTTGTTCTACTTGATTCTTAGACAGTGATTGTCACCCCCCACCCCCATCCCCACCCTCATTCTCCCTTGTGTTTCACATCTCCTTCGGGACTCAGCCGATTCATCAGAGCCACCTGGAAGCGCCTCCCCCTCACTGGCAGAATACAGTGTTCCATGTCACGTTTTGAGAGATGGCTCAGAGGTTCTGAGGGACCGGCGTTCAATTCCCAGCACCCACATGGCAGCTCACAACTGTCTATAACTCCAGTTCCAAGGGGGGTCTGACACCCTCACACAGACATACATGCAGGCAAAACACCAATGCACATAAAGACAAATAAACAAATATTTTAGAAAATTGTATGTTTGTGTGTGTGTGTGCATATGCGTGTGTAAGTGTGGGTGAGTGTGTAAGTATGTGAGTGTGTGTGTGCATGTGTGTGCATGTGTATGTATGTGAATGTGAGTGTGTGCATGTGCGTGCGTGCACACGAGCGTGTGTGCGTGCATGTGTGCGCATGTGTGTGAATGTGTATGTGTGTGTGCATGTGTGTGCATGTGTGCGCATGTGTGTGAATGTGTATGTGAGTGTGTGTGCATGTGTGTGAATGTGTATGTATGTATATATGAGTGTGTGTGTATGTGTGTGTGTGTGTGTGTGAGTGTGTGTATGTGTGTATGTGAGTGTGCGTGTGTGTGTGTGTGTGTGTGTGTGTGTGAGAGAGAGAGAGATGTGGGTTTGTGGTTGTGAGTGCTGTCTTGAGATTACTATTGCTGTGATAAACACTATCACCAAAAACACTATCACTTGGGGAGAAAGCATATTTGGCTTACATGTCCCAAGTCACAGTTTTGAAGGAACTCAAGCCAGGCAGGAACCTGGAGGCGAGAGCTGATGCAGAGGCCATGGAGGGGTGCTGCTTATTGGCTTGTTCATCATGACTTGCTCAGCCTCCATTTTTATAGAAGCCAGGACCACCAGCCTAGGACAGCACACAGTGGGCTGGCCCTTCCCCCGTCAATCACTAATCAAGAACGTGCTCTACAGGCTTGCCTGCAGTGGGATCTTAGGGAGGCGCTTTCTCAGTTGAGGTTTCCTCCTCTCAGGTGACTCTAGATTGTGCCAAGCTGACATAAAGCCAGTCGGGACACATGTGTACAGCTGCGGTTACAGGAGGCCGTGAGCCCATGTGGGCGCCAGGAATTAAACCCTCGTTCTCTGAAGAGCGGCATCTGCTCTTAACTGCCGAGCCATCTCTCCCGCCCCTAAGATTTATTTATTTTCACTTTATGTGTACTGGTGTTTTGCCTGTTTGTACATACACTATGTGGATGTAGTGCCTACAGATGCCAAGGGAAGGCTTTGGATCTCCTGGAAATGGAGTTACAGATGGTTGGGAGCTTCCGTGTGGGTGCTGGGAATTGAACCCCAGTCCTCTAAAAGAGGAGCCTGAGTTCCTAACCACTGAGCCATCTCTCCAGCCCATTGTGTCATGTTTATTGAATCTCTGTACCTTGAGGAAAAACCAATTTTCTCCTCTTTGTATCTTCTACCCTATCTGCTGTCTGGTGCATGAGACTTGCTAAGCATTTTTCAAAGATGGAGTGGGTACTTTGTGGCTGACAGATTCCTTGCTGCCATGCCCACCCCCCCATCCTCACCCCCACCCCCAGCGGATTCCAGGCCTTTTGCAGAGGCACTGCTGGGGCAGGAAGCCCAGAGGGATTAGGGAAATAGGGGGCCTGCTGATGGCAGCTGCCTCTCCCATCTTGCCCTGTGGCCCCAGGCCCCCAGAGACCTGGATGAAGAGGCAGCTGAGTGTTCTTTCTTCCCTAGGAACAAATGTCTCAGGCCACTCAACAGCTGAGGAAGAAATGCTCTGGAATAGAGGGAACCTACCCATGTGAGATCCTAGAGCTTTGAGCATTTGCCTCTACCTGTGCAGGAGCCTGTCTGCGGAGGTCCACTCACAGAAGCCCCACTCCGGCCATTGTGGAAATGGAATGTAACCAGGTGTGGAAGCCATAATGGCGACCACTAGAGGAGGTAAGCGGCCGAAGGCCAATAGGAGATTTCTCTCCTGCGAGAAGCCATGTGTTCCATTAACACGCTGAAGTTTTCAGTAAGACTAGATTGGTTTTAGCCTGAGAGAATGAAGGTGGCTGGGGGAAGCAGTCTGTGGGGGAGTGGGAGAGAAGAGCCTTGTTCTGAGCCAAGGACCCCGCTTGGCAGACAGAGGCAAGATGTGCTCATTTCCCAGCAGGCTGAGGCCTGGGCTGCTCTCCTCATTAGCAGGGCTTCTGCCTCATTTGGTGTGCTCTGTGCACTCGGGAAATCAATTCTGGAGTTCAGATGCTCCACTCCAGCTGGTGCCCGCTGGCCCAAGGGGCAGATGGATTAATGTCTTGTTCTGATGTCAAGAAAGGATTGGAGAAAGTTGTTAGCACAAGAAAGCCACAGTGTCTGTCCCAGAGAGGCCGGTTACACTCCAGGGGGACCCGGTGGGGATGACACCATCACAGTTCATTCATTTCTTCTGCGAGTGTTTTCTGAGCCACTCATGTGATGGGGAGCCAGGGTCCGTAATGGGCCCCTGGAGTCCAGCTCCTGACCTCAGGTACCTTCCTGTCCAGGGGGATGCACGTCTCTGGTCCTGTGTGGTCAGTGCTGCGTGCCATAGAGCAATCGCAGGGCACAAGGGGCAGCGGAGCCACACCAAAGGCGTGTGAAGGTACACGTGCAGGAAAGAAAGCCAACAAGTGTGCCAGGCACCCTCCTTTAGATGGGAGCAGAGGCTCAGGGAGGGCCACCTCACGTGGGGACTGCCAGAACCCAGTCCCGGACCGTGTTATACCCACTCCTGCCAGGAACAAAGGACAGACTCTCAAGGACTGACTATGACGCCCGGGGTTCTGCTGCATGTCGGGGCTGCCTACAAGGCTAGTAGGTGCCTGCAGAAAACCACTTACTTTTTCAGGGGCGTGGTTAAGCCCTCAGACTCTGCCCTAGTCACCCTAAAGTTAGAAAACCAGAGAATTATCAAGAGCCCCCATGTACAGAGCTCGCTGACACGAACCGAATCCTGCCACCCCGCACCTGCTCACTCTGCCTTGACCTTTCCTTCCCTCGGAGATCACAACTAAAAGCTTTCTGTGCCTACCCCTTCCTCTGCCTCCTAAGCAACCCAGCGCTTCCCTGCGTGGCCCCACGTGGTGTGCTGTGACCCCCTTGGGGGGTCTGTGAGTAACAATAGCTTTCCAACATTCTCAGTGCCAGTGGTGGCTGTCTCCTGATCCATTAGCCCCACCGAAGCTGATTAATAATACAACCTACACTTAAAAACAGGCAGCGGGAGTAGCTGGGGTCATGAGACCGACATGGGGGGAGTCTCCCACATTCGCTGAGCTGATGGCGGTGCTGAGCCTGTTGTATGGGGCTGGAGAGGGTGGGCAGAGGTCTGTGGGTACTCAGCAAAGGCAGGCCTGCATCTTGGCGTGCCTCTTGCAGGCATGAGCTGATTCACGGTTCCTCACAGTCGTGGGAGGGTCAGGGGTGGGCTCTTTGTAGAAATTCCGCTGCAAGGAGGAGCGAGTCAGAACTGGGGCGGGACAGCGGGGTAGCACACATGGCAGACGGGAGAGGCACGGGGAGACGGTGCTGAGCTTGGTGACCGCTTTGGTGAGATAGAATGACAGAGAGGAAGAAGTTTGGACAGATGTCTTATTCCGCCAACCCGTGCTGCTGTAATGGGAAACCTGAGGCTAGATGACACAGGAAGAACGGAAACATACTTCTCGTGGTTTGAGGGGCCGGGAAATCCACGATTAAGGGGCTGCACCTGGCAAGGGTCTTCACACTGCCTCACGCTATGGTGGAAAGTGAGACCACAAGAGGCTTGCATCCTCCACCTCTTTTCCTACCAAGCTCTGGATGAGGGTAGAGCCTTCATGATCTGAACACTTGGTTCGGGTCCCACCTCCCAGCAACGCTGCCCTGGGATCAAGTCTCCAACATACGGACCTTGGGAAACAGATTCAAAGCATAACAGGGCTGGGGAGATGGCTCAATGGGTAAAATGGCTTGCTGTGCAAGCATGGGGACCCGAGTTCGGATCCCCAGCATCCCATGAAAATCCAGGCACACCTCTGTCACCCCAGCACTGATGGTGGGGGAAGATGGGCAGCTTCTGGGTCTCACTGGCCAGTTAGTCTAGGCAGTCGGTGAAGTCCGGGTTCAGTGAAAGACCTTGTCTCAAAAAGTGGGTGGGGAGGGTTGGACTGGAGAGATGGCTCATCAGTTAAGAGCACTCACTGCCTCTCCAGAGGACTCGGGTTCAATTCCCAGCACCTCTCGCTAGCTCACAGCTGTCTGTCACTCCAGTCCCAGAGGATCCAGTACCCTCTTCTGGCCTCTGTGGGTACCAGGTACATAAATGGTACACAGATGTACACAGAGGCAACGCACAGAAATTAAAAACAAAGTAGGTGAATAAATAAATAAATAGGAAAGCAATGGGAGAAGAGACCTGACTTTGACTTTTAATGTCCACGTACACACAAGCACAAGCTCACTGGCGTGCTCGAGTGCGTGCGCGTGCGCGCACACACACACACAGTACCAGACAACTATGTTAGCAGTACCTGTCACTGAGATAGGTTCTTCTGCACTATGACCTTGGGACATCTAGCCAGCAGAACTATTGGCCCATCCTGCTTTTAAATTCCGAGCTCAGTAAAACAGATCAAAGTAGGGGATTCAAGTTACAACATCTGAGACTCACTCTTCTAAATTACAACGCTGGGTCATTGGTCTTTCATTACCGGTGATCGCTAAACACGCCTCACCAACTTTAATGAAAGACCTAACTGTAAAGGATCGTGCAGTAACAGGCACCTTGCATATATGGAGAGGCTTCTCCCTGGGGACCTTGAAGATGCTTTTTTGTCCACGATCTTTAAATATTTACCCCACCCGGGGGAGATACCAATTGGTGGATGCTGAGTAATGGGAACATAAGGTTCCTTCTGTGCTATTGTGCAGCCAGGTGACCAGGGACGAAAATCAGCTGCACACCTCAAAATACTAGGAGAAAGAATTTTGAATGTTTATCATAGAAAATGATAACTGTTAGCACTTCAACATCGTGCGTCAACACAACACCGTACCTCACACAATGTGCGTGTTTAGGTTTTTATATATCAGTTTAAAAAATGACCATCGCCCGTGTTAGAGAACCTAGGGAGTATGTAGATGTGGAACAGTTATGAAGAGGGATTTGAAACGAGTTCTGATTTGAACTCTGAGATGGATTGGGCAGACTTCCAATGTCCTCGGCCCACACACACTCAGGTCAGATGGACCTAAAGTGGCTGAGGCAGAGAAGAAAGCACCCATCTACTGACCGCAGGCCGGGGGCAGGCATAGACTGAAGGCTGGGCTCTGTTCTGCAGCAGCTCTGGAAGGGTCGTGGAAATTGCACCGGCTGGTGGAGTAGATTCAAGGTGGGATCCTGAGGGCAGATCTCAAGCCTCGTCAGGTCTCCAAGCGGACCTGAAAGGGTGTGTGTGTGTGTGCGTATATGTGTGTATATGTGTGTGTGTGTATGTGTGTGTGTGTTTGTGTGTGTATGTGTGTGAGTATGTGTGTGTGTGTACGTGTGCGTGTGCGTTGGAGGGAGAAGATAACAAAACTGGAGAGGTGATAAATAATCCTCATGCCATTTCTTGACTGGTGATTGATTGACATGGGAGAGCCCAGCCCACTGTGGGCGGTACCCTTTCTTGGGCAGGTGGTCCTGGGGTACAGACTAATAAGCAGTGTTCCTCCATGGCCTCTGCTTCAGTTTTTGACTCGGTTCCTGCCTTGCGTTCCTGCCCTGGCATCCTTCGGTGGTGGACTGTGACCTGGAATTGTAAGTGGAAATAGTTCCTTTTCTCTACAGGTAGATTTTGGTCATGGTGTTTTATCACAGTGACAGAAACCCTAGGACAGCATGTTTTATTGCAGAGGCAAAGGTAACTCAGTGGAAGTGCTTACTAAATACGAGGCGCTTCAGAGAGCCCAAAGCCAGTGGGTTGAGCCTCACGGGCAACTGGCTTCCTTCCCCCTTTGAAGACACTAAATCTCAGAACAGAGCTCGGTATTTTCTGTGACTCTGGGGGTGTTAGTCAATTGAGGGTTTTCACTTATTTTTGTAATCAGCATGCCAAGTACGTAAGCAAACAGGAAGGATTCTTTTTGGTTCCCTGTGGCCGAGAGCACGTTGGGGATCAGAGTGGAGCAGACCAGAGCGGGTGGGGGACATGCCTGCCCCTTGGGCTTTCTCTCTTTTCCTCCTTTCTTCCAGGTAGGCGCCCAGCTGATGGGGTTTGTTGCCACTTACATCCAAGCCGCATCTCTCCCCCTAGTTAACTCTCTGGAGACACCCTTGCAGACAAACCCCCGAGGTCAGCTTCTCGAATCTCCTGGGCGATTCAGCCAGAACAGGTGGTCCTCTTGGCAGTCTCTCCTCCTGCATAGAGTCCTGCTGAGCCAAGAGCAGAATTCAGGCTACAAGAATTGAGTCATTAGGTGCCACTCTCCCCTGACTGGCAGCTGGTTCTCGCTTGCCTCAGAAAAGTGGGAGCTGTTACAGGATGGAACCCACCAAGAGGGCCTCAGAGCCCTTGGAGCTGGGGTTACAGGGCTTGTGAGCAACCAGGTGTGGGAGCTGGGAACCGAACTCTGGAAGAGCAGCGAGTGCCCTTAACCCTCAAGTCTCTCCAGCCCCTCATGTGTACTGCTTAAAATGCAAATACTCTTTTGGGGGGCTGTGCAAAAGGGCCTGGTGGGGAAGGGTTGAACATGAACACGTGAGACTAACAGAGGAACATGGGGAAGACCGTATTCCAAGGATTTCTTTTTGGTTTGTTGAGACAGGGTCTCTCTGTTGTAACTCTGGCTGTCCCAGAACCCACTCTGTAGACCAGGCTGGCCTCGAACTCACAGAGATCCACCTGCCTCTGCCTCCCGAGTGCTGGGATTCAAGGCACTTGCCACCCCCACCTGGCATCATAGATTTTTTTTTAAATTGGGGTTCAGTGGGCAAGTGTGCTTGCTCTTTATAGAGCACGTGGACCCGGATTCGAATCCCCAGCCCCTGTGTTACAGCTGGGCGTGGCTCCATGTGCCTGTAACCGCAGCAACTGTGGGTACACGCAGAACCCTAGTGCTCGCTGGCCAGCCATGCTCAAACAGCAAGCTCAGGGCAGCGTGGAGCAGACGGGACAGCGGATGACACCTGTTGCTCCAGTCGAGAGTACATACACACACACTACGCTCATATACATACGTAAAACCAAATAGAGTTTCGTGGTATTTTATCCTTGAGCAGAGAGCTGGAGTGGCATATCTGTAGAAATCTGCTCTTGGGTCGAATCCCCATTGGGAACGCTTGAGGCTTCGAAAGCCAAGGCAAGCGGCGAGCCCACGCCTGGGCTCTTGGGCAAGAGTCCCGTGCTGAGGCTTGTCCCTCTTCACCACACAGTCTATTTCTGTAGTCAGCGCGTCTGACAAACACCCTGGGGTCTTCCCCTAAAACACAGACGGCGTGGGCTGGCTGAGGAGCTCAGGTCACACGCCATCACGACCCCACCTGTCTGTTGCCATGTGGTTCTTACGGGACACACTCCTTAGTTCTGTGGCTGTGAGCGGATCTCGTTTCGAGGCTCTGCAGAACAGGGTGATTGTCATGGCTGCCCTCACAGAACTGTGCCAAAGAACGCACACAGGGGCCAGCCTCGGGTCATGCGCTTAGCACACTCTGATAGCAAGGATAACAGAAACCTAAAGACAGTCGCGGGATCCCGCTTCTCATTGCAGAAGGTGCCTAATACAACAACAGCGCAACAGAAAAATACAGCTTAACGGGCACTAGTGCGTGAGCTGTGGTGAGTAGCAGTCAAATACGTATGCCTGGAGCCCGTCAGCTCACGGTTAAAACAGGAGCTCATGGTAGAGGCGGAAACCTGTTGACCTCTTTGGAGCTGGAGACCTAAAAGGGAAGAGGTGTGTGTGTGCCTGGCTTTGGTGGCCAGGGGACATTGTAGACAGGTGGCTTCAGAACTGCCAGGCGAGCAGAGACCCTGCATCCGGGGAACCTTGATCCGTCCGTGCGCAGAACTTCAATTTTTGTTTTCTGTTGATAAAAGACAGGCAGCAACATCACTGTGCCTTCGAGAGTCTCTGACCACAAAGAGAGTTACTCGCATGTTACCCACTTAGGGCTCGAAGTCTCACACAGCACACTGTTGTGTTTTTATAACTTGGCAGATCTTTTCTGATGTGGGGGTGGGGGTGGGGGGTGGGCAAGAACGGGGAGGTGGAATTCCTACACCTGATCTGACTTAGCTAAAAGGCTAACGTAACAGTTGAGGTCATCACTGCAAGACTTTGGTCCGCCAGATTATCGGTGTGGTGGGGAGAGCTGCGTTCTTCCACACTGGATCCATACTCAATGCCTGAATTTTGGCTCAGAGATGCTCTTTACTCCTCAGCCAGGCAGGTCAGTCCAGTGGGGAATTAATGGTCTTATACTGCCACCTACTGGCCAATCTGGTAGTTACATGCGGAGTCAGCATTTACACACCTCATTGCCTTGAAAATAAAAAGCAAAAACCAACCAACCAACCAAGCAAACAAACAAAACGCTTTAGTTTCCCACACTCGCATCTGGTGACCTCTCCCCTGAACCTTGAAGGTGAGGCATCTTGACTTCTCTTTCCTTGTGTCCTTGCCACTGGCCTTTCCTGTCAGCTTGACACAGGGAACGCCTCTCACCACCATTGTTGTGCCCCCCCACCACTTCCCCCTCCCCAGCCACTACCCAGCATGGGCACTCTTTCTGTTGGCCACTGCTCTCGAGAACAGAGTGCTACAATACTTCAGATCTAAACATAGCCATTTCTTTTTGACCCTAGAGCCAACTTGGTTTCTTGCCAAGGCTTAAACTCATTCAGGGAAGGCATTTCCAAACAAGCTTCCCAGAATCTACTGCAACTGCCACATTCTTGAGCCTCATATATAAAAAAAAAAAAAAAAAAAAAAAATGCCCCCAGCAGGGACTCTGAGAATGGTGGAAGGGTTAGGATGTATGCCAGGAGTGTGGACAAAGTTAAGTGTCGACTTGAATGGAAATAGGAGAGAGAGCCACGCGGACACCCAATTCATGTGGCAGGGGGTGGGGGTTTGAGGCAGCAAACAAAGATCAACCAGGCTTTTGGCAATCCTAGTCCTTGGGAGGCCAAAGGAGAAGGATTGTGAGTTTTGGGTCGTCCTGACTACGCAGCAGGACCCTGGGTCCAAAAAAAAAAAAAAAAAAAAAAAATCACTCATCAATACTATACACAGCTAATATCAAAGATGCCAGATGATGGTGGCACACGCCTTTAATCCCAGCACTTGGGAGGCAGAGGCAGGCGGATCTCTATGAGTTCGAGGCCAGCCTGGTCTACAGAGTGATGCCAGGACAACACAGAATTACAACAGAGAAACCTTGTTTCGAAAAACCCAGAAACCAACCCCCCCCCCCCAAAAAAAAATCAAAAGCCCAAGATATAGGGGTACTTGGTCTATGGATCCATCCATTTATATTTTAAAACCAGATAGCACAAAGCTATGGTGCTAGATGTTCAGACAATACTTCTGGTGGGGGTAAAGGCTGGGGGGGGCTGCTTTTGGGAGGGTGTGGGGGCATCAGGGAGCAAGAAATGATCTTTGCGAAGGATCATGTGGCTGCAATATTCTGTTAACATGTGTGCGCCTTACTATTCAGATGATACCAAAAATTTAAATGATACCAAAATAACAACCAGGGCTGGAGAGAGAGCTCAGTGGTTAAAAGCACTGGTTGCTCTTCCAGAGGATCTGGGTTTGGTTTTTTGGTTTTCACACTGTCGGCTCGCAACCATTTGAAACTCCAGGGGCTCTGACGCCCTCTTCTGGCCTCCTTGAGTACTGCATGCACGTGGTAAAGAAGCATGCAGGCAAGCGCTCACACACATAAAATACATTGTTCAAAAAAAATGACAACAGTCTCTGCCTCAGGGGGCATGGGACCCCTTTCCTGGTTCCAGGGGCTCTCTGCCGCAATGGTCCTCAGATTCTCTGGAAGGTTCTCACTGCCCCATTGACTCTCACTCACGGTCGGAGTGGGGCCATTCAGACGCTTGGGTCCTTCGAACGACTAATGCATTGGCTTTGGATTGAATGCACACGGAACCGAGCTCCGGGAAAACTGGCTCCCGGAATTTTCAGTTCTCAGACATCCACTTTCCAGGAAGCGGAAGGCCTTGCATCTGTTCCAGGGCTGTGCTGACTCGGGGGCGACTCGGGCTGAGCTGAGTAAGGAGGATTACAAACCCATTTGTAACCCGTGGTTGGGTAATATAACCATCCCTTCCTCGGCGTGCGCGCCATGGTCCTCTGCCAGGGCGGGAATTATAGGCTTTTTATTGGTGCTGCGGGGTGACATTGGAGCAGCCTTAAGGCTTACTCATTCCTGGTTATCAGTGAACTGTAATGTTTCAAACTGCCGGGGTATGGGCAGAGATAAACCTGGCCAGCTGCAGACTGAGTGGCGCCTGTGACTGGCTTCGCGTGTGTTGCGGATTCTCTTTTCTATACATCTTTCCTTCTTTCTCCTCCTCCTCCTCCTCTATATCTCCTCCCCTCCTTTTCAATAAATTGGAGGATGACATATCATTTTTTGACCAGGGAAGATGTATGCAAGATACAGCTGGGAAAAAAAAAAAATCTCTCAAATCTAAATCTAAATCCTGTTGAAAACTGTTTTTCTCTTTGCTTTTTACTTCTCTGTAGTTAAGGACACATATTGCTGCTCCAGAGGTTTGGCCTAGGTCACGTGTATTTGGGGGCAGAATTGACAAAAATGTAAAAAGGGCGGTCAGTCTGGGGCCGGAGTGGGGCGTACGTCCCTCGAGAACAAAATAGGAAAGATGTTTGTCACATCGATTTCCTAGTGCTGCTGGCACAGAAGTTAAGATTCTGAACTCAGAGTAAAAGGCAGGAATCGTGTCCAAACTCAGTAAGCCTTGACATCCATTAAGCGGCCCATGAAGTAAAGAGTTCTGCGGTAAGAGGTCAGCAGGAGATTTCTCTGTACCTGTCAGTGTGACCTCTGTGGAGGGGCATCTGGACTCTTCCAAGTGAAACCACAGTGCATTGGGTGTGGATGCTGAGCACCTTTAACTGCAGTGCGTGGGAGGCAGAGGCAGGAGGATCTCTAAGTTTGAAGGTATCCTGGTCTACAAAGGGAGTTCCAGACCATCAGGGGTTACACAGTGGGACTTCCAAAGTCTTCCCATTGGCCCGCAGAGGTCCCTCATTTTATTTTAATCTCACTAGTGTACCCAGTAGCGCATTTGATTGTAAGGAGTTAGAAAAATTCCATTCTCTACAGTTAAAATCACATGTGTGATGCTGCAAAGGGGGAAAGATCAGCCCCAAGCAGGTTTTTGAATGCAGGGCACTGACAAGCAGTTCCGAAACCATAAATCATCGATGCCATTCCCAGGGCTTGTCGGAAATCTGCAGACAGTGTCCTCTTCTATTTGCCTTTCCCCTGAAGAATACCTTTAAAAACTTATGTCATACCCCACTAATGCTAGGCAGAGTCGGAGTAGCCACCGTGGCATGCACAAGTCCAGCCAGCCAGGACGTTGGTTAGGGGTTGGCGGCCAAACTCCTTTTACTCCAGTGGCATCAGGACGTTTCTTGGTGGTATTTTTTTTTACTGCTTTGGGATCTACTGGAAGACTAGACTCCACGGCATTCTTCCATGCACTGTGCAAGGTCTCAGTACTTGAAAACCTTTGGGCTCTGCCATTTTATTTAAGACAATGGAAAGAGGCAACTTTGACCCCAAGGCACTCCAGATGTGGCCAGGATTATTTCATTCTTTAAAAATGGCTGTGGGGACTGGAGGGATGGCTTCATCAGAACAGCGCTTGCTGCGCAAGTATGGGGAGCTGAGTTCTGTTTCCAGCAACCCGAGTAAAGGATGGGTAGGGCTGAGACAGGAGGATTTCTAGAGATCTAGTCAAGCTGAGTGGGTGAGCTCATGTTCAACAGGAAGCCCTGCCTCTGAAAAATGTGGAAGATACTAAACATTTACCTCTGGCCTACACACACATACACACACACACACACACACACACACACACACATCACACACACATACATGCACACACATCAAACACATACACACATCACACACACACAGGCACACACATCACACACACAGGCACACACATCACACACACAAGCATACACACACAGGCACACAGACACTGTCATACACACACGTGCACACACACGTGCACACACGCACACACACATGCACACACATCACACACATCACACACACAGGCACACACATCACACACACACATACACATCACACACACAGGCACACACATCACACACACAGGCACAAACACACACAGGCACACAGACACTGGCATACACACACATGCACACACACACACATAGGCACACACACACAGGCACACACACACAGGCACACACACAGGCACACACACACAGGCACACACACACACACACACACACGAACACATATGCATACACACACAGGCACACACACACAGGCACACACACACACACAGGCACACACACACACAGGCACACACACACACACACAGGCACACACACACACACAGGCACACACAGGCACACACACACACACAGGCACACACAGGCACACACACACACATACAGGCATACACACACACACAGGCACACACATCACACACACAGGCACACACACAGGCACACACACAGGCACACAGGCACACACACACACACAGGCACACACTCACAGGCACACACAGGCACACACACACACACAGGCACACATACACACACAGGCACACACACACACAGGCACACACACACACAGGCACACACACACAGGCACACACACACACACACACAGGCACACACATCACACACACAGGCACACACACACACACAGGCACACACATCACACACACAGGCACACACACACACACACAGGCACACACTCACAGGCACACAGACACTGGCATACACACACGTGCACACACGAACACACATCACACACATCACACACACAGGCACACACATCACACACACACATACACATCACACACACAGGCACACACATCACACACACAGGCACACACACAGGCACACACACAGGCACACACACACACACACAGGCACACACACACACACACAGGCACACACTCACAGGCACACACAGGCACACACACACACACAGGCACACACACACACAGGCACACATACACACAGGCACACACACACAGGCACACACACACACACAGGCACACACACTCACAGGCACACACACACACACACAGGCACACACACACAGGCACACACACACAGGCACACACACACACACACACACAGGCGCACACACACACACACACAGGCGCACACACACAGGCACACACACACAGGCACACACACACAGGCACACACACACACACAGGCACACACACACACAGGCACACACACACAGGCACACACACACACACAGGCACACACACACAGGCAGACACACACACAGGCACACACATCACACACACAGGCACACACACACAGGCACACACACACACACAGGCACACACTCACAGGCACACACAGGTACACACACACAGGCACACACACACACAGGCACACACACACACAGGCACACACATCACACACACAGGCACACAGACACTGGCATACACACACATGCACACACACACACACACAGGCACACACACACACAGGCACACACACACACAGGCACACACATCACACACACAGGCACACAGACACTGGCATACACACACATGCACACACACACACACACACAGGCACACATACACACACAGGCACACACACACACAGGCACACACACAGGCACACACACACAGGCACACACACAGGCGCACACACACACACACACACACACACACACGAACACATATGCATACACACATATACCAAACAAAATCAGCTGTGGGACAGGCCACCTGCTGGCTCTAAAAGTCTTCTTGCCACCCCCTCAGGGCTCAGGTTCCTGGAAGCCCAGGTGACAACCCTGCATACCTTAGGATAGACTGCTGTGCTGCCTCTTATTTTCATTTACTTATTTATTCTGAGACGGGGTCTCTCTACATAGTCCTAGCTGTACTAGAACTCATCTGTAGACCAGGCTGGCCTCGAACTCATGGAGATCCACCTGCCTCTGCTTCCTGAGTGCTGGGATTAAAAGTGAGCACCACACCTGGTACCTGGCAGCTTTGCAGGTTCTTTTTTTTTTTTTTTTTTGGTTCTGCAACTCTAGTTGAACTGTGGAGGCTGAGATATGCAGAGAGGCCTCATCAGCGAAGACACCCAGGAGGTGCAAGGAAGTATGGCTGGGGCTGTGTGAGCTCTGTTGATTTAGCAGCTTTCAGAGGTAAGAAGCACATTCAAGTAGTATATTTTTCTTCTGAAACCCAAAGTCTTTTTTTTCTCCTTTTTCTTTGAACACTATCTATCTACCTATCTATCTACCTATCTATCTATCATCTATCTACCTATCTATCATCTATCTACCTATCTATCTACCTATCTATCTATCCATCCATCCATCCATCTATGTATCTATGTATCTATCTATCTGTCTAGAACTGGGTCTCACTATGAAGCCCTGGCTGGCCTGACACTGGCTATGTAGACCATGCTGGCCTCGAACTTGCGGAGATCCACCTGGCTCTGCCTCTCAAGCACTGTTATTTAGGGCATGTGTCAGTGTACCCTCTAGGCTGAACAAAATTTAAACAAGTTGAATGAGGCCAAGATCTTCACAGAAAACGAAGTGCCTTGTAAATTGTACAGTGCTGTGGCTGCCAAGCTTGGCACTTTCTCACTGGGATGCCTTCCTGGAAGGTACTCTGTGAGACTCCGCATGCTGGGACTGCATGGGGAGAGCAGCCAAAAACCGCGGCAGATCGCAGCCTGCCAACTTCTTCAAACTCTCTGAAGAGGGAGAGGAATGGACTGCGGAGTTCAGTCTCTTGTCTTCCTCCAGGGCCTTAGAGCCAAAGCCCAGCCTTTTGGAGGCTGCAGAAACCCACACAGGACTTTAATTCAGAAATTCAAGCGTGTACAATTGTGTTCAAATCTGGCACCGTGCCTACAAAAGCAAGTCTCCTGGTCGGGTACACATGCGTCTCGGGCTCTTTCCTAGAACATCAAAGGTGCCTCTAAACCCAGGAATCGCTCAGGGGCAGCAAGCAGTGAGTGCTACTGTCCGAGCTTTTCCTCTACCACCCACCCAGTAAACCAAAGGCCAAAGTAAGCACTAAAGGACCAAATACTGTTTCAAATGAAACAGACACGAAGGTGAAACGAAAAGTCACCTGTTATCTCGCCATTCCGAGTTAACCAAGCTCACATTTGCAGCACTAGCCCTCCTCCTGCTCCCTGCGGACACACTTTTCTGTTCTGATGGCCAGCAAAGAGCCTGGGAGAGATGACACCCCACTCCACACAGAAAGGCACTTTAAACGGCCCTAGGTGGTCTGCAAATTTTAGTGCTTGTAAGCATCACCTGTAGAGCTTGTTAAAAAAAAAAAAAGAAAACAGCAAACATTCCCAGTCCTGACTCAGGAGTCCTGCATTCCACAGATGCTGAGAGCGAGGTCTGAGGCAGCCACCGCAGAAGTGCCCACACACCCCAGGCTGGATGCCAGCTTGCTGTGCAGACTGTGCTGTTGCCTAGGACCCCCTGGGGACCTTCACTGTGAGACGGGAGGAGGGGGAAGGGCGTCCGAGGTGATTGCACAAAGCGGGCAACCCTCAGAGGTTGTGGCTTTTCCAGGAAGCTACAGGGAACGGTGGGTGTGGGAGCTGGCACCGCCTCTGCCTGGCTACCTGGCCTTGACCCTGCCATTTCCCCCGGTGCCAGCTCCTCGGGCGTGTCAGCGTCACAGCTCTGTTCCCAGAGCGTCACAGCTGCGAAGGCAGTGGCCACATGATGGGCCGTTCTGTGATGTGTCTTGGCCTGGCCCACGGAAGACCTCAGGGTTTAGTAGTGTGTACTAGGGATGCTGGAATCGGGTGACAGATGTCTGTCCTGGGTGTCAATTCCTTAAGAATGCCCAGCTACAAACCATAGCCTGGGGTGGGTCTCATGAGCCTGTGGTGCTATTAGACAAAAAGCAAAGCAAAACAAAGAAACAAAAACCACCAACAGCAAAACCACCACCACCACCACCACCACCAAGAACAACAAAACCAAAAAAAAGCGCTATTTGGGATAATCACGCAGTTTGAGTTTCTGTAATTTGAACCACATGGAAGCATAAGTGTTTCAAACTCTGGAACCAGGGGAGTGTGATGTGGTGGTAAAAGCCTTTGATTCCAGCACTAAGGAGGCAACGGCAGGGGGGATCTCTGTGAGTTTGAGGCCAGCCTGGCCTGGTCTATGTAGTGAGACCCCGTCTTAAAGTAGCGGCGAGGGGGAGTAGGGAGCTGGAGCGTTAGCTCAGCAGTTAAGAGCACCGGCTGCTCTTGCAGAGGGACCCAGGGTTCAATTCCCAGCACCCACATGGTGGCTCTCAACCATGTGTAACTCCAGTTCCAGAGGATCCAATACCCTCTTCTGACCTCTGAGGGCACCAATCGCAGGCGTGTGGTGTACGTACATACAAGCAGGCAAAACACTCACATGTAAAATAAAATGAATAAATCTAGCTAAAACAAACAAACAAACAAACAACAACAACAAAACAAAACCCCCCCAAACCCAGCATGGGTAAATGTAGAGAAACTCATACAATTTGCAAGGCTTTGCTACCCAACACCCCTTCGCAGCTTCTGCAGGGGTCAGGCCTTGTCTGGGGTCTCTGAAGCAGAGGGCAAGCTTCCCTGATGGGAAGAACTTTGGAGTGGCAGTTTTGGGGGGGGAACTGGAGTGTCTATCTGGACACCATGCAAGGGTATTATGGGATGCCAGGAGGCTCTAGGGGGCTCTTAAAGACCCGAGTTAAAACCAGCACCCAACGAAATGCTTCTCCATGTGTTCTAAACGAACACTGTCTCACACTGCTTCAAAGTGCGGTTTCCAGATGTGTCTTCTTAACTCTAGTTCTCAACAAAATGCCAACAGTGACCCTCACCCTCGCCCCACCTGCTCCCTGAATACTTCAGCTGGTGGTCTCAGGCACCAGGAAAAGGTAAAAGATTTGGCACCTTTGGGTACAAGTTCTCTGCGGGACAGGGTCCTATACATGTCTGGATCTCTTCCGGTTCTCCGGCTTGAAATCAGTAAAGCTCGCTGTCATGACACCGTGTTACCAGTTCTCAGCCCAGCTGAATGTAAGATTTTCATTGTTTCTGTTTGGGGACTGTGAAGGTGCCTAGCCCAATTTATCAAAACCAAGAAGGCAGAGGTCATTGTTGGCAATCACCATCTCTGTCCTGATACATCAGAGCTAGGGAGGCAGCAGTCAGTGGTGACCAGAGCCCAGGCTCCGGGGTCTCAGCCGGTTTTGTTTCAAATCTATAAAAGGCACACACTCACCCTGCCTACCTGGTTGCACGCACCGAATCCACACTTTTATCGAGCCAAGACGAGGTTTCTGACCCATTTAAAGGAGGCTACTTCCTCTATCCCATGTCAGCAGTGGGCTTCCTCTCCCCCAGGTTCCCTTTGGCAGGAGGAAGAACAGACCACGTCTCTCAACAAATGAAGATTCATAAATTAACCGTGGCATCTTGGGGCCCTGCGTAGATTCATATAGCAAGACAGAAACTACTGTTACCTCCGTGTTGCAGATGAAGAAACCGAGACTGGCCTCGGGTCACTTATCTGGCTTCGTTCCCATGTCTGAGCTTCCCTTCTCCTGTCTCTAAAGCAGGACCTCCGAGATGTGAGGTTTCTCATCCTCAGGGCAGCAATGAGGTTGATGCTACTGGACTTGCTGGCATCCCCTCCTGTCCAGTTCTGTCCTCCTGGTTCTTGCTCCCCTGGGCCCCCTGACCTCTTGACACCTGACCCTGCCTGGCACTGGCTGCCCCATGCTTGTCTTAGGCTACTGCAGAGTGCTTGGAAACCCAAGTCAATTAAAAAAAAATAATAATAAAGGAGGGGAACTTGGGATTGCAGATGAAGCCAGGAGAGGGCATCGTACCGTACAAAACCTTGAGAAAGTACTGACTGAGGGGCACTCGATAGGGGGAGGCCAGCTCCGAACAGCTGCTCTGACCAGTGCAAAATAGTGGCGGCTTCTTGCTCTGTCTGTAGAATGGTCGTCCAGGTAGACGTACCTTCTCAGGCTGGGATGGACCGGGAGGTCTCCCCCAAGCTGACCTGGTGGGGTAGAACAGGTAACCAAAGTTAGTGTCTGCACATGGTGCGGAAAAATGACTGTAGGCCTCTGCCATGGGGAAGTGGCAGTCTGGTCTGCTCAGGAGGAGGCAGCCTGGTTCATTTCCTGGATTTGGGCCCAACCTTGCCTTGCTTCTGTGATTCTGGCCCAGCGCTGGGAGCCTCCCTGGGAGGTTTGACTTGAGTGCCAGGGATTCCAGTGGCATGGGCTTGGCCAGATGTGGCCCACCGTATACGTGAATGGGTTCACTGATTTTCGGGGTGAGTATAATTAGCAAATACATATTGAGCATCTGCCATGGCCAGGGCTGGATGTGGGTGTGGGGTCCAGACAGTTCCTGTTTTCTGTATTTTTTTCTGCAGCAGTTGGGCCTCTATCAGAGATGGTCCACAGACAGGCTCCCTGTATTTCTTCAGGGAATAAGCAGGATTGACTCTTTTTTTCCCCCACCCCCCACCCCCATTAGTCTTAAAGGATGGTCCTAGTTAACAGTCCCCTTCTCCCAGGTCTTCAGTGGCTCCTCATAGCCCCATACAGAGTTTCGAGGCCCTGTGTGGTCTTTATACCCGCCTGACTTCAGGCTCAGTACTCTCTCTGTGGATGCAACAGCTTCATCTGGACACCACCTGTCTGAGTCAGGGTTTCTATTGCTGTGACCAAACACCAGGACCAAAATTGACGTTGGGAGGAAAGGGTTTATTTGGCTTACGCCTCCACATTGTAGTCCATCTCTGAAGGAAACCAGGACATGGACTCAAACAGGGCAGGAACCTGGAGATAGGAGCTGATGCAGAGGCCATGGAGGGCTGCTGCTTACTGGCTTGCTCCACATGGCTTGCTCAGCTTGCTTTCTTATAGAACCCAGGACCACCAGCCCAGGGATGGCACCACCCATAATGGGCTGAGTCTTCCCCATTAATCACTAATTAAGAAAAGGCCCTACAGCTGGATCTCATGGAGGCATTTTTCTCAGTAGAGGTTCCCCTCCTTTCAGATAACTTTGGCTTGTGTCAAGTTAACGTAAGATCAGCCACACACACACCTGTGTGTCAGGGCCCAGCACAAAGCCATCTGCCCCAAGGACTTGTTCCTGATGATTAGGAGAATCGAGCTCCTTAGTTCAGATCCCACATTGGTTCACACCTCTCGACAGCCCTACACCTCATCCAGCCTCCTGGACGGCATCCCGACTTACATCTCTTGCTCCTGGGTGCAGGAAAAGTTGCTTCCTTCCTTGTCAATTCTCCAAGCGTCTATTGTGTGAACGGGAAACACTGATGCTCAGAAAGATTTAACAATTTTCCCAGTCTTCTCAGCTGGTGAGTGACAGAACCCCATTAGACCTAGAACCCCAATCTGGGTGCCCAGGCCTTCATCAGCCTCTACCCTTATATGCAAAATTCCCTTGGGCAACACTACTGACACTGGCCAGAGACTGACAGGCCAGTTCAAAGGTGGCTCAAGTCCTTTGTGTGCTCCTTGCCTCTCACAGTGGGAACTGCACGAGTTTGTGGTCTCAGGGACACGGTGTTCCCAGTGAACCCATAACCAGTGTTGATGCTCCTCTGAACAGAGGCCTGGTCCATGGAAGATCTAGAAGGGGGCTTTGCTCCTCGTACCACATTTTCACCCTCAGTAGCCCCTAATTCAGCAGGTTGTTTAATCGCATGGTGTTTTGGATTCGTGCAAATCCTCGTGATACAGATTTTTCACAAATTCATAGGAAATAACAGAGCAGCTCCATCCCATATAGTCAGCCAGGTATCAGTGTGCACAGCGGTCCCTAATCTGGGTTCCGCCAATTGTGACGCTGAGTGCCGTGTAACACCTTACCTGCCTCTAGTCTTCCATTTCCACAAATTTGTCATGAGATCTAGAAACCTGAATGGATTTGATTCTTTTTCTTTATTTTCTCTTTTCTTTTCTCTGTCTTTCTTTTTGGTTTTTTGAAACAGGGTTTTTCCGTTGTATCTCTGGCTGTCCTGCAACTCACTCTGTAGACCAGGCTGGCCTCGAACTCACAGAGATCCGCCTGCCTCTGCCTCCCAATGCTGGGATCAAAGGCGCGCGCCACCACCACCTCGCTTTGATTCTTTTTCTTGTCAAGACATACCAGTTACCCTCCTCTGGCCGTCACGCACTATACACACTGCATGCACATAATAAAATGTCACAGGTATCCCACAAAGTGTATAATGCTCTACATCAACTAACAAATATATGTGTGTGTATATTTTACATATTATATTATACATGTTATATATATATTATACATATGTACACTATACATAATTAGGGTAAATTATGATTGTCCTGGACATCTATGACTTCATCAATAGCTAGTTATTAGAAACAGAAATGGGTTACTCTAGGCAGTGTTTTATTAAACAGTATTTTAATTTATGCTTTGAAAACTTCATAATTTATATTATAATGTATTTATGTAATGTACTATATATTTGTATTGCAATGTATTTTGGTTGTGTCTGTTTACCACTCTCCCCCGCCAACCCCTCCCCAGGCCTCCCCACTCAACCCTTCCTCTCAACTTCGTGTCATCACTTTCCATTATCGTCAGTAATAACTCCCTGGGTCTCCCTCCCTCGGCAACCATCAGATAACAGCCCCTCTGCCAAGAGCGAAGCCTCAGGCTCCCTCCCCATGCATGCTGGGATTGTGGCAGCCTTGGTCCCGTGTGGCTGTGCGGTGACCACAGCTGCTGTGAGCTGATGTATGCGACAGCTACCCCATGTCCAGAAGCCATCATTTCACAGATCTCCTCCCCATCCCCCGGCTCTCACATTCCTTACACACACACACACACACACACACACACACACACACACACACACACCTCGCTGCTTCTGGGATGTTCCCTGGGCCTTGGGTCAGGGGAGGTCGATATAGATGACCAGCCACAGCTGAGCACTCCCAGATACTTGTACTTAGCACTTGGGCCATATCTAAGTCTCCGCATTAACTGTCACCCGTGTGAAAAGAAGTTTCCCCGACCGAAGCTGACAGCGATACACATCCACGAGTATTATCGTAAAGATTTAGCATGCAGGTTGACAGCATGGCCATTTAGCAAGACAGAAACAGTAAGTTCCCTGCTAAGAGAACCTAGATCATAGGAGCCTGTGATCGCCTCAGTCATGGGCTTTGGACCAGCTTTATAGTTCCAAGCATGAAGTCCCTCCTAGGGAGGAGGCCTCAGATCCTGTCTGAGTTGGTTGGTTACCCCCATAGCACTACTGAACCAGTGAGCGCACCTCGCCAGGTAGGCTGTACAGTAGCATGCAGGGTGCAGTGTCGGGTGAGGCCACTAGTGTCTTTTCTTCTCCAGCATCACATCTGGCACTGCGTACGACAGCAATCAGGCAGAGGGTATCCTGGTCAGTTGAGGCTGATTTCTGTATGTCCTGCATCCAAAATGAATGGTGTCTTCATCAGTAGGGTCTTACTATCTACTTATGGTAGGTAAGTAACAGCAGTGGCAAATAATCTATGTTGTTTTGGGTGCTTCTGTGGCCTCCCTGATCAATAACTTGTAGGGAGTTATCCTATATTGGACATAGAGATGTTCATTTAACATCTCATGTCTTCTAGGAACATTGCTTATCTGTGAGGGCACTTTTTTTTTTTTTTGACAGGGTTTCTCTATATAGCCCTGGCTGTCCTGGCACTTGCTCTGCAGACCAGGCTGATCTCAAACTCAGAGACCCACCTGCCTCTGCCTCCAAGTGCTAGAATTAAAGGTGTGTGTCGCCACACTCAGCAAAAAAAAATATGTAAAAATATATAAATAAAATTTAAATATAAAATAATATATATATATATATAAATTACATGCTATGTTTTTAATTTGCTTCTGAGCTAATGGATTTCTGTAGGTCTCCTTCATACGTCCTTAGTTCTGGCTAACTCACTTTTCCTCTCCTCTCTGACCCCTCAATCCACACTTAAACTTTTTCTCCAATAGTTCCTCTCTCTTCTTTCGTGTCGAGTGATGTTTTATTTTGTTAAAATTTTATTTTTATCCTTTAAAGTGTTGTGTATGTGTGTGCCATGTGGTCATATGTCAGCACCATGTGCAAATAGATATTGCCTTTGGTTGCATGTTCCCCAGGTCAGCCTGGGGGAGACCCATTGGTTCACACCCAGTGTGAGCAGAGAGCTAAGGTCCCATCCTGAGTGTTGATAGTCACACACACGGCCTCGACTTTATGCCTCTATCTCTACCTATGGGTTCAGGGGACTCCACTGGTCTTCATGTTTAAGAGAGACTTCATTTCATAATTGTTTTGTTTTTAATTTTAAACTGTGTGTGTGTGTGAGTGTGCATGTGTGTGCGTGTGTGTGCCTGTGTGCCTGTGTATGTGTGTGTGTGTGCCTGTGTGCCTGTGTGTGTGTGTGTGTGTGTGTGTGTGTGTGTGTGTGTGTGTGCGCACATAAGTGCAGTGCCTGTAGAGGCCAGAAGAGGGCATCGCATTCTTTGGAGTTGGAGTTAAAAGTGGTTGTTAGCTGCCTGGTTTGGATTCTGTGAACCCAACTCTGGCTCTCCGGAAGAGCCGGAAGTGCTCTTAACTGCTGAGCCATTTCTTCAGCCCTTTGTTTTGTTTTATTTTTGAGGCAGGATCTTGCTATATAGCCCAAGGACCTCAACCTCAGGATCCTCCTGCCTTAGCCTCCTGAGTGCTATATGAGATTTTAATTCATTTTTAACCCTCTACCTTGGCCTTGCTGCTCCAATGGAAGAATTGCTTTTTACTGTGTGTTCAGCACCAGAAGAGCCACAGAGCAGGGCACATGAGGCTGAACGTAAACTGAGGCACAAATTCTTCTTGACTTTGGGGATTGCAAAAGAATTTCCAAATTAAGACATGAGAATCCTAAAAGGGGGGGAAAATCCCAACACTCAGGAAGCTGAGGCAGGTGGATTGCCAGTTTGAGGCCAGCTTGGGCTACATTGGCTTGATTAATGAATTAAGAGAAGGTGGAGGAGAAGGGGAGGAAGAACAAGAAGAGAAGGAAGATGGTGGAGGAGGAATCCACAGCATCAGAGAGCTGAAAAGTCCCCTGAAAAAGTCCATTCCTACTTTCACTGGAACAGAAAGGCTCTCTGTGCCTTAGCACAAGCCAGGCAATAAAGATAAGCACTAGGCTACTTCTACTTGGAAAGCTTTATCGGTCTTGGATTTGGGGAAATACAGGCTCACAGGAAGACTCTGGTGCTCACCTTGGACTTTACAAGGGCCCATTCTCCCAGTCCGTGACGTCAGGACTCCTGTTCCCATGGTGGGAGGGGGTTCTGTTGGGTGGCTGGGAAGTACGCCCCCAGTGGGGGTAGGAAGCTCTGGCTGGTAGTGACACCAGGCCAGGTCGGCTTCTTCCAGGCCCTCTGTACTTGGGGTAGGTTTAGGGGCGCTTTCTCATTATCGCCCTGACCTCCAGGGCCCCCTGGCTGCCAGTTAATCATTACTGAGGCAAGGGCTGTATCCCTGGCTCCAGGGTCTGTTTTCACAGCGCTGGGTTTATTGCTGGTCAAGGGGCCTTGGTCATGTTTGGATTATGCGCTGACAGTCAGCCAACTGGCTCTCGTTCAGCCCCTCCCCCGCACAAGAGCCAAACCTCTCATGGGAAACTGGAGTATCTGGGTTGGTTGGACCCCTTCCTTATGTTGCTGACAGTTACTAAGCACCTCAAGCCTCCAGTGTGAGAAGCTCTGAAATGAAACTGGGGCACTGGGAGACCCAGATCATGAACAAAAAACTAGTCAGAAGGGGCAGAGAGGCCAGCGTGAGTCATGACCACCTTCCCCGGGGACTCTGATCCTGAGCTGACACCAGGGCTGACTGTGCATCCCGACCTGAGAATTATCTGCTTGGTGATTTTTCACCTCCTCCTCCCTCTGTCTGTCCACAGAGGAGCAAAGATAAGCCGGAGATGCTGAACACATACCCTGAAAAGACGAGATGTCTTCCACAGCTTTCCTGATAACCATGGGGAGGCCCTTAGTAGTTCAAAGGAGCCGGGGGAGCTTGGCCCTGATGAAGCACTGTGTGAATACATGTGCAGAAGCCCTGTATATGGGTACCACTTGTCTGTCTGCTTCTGAGCTTCTCAGCTCCATGGCATCTCATGCCTGGGCTGATGGGATCTCTGTCGCTCTCTATGTCTGCTTTCCCATGATCCTGTGATCAGCCATAATTTAGATTCCTGCCCTTCCCATTGTTTGCTTCTTCCTCAGAGCTGGGTCACTGAGGGACCCGCGCCTGCTGACTTTCTCCCTTCTGCATGAACACTGAAGCGCTGAGCCATTGCTGAGCTCAGGGCTGTGGGCTGCCTTGTATCTCTGGGCAATGATTCAGGTTTCGGGTAGATGTTATCCTTGAGGTTGGTGCCCCCTGCTGGGGCGGGACCTCCTTTTCTTTTAGATAACTTTAGTTAGTAAAGCGGCAAACTGAGCTCAAAGGGAACCTCATCCTGTCAGAATCACAAGGAATACCAGAATGGGATTAGGGTTGCTGTTTGGAGACAGCAAGAAGGGAATGGCGACTCTCCTCCACTTCCTTCCCTTTCTGTCTGTGTCTGACAAGGCCCTCTTAGTGACGTACATGGAGGACCAGATGCTTGGCCATCTGCGGGAATTCATAGCCCCTCCATGGCCCATAGCCCTTCAGGTGTACGTGTTCTCTGTCACCAATCCGACTGTGAAGACAGAAGACAAGGTCAGGGTGGGTCTGGCATCACCCGACCGGGTACAATCTTCCTCTGCTCTTTCCTCTCATCCTACACCCACCCTCTCGCCTCCCCCAACATCCACTCCCTGCTTCCTGTGGTCATCTGTTTGTGAGGCTCGGGAAAACAAACTGCAAGAGAGCCATTGTCGAGACTAAAGGAATACCAGAGCATACCGGAGACTTGGGACTCCACAGATGGGGCGAGACGCCTGGCCGTGGCTTGTTATATGCCAGAGCAGCGAGCATTCTGTCGGCTTCTTTAAAGGTGACGGGATCAGCTGCAGAGTGGACCAGGCCGGGCCCAGCTTCCAGCACTGGCCATGTGTGTGCTTACTGTGAACGAAAGGGCGGGTGATGGGGTTGAGGGCATTATCTCCCTTTAGAAGATCCCTTCTCTTGACCCCCAAGTTTGTTTGAAAGGGGTTGTGACATGGAGGCAGACAGTGACCCTGAGAGATGACTCCTTAGGATCCTCATGTCCACGGACCCACGTATAAAGCCCTTCCTTGGGGCTTGCTGTCTGAGCTAATGAGACAAGAATTGGTTATTACAAATGGAGCTTCCTTTTTATTACCCAGTAGACAGTGTCAGCTTCCCTCAAGATTCCTTTTATCGCCCAGTTTTTATTAATCCTGTGGCTGTGGATGATAACGATCTCATAAAAAAGATAACTGGGGGAACTATTACTATAGCAGCCTCTTTATGGGTTTGCCACCGTGGTTCACATCCTGCAACAGAGACACACACAGTGAGTAGTTTGAGTCTCTCTCTCTCTCTCTCTCTTTCTCTCTCTCTCACTCCACCACCCTTCTTTCTTTTTTGAGATTGGGTCTCACTCTGTAGACCAAGCTAGCCTTGAACTCACAGAGCTCCATCTGCCCCTGCCTCTCAGGGCTGGTATTACAGGTGGGCACCCCTCCCTCCCGCAGCAATGGAGGAATTCCTTTTGTCAGCTTGATTGCCGATTCAGCTGGTGGTGAAAAACATCCTCAGAGATGCCGAGAGTCCTGTGTTCACCCGGAGGGGCGGTTGAGACAATGATCAGGCCGATACGAACCAGAGATGACGCGGGACACGCGCCTGATCCTTTAGTGGTCTTGTCGCGGCTGTGGAGAAGCACAGCTTTGACTTTCTCCGTCTTTACATCTACCTCTTGCCTGTTGGTGGGTTTGGATTGGATACAGGACTCTCAAATAAAGAGTGGCTTTAATTGCTTTGACTTTATAAGCAAGTTATTTCCCAAGGCAACAGAAAGAAACCTCTGTGGCAGCGGTTCTCAACCTGTAGGTTGTGATCGACCCCTTTGGGGGTCAAACAACCCTTTCACAGGGGTCGCCTAAGACCATCTTCATATCAGATACTTACACTACAATTCCTAACAGTAGCAAATTACAGTTATGAAGTAGCAACAAAAATAATGTCATGGTTGGGGGTCACCACAACATGAGGAACTGTGTTAGAGGGTCGCAGCGTTAGGAAGGCTGAGAACTGCTGATCTACGGAATGCTGAGACCTGATTACTTTCTTTTACATTGCCTTTCTTTTTCCCATGCTGGGATGGAGCCCAGAGTGGTGCACACACGAAGCCAATGTTCTCCTATGGAGCTGCGCCTGGCACTCCAATACTTTCCCAATACTGGTTCTGAAGCAGACAGACTGGTAGACAATCGGGGAAATCCTGCCAAGTGTTCTTTTTTCTCTTTGATGATTCCCTTCTCGTCCCAAGTTGTCTCTGATATTCACATTCATAATTTTGAAAGAGAAACCCTCTCCCTGGGCCCTCACGCACGGGGAGAGCCTTTGTGCCACTTTTCATGGGATAAGGAAGTGTACCATTTTGAATCATTTTCCCACTGCTGCCTTGGTCCCAGTGCTTGGGACAGAAGGAGCCTGGCCTGAGGACAATGGGGAACTTGTGCTGACTCCTGCCTGCGTGGTGAGAGAGGCCCATGGGATAGAGACCCAAGTCTTCACAGCTTCTGACCAAACACAAGGGAAGGGGGGCTGAGGTACCCGTCTTCGAGTGGTTTGTTGAGTTCATTACTACCAGGAACTTCCTGCTCCTAGGCTTGGGGGCCAAAGGAAGTGATGTAACAACTCCATACCAGTAACCTCAAGGCCTGCATCTTTGTCTAGTCAGCCTGTGGGTGTCTCTGTGTGTGTCTGTGTGTGTGTGTGTGTGTGTATGTGTGTGGCGGGGGGAGCATTATGTGTGTGTTCCTGTGTGTGAGCACAGGAATGCACATCCATAGTACAACCTTGGGTGTCAGTCCTCAGTTTCCACCTTGCTTTGGGGGCAGGGAGGCTCCCCTCTGTTGTTTGCCACTGCATTGTGCATTCCAGCTAGCTGACTGTGAGCTTCGGCTGTGGGGTTCTTCTGTCTCTGCACCCCATCCTTCCGTCAGAGTACCGGGACTGCATGCAGTCTCCAGCGTTTTGTGTGGTGGGTTCCCAGGATGAGAACTCAGGTCGTTAGGCCTGAGCGGCAGGCATTTACCTGCTGAGCCATCTCCTGGCTCTCACACCCCTGCATCCCAGGTGCTCGCGGTGTTTTTAAGAGCCTCTTTTTCTCTCTTTGTTTAATTCTACTTACATTAGGTAGAAGTTAATACTATACAGGTGTTCCCTTCTCAGACTCAGAAAAAAAGTGTCTTGCAGACCTGGCCTTCATTCAGCTGGACTCATGTCCATTTGTCCCCAACACAAATTCCTTTGCTACAATTTCCCCATCGCACCGTGTGTTGATGTCTCTTCTGGCACAGCCCAACATCAAACATCAGAGCAGGAAACACAGATCAAGATTCATGACATGGCAAGTTTGTATCAAATTGTGCTACGGCTAAGACTTCCCCGTCTCACAAGAGGCCCCACAAAGGCCTCTGCTGTCTCTGTGAAATGGAAGCCGCACAGACAGGCACCTCTTGTTACCTGCTGTGCATGGACTCCAGGACCTCCCAGATACTGAAAGTCGAGATGTTCCCTCTAACAATGTTTGCAAGAACATTGCTTTTTTAATACCTAATACAATATAAATCCTGTGTAAATAGTTACTGTATTGTGTTGTTTAGGGAATGGTGACCAGGACTTTTCCTTTAATCTGTTCATGTTCAACACAGACCTACTTTTTTCTGATTATTTTCAATCTACATTTTGTTGAATCAGTACATGCAGAAAACAGCCCACTGAAAACATTAGGCACCTACATTAAAAAATTAATTTCATGTGTATTATTTGCCTGCATGTATGTCAGTGCACCATGTTCATGCCTGGTGCCCACAGAGACCAGAAGATCACTGGATCACTGGGAACTGGAGTTACTGACTGACTGAGTTGTGAGCCACCATGTGGGAGTTGGGATTCGAACTCAGATCCTCTGGAAGAGCAGCCAGGGTGCTTAACCCCTGAGCCATCTCTCCAGCTCCTACACCTGTATTTCTGACATATGCTGGTCAGAACTACACACAACCCACCTTCTCCAGGGAAATAAACTGATTGGAATGAGTGAACCACAAACACATATGCCGTGTTGCTGAAAGAAGCCAGATGCGAGAGAATGTTCAGGAAACAGAGACGTGTAAAACTCCTCTGGGGCTTTAGACGCTGGCCAGGGTGATGGTCACCCTGGCTTGGGTGAGAAGGGACATTGGGGTGCTGGCCGAGCTCTGCTTTGAATCTGCTCGTGTTAGGTAGGCAGACTCACTCTGTGGGAATTTTTCAAGCTGTGCCCTATATGCTTTTCTGTATTCATACTATATTTTAAGGTTTTCTGGAAAACCTCCCAGGTTACTTTGGATATTTAGGGACTTGTTCCTTTAGTCAGTTCCCTATTGGTAAGCGACTTGTTTTTTCTTTTTTCTTTTAGGTTTTTTGTTTGTTTGTTTGTTTTTCGAGACAGGGTTTCTCTGTTGTAACTCTGGCTGTCCTGGAACTCACTCTGTAGACCAGGCTGGCCTCGAACTCACAGAGATCTGCCTGCCTCTGCCCCCTGAGTGCTGGGATTGAAGTTGTGCGCCAACATGCAGCTGTTCTGAGGACTTCACTTCCAGCCCTGTGTCTTTATTTCTGAGTGCCCCCTCTCCCACCCAGTTCTACCCCAGAGCACCACAGTACCAGAGCGGTGAGCAGAAAGGCAGATTTTCCTCTCTGCCCTTTACTGTTTGGAGCCAAAGGGAGCGAGCCACAAAGTGGAAGTCTCATCCCCCTGACATAGGGGCTGCTCTGGTGCTCAGGGGGCCATCGCAGCCACCCCTCGCCTGACTGGTAGCTCTGAAGGTGGGGAAACCTGAAGCTTGGCGCACTGCTCTCAGAAAGAGCCACCTCGTGTTATACTGGTCATCGACTCACAAGGGATTTCAACTTCAGGACTCTCAGTTTGCAGCAAGGTTGTCCTGGGGTGGAGGGGGGCATGGCCTGTCGGGTGGAGTAGGAAGCGAAGGGCTGGGGCATGAGGCTCACCTGCCCTACGGATGGCGCTCACGTAGTTACGCATTAACCAGGGATCAGCCTCGTGGCAGGCCAGGACTGCAATAGAAAACCGAAAGGAGATGTTTATAGCCGGTGGCCTTCCAATAAATTACCTCTCCTGCCAAAAATGTGCCCTCTCCCCTTTTTTCATGTCACCTTGCCACAAAATTGAAATGACAGGTGAGCAAACAGCAAGGTCCGAGAAGCAAAAGAGACTCAAGGTCCGACAGGCAGAGAGAACCCCTTCCCCGCCCCAGGAGGGCCACAAAGCTCCCCTCCGCCTGACTGAGTTGCATTATCGCCTGGGAACAGTTTGTGCAGTTAATATTGCCCTGGGGCTGAGGGAACCAGGGAGGTCCAGGAGGGCAAGAGAGGAAAGGGTGCCCGGGCTGTGCGGGTTAATGGGTAGCACGCTGCAGCTGCACAGCCCTCTCCGGGATCGAGCCTTCTGAGTTTCTTGTTCTATGGTGGAAGGAAGCATCAAGGGAGTGAACGGCTTTCCTGATGGGCCCTGATGCCCGGCACATTGAACAGGCTCCCTGGGGATGTGGGCACCCTCCCAGCCCTTTCAGAATCCTGGGTAGTGAGACAAGGAGAGGAGATATCAAGCCCAAAGGGAAAGACTCGGCAGTGGGCTGGCAGCCCCTTCTGAGGCTGTATTTGTACACATAAGGTAGATGGTGGGCACTGGCTAACGTTGGCGTGGCTCTCTTCCAGCCCTCCATTTGTTTTCTCAGCCTCTTCTCCTCCCCTTCACGTTTCTTTTTCTGTGGGTACCTATTAAGCACCAAGTGTATGCAACCTCCTCGGGAGCAACACGGAAGGCAGAGGGAAGCAAATGTGGATTTGGCTGTGTGCAGCAAGGAGGGCACAGGGCCACCTCTGACCCCACAGGTTGGCCCATGGCACCTAGGGAAGAGTCACCTCTCTGGGAAGATACAAATCATGGGAGCAGGGCTTGGGGAGCGGGAGGGGGCAGTGGAGGGGGTGTTCTTGCTCTGGGCAGAAGTAGCCCAGAGCCAGGAGCTGAGAGCTTGGGGAACAGCAGGTGGGCAGATGGCTGTGCAGGTAAGGCAGGTTCCCCCCGGGGACTCAGGGACAAAGCCGGATGCTGTCTTCTCTTGGAGGTAGCCTGGTTTGTCTAAAGATGCCAGGACTTAACATCCAAACTTGAAAGATAAATTGTAACGAAATACACACAATGCAAAACGTACCACCTTAACTCTTAAATACACAGACCAGCAGCATTACGGCTGCGCGACCATCACCGGCAGCCCTGTCTAGAATTCTCTTCATTTTGCAACATTGAAACTGCATTCCTTGAAGGGTAACTCCTCATGTCCTCCCCTCCAGCTCCCAGCAGCCTCCATTCTCCTTCCTGTCTGTCTCTGGATTGGCTGCTCTAAGGATCTCATAGAAGCAGAATTCTCAAATATTTGTCCTTTGGTCACAAGCTTATTAAATGTCTTCCAGCTTCATCCATGTTGTGACACATCCCCCAGTTTTCTTCCTTTTTAAGGAAATACATTGGCGCATTTTGCTTATTCAAACATAATGGGTCTTTGGGTTGCTTCCACTAACGTCGCTAAGAAAATGACATTTGAAAATGTCCAGCGTCCCGACATTTAAACAAATTGGAACCCCTCAAGGTGTAGACTCCTGTTCAGATGTGGAAGGGAAGCCAGCTGTCACGCCGGGGCTGAGTGATGAGCTGTGCTCAGAAGTGTCTGTGTGGGGTGGGAGACAGCAGAGGAGAGGTGTGGCCCGGCCTGTGGAGCCCGTGGAGGCTGCCGCCGCTCCAGCCCTGCCATCTCCAGCTTGTGTGCAAAGAGGATCAGGCTGCAACCTTGTGGCTGTGTCGCCAGCTTTGGCTTTGACCTGGAAACCTTAGGCTGGAGTCCTTATATCCTTAACGATTGGCTTCCACTGCTACCGTTAAAGTTTTGAATGTGTCCCGAAGGCCCTGTGTTGAAGACTTGGCTCCCAGATCGTGGTATTACTGGGAGTGCAGAGCTGGTAGAGGGAAGATGAGGTGACAGGGATTAGGAGGTAGCTTAGGGGGTGACAGGGAGTGCGTCCTTGAAGGGACTGTTGGTTCTCTGGCCCCTTCCTGTTTCTCCAGCGCTGCTTCTGTGAGCTCCTACCGTGGTCTGCTGTGCTGCCACAGGCCCAAAGCAGTAAAACACAACCATAGTGTTTCCTCTTTACAAGATATTTATCTCAGGCGTTTTGGTCACCGCGTTGGAAAGCTATTGACCTCCACCCCTGTTTCCCGGGATAACCCACTTGACCTGTGGCAGAAGCAGCACCTAGTGTCGCTCTCCTCGCTGTCCTACCCACTGAAGCAGCCGGGCCCACAGTGCTCAGAGGAGACATGCCAGGCTCCCTGCCCCGACCAGCCATGCTCTGAACACTTGGACACTGCTGACCTCTGCAGCCTTGTCTGTAAAGCATAGATCATAACCGTACCCATTTCATGAGTGGTTAGTAATCATGAGAGACTATACAGAAGAAAGAGCTCGGTCAAAATGTAACACTGGACGGGGAGAGGCAGGGACTGACAACCTTTGGGCAAAATCCAGACTTCACACCGAAGAGGCTGTGGACACTGGAAACACGACAGTTAATCGATTTATTCTGAGCATCGATAATGAAAGAGCGGGCGTTTACAGCAGCAGGGACATCATCCGACCCCGCGGTTCTGTGAGCCTTAATATTTACAGACGGAAAAACTGGACTCAGGGTTTGATGTTCAAGGCGTTGAGTGTGGCAGACAGCTGAGACTCAGGGCAGTCCGCAGAGGGTATGCCATCCTGAGGACCAGACTCAGGGCCTATGCAGGCCAGGCACGTGCCATCCTTCCATGCCGTGTCCCAGGCCTCAGTGTGCACCCCTGGCCTCCTCACTTCACTGATCCTGGTTAAGGAAGATGCTGGTGACTTCCCATTCTGGTGAGCAGGAGTCTGTCCGTCATCCATGCTTCCAGGGCCACTGACCTCCGAGCTGTTGACCCTCCTGTCTCTCACTGCCCCTCCCCCATACCTAGAGATGGCAGTAGGCAGGAAACAGTCCATCTCGCTGTGGTTGCCTGACAATGCTGCTGCCTTGAGCTGCTTTCCCTGTGCAAAGACGGCTTTAACTGGGTGTTTAGCCTTTCAGCTAAAAGTTTTGTATGTCTTACTGGATACCACCCCCACACGCACACATTTTAATGGCTCTTGGGCAAACGACTATCGATCAGTATTTACTACCAGCACTTAGGGGTGTCTTGGACATAGCCAGCCCACTGTGTGTCCTCACTCCCCAGTGACAGCTGAGCCCTGTCTCTACATCTTCTACTTCTACTTCTTGGGAGCCCTTGCTCCCGTGACCGGGACACTGAAGCCCGCTAGATCTCACTTGTCCGTGGAGCCCATCTCACCTGCCATAGAGGTGTGCACTGCGGAAGGACAGGGCCTGCCGAGTGAGGGGGCCTCCAGGCCTCAGTTCCTTAGCGTCCTCCCTGAGCCACATTCTCATCAGCTCCAGGTTCCCAGTGCATGCTGGGGCAGGTGTTTTACAAGGTTAGCCAGATAGTGCTGCCCCCGGCCCCTCCCCCAACCCAGGAAAATTGACACAGAAAGTAGATCAGGGGCAAATGTGGAAGGGATCCTAAGGATTTGCTCTATGTTTAGCAGCAAGGCAAGTGTGAGAGGGAGAGGGACACCCAGCAGGGGGAGACACCCAGCAAGGGGGCACCCAGCAGGGGGACACCCAGCAGGGGGAGACCCAGCAGGGGGACATCCAGCAAGGGGGCACCCAGAAGGGGAAGCACTGGCTGGTCTGGGGATGTGTAGGAGAGACAGCTTTTCTGTTCTGAGGAGTTACTTGGCTAGGGCACTGCCAGCCATTAGGCCTCTGAAACCTTTTCTGTGTCTACTTAGCTATGGCTGACTGGGGCTAGGGGTGAGGGCAGAAGGATGAAATATATATATATATATATATACACACACACATATATATGTATATACACACACACACACACACACACATACATACACCAATATAAGGCTGATATATATTGTGTATCATCCTCCTCTCCAACCCTGATGCTGGTTGTCTCTCTGTGTGTCTGTGTGTCTCTACATCAGTCAGCACACCAGCCTTCCCTGCTCTGAGGGGCTTGCGTTCCCCAGGACTGGTCTAAGATATCTCCCCTCTCCACTCCTGGCTTTCCGGCTTGCTCCGCGTGAGGACCTCCTGTGTCCCACAGCTCAGCACTTTGATACTTTCCCAGAAAAGTCAACTAAGGAAAGTCCCAGATAGTTACAACTCTCGTCTGGTGCCTTTCAGTTCAGAGAGCTTCATTCATTTCCCCAGAATTCGTTTCCCTTATTTAGAGAGGAGAGCAAACATTCCCCGAGTTACAGTTTATGGAGCCAAGGCTGACATCTCACCCCGCTTCCCTTCTCTGAACTCACTTCTGGGATCTCCGTTTACTTTGAGGGGCATTAATTGACTCTTTATTTCTTTGGGGCTTGTGTTTATGTCACCCTTGCTCTTGATCATGCCTGGTGCTCTTAGCTGTGGCCTCTCCACTGAGGATTTCAAGCAGGGGGATGGGAGGGGCTTTCTGAATCTGGGTAAAGAATCCAAACACTTTGTGCTAATCTCAGGGGTTTGGTGAAACTCTTTGCTTAGAGGCTTTATGGCCAGTGGGAATTGATGGTTTGTGTTTGCTTTTCAAATAAAGGAACCTCGGAGGTAGAAGAGGGCATTTTCTGTGGATCTGCTGACTTCTGAAATCTCAAGCCCTCTTCCTTATCTGCCTGGTTTATTACGGGTTTCATAAACGTTTTATGAGGCACTGCTGACTAGGGGTGGTGGCAGCTGTCCCCAACTTTCCACATTGTTGCCAAGATCAAAGGACAGATTTACCACCTGATAAGATGGGCTGGATAAGATACAGCAGATCCTGTACTGACTTCTTGCCTCCATGCACACAAGCAAACAAAACTGACTAGATCTGAAGTGCCCCCCCCTCACCTGGAGTCCTGTCATCACCCATAGAGACCCCTGGGCCTTCCTGGGAATTCTGGCCTCTCAAAGCTGACAGTGAATTTTCCCTCATGTCCACACTCTGTAGGATGTAAAGCAAGAAGATATATTTTCAAGACATAAACCTGCCTATACATTAGTGATTTTTATGGGATTGAAAATACCTGAGTATTTCAGTCTCTGCTCTGCTGGGTAAATGACACTAATTTGAAAGCGTGTGTAGTTGGTGGGGGGGGGGGGGCGGAGGAGAGTGCACGAAAATAATTTATGGCCAAATAAATCATCTCGAGAACGTTTATATTTTCGGGTAGAGAAATTGTATTGACTTTATTTCTGGGCATTGTTGACTTTTCACCACAACTGCCTTAACAATCTTTGCCAATGTTCTTTTAATTTGACTCATTACAATTGAATGTTGGAAACTCCTTTTATCACTAGTAAGGCTTAAGAAAATGGTTTTCTTCTTTCTTTTTAAGAAACAAAGTCTGCCCTGCACACACCCCTCCCCCACCAACACACACACATTCTTTTTACCCCTTTGTTGGCCTGCTGGCATTGTGGAGACAGGGATGGGAGTGGAGGGGACAGCACAGAGATGGAACACAGTCGGACATGGACCCTGACTAGACCCCGAGGCATCTGCCTGTTGAGGGACAGGCTAGGAGGAAGTGAGGGTTGTTTCCGGAGTCCTTCTTGATAATGGCTCTGTCCTAGGAAGGTGACATGCACATACCCAGGAACCCTGCAGGTTTTTTTTTTTTTTTTTTTTTGCAATGGTCTTCCTACACTCCGATACCTTCTCCCACCCCAGGGTCTCCCTGTGCCCTGGCACCCTGGTTTTTCTCTCTTGACCCTTCAGCAAGGCTGCCTCCCCTCCACTCTGTGTGTGTCCCCCTTTTGGGTGCACCTGTTGTGTGTTCCGAGGCTCCCTGGGAAGCCAGTTGGTAAGCTAGTCCCCATAAAGATGGAGATGCTGGATGACACATTTGTACATTCCTCCTCATGTTTATAGTCTCATAGAGACTGGAGTGTTCAGGGACATGTCAGCCAGGGAGGATGCCACGTGCTCTTTCCGAAGGCACATGCTGGGGCTCCTGTGTGTGAAGTATGGGCATCTCCCCAGCCACACCCGTGACTTCCATGCTCCAGCACGAAGGTCCAGGGCACGGGTAGGTAGTGATGCTGTGGGCTTAGAGACTGGCCCTTCCCCAAGCTCTAGGCCTTGGCTGGGGGCTTGGACCCCCATCTATTAATTCCTATTAAAACACACCCTGGTTTTGTCAATTCTTCCTAGGGCTGGGGTTGTCTATTCTACGGGGCTGACTGGGTCAGGCCTGGGAATCCTTAGGAAGCAAAAGATTCTTGGAAAAAGATTGGGAGTGAGAGATGGGTAAGAAAGAGCAAAGGTGGTTTTTGTTCTGTCTTCAAAGACCCATGAGAACCTTCAGAAGCATCCCAGCATGCCTAGAGGCTGCGAGGGGCCAGACGCCCCTCCTCTCCAATCATCATCTATGTGGCAAAGGAAGACCTCCAAACACAGCACCCCATCTCCTCAGCTGCATGGGTAAGGCGTGCTAAAGGCGTGCTAAAGGCTACAAGCTAGCCGGCTTGGACGTCTGTCTCGGGATGCATGCTCCAGGAGGTTCTGATACAGGGTACCAGCTGGCTCCTTGGAACTCACCCGAGGGATGAACAATCCAGGTGCCTTCCAGCCTCCTGTTGGCCTCTGGTCTGCAGTGACTTGGGACCAACCACTCACACCCATGCTCAGAAGAACCACAGCTTTCAGGGGCTCAGGTTAGCTTCAGGTTAGCTCAGTTTGCAGTCCGGTTTTCCTGGCTTCAGAGGTGGCATGCTCTGGACCTCAGAGAGATATAGCTTCATACCTGGACGGTGAATGGGGAGGAGGCTAAGTTAGCAAAAGAATGTTCTGGCTCTCCCCAGCAGCTCCACATGCCAGTCTGAGCTGGGTTACTTGCAAGGCCAACTGTCTGAACTGGCCATATTTCAGTCTTCTGAACCATAGAGCCTTTCGTCTCCAATGTGTCATGAGCAACTTCATTCAGGGCACAGACAGAGTCAGGAGCCTCTGCTGCTTACTACATATGTGGCCTTGAGCAAATCCTGCATCATCTCCCAGCCTCAGTTTCTGCATCATTAAAATGGACATGATGATGATGGTGATGATAATCTTCATAGAGCTGAGGGATAAATATTTTCTTTTTATTTTATGTATAAGGATGTGGTGCCTGCACATATGTCTGCGTACCCCATGTGTGCTTGGTGCTCGCAGAGGCTAGATAAGGGCATCGGGTCACCTGGAACTGCAGTTACAGGTGGTTGCGAGCCAGTATGTGGTGCTGGGAATTGAACCCATGTCCTCTGCAAGAGCAGCCAGTGCTGTTAACGACGGAGCCATCTCTCCAGCTCTGGAGGAGAAACATTTAAAAGTGTTAGTAGATATAAAATGCTGAGCTGGGTGCCTGCCATGTGATGTGACTGCTTGACATAACTTCTTATGTGTGTCATCGTTATGCACTTTACAGTTTACAAAGAGCTTCTGTCAGTATTTCCTGTGATTTTTCACAAGGGCCTTTGGAGGGAGGAGGCAGAAGAGTAATTCCCCCAGAGAAACGGTTACTAGTCCATTGAACTCTTTGGACTCTAAGCTCAGGGCTGTCTGATGCATAAGGAGTCTCTTATTTTGGCTAGTGAGCCCCTGTTTTGAAAGGATTCCAGTTCATGTTTTTTGTTTGTTTTGCACTTTTCATGGGTACAACATTTTAAAAATTCTTTTTTATGTAATATTTTATTTTATGTGCATTGGTGTTTTGCCTGCATGTATGTCTGTGTGAAGGTATTGGATCCCCTTGAACTGGGGTTAAGACAGTTGTAAGCTGTCACGTGGGTGCTGGGAATTGAACCTGGGTTCTCTGCAAGAGCAGCCAGTGCTCTTAACTGCGGAGGGGTCTCTTCAGCCCCTGGTTCATGGTCTTAAAGGTGCTTTGTTCCCTCAGTTGTTTGGAGAGCTGTTGCCCACTCAGGCATTCCATTGTCCCCCTGCCCTTTACAGGCTGGAGGGCAAAACTGCTACACCTGCTCCTGGGTGGGGCGAGGCATCTCCTTCTCCTCCATTCCTGTGGCTCTATCCCAAGACATTATTCCCTGCTGGGATCACGGTGCTGGTAAATGGGGAGCAGAGTGCAGGGTTACAGAAAACAACCCACATAGCCTTTCCGCAGTGTCACCATGGAACTGTATGGGGCTAGCATTTCCATGAGTTGTGGGGGTCTCTGAGCTCTGGCCCAGGCAGTCAAGGACCCCGCCCCCAGAGCAGCATCTACCTCAGGAAGAGAGACCTTTCTTCTAGATCAATGAACATACCACCTAGGTGACACTTGGAACACAGGGCTGCGCAGGCTCAGCCAGTCCCGAAGCCTTTGAATGACAACAGGGATCTCAAGCAGGTCTTAGGAACTGAAGAGGGTTCCCAGACCCATGAGGGACTCCAAGAGGGGCCCAGTGCCAAGTGACTCCGGTGAGAGAGTGCCAAGACTGGCTTTGTGTTCCAGGTAGAGAGACTCTTACACTGATCACCACTCAGAGGGCATTGGGGCAAACCACTCTTTTTGGCCCTGAAAGAAATGGGAGCCAGATGTGGTGGCATACATGTGTGACCTGAGCACGTTAGAGGTAGAGATTGGAGGATCAGGAGTTCAAGTCCAGCATCAGGTACATAGTGAGTTCAAGGCCACGTGGAACTTCATGGGTCCCTGTCTGCAGACAAAATAAAACAAAATGAATCAAGAGGATAAAGAAGGAGAAGGAGGAAGATGGAGGGAGGGAAGGAGGACTGGAGGAGGAAGAGGAAGAGGAGGGAGGGAGGGAAGAGGAGGAGGAGGGAGGGAGGGGGAGGAGGAGGAGGAAGAGGAGGGGGAGGAAGAGGGAGGGGAGGAGGAGGAGGGAGGGAAGGAGGACTGGAGGAGGAGGAGGAGGAGGGGGAAGAAGAACAGAAATAATGATTCAAGCCCCTCCTGTAAAGGCTGTGACTCCGTTCAGGAAGGTGTTGAGCTCAGAACACGGCCCTGGCCCGGGGGCCCCTTCCACATATGGGGGCACAGCTGTGGGCTACACTGTAGATGCAGGGTCTCTGGAGACAAATGGTCCAGCAGTTCCTCTTTCCTTTTCCTTAAAGCACACACAGTGCGTGTCCCACAGCCCGTTCCCTCCAGGGTCCCCTGGACGGTCACCCACACAAGCTATAGGAAGCCAGAGGACCAGTGCCTTTCTATGTAGAGGGACCGCAGAAGGCTCCCAGGCCCATTCTGGTCTAAGGGGAGCAGCTTGTAGGAGCAGAGGCGGCAGAGTTCAGTCTTCATGGGACCAGCTTCATGGGTCCAGTTCACAGAGGCTGCTCTTGTGATTGGGTGGGGTGGGTGCTGAGGGAAGGCTAAGAAAGGAACTTTTATTATCTATGAAATTGTTTCCGAAACACTATCAGCTCAGATTATTGGCCACACATTTTCATCCTTAAATTAGAGAGCGATAGGTTTTTACAGAGCTGTAAAAAGCATATGAGCTGGCCCTGGGCTTCTCTCCCCTCCCATTGTCTCTCCTGTTTTATCAATATTGCCATAATTTGACACTTGTGAATAGAGGAAGATTGTAAAGTGTCCATAGATCCTGTAAACCGTACTAAATACAGATTAGTATTACAACTAAGTTTAAACCCTAGTAAAAGATAATTAAGTTGATGGATGTGGCTGTAAATCTCCCTTTTATCAAGTGCTCACTCCTGCGGGAGCAGCCTCTAGCTTATTATTTTACAGCATCATTAATGCCTTGGCAGTACCAGCATCTCACACGGATGCTGCTGCCTGCCGAGCCAGGAGACGGTGGGATGTGCCGTGGGACACAGTAAGCTCCGCGGACTCGTGCCTCCTTTGCGGTGACGCTTGGCCACAGTGTGAATGCACATGCAGGGACTTACCTGGTGCTCACTGCCAGGCAAAGGCAACCCACAGGCATCTCCCAGCCATAACTCTTTCAATCCCTAGATTTCCTCCGGGGGTTCTGGGTGCACAAAGACTTCCCTGTCTGATGCTCTACAGTGGGACAATTTCCCAGACAACTCTCGGGGGCCTCTGCTTGCTACAGAGATGGTTTCATCTGTGGCCCAATCATGCTGTATCTAGTGAAAATAAAACTTCCAAAGCATGATTAAAGTGGAGGGTCCTGAAACACAGAAGTGCCCTTAAGAGTCCGCTACAGATGATGTCGCAGAAAGGGGTGTTTAGAGATGGTGCTGTCTGAACCGGTCCATCCTGACAGGTTCCCCTGCACTGGGGGAAATGGGAGCTTTCTCTGCCTTTGACAAGGTTCAGCGTTGACTTGAGAGCAGTTTGGCTGACATAGTGGATCCAGGGACCGTCCCTCTTTGAGGACACATCTCAGGGGCTGCCTGCTAAGGCGTTGCTGGTAAAAGGCTCCCATCCATACCTCATCTTTCCCATATCCACAGGCTGATTTGATAAGGCAAAAACAGTGTGAGCCAGGGTGCTACCTGGTACTGACTTGTTCAGAAGCCAGTGCTTGCCGGTGAGACATCCATGGGTCTGTCCGATGGTGGCTCACCCTTCATCTGGTTCCTTCTCTCCAGGGTACCGAACACTCACTACCAAGCTATCTTCTTGCATTGATAATGCATCAACTAGATGCATGCCCAGGAAGGCAGAGAGGAGGTGAAGCAGGTGACATGGGGGGGTCATTGTGTCTCTGGCCTTACATTGGGCCTAGTTTGGCTCTTGCCTAGTGTCATTTGGGTTCCAGATGCCTCCTTTGTGGGTGTTAGCTTTCCTTAGCTTTGCAGAATTCCAATTTGCCCTCAAGAGGGATTTGTTTAGATACCACCAAATCTGCTGGACTAGCACGCAATTATTTATGGAACAGAGAACATGGAGGCCAGAGCTCTTTCCCATAATAGCTCTTGACCTTGACTGTGACCTTGAACTGGGCCTCAGGGAACCTGGGCCTCACTGGCCGGCCTCCGTTGAAAGGCCAGTTTCTCGGTTTTGCTAGAAGAGCTATCCTGATTGGCCTTGACTGGGAACAGGACACAGAGAACAAGGAAATAGCCCTGTTGGAAGAGTCATCTGGGAGAGACAGGATTTGACTCCAAAAGATAAACATGCTCTTTTTTTTTTTCTTTTTATTGCTTGAAGCTGGCCGATATGGACCTTGGTTGGAATTAGTAGGACTGAAAGTTCAACTGATAAGCAACTTCTTGGGGCAGGAGGATCAGTGGGGCCAGCTTGGGGCTGTCAGGAGGCCCTGGCTGGGGGAGCTCACCTTTTGAACTGGGTGTGGATGGGTATGGAGCTGGCTGTCTTGGACTGCTTCATCCCGGCAGCGTGGCCGTGAGCAGAGAGGAGCAGCCCCCAGTCTCACCTCAGTGTGCCAGCAGGGAGTCAGTTTTCTATCTAGTTCCTAGCCCAGCTAGAGAAGAGGGTAGCCAGTATTTAGAAGCCTAAAACAAGCCTCTAGGCTTCGGAGCCTTCCCAGACCTGCTGAGTCAGGGTGGAGTGGCCAACCGTGGGCCACACTTCTCTCTTTAGGTTCTCAGGAGGAGAGCAGCCTCGTCAGAGTGACACCCTTGGGAGCAACTGCTAGCTCAAAAGTGTGCATTCTGGACTTTTCTCTAGGCCTGTGGTTTATACCCCAAGGTCAGGAGCCACTGGCAGGCCCCGAGACCTGCCCCATTGAGCAGAAACTAAGAATCCCAGTCTCAACAAGGAAAAGTCTTCCTCTTTCGGTTCAGAATCTACCCGTCACCTTCTTCCCAGAGCCGAGAGGTTTCCAGGCTCTCGGGTTGAATTAAGTCCCTGGCCCTCCTGGACCTTGTAAGAGACAGAGGAAATAGACTGGTGTGCACAGTGACAGACAGCACACTGTGCTCTCACCCCTCGATCCGGGGTGCACCATCACGTGGACGTACGGGCACGTGTGGGGTGGGCTCTGGGTGGCGTGCCTGGCGGGCAGTGTGCTCACAGACCCACCAGCCTCTCTCCGGACCTCATTCTGCTCCAGGAACCCAAGTCAGGTTCTGAAAACACACAGGGCTGAGGCTGACTGTCACATACCCTAAGTGGCTTGAGCTAATAAACCCAACTATCTTGGAGAGCAAACAGCGCATCGTCGTGCCAACTATTAGATCTTTACTACTCTCCAATAAAGCAAGCTCTTTATTCCTTTCAAATAATATTCCGCTCATTGCTTCCTAAAGATTAACAATGGAAGGAGGTGTCAACAGACCTCATTCTTTAAATTAAGTATAATAGGCTTTTTATAGCACAGCATAAAGATAGGAGAAAATCTGCAATCACGGGCGGACCGCTAGGTCTCTCTTTATCTGTCACCGCAGCTCCAATTTGACACTCCTGAGCTGAGCAAAAAAGACCAGAGACCCCATAAAGCTGGGAGCATTTAGATCAGCTTTAGAGCTAATTGCAGGCGCAGTAAAACTCGATTTAATTAACTAATGGTGTCGTAAGCCGAAGGTGTAGGTCATTCCGACTCTGTGCTTTCATTTGAGCAGGAGCCTGCACCTTGCTATGTGGGAAAGGAGCCACTGCCTCGGTGTTTCCTACCCACGGCTCTACTTGCCGGACTTCCGCTTGGAGTGTTTCTGTGCAGTGGGCAATTTATCAGTTTATTTTATTTTATATGGATGGGTGTTTTGTCTGCATGTATGTCTACGTGCTGTTGTGTGCATGGCATCTGAGGAGGGCAGAAGAGGGCATCGGATGCCCTTGGAACCAGAGTTACAGATGGTTGTGAGAGGCCATGTGGATGGGACTTGAACTCAGATCCTCTGGAAGAGCAGCCAGTGCTCTTAACTGCTGAGCCATCTCGCCAGCTCCCGCCCCCCTCATTTTGGATAGCTTCACCGAGACTAAAAACACCTCCTCTTTGGGTGTTTGACCTATTGGCTGAACATGTTTTAAAAATGTAGGATACCTGTGCTTGTGTGTGTGTGACGGGGGTGGTGGGTATTGCAGGGAGCTTTCACCCTGTACCCTGGCTTCACCTCTGCTGCCGAAGGACTTGCTTCCCTGTCTACTTGATCAGTACACTTGCACGCCAGCAGGGCTGCTAACTCACCTCCTGGAAAAGGGGGATTCTGGGTCAGGAGTCTGTTACCAGCTCTGGATCCCTTCTAGGGAATGTCAAAGTCCCCCAGGGTATAACCCACTGTCCCCCAAGGTTCCTTTCTCTTCTTTGGGGGCTCAAGGAGGACAAAGAGCCCAGGAAGAGGGAAATCAGGGTATGGCTCTGGGGCCTAGAGACCCACAGGGTCCTCGGCCTCAGCTGCCTGAGGGTGCAAAGTGACCCAGCTCTTAGACTGCCAGGCAGCTCGGAGGGCAGTGCTGTTAGGGCTCTGGGGAGTGTCGAGCCTCCGGCTGCAGTTGCCCCTGAGGAGGTCCCTGCTGAATTTGAGCCTGGCACTGTCAGATGAGAGCGTCCCTTTTGAGTTAAGAACCACCGTTTATATCTGAATTTTACTTTATGTCTTAGAGCCACAGGCTTTCGACCATGCGGATGTGTGAAAGGAAAAATATTTCTCACATAATATGTATGCACTTCATACAATTACATTCTGATCGTATCCACTCCCACTCCTCCCCATAACTCCTCCCAATCCACCCCTCCCAACTCCCCACTTTTCCCAACTCTGTGTCCCCTCTAATTGTTTATTTATTTAGGAAAACACTCTTTAACGGCGATGCCGTAAAGCTGACCATGTTGGCCAATCACGTGCGCGCAGTTCCGTGGCACAAGTTCCTTGGAATCGTTGCACAACGCCCTCAACCTATCTCCGCAGCTCTTGGTCATGCAGGACCGAAACTCTAGCCTCTAGCCAGTTTCATTAAACATTAACTCTCTGCACCCCCTTCCCCCCACCAGCTCCTGGCAACCAACACCCTCCTCTGCCTCTCCAAGTCTGACCTCATGGAAGAAGAACCGTGCAGGAATTTTCCTTTTGGGGGTCAGTCTTATTTCAACTTCGTGTCACGAGTCAGAATTCATTCCTTTTGAGGCTGAATACTATTTCTTTGGATGAAGAAGCTACATTCTACTTATGCTGGTGGGCGACTGGCTACTGTGAATGATATGGTGATGGACTCAGGTGAACTGAGACCATGTAATTCATCCTATCTGCGTAGAGTATGTTCCAGGACTCCCCTCCAACCACCCCCCCCCCTGCAAGGATGCCTGAAACTGCAGGGTTCTTGGACGCAAGCGATGTTATGCTGTGCCCTATGACAGTCAATCTGGGCTGAGCGAGCGGCTAAGTGACTAAGAAGTGGGTAGCATATACAGCGTGGATACGCTGGACGAAAGGATGACACGCTCTGGGCAGGGAGGCACGAAATGCCATGAGACATTGCACCACTCAGAACGACGCCCCCTTTAAAACCTGTGAAATGTTTATTTCTGGAGTTTTCTATTTAATACTTTCAAACAATGGCTGAGCACAGGCAAGCTGCAGCTGTGGAAAGAGAACGGTGGATAAGAGAGTCCCCCAGCTGGGAAGGAAGTGGATGCCTTTAAAGGTTCCCCACGAGGTCCCAGCAAGCGCCCGAGTTGAGGACGGCTGAGGTTAATGGCTTTTGAGCACATATTATGGACCACTGGGCACTGTTCAAAGTACCTGATGGGTGTGCTCAGTGAATAAGACCTAGTGGGTCACCCAGCTAACTGGCTGTGGGGCCAACGTTGAATAGCTAGTGGAGCCCAGGGCCTCTGGTCCCTCAGGGACCCTGGGGTAACCGAGTTCTGGGGGCCCTAAGGCTTAGGCCAATCTCCAATTCCACCCTGGAAAGGACTTGTCCCCCCAACATCAAATATTAATAAAGATGTTTAGTGGAGAAAGGTTGTTTAATTTATGCTGGAATGCAGACGCTATCTCCTCCGCGTCACCTGTGACAATACCGCCACCCTGCGGTGGGCTGGAACACCGCCACTTAGTGAGCTGCATCGGTGTCCGCAAGCGAAGGCGAAAGGTCAGGCTGGGCTTAGCGCGTCCTCCCTGCTGAGGCCACAGTCAGACCACATCCTCCGCGTGTCAGAGTCCAGGGCACGCACAGTTCCTGCTCCCTTTGCCACCCAGAGACTCCGACTCGGAAGCTGTGGCAGAAGCCTCGGGGTGCTGGCGGGAGGGTTGATGGCAGCCTGGTCCTTAACCACAGGGACCAGAACCCGAGCCTGGAGCACTGTGCCACGACTTTAAGAGGTGTATATTGGGCAGGATCTTTCCCTCCTTCTCTCTCTCATTCTTCTCTCTCTCTCTGTTTCCTTTCTTTCTCTATGTACCCCCCTTCTTTTCCATAACCACTTCATTGAGACATTATCCATACGCCACACAATTCACTCATTTAAAGTGTATGATCAGGGGCTGAAGAGACGGCTCCACACTTAAGAGCACTGGCCGCTCTTCCAGAGGACATAGGTTCGATTCCCAGCACCCACATGGTCATTCACAATTGTCTGTAACTCCAGTCCCTGGGGCTCCAACGGCCTCTTGTGGCCTCTGCAGACAGTAGGCGTGCATGTGGTGCACAAATGCATGCAAGCAAAACACCCACACACATAAAACAAATAGATAAATAAAATGAAGTAATTGTCCACGCAGGGCTTATTCGGCATGGTCGTAGATTTTCGTAGCCATCAATTCTAGAACATTCTCACCATACTATGTAGAAAGGCCAGACCCTTTAGTCACCACCCCGTGGGCCCCCTAGCTCTCTAACAGCCTGACAATGACTATGGTACCTCCTGTCTCAGTGGTCAAATGAAGATAGGGACTCAGATGGCTCCAGTGTCCCCAAAGACCACTGCCACAACAGGGGCTTTGGCATGTATTTGCTGTTGGTAAAAGTGCATTATGGGCTTTAGGAGGGAGATGCTGTGATGACGAGGTGGGCGGGGTAGACAAGGCACCAGGAAAGGAGATGAACTCAAGGTAAGAGCTTAATGGGAGGAAGGAAGAGAAGCCAGAGTTACACTGGTCCCAACAGCTGCGCTGTGCTGGGGCTTGATGCCAGTCTAACTGTGTGGAGTCACTGTATTTAATAATGATGTGAATGATAATTTAATAATAATACTAATTCAATAATTCAATGCACATTCACTGTGCGCATGCTTGTGAGTCTGCGTGTGGATACGTGTATGTGCGTCCAGAAGGGTCATAGTCCCCTCAAGCTGGAGTTACGTTACAGGAAGTTGTGAGCAGCCTGACATGGTACCAGAAACCAAACTCAGGTCCTCTGCAAGAGCACAGTTTGCTATTGAAATGGTGTAAATTGGCAGGACCAACACCATCTTAAACTGCAAACTCCACTTTAAAACAGAGACAAAGTTCAAGTTCCCAGAAAACTGAGCAAAGCCCCTGGCCTTCAGAGCCCACCAGTAAAGCCAAAACAAAATGATTGTCGGGTACTTGTTTTGGGAACTGAGATGTGTCATTTCTGGGTTATGGTGACTCTGACCATGATTGTTAGTGGGTTTCCGATTGGTTAAAAATTATGGCTAAGTTTTTTTTATGTTGGCACAAAATGTTTATGGTTTTTGAGCTTAGATAGTTGAGTCGGGTTCGTAGCTCTGAACTTTTCATTTCAGGCGACATCCCTGGCCAGTCCAGCTGTTTTTCTCTTTTTCTTTTTATGCTTGAACTCAATAAAAAGAAAAATTTATTCTTTCAACAAGTTGTGTATCAGTCTAATTGGATCAAAAGAACCCCATAACAATCTTAGTGACCGAGTCACCTCTCCGGACCGGGTAAGTGTTACTTTCATAAGTTGATGAATTCAATGAGAAACAAAGCAGTGTGTGAGAGACAAAACAGTAAAGCATAACTGTAATTTTTTAAAAAAAGATTTATTTGTATTAGATGAGGTGTATGAGGGTTTTGCCTCCATGTATGTATGTGAACCACATGTGTGCCTGGTACTTGCAGAGGCCAGAAGAGGGCGTTGGATCCTCCGGAACTGGAGTTACAAATGGTTGTGAGCCGCCATGTGGGCGTTGGGAACTGAACCCGGGTCCTCTGCAGGAGCAGCTGGTGCTCTGAACCGCTGAGCCGTCTCTGCAGCCCTGTGTAAATGTTCTAAAAGATGAAAGGAACAAGACATCCGTTATCACAGTATTGACCGTCACTCGGCCCAAGTGACCTGGATCCATCCGGCTTAGGTTCCGGGGGATCAAGAGCTAGGGGCAATTAGCTACAAAGCCAGTGTTCTGTGGCCTTGTCCCTCTACTCCACCTCTCTTCTTCCCAGTAAGCTGGATAAACACACCCTTCCCACCTCTCTTTCCCATTCATTCATTCATTCATTGACTCATTTTGATACAGGGTCTCACTACGTAGCCTTGGCTAGACTGGGACTTGCTCACTGTAGATCAGGCTGGCCTCAAACTCAGAGCTCTGCCTACTTCTGCCACCTGAGTGCTGGAGTGGCATGCACCACCCTGGTCTCCCCTCTTCTCTTAAAGACCTTCCCCTGAAGATGCCTTGCTTCTGCTCTGTGTCACTACTCCGTGCTTCCCCCTGGACCACGTCAGGTTCCTTCACAGCCTTCCGTGCAGCGGACCCACCCGGACAAAAGATCTGTAGAGAAACAGTCACTAGACTTTGAAATCTTGAAACCAACCAACTAACCAACAAACTTTCCCCAGGGCTGGGGAGACGGCTCAGCAGTTAAGAGCATTTGCTGCTCCTGCAGAGGATCCAGGCTTGGTTCCCAGAACCACAGCAGGTGGCTCACAACCACCTGTAACTTCAATTCCAAGGGGTCTCATGCCCTCTTCTGGCCTCCATAGGCACCAGGCACGCGTGTGGTGGACAGACATCCACGCAGGCAAAACACCCATATACATAAATACAATAAAATAAATCAAATACCATAAAGGAGAAAAGTAAGCTCCTCTAGGAGTTCACGGATGTCTTGGGATTGAGGTTAGAGGACTGACCTGGTCCTATCAGCTGGTGGGGCTCACACCAATCCTGTTTATTTGTAAGCGAACTGAGTTTCAGCACATCTTAACCACTTGGTCCATGCCCCAGGGCCACACAGTCTCAGGAACCTTTAGTCTTTTTAAAGGCCAGCCCGAACCGTACCACCAACCTCTACATCCCCTTGGCCTTGTGATCATTTGTCACCGAGATTTTCGGGTTGGACTTAAAAAAAGGTGGGGGGATGCTTTGAGTAGAAGTCTGAATCAGAGGAGAAAAGTCAGTAATGACGGAGAGGCATGGGCACAGCATCACACGGCAGGGTCTCATGCAAGAGGTTTATTGGTGGGGGGAGACTCGGAGGGTTCGCTTGCAAGTGTGCGTGTGTGCGTGTGTGTTATGTGTGTGTGTGCGTGTGTGCGTGTGTGTGTGTGTGTGTGTGTGTGTGTGACAGCAGGGTGAGAGACACGAGGCAGAGAGAGAGAGAGAGAGAGAGAGAGAGAGAGAGAGCCAGCAGCCCATGGAGGTTATACGGAATCGGGAATCGGCACCAGTCCCCTGCTGATGACCCAAGGCAGGTGGCTGGGGGCAGGTATAGTGCAGGTTCAGGGCTAGGAGGCCGTGCCATTCTGATACCTGGCGACAGAAGCTGGAAGTGTCACTGGAGCTGGGGTGTGGGGATTGGGTGAGTTCCAGGAACCGGGGTCTTGGAATGTGGCCAGGCAGTTTTGGGCAATTCATAACAATAACAATTATCTTAAATAAAAAGGAACTGAACTGAGGCGCCAGATCTGTCACCTAACAATAGAGAATCACTAATAAGTGACTTCATTTGTCCCTGCCTCATTTTGCTCACCTGTGGAATGGGATGGATAACATTGGTATGGTTGCTGTGGGGAGTCAATGCATAAGAAGGGCTGAATCCAGGGCAGCGCAAAGGATATAGCAGGGAGTCAACAATTGCTGTTGCTGTTATTTTATTCCCACAATCCTTCCCGTTGTTTCATCTTCTGTCGCTCAGCTCTGAGCAGCATGTGACCCCCTGGCGCTTGGGGGATATGTTGGCTAGTTTTATGTCAACTTGATACAAGCTAGAGTCATCAGAGAGGGGGGAGTTTCAATCGAGAAAATGCCTTCATAAGATCTAGCTGTAAGCAAGCCTGTTGGGCAGTTTCTTAATTAGTGATTGACGTGGGAGGGCCCAGTCCATTGTGAGTGGTGGCATCCACGGGCTGTGGTCCTGGGTTCCACAAGAAATCAGGCTGAGCAGACCATGAGGAGCAAGTCAGTAAGCAGCACCCCTCCACGGCCTCTGCGTCAGCTCCTGCTTCCAGGTTTCTTCCCTGTTTGAGTTCCATCCCTGACTTCATTTGATGATGAACTACAATGTAGAAGTGTGAGCTGAATAAACCTTTCCTCCCCAACTTGCTTTTTGGTCATGGTGTTTTGTTGCAGAAATAAAAACCCCATCTAAGATGGTGGTGGACTTGCTTGTCTGTGTGGGACAGCTCCATTCCCCATAAGCTAATGGCAAAAGCCTCCCTCATCCCACATTTCCAAAGGATGCAATTTCTCTAGAATCTTCTCTCTGTAAATTTCCAAATTCCTTCTGCCTCTCAGCAGTGACCCTCCTTATCAAGGCAGCATTGCTCTGAATTCTTTTACACAGTGGTGGTCAGCACCAGGCTGGCTGCCTGTGGCTCCTGGGAAGAAGGTTTATTAAACCACAACCAATTCTGGAAAACGATGTCCGTCCGGGAGTCATTTTCAACTCAAGGCTCAACAGCTGAGTCTCCGGAGAAGTTACCACCCAACACCACTAGAGGGTACTAGAACCCACCTCTTGATGCCACTGGGTTACCACCCAACACCACTAGAGGGTACTAGAACCCACCTCTTGATGCCACTGGGGACCCGCAGTGGACCCTCAGTGTCTTTCTGAGAAAAGCAAGCACAGAGCCCCTGGTATCTAAAGGAGCTTGTTCTGGGATCTCACCCCTGCCATGTACATCATAAGTGAAGCCTGTGAGTACAGAAGGCTGACTGGGTGCACTAGATGTTGCCTGCCACCCACCACACCCAGTTGTTGGTGCCCACAGAGACCAGAGACCAGATCCCCTGGAGCTGGACTTGCAGTTGGTTATGAGCAGGCAGATGTGGGTTATGGGACCTCAAATGGGGTCCTCTGGAAGAGCAAGTGCTCTTAAGCAATGAGTCAACTCTCCAGCCTCAAGATGATGGCCGATAATTGGTGATCGTGTGTGGAGTACAGAGCTAAGTGATTCTATTCATTACTTTTAAGACTAGCAGCAGGTTCACAACAACAAGATTATAGGGTACTACCACAGGCTTCCTTATTCATTGCTTTCTTTTCTTTCTTTCTGGTTTTTTTTTTAAGGAGCTGGTTGTAAACGCACAGGGAGCTGGGGGTGGGGCACAGAGAATAGAATACAGACCCTCAAAGTCATCATTTGGTTCTTCATGCTCTAACCTGTGGCTGACTTTCACCGACTTGTTCTTGGCAACCATCACTTGGTAGTTACCTTAGAAAGTGACTTTCCCATAAAGACATAATGCTATAGTGACTGAAATGAATGAGGGTCTTCTAACACCTGTCCTCAAAGTATGGACTCAAATTGTCTCTCAGATGTCCTTCTTAAAGAGGAATAATATTGCCAGGCAGTGGTGGTGCATACCTTTAATCCCAGCACTCGGGAGGCAGAGGCAGGCAGATCTCTGTGAGTTCGAGGCCAGCCTGGTCTACAGAGGGAGTTCCAGGACAGCCAGAGTTACAACAGAGAAACTCTGCCTCGAAAAACCAAAAGAATTAACAGTGTGTGTGTGTGCGTGTGTGTGTGTGTGCGTGTGTGTGGTGGGGCGCTGTGTGGAGGTCAGAGAACAACCTCATGGAGTCTTTTCTTTCCATTTTTACATGACTTCCAGAGATTGAACTCAGGTCTCCAGGCCAGCATGAGCTCCAGGCCCGCTGAGCTATCTTACCCCACCCCGTGCAACAAATGTCTCACAGTTCTCCAACCAGAATTTTATTTATTTATTTATTTATTTATTTATTTATTTATTTATTTATTTATTCTCCAACCAGAATAAACAAACAAACAAGCGACAACAAAAACGGGCTTAGCTATATCTTTAAATTCAAGACCTCAATGACTCTTTGTTATTAAAATGCCTTTTGGGCTGCAGAGATGGCTTGGAGGGTGAGGGACTTGTCACCAAGCCTGACAACCTGAGTTCAATCCCCAGAACCCACATGGTGAAAGGAGGGAACCGACTTTGTTTACAAAAGGTTAACTTTTAAGCCCTTTTTTGTAAATCACACTAAACACCGTAACTGAGCCGCTGGCCGCCTAAGTGCTGTGGAGACAGTAAGGCACACTTCTCCATTGAGAAGCCCATACCCTTGCTTCGGATGTGTTGCAATCCACTTTAATAAACTCCAACTCTGCTTTACACTGCCGAGTGTCCCGAAATTATTTTTTGTGTGATGAATCCAAGAATTCTAGGCTTGTCTCAGTGGAAGTCTCTGGAAAGAAGCTCTCGGGGAAAGACCTCAGAAAAGAAACCCAAGTGTCTGTGTTATAGAAGTTTTATTTTTAGTTCCGTATAAAATAATTATTTTATGCACTGTTGAATGAGAGCTCCCTAGGTCTTGGTGTTTTGTATTGTTTGCACATGTTAGGTTTCGGTGGGGGGGGTGTTTGATTGTTAATGATCTGCACGTGCTGTCAGTAGAACACCTGAGGAGTTCTGGATCAATAAAAACACCTGAGCTGGGACGCTCAGGGTTCCACTGTCCAGTATGGGGCTGGCCAGGATGGTGGTTCCCTCTGCTGAGGTCTGTAAGGGTTTGTACCGGTGAAATGCCTCTGTGTCTTTCTTGGTGAGCGACACAGCTGTGCCTCTCTGTTCTTTGACTACCAGTCTGACAGTTGTCAGGGGTGTGTGAAATCTCTTTCTGAGGGACAAGTCCTCCTCTGTCTGACACCAGGCTACAGCTCTTTTCTTCTCCCAGCATGAGATTCCTGGGAACACTAAGACATTTGTGTGTGTGTGTGTGTGTGTGTGTGTGTGTGTCTTTTGTTTTAACAGTCTGACAGCCAGAGGGAGGAGTGTGTGTCTCATCAGAACCTCTTCATTCCCGCCAAGTGTTTGCAATTTCCCGCTCCGTTTTTTGTGCCTCAGTCTAGAGGTGAACATTGCCTATGTTTGGAAACAACCAATAAAATTGAAAACAGAAAGCCACAAACAGAACGCAATTAGGAGGTAGGATTAGAATACATTCAGTTAGTATCAGGCAACCACACGTAAGAACCACGTCTTGAGCTGGAGAGATGGCTCAGCAGTTAAGAGCACTGGCTGTTCTTGCAGAGGACCCAGGTTCAGTTCCCAAGCACCCACATGGTGGCTCACAACCACCTACAACTCCAGTTCCAGGGGATTTGACATCCTTTCCTGGCTTCCTAGTGGTATTCAAACACACAAGAGGGCAAACACACACACACACATAAAATAAAAATAAATAAAAATTTAAAAAGAGTAATACCTCCATAACCTCTTGGCTTTAGTTATTTTTGGAAGGACTGGCACAAGTGACTCCATTTTTGTTTTTAGCTTTGAGATGGGGTTTCCTGTTTCCTGTAGCTGTAAGTCTGGGTCCAAACTTAATGACACAGAATATATGCTTGTCCCTGATTGGATGTGGGCAGGAGATATCCAGGTAGAAGGTAGGAAATACCCAGACAGGAAGCAGGTAGGCGGGAGACACCCAGGTAGGAAATACATCAAGATGTGTGCTCACCCCTGACTGGGCCTGATGGGAAACACATAGCCTATGGGATCTGCCTTAAAAAACCCATGAGCTACAGCTCACGGCCATCATGAAAGAGTCCCAAGGGGGACCTCCACATGCTCCTGGCCAGTTCCACCATTACTGGCCAATATTAAAAGCTTGCCTAAAATTCAATCAAATTTTGTGGTGATTTTTTTTTTTCTAGACTGATTTGGGGTTTCTATAGCCACTTGCTGTCAGCCATGTCACCCTGTTCTTTGACACTGTAGTCTGTATCTCCTTTGAGCTCAGAAAACTTTCGTGTTCTGAGCACCTGAGAGAAAGGACCCGGTTATAAGAACTCTTCCTTCCACAAAATTATCCCAGGATTTCCGTGCCAGGGTGGTGACTGCACTTGCCATCACAGTGCTGGCAGCAAGACCGTCTGTCAGGAGAGGTTTGAGGAAGAGAATCTCACCCAGAAGCATCCGGTCTTGGTGTTTCATCCCCAGCAAACCCCTGACTGCAAACAGCACAGCCTCTCGGCCTTCTTTGCTTCTGGAGACTCTAGGCTTTCCTTTTTATCGTGTGAGTTCTGTATAAGCTACTCAGTGGACGGCTGTCACGACAGCCACACTCACGCCTGATACAGTGACCAAGCCATCGAGAACCCCAGAGCGGCGGGTGGCTGCTCCCTTCTGCTGGAGGCTCGGCTGGGGATGTTGAGGTTCAGACCCAGAAACCACAATGTTCCAAGGGAATGTGAAACATGACCAGGTGTGCTTATTAAATTGTGCACAACTTTCCTACAAAGGTAAACTAATACTTTGGGTCCCTTGATGGCTTCAAAGAACTCACTGGGAACAAAAGCAGGAGACAACGCTTATTTCACTGACCTAGACGGAGGCCACATCTTGGCCTGGCGTGGCTGGGGCTATGACCTGAGCAGCTAAGGAAGAGGCAGCCTCAGTTCTTCAACTCTGGCTTCCTATCTCGTCTCCCCAAACACACCCCCGCCCAAGCTGGTATCCCCCTCTCCAGGACTTTCTGCTGCCTTTGCACTCACTGGGCTGCCAGCTGGCTTCTTCCAGTTTTCTATTCTTGTCTTTGATCCCCTTGTTCCCAGCACTCTGAGCACAAGGGTCTCTTTCCTTCCCACCCAGTACTCCAAGCCTCAAGACCTTGGGACTTTTGCCTTTTTTCTGGAATGCTACTGTCGGATATTAGCTCCTATTTTTTTCCCCCTTGCCTTTGAGGTCTCAATTAAATGTCACCCTTCTGCTGTCTATTTCCTTCAAGCTCTGTTTGTTCAGTTTATTTCCTCCTCTTCCTGAGACAGGGTCTTGCTCTATGGATCAGGCTGACCTCAAACTCAGAATCCTCTTCCCTCTGTCTGCTGAGTGCCAGGGTTACAAGCTTGACCCACCATGCTTGGCAGTACATGTCATTTCTTAAAATTCTCTCTCTCTCTCTTTTTAATAGACCCATGCCTTCTGGATAGCAGTTACTGGGTAATGTTCTGCAGAATGAAGAGGAATGAGCAAGCAATATTTTTGTGTTTGTAGGTATATTTGGAAAATATGCAAAGTTTGTATCATATCTCAAAATATTTATGCTTATAGACTATGAAATTATAAAGCACCTTAACACGTGTCAAGTTAATGTATTTTCACGTGAATGGATAAATTCACTGTTGAAGGAATGAATGAGCGATGAATAAAGAGTTGATGGTCACAGCGAATGTTCTGTTTTTATCCTGGGGCATTTTGTGCTTTCTGGCACAATTTGAGGAGCACAGATTCCAGAGAAGCACAGTCCCGTGGTGTACAGAGAACGCACATGTCAGTCCCTCTCCTCCTTCTGCAGAAGACAGAAGGAGCTTCCTGAGAGACACACAGTGTCCTCAGAGTTCAAAGAAGCATGGCTTCAGGCTGCTTCCTGTTTGGGGGTTCATAGTTCTCTCTTTGCTCACATGGCTGGCATCTAGACACCCCATCATTGACCTCACCCACCCAGGCTTCCCCATCCCGAAAGAGCATTTCTGGCTCAATTCCCTCCTTTTCTTCACGAAGGAGCAAGTCTGAAGGCAGTCAGTCACTCAGTGGTTTCTGCCTGCTACTGACTGGACCTGGGGGTCACACAGCTTGTGGCTTAAACTATTCTTTTGATCACACGTCCTCAACAAACCAATCGAAAGAGCCAAATAGATAGTGGAAATCATGAAAGGGGGTGGCCACGTTGGGAAGAGGGATAAAGAGGTCCAGTGAACCCCTTAGAGTCTGTCTTCACGTCAAAGTTTAACTAGAGGGCGAAGGGTATGCCCATCTAAGCAGCTGCAGCCGAGGTGTGGTCCCGCCCATCACGGAGCCATCCTTGCCCTCAGTCTCTATAAGGCGATCTGACAAGTTGTTAGAACCCCGTGAAATCTCTTTCTAGGAGACAAGTTCTCCCTCTGGTTGGTGTCTTTTTCTTCTTCTCCCAGAGTAAAATCCCTGGAAGCAATTCCTGTCTCTTGATTGGGAGACACAAGTTTAGAAGAGCCGTACAAAATATTCAAACACATCTTGTCTCTTCAAGGCAGGCTGGGCTTGCAGCCTCTGAGTTTATCTATAAGGGCATCTGGTCAGTGACCTTGCTGGAAGGTCATCCTTTGGGTGGCTTGCAGCTGGGGCTGTGCCTCTGTCATAATCTTCCTGGCTGCTGCCAAATGCCGATCTCACAGTAATGGTGGGTCTCCCTATTCATGGGGGCCTTTGTCACTTCCTCCGTGACCGCCACACAGTGAGCAGGAACTACCAGGCAGGATGGCAAGAGGACTCATGAAGAGGAGCAGACAGGAATGGGTTGCACTGGAGAATGAGGTGACGAGGCTGGAGCCTAGACTTTAGACACTGCAGAAACGACATCAACTCGGGCTCTTGTATCAAATGGAGAGATCGGTCCTTAAGAGAGTGGCCATGCATGTCTGAGGTCGAGCGATGTGCGTAGAGTTCCACGGAGTGACTCACCACAGAGGAATATGGTGCCCTCCTCCGCAGACGCACACCTAAGCGGCATCGCAGAGCATAATGGCGAGAGGCCCCCTTCCACACATTTTTAGTTCTTATCTTCTCATCACATGAAAAGATGGTATGGCAGTTTTAATCCTGCAGTGGGTTGCCGAGGGCAACCGGACCTGCCTGCCTGGGTGGCGATGCCATCACGGCAATGTGCTTGGTGACGCTTCTGCTTCATGTATGTGGGGCAAAGGAGGGGCTGTGGACCGTGACGGGGAGCAGAGTGGCTGGCGACCGGGAAGGGTGGACTTGAACTCTGTGGCCTTAGCTCTGGCATTGTTTTAGCCAATGTATCCTAGACAACAGCCTCACTTCTCCGCTACAGTGCAGCCTGGACCCCAGGCTTGTGGAGGGCCCCAGAGACGCATCACTGTACTGCCTCTGAAGAAGAAGGTTGTAGATTCCGGGATAGGAGAAGGCCAGGAGACAGCTGGAGGCCCAGGGCCATTCTGGGAACAGACTCTAGCCATATCAGCCTGGAGGTAATCTTTTGTCATTCGTTAGGCGGTTCTAGACTTGTGCTTCGCCCACAGAAGAGTCCTGAAGATATCTAAAGATCGCCCTCAAAGCCAGGCCCAGTGGCTCTGAGCCCAGAGTGGTCTGAGTGGCCTTCACTTAGTCGACTGACATGTCTGGAGAGTGGCAGGTTCCAGCTAGCAGGTGACCCCGAGCTTATGGTAGAGCCCTGCAGGGTGCCCCTCTGCTACAGAAGATGGCCCTTTACCTCCCCTAAACTGCATTTAATGAAATGAAACTTAACGCCATCTCCCACAGAGGTGGAGGGAGGTGAACAGTGGCGTGAAGAGGCGTGTGTCACATTTCATACCTGCTATGTTTCAGACTTGCTATTTTATACCAATCTAGGGGCTACGTGCTCTTACCTCCCTTCCCAGCTGGGGAAGACGCTGGCTGCTGATGCTGATTAGTGGGAAATAGAGAAGCTGTGATTTAGCCTGCAGCTTGGAGCGTGTGCTCTAGATTCTGGCGCCATCTTCCTCGTTGGGGTCCAGCTCTCCCTGAGAGTTCCCTTATTCATTTTCTTGGGTAACCTGGAGCAATGGCATGCGCTCAGCCTCTAAGAAGTGAATGCCATCCCACGGTACTGTCGTTAGACTTCATGGATGTGGACTTGCTTCGGCCTCATCTCCAGAAGCCATCGGAAATTCTGCTGCAGGGATCACTTGTGGGAGGAGCTAGGGAGATACGTCTTTGAGGCATGTGAAGGCTCAGTTTTGCAGCAGGCCCAGAGAAAGAATATGGACGCCAGTGTGTGCCTTGTTTAATAAGAATCTCAGGGGCTGGGCCTATCACTGGTTAGGAGCACTGGCTGCTCTTGCAGAGGATCCCAGATTCAATTTCCAGCTCACAATCACCTCTAACTCCATTCCAGGAGATCCAGCGCCCTCTCCTGGTCTCCACAGGCACTGCATGCATGTGGCCCACGTACGGACATACAAACACTCATACACATCGTAGTCAGGCTCCCAGACTGATAAAGAGTTTGCAATAGGACTCAGATTCTTTCTGGCTGTCTCAGGCCGGAAAATGGCCAAAAGTGAAACAGTAGCTGCAGAAAAATGTGTTTTGACTCACTGTGTGCTCATCCAGCTTGGGCTTGGGGGTCAGGGGCTAGAGAGACAAGAAGTACTATATAGCCAAGACCTGAACACACAGCTCCATCATTCAGGCTACGGTGCCCTCCCTGCTTCTGTTCCACTTCTTGGTAAAACCTCATGGCGACGTTGCCATGATCCACCCCGCTGAGTCCTGTACACCTGACTGGGGTGAGGGAAAGGCACACAAACACATGGACAGAAAAGCCTGGATCGGGTATGCCATGTACTCTGGTGGAGACTCAGCATCTTTATTTTATATGTCTGAATGGAGAGGGCAACATCTGTCCACATCTGCATGCACTGTCAACATCTGTCTCACCATTCCCATGAGTCCAAGGCCCTAGGGTCCTCAGCGTAACCGTCTTCACGTCAACAACACACACCCACTCGGGAGCGCACCTGCTTTACACAAGCCAGGGAGGCCAGCCACCCCCAGAAACTGACATCGTGGCTTTTCCTTCATAGAAGACCGTGACAGTCACAAGAATCAAGGCCCAGGGAAAGGGTTTGTTGTGCCCAAGATATGACCTAGCTATTGTAACAACAAACAGATATCACCAGATTTAGGAATGAAGCAGAAATTTACCACGACTCCAGGACACCTGCTGACCTCAGCAGGCCCCGGAGATCAGTATGACGAAGATGTTCAGGTCTGCATCACACTCTGTACACACTGTTCTGAAACAGGAAGCCAAGTTACTAGAGACTGGTGTTCATGGGTACTTGCCAACCCTGAGAATGACTTTAAAATCATTACATCACCGCACTTTGGAGAGACTCTCAAGCTGGACACTAGCTTAATTCCTATTTATCAACATATCTGTTTGTGCTTCAGTTGTATTTTCTCCTCTCCTTGCTATCTATCTACTTGAGTGATGGCCAAACATGACATAAACGCACACAGACATTACATGCTGTGAGTGGCACACGAATGTTTCCCAGAAGCTGGAGATATGGCTCAGTGGTTAAGTGCACTGGCTGCTCTTCCAGAGGACCTGAGTTCAATTCCCAGCACCCACATGGTGGCTCACAACTGTCTGTAACTCCAGTTCCAATGATCTGATACCCTCAGACCAACGTACATAAAATAAGATTAAATGAATTATTAAAAAAACAAAGAATGTTACCCAAAGTAAGTTAGGAGGGAGTGGCAGTTGACACTTTTTTCCCATCATTCCCAAGGATGTCACCAGTTCCTTACCGTACTCCTATGCTCCATAAAGCAAAGCAGTGAGGCGTCCCCGTCTGCCTCATTCTGTCCCTCCCCACCTGGTCTATGAAGCTTCTGTGAAAGAAGAGGCTTCCACTGAATCCTACTGGGCAACTGGAGGAATGAAGGTGGAGGTGGCCGGGACACAGCACAGCCTTGTGGGACTTGCTTGCGGGACTGTGGTGCAACTATGTCTTAGTCTATCTGCTGGGACAGATCTCTCAGTCTGGGTGGGAATGAGGAATGCGTTTCTCAGAGTTCTGGAGGTTGGGACATCCAACAAATTAAATGCCGGCACATTCTCGAGGATCTGATTCAGAAACAGTACCTCTGGCTACACCCTCAACAAGGTGAAGGGGACACAGTAGCTCTCTTGGGTCTTTATTTATTTATTTATTTATTTATTTATTTATTTATTTATCTATTTAATGTGTTGTAGTGTTTTGCCTGTGTGTGTGTATGAGCACCATGTGCCTGTGAAGGGGACACAGTAGCTCTCTTGGGTATTTATTTATTTATTTATTTATTTATTTATTTATTTATTTATCTATCTATCTATCTATCTATCTATTTACTGTGTTGTAGTGTTTTGCCTGCGTGTGTGTATGAGCACCATGTGCCTGCCTGGCCAGAAGAGGGAGTCAGATCCCCCGGAACTGGAGTTACAGATGATGGTGAGTCACTGTGCGGGGTAGGAAATTGAACCCAAGTCTTCTGCAAGAGCAGCCAGTGCTCTTAACCACTGCCCCATTTCTCCAGGCCTCCTTGGGTCTGTTTTAAAAGGGTACACATCCTATTTTTCAGAGCTTCACCCTTGTGGTCAAATCACATACAAAAGCCACCTTCCCAAACTGTCACATCAGGGGTAAGGGTTTCAACATTTGAAGCCTGCGAGAACACAGGTATTCCACTTGGAATTAGAGTCTCCCTGACAGATTAAAGTGCGGGGATGCCAGATCGGGGACACTAATGTTGCGTGAGAAGAAAGCATCGTCTTTCGGGTGGTTGGCGAAAGGTTCGAGGGATTTGAATGGCACAGATGTCATCTCCTGGCAGATGGCGTATCGCTGTGAGCTCCTGCTTCCCAGGTAGAACTGGATGGACAACAGGATCCCATGACGTCAATTCGTCACTGTATTAGTTCCTTTTCTGTTACCGTGGAAAGCCTCACGACCGAGGCAAACTATGGAAGAAAGGGTTGATTTTGGCTTACGTTCCAGAGGGATAAGAGCCCATCGTGGTGGGGAGACTCGGCAGCGTGAGAGGAACAGGAAGTCGAGAGCTTCCTGTTCTTAATGGCATTCAGGAAGCAGAGAGAGCGAGAACCGGAAGTGACGGAAGTGACTCGAAGCTTTTAATCTCAAAGCCCGCCCCCAGCGATGTACCGCCTCCAGCGAAGTGTTCAGACGCCGGGGACTATGTGGGACCGTCCTCATTCAAACCGCGATAGTCACCATCCTGCCAGGAGTGTCTGTGAGGTGGAGTTCGATGTTGGGCCACCTCAGAGATGGTTGACATCACATTTTTAGAACTTCCCACACTTGATCGTCCCAGGCTAGGGCATCCATTTTCCTTCTTGTGCGTATAGCGGTACACCTGTGTGCATGTACATGAGTGTGCCCATGCATGTGGAGGTTGAGGACAACAACCTTGAGCGTCATTTGAGACAGGATCTCTAATTGTCCTGGATCTCATTATTTAGGCTAGATTCCCTGCCAGAGAGACCCAGAGATCCTGTAGGATCCAACAGCTCCTCATCCTCCCGTTACAGATTCTGGATGCCCCTAGGTGACCGGTGGTCCAAGAGTCCTTACGTGTACTAGAAATGGCACATGCAGACAGCAGGAGAGCACTCGCCTGCCTGCCAACCTGTGTGGGCCTTATAGTTGGAAGTACATGTTCTTAGAGAGATGCTAGAAGCCAGCAAATTAGACCACAGGGCTATGAACCAAGAAGGAAACACTGGCTTAGTAAAGACATGCGTGTTTATATCTAGCTTTTATTTTTGGATGCAAATTATTTTGGATAAATATAATCACATTGTTGTTTTACATTGTGGACACAGACAACTCACTTTTTGGAGTTGGTTTTGTATGTTTATGTGTGTCTGTATGCATATGTGTGCGTTTGCAGGTACAAGTGAATAAGCATTTGTATGTGGCCTTATGACCTCAGTGCTCTAGCAAGCCAGTAATGACCATTTGGAGCTGACCCTGGATATGAATCCAGTGTCGCTGAAGCCAGGGGCCTGAGTCTAAAAGTCCCTTTCTCTGAAAATGGGGGCCTACAGGCCCATCTCCAGACACGGCCCCTGTGAAGTCATCTGCTCTTGTAGCACCCTGAGCCCAGATGTGGTGCCCAAGAAGCCACCAGGCCTGCAAAGGACACCCAGCCACACATCGGCACCCATGAGTGTGTGTGGAAGTCAGAGGAGAAGCCCAGGAGCTGTTCTTTAGCAGCTGTCTACTTCGCTTTTTAAGACAGTCTTTCATTTTCCCTGGACCTTGCCAGGTAGGCCAACCCTGGGCATCTGTCTGTCTCATCCTCCCCAGAGCTGGGATCACAGAGGTGCTTTTTATACTTGGGTCCTGGGGATTGAACTTGGGTCCTCATGCTTTTGAGGCAAACATTTTACGGGTTGAGCCATCTCTCAAGCCCTAAACAATTAATTTTTATCCTAGAGAAACACATGCCTGGTTATAAAATGAAAACAGGCTCCAGCTCACTGCTCCCAACCCACGACAGCCTTTTCTGCGACCTCTGCAGGTTTGGCGTTTGTACTGTGATGAATGACATTGTCGAATGGACATACTTAGGAAGACAGACCCTGGATGGAGGAGTAGTCTCTGTCAACTTGGCCTGTAGCTGTGTCTTCGGGGCATTTTCTTGATTGCTGAGTGATGGGGGAGGTGCCAGCCCTCTGTGGATGGTGCCGCCCCTGAGCAGGTGGGCCTGGGTTATACAAGAGAGCAGGCTGAGCAAGCAGAGTGAACAAGTCAGGAAGCAGTGCTCCTCCACGGTCTTTGCTTCGGCTCCTGCCTCCAGGTTTCCTGCCTTGGCTTTCCTGGATGATGGATAGTAACCTGTAAGCCAAATAAACTGTTTCTTCCTCAGACTGGTTTTGGTCAGTGTATTATCACATGAACAGAAAAGCAAACTGGGACAAACCCCATACTTTAGGGGTCATTGCCACTCCAAAGGGCAGATATTTTATCCAGCTACGACTGTGGGACTGCCCTCTACCATTCCCCACCTACCTGCTGATGTGTCTGTGGTCCTGCAGTGTGTCGGGACCCTTGCTCCTCGGCCTGGTGTAACTTTCCAAGCATTCATAGCTCGGCCTCTTCTCCTCGCTCTCCGCTGTTCGCTGGGTTAAATTAGCAGTATCATCTACTGCCCCAAGGTTTCTCTGTCCTTCTCAAGTGTGTGTGGCACATAGGGTACTTAGCAGTCACCCTCAGTGTCCCAGGCCGGTTGGGAAGCTGAGACCAAACAGACCCAGAAGAGGAAGCGGGCCTCTTTCTGTCAGCACTTCCTGCTCTATTTCTGAAGCTGGCAACCATAGTAGGAGCAGCGTGTGAAGCTCAGAATCGTGTCTGCTTTGTTAAGTGGAGCCTGGGAAGGTGACAGGGAGAAGTGACACTTGGAGAGGCAAGATTCTCTCAGGTGGGAGAGAATGAGGTTGGGTTGGACCAGCACCAGTTTCGGGTCCTGGGGTCCATTTCTTCTAGAGCCTTCCTCACAGCTGTAAAGGCCATTCCCTGCTGGGCAGCCTATGCTTAGGGTGGCACTTGGAGGTTCAAGGTGCTGCCTAATGTGTTACACACATGCCCTTGCACTCCAGTGGATGGAAGCCTTGGTAACCGGCTGACCTCATTAATTGGTGGTTGGTTTGACTGCGCACCGTCACCATATGCTCATGTGTTTGAATGCTTCGTCCCCAGTTTGTAGCACTGTTTCCCCAGTAGCCTATTATTTAGGGTTGGGGAACTTTCAGAAGGCAGAGCTTTACTTGGAAAAGTGGGTCACTGGATGTGGGCCCTGAATGTGAGGAGCCCCAGCCACACACTCCCTCCTGCCGCTGTGCCTTGTCTGCCACGATGGATGGGGTCCCCCCAAACTCTGAACCTCCTTCCTCCCTTGATGTGCCTTTTGTTAGGTGTTTGGTTACAGTGGACAGAAAAATAGCTAATACAATTAACATGTGAATGAATCGTAGGCAGGAGAGAGACTCGGGTGCTGAGAAGACTACATCAAGACCTATCTTTAGAAGCGGGTCCTAGAGTCAAGATGATGCTCCCAAGGGACTGCAGTCGGGGCTTCTCCAGAGTGCTCATGGTGTCTGAGAGCCCCTGAGGGCATCTTCCCTCTGTTCTGGTCCGGTGAGCTCTTGAAGTCTTCACCCACATACCGGATCACCGTTGGATCCGTGGCATCTTAGCGAAGGGAAAGGGCTCAAAGGCAGGATGGAGACTGTGTCTATGACTGTGGATGTTCCTCTCCAGTTAGTAAGCTTCACATATTAGAGCAAAGTGGCCTCTGTGATTCTGTGAAGCCACGCCCGTATCTGGTGACTATGTTCAAGATGCCGAGGACAACGCCACGGCCAGAGGCAATTCTGAAAGCCGGTTCTTAGGCACCAGCTCAGGTCCTCAACAGCAGAAGCCTTTGCCACATCTGCAGCTGAGCTCGGAGGCCTGTGCTCTACGTGTAGCCCGTTTCTGTGGGTACAAATCAGGACTGATGTCCTCCCGGGGTTCAGAAGGTTGCCTGGAATGGCTTTGAAGGAGTACCCGGGTAGTAAATAAGGTCGTTCATCACAGATAATAAATAATGAGAGCTATTTAGAGCCATTTTTTTTTTTTTTTGGCAATTCTTCACCTTCCAGATGAAAAGGGCACAGAAAATAAGTGTTTTAAAATAGAAGAGGTTCACGCAGCGTGACAAGGTGGCGCACAGCCTGAGAAACGCTGTCTGGCAGCAGGGCCACGGGAGAAGCTTCCCCTCGGAGAAGCTTTCCCTCTCCGAGGGTTTCCTCTCTGACCAGGAGCCTCCTCTCTTAGGTCTGAAGGACCAGGAGAAGCTTCTCCCTGCGATCTGACCTTGAGACAAGGTTTTAGTCTCTTGCTTCTCGTTGGAGCCTCAGCTCACACAGCATCTCCATTTGATTCTTCCGAACACACTCAGATGCGGTACCACGAATGCCAGAAACCTGTTAGGGAGGGTTAGTTAGTACCGCCGTTAAGAAGCCTGCAGCTTCCGTGGTGTCTCTCTCTAATGGAGTTCTGTGAGGTTCCCTCCTCTTCCATGTTCCTCTAGTTCCTGGGAGACTTTTGGAGCAGCCTGGCTTTCAAAGTGTGTGCCTGCACCCTGCAACGCTGCTTGCACGGCAGGTTTTAGAAACACAGCAGTTACCATTATGGCCCACTTTCGTCAGATCCAAGATGAGGCATCTCTAGGGGGATTCCTGGGCTCCCGCAGGAGGGGACAGGAACATAGTGTTACTGAATGTCTTTACTGACTGGGAGAGCTTCCCATCCTCTGAACCAGGATATTGTATATGCCCAGATTTTCTTAAAAAACATCTTACCATCCTAGAAGTTCATTGGATATAGCTGACCGAAAACTAATTGATTTGGGGAGTACAGGACCACCCTCTGGTTGACCCTGGGTCTTCAAGCAGTCGGCGCAACTGTTCTGTCTATGGATTCTGAGGGAGGAGCAAAGGGAGCATGTAGTTGTGTGTGTATATCCACTATGGTGTATACTTGTTGGAGGATAAAGTAAAATGTGAAAATATGACGTGAACCTGGGCTCATTAGGAAACAGCCTCGTTTCCTTCCATTTCTCCCAGCATCACCCCACAGGAGCTCGCAGCTGTCTACCCAGTCATGCCTCCCCCCACTCGCCCATTCGTTAGGGAAGACCTTGCCACACAGGAAATGGAAATGCCTTGGGTGGTCAGCCTGCGGATGTGGCTGAAGGAAAGGTTGTTAAACTTTAGAACCTTTCATTTTCTTTTAATGAGTGAGCCGGGTCTGGAGGGAGAGATAAATACAGGCTTCTTGTACCTTTGAGTCAATGGCCGCAGAAGAACTTCAAAGCACCCACCAATTGAGCAGACCCAGGCCACTCCATATTCATTCAGGTCTTTTTCTTTCTAAGAGTTCCAACTTCCATTTCTACTGGCAGAAGGCTCCAGGGCCCCATTGTTCTGCAATAAAAACAGGAGCTATCGTCCAGACCCTGTGTTTGCACCGGCAGTAGGAACCTGCCCTGGCCTGACCTGTGAACTCTGTCACCTAATCCTGTTCCCTTGGGTGCCCACGGGCCTCCAGAAAGTTAAGCCTGGGCTGCAGCACTGACCTTGGGTTTTTAGGTTTTTTTGTTTTTAAAAACTAGATCAGGAACTTTGCACTGCAACTTCTGAAGGAGGCTGGAGGGAGGTGGGAGAGAGGGTGGCGCCCGGCTTTCTATTTTCAGTCCCTTCCCTTCCAATGCAGGTGGGAGTTTCCAAAATGACACACGGGAAGGTACTGGGTGTCAGCAATCTCTTCACTGCCCTTTTGAGCTCCCCAGAGGGCAGTAAATAGCTGAGGTCTCCCTGGATAGCCCCCTGCCTCATCTCACTTGGAGCCCTACGGCCCGGTAATCACTGAGACCTGCGGTAAACACCTGAGTCTGGACACTCCTCCACTGTTCACCTCTGCTCTCAGCCTCCTAGAGAGGAGACAAGGAGTCTTCCCCTGCTAAGGCTCATGTCCCCGCCTGGCTCGGTCTCCGGGCCTTTTCCTTTGTCACTTTGTCTGGGGCCTGGGTCTGGGTGGCTCCACTTCCTGTTCCTCCCTAGGCTTCCCCTCTACTGCCGCTTCAAGGGCGCTGGCTTACTACCTGCCCTTCTGGAAGGAGATGTCACGTATAGCACCACCAGGGTTTGATGGCCATGAACTCAGGGTAGGAATTAAGGCTTTCGATTGCTGTAATTTAGATGCTGATTGGCTCTTCCTGCAGGTGGCCTGAATGTCAGTGGTTTGGCCCCTATGGGAGGTGGTGGTACCTCTAGAAGGTAGGATCTAGTGAGAGGTCTGTAGGCCATTGGAGACTGTTAAAGGGGGAGCGTAGAGCTGTCTTGTCAAGGAACCTCCAAAACCGGGAGCTAAATCAACACTCTTCTCTTGGTAAGTTGACCGTCCCAGGTGTTATGTTACAGCAGCAGAAATTTAAGTAACATACATAATTTCACGTGTTCGAGACTGTATTTTCCTTGCTTAGAACCTGTGTCTCATCCTCCATTGGTATCCAGTAAGCCCTCGCTTAAAAATAATTGAATTGTAAAGTGGATATCAAGATTATCAGAAAATCCCGGGGGAAAATGTGAATTCAAAACCAGTTCACCGTCAAAATGTTAAATTTTGTGAAATGGGATGAAAGATGCTCAGGATTTTTTTTTCAATTAATCTTCTTACTCTACTGTAACCCTTTTTACTATCATTAGTTTTTATTTTTTAACTGAGGGAAAAAAAAATCACCCAGATTTGAATTTCAGCCCCATTTTTCATGCCTGAAACCTCTCAGGATTTCCCCTCCCTCTCAAGCCCAGGAAATCATATCCTGTGAGGTCAGGAACATTATCTTCATGCCACTTGTGACATCAGGGGCAGGCCGGTCACTAGCACAGCAAGACAAGGAATGGCAGGACCAGCCGCCCCCCTGCCCCCCAGCTCTGTAGCTCGAAATGAAGAGTTAGTTTGCTTTACTGCCCCTGTGCTGTCCCGTCATCACCTGTGCCTAGGTTAGCTCCCTCCCCCCACCCCCCCACCCCCCATTCTTGAGGCTGAATAATCCTCTGCAGGCTCTCTGGGCTCTTCTCACATGGAATAGGGTCCTTTCTTCCTTGTCTTTGAGCAAACTGGTCCTATTTGACTTGAGAAGCTGTGCTGGGTTTTGTCAACTTAGTACAATCTGCGTTATCTGGAGAGATGGAAACTCAATAGAGAAAATGCCTCCCTCAGTCAGACTGTGTTGGCACGTCTGTAGAATATTTTCTTGAGTGATGATTAATGTGGGAAGGCCCAATGCACTCCTGGGCAGGTGGTCCTGGGTGCTCTAAGAAAGCAGGCTGAGCAAGCTACGGGGAGCAAGCCAGTAAGCAGCACCCCTCCATGGCCTCTGCATCAGCTCCTGCCTCCAGGTCACACTTCGAGTTCCTTCTCTTTTCTCCCTGTGTTGCTTTTGATTATGGTGTTCATCACAGCACCAGAGAGTTAGGGCCACTATTTATCTTTTGTGAGAGGGTCTTATGTAGCCCAGGCTGGTCTTGAACTCACTGTGTAGCCAAGGAAGAATTATCTTGAATTTCTGGTCCTCCTGACTCCACCCCCAGTGCTGAGATTGCAGTGTGCACAACATCACCCTGTTATGAGGGGTTGAGGATCAAATCTGGAACCTCATATGTACTAGGTAAGGACTCTACCAGCTTAGCTACATCCTTGGCCCCGAACTGTTGCCACTATCCCCCCTGTATACTCTAATAGATCTGCTGTTTGCCAGCCAGAACAGTCTTCAATGGAAAATTTCTTCCCTCTTTTCCTAAGACAGAGTCTCCCTGGCTGCCACTTCTTCCTAAGAATATTATTTTAAAATATTTCAGTTATTCAAACAGGATAGCTCTGCATAGGAGCTGGGGATCTGCACTCACCTTTTCTATGAGAAAAGATTAGGAATTCGAACCCCTTTAACACCAGGCCCACATCTCTTCAGGGAATAGAAATGCTATTTTTAAAAAACTTCCTTAAAATGGGATTAAATGCATCAGAGTGAGTTTGAGGGAAATAAGAATTGGGGGGCAGGAGCTGGAGGGATTGTTGACAGCATCAGATGGGCCTGCTCTGGCTGGTGCCACACTGGTGAGGTCTTGTCTGAACCCTCCTCGGAGTCTGGTTTCTATGGGATGTGAGTTGATTTTTCTCTGCCTAGGGACTGATGTGGGAACTTAGAGCCTAGCGAATGCCAGGCACACACTCTACCACTGAGCCACATCCCAGCCATTGAGTCTGCATCTCAGAGGAGCCACAGGAAAAATTCTATTCCAAACAAGGCCCAGCTTTAGGGTAGTTTCAACTTGAGCATCCCCTGGGGTTGCTCCTATTTGCATGGCTCCATGACAACAGAGGATTAAAGAAATGCACACTGTCAGAACTCCGTGCTGACAAACCCTGGCAAACCTGCCACTCCTTGCTTTTGTAACTGAGGCTAGGCATTGGTGTGGAGAGTCGGGAGGAGAAGACAGGTTCCCCCAAACCTGGGGGAGCAAAGAATGGCCTTCCTGGGATGTTGGAGGTCAGCAAAAGATCCATGGGCTGCCCCCGAGTGAGGAAAGAGCCTCCAGTTACATTAATGGTACAGTGTGGCCTGTTGAGCTCAGCTCTGCCTCTGCAAAAGGTGAATCTCCCTCCACCGTGGCTCTGCCTGGTAACCTCAGAACACTGTGCTCACATGGCTCATGCACGCTTCAAAATTAAATGGGGCCTTCCACCGCCCATCTTTTCCTTTTGTTGTGCAGGGGTGAATCAGCCATGACAAATCATGTCAGGGAGTGTGTCCCCTGGGGAGAGGAGAGCCCTGCGCAGATGAAGTGTCTGTGAGTCACACTTCAAACCGTTTGTGAGTTAAGTCTAATCTTCCCAGGATGGCACAATAAAAGAAAAAAATCTCTATTTGGAAAGAGCCCATCCTTAGGGCAACCAAACAGTCCCAGGCTCTGGGACACTCGATTATTCTTACTGCTGGTTACCAGTTCACCCAGCAGTCTTACCGCTCCATGGCTGACGCTCCTCCTTTGCTAAGGAATGCCCCTGCCTCACTTTTATGCAGTAACCGTGGTTGCTGCACTGAGTTTGTTTGCTACAGGCCGGTTATTCTGTGTGCTTAGAATTAGGTCACCAGAGAGTCCCTTAGTAACTTGTGCAAATGAGTATACTTAATTATGTTGGACTGTGATGGTATGTTTTTTCCCCCCAAATTTCCTAAAAACCAGTATCTTGTTAGCTATTCAGCATGGAAAACCATCAGTTTGCCAATGTAGAAACGTGTACCACGTGCTAAGGTTTTATTTACTTATTTTTATGCGTGTGAACGTATTGTCTGCATACCGTGTGCACACCTCTATTTTGGCCTCTGTGCTGTCAATTGACTGTATATTTATGTGGCCACACTCAGAGGCAATGATGAAAGACCACCTCTTCTAGGTCTTCACACAGGGAGCTTCAAAGCTGCACTCATTAGCAAGCACATTACAGCTAGATTACTGCTAGCAATTAGGAGGAGAAAACAGTAATTAAGCAAACAGAACCATCTAAGAGGAGATACTACTGTCTCTCCTGCACCGTGGGGGAAGCAGGGGTGGGGGGTGGTTTGAGATGGGAAATCTAAATTCTCTGGTTAAAAATCTGTCTGCATCCAAGGGCAACTGCAGAGAATGCTGGGGCAGAAGAAAAATAGGAGCTCCAGTAATTGAGGCTGCCAGGGATCCCCTGGGTCTAGGACATAGGCTATTATTAAACCTTCTTATTGCTGGGCTTTAGCGCTCTCCAAAGCTCAGGCATAGAACTGCCCCACCGGGTGGCTGGTAGTTTATTCCACAAAGCCCAGAAAAAGGGAGCCAGGATTGAATAGCATTTTATTCTTGGGTATGAGAAAATTTAAATACAAAGAGGTTGACATTCTCAGAGGCTCTCATTGGATGCTGGCCCTTCCCCCAGCCCACCTCTGTTTTGTTTGCCTAACACCTGTCAATCATGGTGAAGTTTCCCTTGGGTTAGCAGGCTGGAGATACTGGGGGATTTAGTATCTAAGTATTTGAGAGCCTAAGATGCCCAACCTTTGAAATCCTTGTCATTGAGTCAGATGGGATACTCCATCCAAGGCAAGGATAGACCTGGTACCAGGCACCAGGAGTCTCACAGTTCAGAGCTCAGAGCAAATAGGTGGTCAGTGCCTGCTGTGACTACAGGTAGTGTCAGGCCAAGAACCTGCATGTTGGTCTCTTCATTGCTGAGAGAAGAGGAGGATCCAATAGGGGAAATGAAGAAGGCATACCTATCAGGGTACAAGGGAAACCAGGAAAAGAATAAACAAATGAAAAAAAAAAAAAGACTGTTGGTACATGCCTTTAATCCCAGCACTCAGGAGGCAGAGGCAAGCGGATCTCTGTGCGTTCAGGGCCAGCCTGGTCTACAGAGTGGGTTCCAGGACAGCCAGAGTTACAACAGAGAAAACTTGTCTCAGAAAACAAACAGAGAGAGAGAGGGGTGGGGGGGAGGGAGAGAAGGAAGGAAGAAAGAACGTCCTTAGCTAAAAGCAAGGAGTTAGTGGGGAGAAAGTTAGTGCTGAAATTTCAAGAAAAAAGAAATTTAGCGTCTCAGAGATGAGAGTGACTAAATTCTCACCTAGCATTGCTATGGTCAAAATGGCAAGAGAAACACAACATGCCGCCACAGGACCTCAGCAGCCCAGTTCACGAAACATAAGGGAGGTAAATTCTGATTTGCTATGGGTGGTGTGAAGAACTGATATTTTAAGACAGAGACGATAAAAACAAAGACCAAGTGTGAACAGGGAGATCAGCTGTGACTGACACGCCCACCAACACACACCTGCCTGCGCCTCACCATGGGCTCCCCCCCCAGTTCATCTTTTTTCTGTTTGTGCTGGTGAGATAGGACCCCAAGACTTATCCTAGGGAGCCTCTCTGTCCTCTCTCTGTCCTTCCCTCTCCACCTCTCTGTCTCCCACTGCTGACTCGCTCTCCTTTTCTCTCACCAGATACTCTCCCCTTCACCACCATGCATCCTATAACCTAGTTTCTTCTTTGCTAGAGGGTTTGGGCCCAGGGTAGCCTGTAGTCTGCGCTCAGCCCTGCGGTGTCATTTCAGGACCACAGACAGCACCACTGCGTTCTAAAAGCGGCTTCTTGCTCCTATTCAGCCCGCTTTGCTAGGCATAGGGCAGTGTGGAACGTTCAGATAGGAAGCAGTCCTTGTCTTCAGTGGGATTCGTGGCAGAGAGTGACGTGGGCTACTCCATAGAGAGCTGTGGTGTGTATAGGACACTGGTGGGAGTCTTAGGAGAGAAGAGCCCTGAATTAGTCTTGAGTAGTGGCTGGTATGGAGAAAAAAACACCATGTAATAAGAGCTGTGGAGCCCGGAACCTTGAAGGCACTTAGTAGCCAGGAAAAGGAAGTCAGAAACAATGTTGCTCACTCAGAGGGATGCATGTAGTTAAAAAATAAGGAAAAGAAGTGTCCAAAGGAGAGCAGGTGTGGGTACAGGTTTGAAGAAGGACGTGGAGAACATAACTTTAGGAATACATAGACCTCTCAGGGGTGCCCTTAAAGTGACCGAGAATAGTAACATTTGAACCTTTCTTTGATGCACAAAAGATTTCTGGCGGTGAGAGTAGAGAACATTTCAGCCATCAGTTCTGGTGTGTCAAATATGGCCACTAGTTAAATTTAATAAATTAGAGGCTAGAGAGATGGCTCAGCAGTTAAAAGCACTGGCTGCCCTTGCAGAAGGCTCAGGTTCAGTTCCCAGCTCCCACATCGTCACAACTGTCTGTGACTCCAAGGGATCTGATGCCCTCTTCTGGTCTCTGAGGGCACCAGGCACACACCGACATGCAGGCACACACCCATACACATAACATAAAAAAAATAAATAAATCAGTGGTGACACACACCTTTAATCCCAGCACTTGGGAGGCAGAGGCAGGTGTATCTCTGTGAGTTCGAGACCAGCCTGGTCTATAGAGTGAGCTCCAGGACAGCCAGAGTTACATCAGAGAAACCCTATCTCAAAAAACCAAAAACTAAAATAAATAAACAAATAAATACATCTTTAAATTAAAACGGAGTAATACTAAACTTTCAGTTTCCAAGCCATGTTGAACACATTTCAAGGAGCCAATGGGGATGTCTGTAAAGCCTGGATCTATAAAGCTAATTCAAGTAGCAGTTCCATGGTCTGGAAGGAACATTAACAAGTGGAAAGCAGGGAGAAGAAGCCACCTGTCGTTATGGCACGACCTTATGCTTGCTGGTTTCTCTAGCCGCCTTTCCTGGTCCTGGCCTCGTTGTCTGCTACCTTCCAGACACCAGTGATCCTCAGACAGTGACAGTCTTGTCAGCCTTTCACACACACGTGAAGGTTAGGCCCTGACTCTATGTTCCTGTCAGTGGCCAAGTACCAGCTATGGGAGAATATGGAGGGTAGAGCCATGTCTTGCAGATTCTATAGCACACAAGATGGCCAGAGGTCCCTCATTATTTAGTCCTTTGGGGAGTTAGGCTGAGATATTCACTAACTGATCCCTTCCATATGTGCAGAGCTCATTTGAACCAAAATCCCTGCTCTCAAGGAGTCTGTAATCCAGAATGAGAAACAGGAAGGATCCGGGGTGTGGGTTTGCCATCACTCTACACTGATGGATTGTGCTGGATTGCAGCCACTTCTTTTGGCCCTCAGATAACCATTTTATTGACCTGTGGAAATCAGCTCAGGGTCCTTGCAAGGGCAGAGGTGTTACTGACTGAGGTCTACCCTCAACCTCAGGGTCACTTCCCCCAAAGTGAGTCTGCCAGGGCCACCCTGAGAGCCACAAGTTCCTCATCTAAGAAAGTAGGACCCCTGTCTCAGGCTAGCAGAGCTCTTAACATCAGCTAACACTTTCTGCCCACGGATGATTGACTGATAGTTGATGCTCAGTAGGAAGTGAAACTCACTCTTTTTAGGGAATCTGGGATCTCACAAGAACTTCCTGCCAATACTCTTAGAACTCTAGCACTGAAAGCTGGAGACATTTTAAAATAGTGTCTGACCCAGCATACCTTATTTAAAAACAAAACTAGAACTCGGGGCTGGAGAGGTGGCTCAGCAGTTAACAGCGGCTGCTCTGGCACAGGATCCCAAGTTTGATCCCCACCACCCACGTCGTGGGTCACAGCCATCTGTAAATCCAGTTCCAGGGGATCAGATGTGCTCTTCTGAGCTCTGTGGACACCAAGCATGCGTATGGTGCACGTACATACATACAAGTCACTCATGTACTTAAGAGGAAAAAAATCTAAAAAATTTAAGAAAACCAAAACTCAGAGTAATAAGGCATGCTTCCATAGTGACACAAGTCAAAGGTGGCAGAGGCAGAATCCAAGCCCGGTTCCTAATCCCAGCTGAATATTTTTGTCACGTTATGAAGCTAATTCCTCACAGAAAAAAGCTGGAAATTTGCCTTTTGCTCTGAACAGAAGCCTGGTGGGCGCGATACATTCTCCAAATCCACGCGGTGGAAATTTAAGTCATTTACTGGAGCATTATTTATTGGAGGTATTCTGTGCCTATCACTGGACCAGGCTCGGCTGTGTCCTCGGTCCGGGGGCCTTGGCCAGTGTGCTCAGCATTTTCCAGGCGGCCTAGAGAGCAGCCGAGGGGCAGACAACAGGTCCCAGCATCCCTGGGATGTGAGTGGAGGGGAGATCTTGCCTTCAGAAGCCTTGCCTGCAATATAGGGGTGATCCACTGATTCCTTGGGGTGCTGAGAATTCAAACAGGATTGTTTACAGGGCCTGTCTTGATCAAACGTACCATATGGAGATGTACCAAGGAACAGGTTCGAAAGGGGTCAAGAGAGAAAAAAAAGTTCAGTGACTTAAAGTGAGACTCAAGGCACAAAATGGGCATGAAGGATCTGAAGTTGCCCCCACGGTTCGTTGACTTCCTAAGAAGCAGCGTAGGTGTAGCAGTGTGGGGCTGCAGTATGGGCAGAAACACTGATAGTCCTGAAGGTCATGGTTGCTCAGAAGCCACGGAGAGTAGAGGTTGTACCTGAGAAGCCAGGTCTTAGACAGAAGCAGGAGGAGTTCAGCAGGACTCAGGCGGAGGTGAAGACGAGAGTCACAGCACAGTGCAGCCAGCGAGGGCAGCCGTGGAGGATGCCAGGTACCGTAGAGAGTCAGGCTCACCGGGTGCCTGAGATTACATGCCCAGCAGGGAGAACCTGAGCCTGGCAGGCTGTCTTCCCAAGAGACTTCCTGGGGAGACCCATCTGGGACTAACCAGGGGAAGGCAACTATCTGAAGACACCTCCATCATGGATGGAGATGGGGAGACCTTACTAGGCAAGGTCCTGGAGAGATGGAGGAGCCGCGTGGTGACCTCGGGATGCCGAAGGCCTGCTGGGGTTTTACCAGCTTCCCTCACACGGGTTCCCGTGTTCTATGATTGATACATAGACCCTCAGAACACAGCTGTGGCAGTACTAGGCCAATTCGTGGGCCAGTAAACTGAGAAGCAAATAGTCAGAGTCAGGGCAGGACCTCTGAAGGCACATTTGAAACTTACAGTCTAAGATACAGATGTTACAAGCTGATTTTTTTTCCTCTCATTTTCCTAAAGGAACCCCAAGTATGGCACACCACCCAACTGGGGACACCCACACAGGCCCGTTACACTATGCACACCACCCAACTGGGGACACCCACACAGGCCTGTTACACTATGCATACCACCCAACTGGGGGACACTGAACACAGGCCCGTTACACTATGGCACACCACCCAACCGAGGCACCCAACACAGGCCCGTTACACTATGGCACACCACCCAACCGAGACACCCAACACAGGCCCGTTACACTATGGCACACCACCCAACTGAGACACCCAACACAGGCCCGTTACACATGCTTATGCTGGTTACTTATCAAAAACTAGAAAGTCGTGGATATTTTATTGGAGGCTATTCTTATTTCTTTATTATTTTAGCTTACGTGTATGGCTGTTCTGCCTTCATGTATGTCTCTGTACCAGAAGAGGGTGCCAGATCCCTTGGAACTGGAGCTACAGGTAGTTGTGAGCCACATGTGGGTGCTGGGGTCACCCCTGGGTGTCCTGGGTGTCCTCTGCAGCTGGTGTCCTAATCACCGAGGCATCTCCAGTCCCTCGAAGGCTCTTACAGCTCTTCTGTTATATGGCGGTAGCCACACGAGCGATGGCTTCACCCACCTCATGTGCTTCCCCGGGCTCTCTGTCTAGACGCCGTGGGGGTGTGCAGGCCTGTCTTTCTCACTTCCAACATCCAGATGTGGAGTCCACAATCGCTATTTGTTGGATTGCTGTGAAAGCAGCAGAGGAAACTCTCCAGAAACATCTGGAAGGAACATGGAAGAATACGTGGTCTCTAGAACTAGATCACCCCCACCGCCTCGGACCGGATGGGCCCTGTTCTGGTGACACTTTCTGAGCCTCCTTCAATCTTTATTCATTTTTAATAAATACGATTGAGTCTAAATACAGCGGTGTCGAGCCAGGGTGGCGGGTGGGGGTGGGGAAGATCCTTTCTGAGTAAAAAGTAACCTTATTCATTCTCCTAAGCAGAAACAAACAAGGAAGATGCACTTACCAATCGAGTAGCATCATTATAATCTTACTCCATTTTCTGTTGCTCTGACAGAAGGCTAGATTTTTAACAAAGAATAGTTTCTTTGGCTTAATTGTTTTGGAGGTTGGAAGTTCATATTCCACTCGCATATATTCCATGACCAGTATCCACACGTTGCTCACAACCATCTATAGCTCCTGCTCCAGGGGATCCGTCATCCTCTTCTGACCTCTGTGGGCGCCGTACACATGCTGTACCCATACATACGGTGGGTAAGACACTCACACATAAAGTAAATAGACCCCCAAACGAGAAAGAATTGTAAGAAATATAAGAAGACCTGAGAGCTGCAGAGTTAAGTGGATACGTCTACCTTTCCTTGTCTTGCTCAACTAATTCTCACAATGGGAGAGGGAATGTTTCCTTTTTATGGCTAAATATCACACTGCCCAAAGAAGCTTAATTACAGAATGCTAAAATCAGGCCATTCGAATTAGCTAAGCGAATTATAATTAGTCTGAAGCAACGGTTACAGAAAGCCAAGCACAAAAGCCCGAGAGCATCAGTGGGTCCTGGGGTTCGGCAGCTTGCCGCAGTGGTGAGGCTGAGTTTCAGCCCGCTTCTCAACTGTCACTTCTTCCTCGGTGCCCTGTGTAATGAAAAACACTGCCCTGGTCTAATGAAGCGGCATTCTATCCTATGATAAATGCCTATATATATCTATGCTCTTTTAGTTTTATACACTGTGTTTTGAGCACATTCACTCCTCTCCCCCAGCTCTTCCTGTATCCGCTCCTCCCTTCCCTACCCATCTCACTTCGTGTCAAACTCTCCCCCTCCCTTCCCCTCTCTCTGTTTTTAATGCTTTAAAGTCAGTTATGTTCCCCATATATTCTTGGATGTATAGTCTTCCACTAGAGCATGAACGTCTTAACCAGGGGCTATACCCTTAGAGAAAACTGTTTCCCCTTCTCCCAGCAGTCCCTTGTCTAGATGTGAGACTGAACGCCCAGCTCCCCTCTCTGTGCTGGCGTTTGGTCCAGCTTGGGCTCGCACGGGTCCTGCGCATGCTGTCACAAGTACGGTGAGTTCTCAGGTGCGGCTGCCCTGCTGTGCCCAGGAGACACTGTCTCCGTGTGGTCGTCCACCGCCTCTGGCTCTTACTCTCCTTCTTTTCTCTCTTCCACAATGATAGCTGAGCCTCAGAGGGAATGGGACACATGTTTCCCACGATTGAAGAACGCCCAGTTCTTTGTTTATAGAGAACGGAGATAAAGGATTCTTCCAGGGAACCAAATTTATTTTTCCCTGTGCCTCCTCTGTCGGTACAAACACTCGTAAGCCCTTAAAGCATGATACTGGAGTCCCTCCTCCAGGCAGCACTGGGGTGACGATGAGTCTACTTAGGGAAGGGGCTGTGAACTTTGTGTGCATGTTTGAGAAAGAAGAACTGAAGAGCTTCTTGTTTATAGAGCTGGTGGGCTGGGATAGTGAGGATTGGCCACCACTAGCTTGTGCAGGGGCATCGTGTGGCCCACTAACAGCAGAAGCTTCAAGCTAGATGCCCCATGGGACACTTGGTCTGAGTCCTTCCTTCCACACAAGCCAGCGGATACCGTGGTCTGTGCCTGTACTCAACGTCACCATGGAGTATTCAGCAGCAGGAGTGGACATGCCACTCTCGGGTTGGGGGATCTGATGCTCATATGGTGCCCTAACCTCCCCACCAACCCGGGGTTTCACATACTGGATGGCCGGGGAACAGGGGTCGACAGGAAAGGCCAATGCTTGGGAAACAGTGAAGTAATTTTTCCTGCCTACAATAACCCATCAATCACACTGGACTCTGAGTGAGCTGAGAGAGCTTCACAGAGAATGAACGAGCCCAGGTGAGTCAGGATTCCAGTCAGTGAGTGAAGCACTACAGTGTTCTAAAGCCAGAATTGTAAATCCCAGAGCTCTTGAGAGTACACCGAGAGAGTTCTTGAAAAGAAGCCTGTAAGTCAGGTTGGAGTGGGGTGGGTGGTGAAATGAAGTAAATGGGACCAGGGAGGCCATCTGAGGCCCGTCCACGCCGTGCTGCGTAGTTGGAATGTTGGATGTCCCCGAAGGCCAACATCTCGAAGGCTTGAACAGCAAGTGGTGCTGGTGGAAGGCAGCAGAGCCTTTAGGAGATAGAACCCAGTTAGACGTCACTGGGGCAGGCCCTCGAGGGAGCCGGTCCGGTCCTGTACATCACTCCCAGCCGTGAGGTGGGCTCCTCTGCACATTTATGTCCTTGGCATTTAGACTTCTGTGGGAGGGGTGAGCTTTAGTTTTCTTCCATCTGTTCATTTACTGTCCTACAGTACAGTAGGGTGTTGTAGTCAGTGATAGCACATACGGTGGTCCCGTAGGACTGTGCTGCCTGGTGACATGATATCCATGTCGGCTTGTACAGATATAGTCACTATGTTTATACAGTGACAAAATCACCTGACAGCACTGCTCTCAGAATGAGCTTATTGTTATGCCACACAATGCCTGCACTCAAGGAATCCACTCTTCAGTAAGTCTTTATTGCAGTCACAGCTGTACAGAGTCATAAGAAAGACCATTTCTATGCTGAGTGCACCGAGCTCCATGTATGTGGTAGATACCACTAAGATCACTTTTTCACAAATGAGAAAATAACCTAAAACGATTGTCTCACCCAGTCATGCAGCCACATCAGTTGTAGCAATGTCTTCCCAGATAAAACCTTCCAGTGCAACATCGGAGGACAGTCTAAAGGGAAACGGAATACTCCATCCTGAGGATGTTGCAGGTTGCTCAGGAAAGGACACAACTCAAACACTTCAGGAAGTCCCTGAAACTGACCAGATGCACTAGGTCCCTCCCTCCTCAAGCATAGATAAGCAGTGAGGACTGCTGAGATAAAACTCGCAGACCTGCTCAGCTGCCAAGACGTACGCAGAGCTGCTGGACTGCCTGTAAGAGGCAGGATGTCTGGTGAGTTGTCCATTTTCACCCAAGGCCACCCTCTAGGCTCTAGTCCTGCCCAGGTCCACCTTAATCCTCAGCATGCCTCATGGGCCAGGTTGGAATTGCCAGCCTGGAGAATGACTGTGGACTGTTTTTCCTGTGGGAGAAATCCAAGACTGAACCTCTCATGGCCAGTGTTCAGCCCTGGCAGCCACAACATGGCTCCTGACAGTCATCTTACCCTGACTGCTTTGCACAGTAATTAGCTCTTTAAGGAAAATGAAATTCCATTTCTTTCTTGAGTCCTCAGAAATGGGTGACATACAGCTTTCCTGGATGTCTTAAAAATTGAAAATGCATTATTTATTATTATTCTGTGATTTCCTTGTTCTGTAGCTGTGCCCAGTCTCTTGGTGTTTTGCTTTTTTTATCTGTTCCTCCCTGTGGATTCATGCTTCACTTATCTGCTACTTCTGTCTGGAGACTAAAATAGAGATTTCCATCCTCATTTCTGTGGATTCTAAACAATCTTTGTGCTTTCTCTCTAGGCAGGGTTGGTCACTAGTCTTTTCTTTTCATTAAATACTTCTTCTGATTCCTCTTGGAGCAAACACCACAGTCAAAGCAAAATGGCTATTTTGGGATTATAAATCGGGAAGAATTAAATGAATATGCAAATTATAGAGGCAGCCAGCAGATTCAGGGCAGTCTGCCTGAAAGAGAAGGCGGAGAATCAAGCTTAACAATCAAATCACTTCTTTATACACCAGCTCACTTCACTCTTCTGTCTGAAACAGAAGAGGATTGTCTGGAGGGACGGCTCAGAGTGCGTACTGCTCTTCCAGAGGACCCAGGTTTGGATCCCAGCACCGGGGTTGGGTGGCTCACAGCTGCCTATAACTCCAGTTCTGGGTACATGACGCCCTCTTCTGGCCTCCTTGAGCACTGCACTCATGTGCCGAAACCCAGTCTCGCATACATACACATAATTAAAAAGAAGAGAATGAGCAAAGTCCGTGCATAACTGTCACATACACCCAGATGCAGCTGCACAAACATAACAAATGAGCACACACAATTTATGAATTTTCTCTGAGCAATAAAAATAAGCTACCAGAGGAGCAACAGAGACCAGTTAATTTCATGGTTCCACGGCTCTGTGGATGGTATCGTCATAATGGGGGTGGGGCGAAGAGGGGGATGTCCATTTCTGCTGTCCTCTGAGGTCCGCAAGCCGTCGCTGAGAACTGGACCATAAAGCTCCAGATGTTTAAAGGAGAATAAGTTGGCAATTATAAGCAGATCCATCTGGAGGCACGCAGAGCCGCTGACTTAGAGGGGAAAGGCAGGCTGGTTCAAAGTCAGATGACTTCCTTTTGCTTGGAAAGCAGGACTGCTCTCAACTTGAGGAAAGTGGATGGCACCCAGAGCGTCTTATCACCTAGGTCCTAGCGTCCATGTCTGCTGCTGTTTCCGAAGCTTCCCTACTACAGTGGGAAAGATTGATTGGAACCTATCAGTACATTTGGGGCGAACCTTAAATTGGTTTTCATAAGCCCCCGGTTTCCCTCAGATTCCCACCTTGGTCCTTTGACCCTGGGTTACAAATTCCCTTAGAGCCCCAACTTCACTGTGGGGACTGGAGAAGATCCTGGTTCTAGGAAGAGCCAATACTTTTCTCCAAATCCCTGAGATGGGCAAATCTCTAATTCGTGCATCCTGCAGTCTGCAGGCCCTTAGTGCATGCCACTATGGGCTGGGGCAGCAAGCACAAAGCAGAGGCGCCTACACTAAAGCACCTTACCCCCCACCCCGCTTTTGAGACAGGGTTTCTCTGTTGTAACTCTGACTGTCCTAGAACTCACTCTGTAGACCAGGATGCTTCAGACTCAACAGAGATCTGTCTGCCTCTGCTGGGATTAAAGGCGTGCACCACCACCGCCTGGCGCAGTCCTCCTTTAACCTGGTTGCAGACAGTTGTCAGAAAAGGTGATTATATTCCAGAGTCTCAAACCTATCACACACCCAACCATGCATGCTTCTATGGCGTCCAAAGGAGGACACTCTTATCTCTTTCTACCTTATTCCCTTGAGACAGTTCAAGATCCCCCCTTCTCTAGCTAAACTGACAACCAGCAAGCCCCAGAGATCCTCCCACAGAGATCCTCCTGTCTCCGACCCCGCCCCCCTCCCGCAGTGCTGGAATTACAGGGAGGCTCATTAACTTGCTCAGCTTTTCACATGGGTACTAGAGATTTGAACTCAGGCCCTCACGCTTGCATAACAAACTGTTATCCCCTTGAGCCGTGGTCCCAGCCCAGAAAACTATTTTCGAAAATGGATTCTTTTGTGGTGTGACTCCAGCTCCTGGCACATACTCCAGAGGGTAACAGACACAGGAAACCTACCTTCATGCTTCTGTGTAAGCTGGTGGGTCCCTGTTGGAATGTTTTGAAGTATTTTATGTGAGGCTAAAGATAGTTTTTCTAGTCATAGCATCCTAATTGACCACAAATAAATAAATAAATAAATAAGAATTTCAATGACAGGCCACAGTTCTTGATCTGTAACTGAAAATCCATTTTCACTTCAAGGAATAGCGGATGCTGTCAGTACAATTTCAGATGCCAGGACAAGGCAACCACGCACGTCATCCTCCCAGCACTGGGGTGGCATCTCCTCAGGTCAGGGCTTATCAGAAATATCAGTCATGAGGGTGTGAGTGAAGAAATCCCAGGATAGATTTGGGTTTGGGAAACAGCTCTTTAGTTCCTGGCCGCTCCAGCCGCAGCTGCCCATCCCTCACCATCACCTTTCCCAAGGCCCCAAGCTCTGCTCAGAGGACACATTACAGCCCGTATCCACTTCAGTTCCACAGCAAACAATTTCCAATTTTAATTTCGTTTGCTTGGCAAATCTTGGTGGCTTCTATCTGGCCCTACCTTTAGAAAGGAGCAAGCCATTCTTTCCAGGGTTGGCAGCTCAAAGGGATGGATTAAAAAGAAAGAAGGCAATGTAATTCCTTGACTTCCTTATAATTCAGAAATGCGACCATTCTTCGGAGGAGGCCTTGGAAGGATTCCTCCCTCCGCTGTCAAGCTTGGACTCTGCTTGGTTATTAAGTTGGTGGCAATTAGCAAGTAAATGCAGATTCCATGGGTGCTGTTCCAGAAGAGTCCATTTGCTCGAAAATTACTTGGAGAATTGCTATTTCTGGGACACAAGCCAGCCATGCCCCCGAAGAAGCATTCTGACCAAGTAAAAGCAACAACAAAAAGCAAACAATTGTGTGACATTAGCTTGCTAAGGGCGATTAGCTCTAGGAAGGCTCCTCCTCTATAGGACTTCACTGAACATTAATTACATCACTGTGCTTCAAAGAGAGGCCCAATCACTTCCAGGGATAGAGCGTAGGTGAATTTTCCAGAATTGGCTTCACGCAGTATTAGCTTTCTCTTGTGGGTGGGAATGTGGCTCAGTTAGTTAGTAGAGAGCTTGCCTAGCGTGCATGAAATCTTGGGTTTGATTCTCACAGGCGTGGCAGTGCATGCCTGTAAGCCTCCACTCGGGAGATGGAAGCAGGATGATTAGAAATTCTAGATGATTTCAGCTACATACAGTTTTAAAGCCAGCTTGGGCTACAGGAGACCCTGCCTCAGAAAATAAAGATCATTAAAACCCCCAAACCAACCAGCCAGCAAGAGCCCCAAAGGCTTTTTTGCATCCAATTACTTTCGGCAAATGCTGCAACACTCAGTTCTCTGTCTACCACACTTTAATGAGCTGATCATTTAGATGTGGTTTACGCTTAGAATATTGGGGATTTCCCTATGGTCTTAGTCAGGGTTTTTATTGCTGTGAAGCGACGCCATGACCACAGCAATTCTTATAAAGAAAGACATTTAATTGGGGTTGGCTCACAGTTCAGAGGTTTAGTCCATTATTACCACGACGGGAAGCGTGGTGGCACACAGGCAGACAGGGTGATGGAGAGGTAGCTGAGAGTTCTACACCTGGATCAGCAGGCAGCAGGAAGAGCGAGTGAGCCTGGGCCTGGCTTGAGCATCTGAAACCTCAAAGCCCTCCCTCAGTGACACACTTCCTCCAACAAGGCCACACCCACCCCATCATTAGGGTCACACTTCCTAATAGTGCCACTCCTATGAGTCTATCATTTTTATTCAAACCACCATGCCTGCAGACTACATTGTTACCGATTCCTAATTTAATGTCATGTCAAAGAACACATTTTGCACATTTTCAGTCTTCTTAAAGCAGTTCAAACTCGTTTGATGGCGACGATGTGGCATGAAATGTGAAGAATGTTTATTCTGTAGTTGTTAGCTGGAGTTCTCGTCACCCTGAAGTTTGAATGAGGAATGTCCTTCCTACGCTTGGGCATTTCGACACCTGGTCCCCAGTTGGTAGTGCTGTTTGTTAAGTCCGAAACTGTCTCACAGAGACCCCCACTCATGCACCACGTATGTCATCAGCAAGGGTGCGGTTATTTCTCAAAAGAGAAAGCAACCTACGCATCAGGGTCAGCCACCTGTCAAGATGGCGACCCAGAAAGCTGGCCACTCGGGTTTTTAAAGGAAACAGGAGATCTCTCTGATTGGTCAGAACCTGGGTACTGGATTGGCTTGTTAAATGTCACGAGGAAACTAGAGTTTCTGGGAAAGCAAGTACTTGACGTTAGAGAAGTGAGGTCATGCCCCCCCGCCCCAACTAGGGGTGTGGGCCTCTCGCTCTGTGGGGAGGTTCAGGAGGAGTGGCCTTGCTGGATGGAGGAAGTATGTCTCTGGGAGCCACCTTTGAGAATATGTAACCTTGCCCTCTTCCAGGTCCTGTTGAGGTCTGATCTCTCTCCATGCCTGCTACGATGGTACCGTTCCCTCTGGAACCACAAAGCCAAACAAACTCTTCCTCCTGTAAGATGCCTCGACCATAGTGTTTCATCACAGCCAAAGCAAAGTAGCTAATACATGTACTGCAGTTAAGATGAAGGTGATTGACAGTTCAAAGCTTCTGTGTCGTCCCTGAGTCGTTTTGGTCTGATTGGAATATCAATTGCTTCAATCATTTGGGATGCTCTACTTCTCTCTTTAATTTTGCCTATTTTTGCTCCTTGTATTTTAAGGCTGTCTTACTAGTTGCTCTTATGGTCATTGTATTAGTCGGGTTATTGTACTAGTCGGGGTTCTCTATAGGAGCTAAACTGATCGAATGAGTATGTGTTAAAAGGGGATGTATTAGGTGCGTTATTTCATTAATTGACTGAAGTTACACAGTCTTAGTGGGCCAACAGTGGCCGAGAATCCAGTAGTTGCTCGGTCCATGCGACTTGATGTCTCAGCAGTTCCAATCTGGCACGGCAGCCTGGGGGATTCTTGGAGAGCTGCTGGTCTTCAGTCTGTGTTGGAAGTCTGGAGAAGGTGATTCTAACATCAGCAAAGGAAAGCACTGGTGCAGCAACAGGATGGATGGATCCGTCCGCAGGAGTGAGGGCGAGCAGGCAAAAAGACACGTTTCCTTCTTTGTCTTCTTTTATCTGGGCTGTCTATGCTTCATCCATATTCAGGGTGGATCTTCCCAAGCGGAATAATCTGATCAAGAAAATCTCTCACAGGAGGGCCCGGAGACTTTCTTCCTAGTTGATTCCAGATCCTGTTGTACTGATGACTAAGATGAGCCATGCAGGTACGAAGTGCCCTCCCTTAAAGGCTCACAGATTGAAGGGTTGCTTCCCAACTGTGATGCCGTTTTGGGAAGTTCTGGAAACTCCAGGAAGTGGGTCCCGACTAGAGAAAGTATGGACACGTGCGTCCTTGGGAGCCGTACCTCATCCTTCCACCCATCTTTCCGGCTACCATGAGATATGGAATCTCCTCCCCCATTCCCTCCTGCTCCATGGGGCTTTGGCCAAACACACAGGGCCAAGCAACTGTAGACAAGACTCCCTGAAGTCATGGGTCAAAACACATCTTTCCTTCTTACATGCTTTTTCTCAGGTTATTGGCTCAGCAGCTGACGGGGAACCCCTACAAGCTTCGCACCATCTCTGCAGGCACTGGGCCAAACGCTTGCAGAGTCTCTGTGGTTTATTCTTCTTACAGATTTAAGCACGGTTAAAACTCTGGGAAAAGGTTTACCACGAGACAATCATCACCACAAAGCTTTAGGCACAGCTACATAAAGACTTCCTAGCAAAGTAGCAAAGCACCTGTGCCCTTTACAATAAGAAGGAATTCTATTGGCTGATAAACAGAGCTCAGAGCTAGGGCCTAGAGAGGAAGGATTTGTAGTAAGCGTAAGGATGGATTCTATTGGTAGAGAATGCCAAGGACACGGGACCTCTCTCATTAGGATGCATTCTATTCACTGAGAGACAGAGCTCCGGATGAGGGCCTAAACAGTGCTCGGGATGCAGGGAGACTCAGGTGCAGGCTGGCTCCCTGTAGAGGAGCAGATCGCCAGGTTGTTTGACCTCTTTCACGCTGGCATTCCAGGCGGCCAGGTGTCATTCATTTCCTTCCTTCCCTTGGAGAAAATAGGCCCCTGTGATCGACAATCCTGGCTCCTCTAATGCTTATTCCAAGCTGTGCTTTGTCTCATGAACGTCACAACTGCTGCTTTACTACTGAGCTTCCCTTTGGCCGTTCTTTCCTAGAAATCTACTTTCTGAAAATTCGGGTGTTTGGACAATTAATGGTTACCATAACTGTGTTGGATTTAGGCTTCTTAGTTTTATCGTATCATTTACCACACACACCCATTTTCTATTTGCTCTCTTCGTGTTTTTCTTTTACTAGACTTTGATTTAAAAATCTTTTAGATTTATTCATGCTATTTTATGTCCATGAGTGCTTTGCCTGCACATATTGAGAGGGCGGGCCCTGACCTCAGCTCTTTGGGAGTCCTCAGTAGTTCCTGGAGAGTCCCGAAGCCAGGGGCCAATCAAACAACCCCTGCTTCTCCTCGAGATCTCCACTTCTCGAGAGATATAACCAGCCAATCCGGTGTCCGGATCCTGACCAATTAGAGAGAACCCCTGGCCACTCGCTGTTTCGCTTAAAAGGCCCCTGCATCTCGCGGTCGCCATGTTTTTTTTAACTGGTTGACCCTGGCACGGCAGATTGTGTTCCGTGGAAATGGCCATATGTAACTCTCAGTGTCTACTTGAACTATTTCGGGGACCTAACAATATGTTTGTGTATCCTGTGCATTCCCGGTGCCCGAGGTGATCAGAAGAAGGTGTTCTGTCCCCTGGAACAGGACTTATAGATGGCTTGAACCACAGTGTGGGTGCTGGGAACCAAACTTGGGTCCCCTGCAAGAGCAGCCAATGCTCTCAACCATGGAGTCATCTCTCCAGCCCCTTGAATATTTTTTGATACTCAAATAAGCTTTAGTTACTGTTTTGTTTTGTTTTGACACAGGATCCCACCATGTAACTCTGGCTGGCCTGGAGTTTGCTATATAGACCAGGCTAACCCCAAACTCATGGAGACTCACCCTTGTCTCTGCCTCCTCAGTTCTGGACTGAAGGTGTGAACTATTATACTCTGCAATTTAAAATTTTATTGTTGCAAAACAATAAAAATGTTTTCCTCTACCTTTTAAGTTAGTATACAAGGGAGAGATGGGAGAGATTGCTTAGCAGTTAAGAACACTGGCTGCTCTTGCAGGGTGTTGTAGCCTGGCTACATTTAGTGACTTTACTAATTATTTGCAACCTGCTTCCCGGATGACAGGGTAACTTGTTTTTGTTTTTTCCTGTGGCCCTGGTTAAAGAGGTGACCTGTTTCTCCATTATGAACTTACAAACTGCTGGCTTTCACAGTACGAGACTATATCTTCTGTTAATCAGTAAACCAAGACAAAAGAAGAGAGAGTAGGAATGATGTCTGTGAACTGCTAGTCCAAGGCTCAAGTGTCAGCACTCAGAGGCCAGCAGGAAGGAGGTAACAGAGCTATCTCCCATCTGGACCCGTGTCTATGCCAAAACTGTTAATTTTAAACTTTACATCTTTGCTAACTGCACCCTGATTGGCTTTTGTAACCTGCTCCTCCCGCTACTTCCCCAGCAACCAGATTTGTATACAAGAGCAAGGAAATGCTTTCGCAGCCCCCACTCTTTCCCAAGCAGAGTAAGGACCGGCTGCCGTTATTAAGTTCTCTATCTTGTAACCTCCTGGTGTATTGGCTTTTTTCATTGGGACAGCATTTCACAGAGGACCTAAGTTCAGTTACACACACAGCCACACACAACCATCTGTAACTCCCGTTCCATTTGATGCCCTCTTCTGGCTTCTGCGAGTCAACTGGAATATTAAATACCTGGCTTGCATGACTAGTTCACGACTAAGGTCATCTTGGTACAGCTCCCCCTCCCCCAACTGTTTTTCACTGCAGTTGGAAAGAACCAAACCACAGAATGGCTCATTCGACGTTCAGGGATGGGTTGGTGCCCAGAATGAAGTCGGCCTTTGTTTTCACAAATCTTTTTGCACTGAAGGGCTTGAGGTCCATGAGGTCCTCTGATCTACGGACCTCTCACTTTCGGGAGGGCAGACACCATTACATCGCGAGTCACTGGATGCCCTGCAGACCTTGTTTTGCTCTCAGGAGCATGTAATAACCTGGCCCCATGTTTGAAACACGGAGGGTAATAATCTGGCCGTTCATTCCCGACTAAACCTGAACGAACCCAAGGTTCCTCAGCAGGTTGGGTTGGGCGGCAGTCCACCCTTCCCTGACATGTTCTGTTGAGTCAGCCTCTCGATTTGAGTAACTTACCTTGGTCACCTGCTATGGGCCCAGCTCTCTGCCGTGCACTGGGGACGCCGAGGCGACCCAGGCCCTATTATGAATCCAGTGGAGGAAGGAGAAATGAGTAAGCTACTGGATTGCAGAGGTGCCATGCTGTGATGTCATAGCCTCTGGGAGACTCAAGCTGCATCTTCGGTGCAGGCCTCCGGACGCAGACAAACCATCGAGTCTGTGTCACAGCAGTGGGTGAGAGGAGGGCTGTGTCAACTACGTGTCTAGTACACGAAGAATCCTCTAAGATCATCTCGGGAGCCACAGAGCATCCCTCAGACATCTTGGTTTTCTGAGTGCTTGTGGGCTCCTTTGAGAATTATTTCTTCTCTCTGGAGGGGTCGGAGCAAAGTGGAAGATACTGGGATTCACTGTAGCTGAGGGAGGCAGAAGATACCCTGGCTTTCTCCTGTAACCACAGCAACCATGATGGTGCTGATGGAGAGTGAACAGTGCCATCCCACCAGCTGAACTCACTGCTACCACCTGGAAAGGACTTAAAGGCCTTTTCCTGCCTTTGGGAGTATACCAGTCCTCCTGGGGTCCCTGGACCAGAGGGGCAAAATTCACACGAACTGTTCTTACCAAACTGATGCCCTCCTGCACCCCAAGTGAGTGTCATGGCTAGGCTCCCACTTTGCCTTTGCTGAGCTGGGAAGCGTCCAGCATCTGCTATTTGCATAACGTGTGTGTTTTCACAGCTTAGACTTTTCTGTTTCTGCAAATAAATGCTTGTTATAATAAAACCGAAATGCCAGAAAAAGAGAAACAACCTACTTTAAGGTCGCCACTGCCTCCCAGCAAGGATGTTTAAAAATAACCCCCAATCTGCTGTGTACTCACAGCTCCAGTTGCACCTGCTTAGTGGTAGAGCTGGTGCTACTCAGGATAGCTACAGGGACATCCTGGGCAGTGTGTGTGTGTGTGTGCATGTGTGTGTGTGTGTGTGTGTGCATGTGTGTGTGCATGTGTGTGTGGTAGAGCTGGTGCTACTCAGGGTAGCTACAGAGACATCCTGGGCAGTGTGTGTGTGTGTGTGTGTGTGTGTGTGCGTGCGTGTGTGTGTGCATGTGTGTGTGGTGGTAGAGCTGGTGCTACTCAGGGTAGCTACAGGGACATCCTGGGCAGTGTGTGTGTGTGTGTGTGTGTGTGTGCATGTGTGTGTGGTAGTAGAGCTGGCGCTACTCAGGACAACTACACGGACATCCTGGGCAGTGTGCGTGTGCGTGTGTGTGCACATGTGTGTGCCCATGTGCGTGTGTGCGTGTGTGTGTGTGTGTGCACGTTTGCGCATGTGCATGATCTCATACTACTGAGGACATGGAGGAGGGTGACTCTTCTGGTTCTGATTTCTGACTTGAGGGTCCCTTCATTTGTGAAAGGGCAAGAAGTTAACCCTTAGCTAGACCCATTTTGCCAGCAGTTTCCAGATGAGATCAACTGGCTGAGGCCAGTTAGAAGTACACTGCGAGAGGATGTAGTCTTTGGGGTGAATGGTAGGTATGCCAGGATGTGTCACCGGGAAGACTGCATGGCAAACACTGGGACCATTGTGTCAGGAAGTTGACCTAGCAGTGTTGTGTTAGTATATATATTATACTGTGTGTGTGTGTGTGTGTGTTTTCCAGGCAAATCTCTGAGATGTGGCTTTCCAGTAAGTTATGAGCTGTGTCCCCTGTGTAAGGTCTTCAATGTTTCATTTACTTAGATGATGGATCTCAAATACAGCCTCTCCTAAGGATGTCACTGGGGATCCTGTTCTGAAACGGAAGGAGGGGGTTCTGCTGCGGGCTCACTCACCATAACCAACAAGTAAAGGTTCAGCCTCCGGATGCTGAGGACAGATGTCCTCTGTGCCTATAGAGACCTCTGCTCTGAATGGCTAGACAAAGCCTGCGGATATCAACAGGAACAAGCCATCTCTAGCATCGTGGAGATAGGGCTGCAGTCTCCCAGGGCAGGGATGCCTAACCCCCACTCTCAAACACTGAGGGGTCAGTGCTGCTGCCCCCGATGAGAATCCTTCAAAGAATCCCCTCTTTTCTTTTGCCTTTTTTAAATAAGCAGAATGTGGGTTCCATCCTTCCTGGGATCACATCATGGTGCTATTTTTATAGGTAAGAGGAGAGAGAAAGAAACTGCCCACAGTGGGGGTAGACAGGTGTCATTGTGGATTTCCCACTGTCTTCTTGCCTAGTCTAGATCGTGGGTTCAGTTAAATCGTTAAAACGTTAAAATACTGAATGAGCACTTCCACTCACTAAGAGCATCTTTAGTGCCAGGGACCATGCCAAGTGATGCGTAGACATTATGCCATTTAATCTGACACACTGAGGGAGATGAAAAAAACCTGAAGTTTATAAGGTGTAGCTTCTTATGTCAAATCTAGGTTTTAACATAGGCTGTAAGTTCAGAGCATGACCTCTGACCTCTGAGAACAGGACCAGGAAGATGGATGGAAACATAAAGTCTCATCTGTACTTACTAGCTCCCACCATCTTGTGTCAGCGTCTCCTTGGCCCTGGAGGCAACTCTGATTCCCTACCACCTTTAACACACTCTTGACCACGACCACTCCCCCTCCCCCCACAACATGTGTCTCATGCACACACCCTCTGTTTTCCTCCTCTAACTTCGAATGTATCCATGCCAAAATACCACCACCCGTCTTCTACTTTTAAACGACTTCACAAGGCTGGATAGCTAAGTTCATGAATACGCTTCAGTCGCTACTGTTCTCTGTGCTCTCCTATTGTAAACATTGACCCAAACCCAAACGACTTTCTGTTGGCATCTAAGCCCAAAGCACAGGGTGGCTCAGAGGGCGGTGTGACACTTCTCATTTGTAACTTAGGCCCTATCAAAAACCAGCTGTGAGGAGAGTCCTGAGCCTGCTGACGCTATGCAAGATCACCCTCTGATATATCGCTAATAGAAACACTACATGGCTCTCCTGAAATGGCACATACATACATAAAGTAGATAAAAAACAAAAACAAAAAACCCCCCATTAACCCTTTAATACAGTTCCTCATGTTGTGGTGACCCCAAACTATAAAATTATTTTCGTAGTTACTTCATAACCTTAATTTTGCTACTGTTTTGAATTGTAATGTAAACATTTGCTATGCGTCTGGTCTTAAGGACCCTTGTAAAAGGGTTGTTTAACCCCCTAAGGGGTTGCGACCCACAGGTTGAGAGCCATTGCTCTCAACAGAGGAGAGTGATCTCAGGCCAGCCGACTGGGTGCCACTCATGATCGACTTGTATCCCATTATGTCAGCCCACTGCCAAAGAACCACTGATGGTGGGAATGACATCATTTCAGACCAAATGGCAGTCCCTTCTCAGTTTCCAGTTAACACGAAGAGGCAAAGCTTGATCAGAGAAGCAGAAGCATGAACTGACTTTCAGACTCACGAACAAGAATTTACATTTTAATAGAAAGTTTATTTATAAAAAATATTTTACTATCTTTAAAGCTACTATGTTTTTAAGGTTTATTAATTTTTATTTGTTTAGCCATGTAAATGCTTTGCTTGCGTGGTGTCTGTGCACCACATATACGCCTGGGGCCCACAGGGGTCAGAAGAGGAATTTCTCTTGGAACTGGAGTTACAGGTGGTTGTGAGCCACCATGTGGATGTCGGGAACTGAACCTGGGTCCTCTGAAAGAGCAGCCGATGCTCTTAACCACTGAGCTATCTCTCCAGCTCCATAAAGCCACTGAGTTTTGAGGTGGCTGGTTATACAGCAACACCTCACTAGAGCCTGTCTATACCACAGACATCGTCCCCCACATGGTGGTTATTAATTCTAATAGCGAAGCTCAGTCAGTGAGTTTTCCATCACTAACTTGAAAGCCTAAGATGACCAACCCCAAGCTTTGGAGGTTTCAGCTCACGACTGATGAGCCCTGTTGGCTCTGACCTACGATGAGGAGGGTACCGTGGCAGGCATGCATACTTGTCTCACGGTAAGAAAGCAAAGGAGGAAGGAATCAGGATCCCACGAACCCCCTTCCAGGGTATGCGTCCAGTGACTTGATGACCTCTCCTTAGGCCCCACATCCAAAAACCCCAACACCTTCTAATAGCCACTATTAGAAGGGGGCTGAACCTTAAACACATATTGGGGGACATTCAATATCCAAACTATAGCAAACTCGTTTGGAAAAATAATGTTTTTTCAGCTACACCAAGTCAAAGGAGGTATAAGCTAGATTTGTAGCTTGCCTGTTCATGGCATAGTGAAATAATAGTGAAATAATACTCTATTGTCCTGCTAGCCAGTGTTATAGTTCATATAATTTGGTTCTGTTTAACCCACACGGTATTGATCATAAAGAAGAAGTAGAGTCAGTTTTCTGTGGTTGCTACAACACAAACACTCACTAAAAATACTGACTTTCCTGTCCATGCAGTATTTGAAAATGTCAGGGTTAGGTAGTTATAAAAAGCAGTGTTCTGAGATCTTGGTTGCCTTCTAAGGGAAGACTTTACCGGTGAGCATCTTAACTGACGTTGGCTCCTTGAGCCTGGGGTGTCCTTGTGTGGTTGGTGTGTCTTGATAAAGTCTCAGAGGTTTTCCTGCAAGGAATCTGGGGCACAGGACGGATGAAAGATGTCGTGTTTCATTGGCACTTTAATCTTCAGACCGACTGCTCGCTCTGCGGCAGTGTGTGCTGAATTGCTCTCGCTTCCAATTTTAGGACATTGTTCAAAAGTCAATGGTCTGTCACCAAAGATTCAGGGTGCTCAGGGGACAGCTTCAACCTAAAGCAACTTCATGGGTCTACAGACTATTGAAGAAGTTTCAAAGGAAAATCATTATTGAAAAAAAATGCAAGCCAGTGAAAAGAAGTGGCTTTCCTTCCCTTAAATATTTTGCTTGGAATCACTTAATTAATAACACACTTCAGATACAAAGTCCGCTGGGTCCTTATTCTTCATTCAAGCATACTCCTTCCTGGAGATAATTAAATGATATCTAGAATTCCTGCTACAAACATAGAGACATTGCTTTATGTCTGAGTCAGTCAAAGTCTCAGATAAAATTCTTGTACATACTGGCTGTATCTAAGATAGCACATACGCCTATAATCCCAGGACTCAGGAGGCTGAGGCAGGAGGATTGCTACAAGTTCAAGGCCTGCCTGGGCTACAGAGTAAGATGCTTTCTCAAAGCAAGGAAAAAAAACAAACAGCTAGTTAAATTAGTTAGTACAAGATTCTCACTGAGTCAAACCATTTCCTGAGTACTTATTACACTGTCTCATAACTGAGAGTAGCATATTTGTTGAAAATCCACTCTGATGAGGCACTGTAACACTTTAGTGCAGAGCAGTGGTGGCACGTGCCTTTCATCCCAGCACTTAGGAGGCAGAGGCAGGCTCTGAGTTCGAGGCCAGCCTGATCTATGTTTTAAGGAGTACAAATAAGAAAGTTGTGTGTGTGTGCATAGAACAGGGTGTGTGTATGTATGTGTGTGTGTGTGTGTGTGAGTGTGTGTATGCGTGTGTGTGTGTGTGTGTGTGTGTGTGTGTGTGTGTGTTGTGCATGTGTGTGTGAGTGTGTGTGTTGTGCGTGTGTGTGTGAGTGTGTGTGTGTGTGTGTGTGATGTATGTGTGTGTGTGTGTGAGTGTGTGTGTATGTATGTGTGTGTGTGAGTGTGTGTGTGTGTGAGTGTGTGTGTGTGAGTGTGTGTGTGTGTGTGTGTGAGTGTGTGTGTGTGAGTGTGTGTGTGTGTGTGTGTGTGTGTGAGTGTGTGAGTGTGTGTGTGTGAGTGTGTGTGTGTGTGTGTGTTGTGTGTGTGTGCACACATGCTCAGTCACTGAATGAAGAGTCTTGAACTCCTGTATGCATTAAGGCCAGCAAAGAAATGACAGTGTGTCTCAGATGGAAACTAGCCTATCTGACACACAAGGAGAAGCTAAACAGAAATTTTTTGGTAGAAAGTAAGTTTCAAAATAGCATTAAAAAAAAAAAAAAAAGCCAAGCATTGGTGGCGCACGTCTTTTGCCCCAGCACTCAGGAGGTAGAGGCAGGCGGATCTTTGTGAGTTCCAGGCCAGCCTGGTCTACAGAGCCAGTTCCAGGACAGCCTGAGTTATAACAGAGAAACGCTGTCTCGAAAAACAAAAAACAAAAAAACAAAACAAAAAAACAAAAACAAAAACAAACAAAACCCTACTCAGTATCAGAAAACAGCCATTTCAACTTTCTCGTCTGTAGCAGTGACTAGAAAATGTCACAGACTTCATCGAGTTCCAATCCTTCTTAATAGCACACTTAGTGGACTGCTTGATGCTGTGGTCTCCACCCAGGGCTGAAGTGGACCCTGTCCCGGTGACTTTGCTGTTCGTTGTCTGGCTAACTTTTGTGAGTACTGTTCATCTGTGCACAGTGACTCACATTTTGTAATCCCAGCGCTTGGGATGTAGAGGCAGGAGGTTTGTGAGTTTGAGGACACCCTGAGCTACATAGTGAGCTTTGGGACAGCCTGGGCTACAGAATATTTAACAAAACAATGAAACAAAAGATCACCCCAGTTCTCCCCTCAGCTTGTTTCAACTTGGAACTGAGCTCTCTGGTCTTTTTGTTCATGATTCAACAAAGATGAGGGCGTGAGGCCTGGGGCCTCTGCGAACGGGCTCCTCTCCCATCCCTACGGTGTGATAGCCTTCTCATGCTTGGCTACGTTCAGAGCGGTTTGAATGAAAACTCTGTGCCACAGCGTGGGCTGAACACTGGGGCTTCTAATACCCTTTTTCTGGTGCACGATGGGAAAGGGATTTGCGCATATTGATGTCTGCAGTGTGGCCTGGGGAGCAGCACGAACGGAATAGGGAAGGTTTCAAAAGCACAGAAATGACTCAAAAGCAAATTTCAAAGAGTCATATACAGAGTGCAACAGACAAGCCAGGCCTCTTTGTCAAGGACTACCAAGGTCAGCAAAAACATACAGGCTCCTTGGAGCTCAAGGCCACTTACCTGGGAGAGGTGGCATCATGCCAACAGCCTAGGAGCGACTGACTCTAGACAGTGGGCAGCAGTTCCTCTACAGACTGAGACCCAGCCTCTGATTGTGTTTGGGACCTACCTGTGTCATTGCCTCTTTCCTCTTGCAGGAGAATGATGGGACACTGGGAACCCTTGGTTAGGAGGGCAGTGAGCCCTGCCCAGTGTTGGTGAATAAATGCTGTTGCTTAGCCTCCTTTCTCTACTTACAGGGTCCAGGAGCCCAGCTAGGGAATGGCTCCACCCACAGTAAGCAGGTCTTCCCAGGTCAATTAATTCAATCAACACAGTGCCCTTCAGGCAGGACCAGAGGCTTGTCTTCCACATTATTCTAGATTCAGTCAAGCTGACAGCACCAACTTTCACAAAGATCAATAAAATGAAAAGGCTCCAAGGAATTCTGGGATTCATAAAGGAAGTTGACAGGTACTCTGAAGGAGGACGCTAAGAAACTTGCCTGGACAGGTACACAGCACACAGGCTGAGGCCTGGAAGCTTCTGCCGGCTGATAAGGTCAAGGTTGGTGGCTGGGTTAGTTGTCTGGGTATTAAACAAGCTATAGCCATGGTTACTGAGAGCTGATATGTTGGAGGTAGCTGGTTACATGATCAACTTTCCCAAATAGAAACTGAGTCAAGCCTTGAGACACATAGGTAGCAAACTAACCCCTTATCCCTGATCATTATATGCTAAGCCAATTTTAAATGCTCTATTTCTATATAAATCAAAGGGACTGCCACTCATCTGCAGCTACTTCTTCTTCCTCCTCCTCCTCCTCTTTTTTTTCTTCTTCTTCACATTTCATATTTTAAATTATTTTACTCCACTAACTATAATCTCAGGAAATCACATTTACACCCCAGATGCCTCAGGCAGCCATTTCTCAGCCAGCTCTCTCCAACATGAGCTTATTTTCCCTAGAATGATGACATTCGTCATGATTTAAACACACACACACACACACACACACACACACACACAGACAGCCGCTCTTTTTTGAATTTCCATCAATCCAAACACTGCCATTTTCAAATCAGACTCTCAAACTTCACATGAAAACAGTTACTTACAGAAAAGGAGAGAAGAAAGGGAAGGGTAGTGAGAGAGGAAAGGAGGGGAGTGAGAAAGGAAAGGGGGGAGTGAGAGAGGAAAGGGGGGAGTGAGAGAGGAAGGGGAGGGGTAGTAAGAGAGGAAGGCAGGCAGAAGGGACCTGGTCACTAGGAGCAAACCGGATTACACTCCAGCTTGGTGATGGAGGTGGGGGGAGTCAGAGTCTCCCTCCCTCCAGATGGCCGGGAAAGCAGTCCTTCTGTGATGACTGGGATCGTCTCCTTGCTGGTCAGGTCACCTGGTATGCATCTTTGAGTCACACCTGCCATTCCCACCACAGCAACCTCCAGGGGTTCAAAGTCTTCTCTTCCAATGCTTTTCAGAACTCACCTCGAGGTGATGCTCACTGCATGTTTAAGTGCAAGGTGGCCTCTCCTGTCTGTGGGCAGGCTGGCGGCTTGCAGTCCATATTTTAAAGCATCATTAAAGTTTTGTTCAGGATTCCATTAATAGTTTGAACGTCAAATGTCTCCCCTTAGTCAGTGTCTCTGAACACTCTGTGTTCAGAGTGTTCTTTCCAGGTGGGATGTTGTTTTGGGAGGATGTGTGAGATCTAGGTCGAGCAGGCTGTGGGATTATGCTATCTTTGAGTTTCCAGAGATGTTAGAGCCAGGGTCTGGGCTCCGACAGCCCTAACAAGCTGAATGTCCTTAGCAGCCAATTTAATAATAGGGAAAACCAGAAAGGAGATATACTCACTGTGGCCACACTGAGAAGAAGAAGAAATAAAGAGATCTAGTGACCCCCTCCCCACCCCCAACACACACCAAGTTCATTTTCCAGACCCAGACATGAGGTTTAGGTTTAAAGAGAGGTATGCTTCACTTGATTAAGGTGTGGTCCTGCCCATCACTGTCCCACTGGTAGCTCAGCTGTTGTCTCTCCTGCAACATGGTCTGACAGAGCTGTGTGTGTGATCGCTTTCTGAGAGACAAGCACTCCCTTCAGCTGCCCTAGAAACTCAACCTTTTCCTTTTCCCAGCACAAGATTCCTGAGAAAATTCTAGTTTGGGGCGGAGGGGATATCGTGGTTTGAGTGAGAAATGTCTCCCATAAGCTCAGGTGTTTTAACACTTAGTCTCCAGCTGGTGGCGCTGTTTAGGGGCGTAGTGCAGCCCTTGCTGGAGGAAGCACATCACTAGAGGTGGACTTTGAGGATTTACAGCCTTGCCCCTCCCTCCCTCTCTGTTTCCTATGTGTGGCTGGGAGGATTATTGTTCAGCTTTTTGTTCCAGTCACCTGCTGCCATGCCTTCCCAGCCATGACGGACTCTCAACCCTCTGGAACCATAAGCTGAAATAAATTCTTTCTCATGAGTCTCATGAGTCATTTTTCATGGCAACAAACAGGAATGAACATGGGACATTGTCTTGAAAGTCTCATAGCCAGTGTGTATACATGTATATGTGTGTGTGCTCACATGCATGCCAACATCTCTTTGGAAGATCTTTGTTTCTACCAGGCTGGTAATGTAGCCCTTTCTGTTACTCTATCAGCTTTTTGTCTGCCATAGTGTGTGACACTCCTCAGCCGTACCTTCCTGTCACCATGATGTCCTCCCCAACTGACCATGGACTGAATCCTCTGGAACTGTGAGCACAAATCACCCCCCGCCCCCATCATTGTTCCTCTTAGGTATTTTGATCACATTGACACACAAGACTCGTCTAGGAACCCTCAGTCTGTGAGGAACCCCCTCATCCTTACCGGTTTGGTTACTGGCCAACTGCACTCCATTACCGTGTATCTTGAGTTGAAAAATTTCAAGACGGGATCTGCTCCAGAGCCCTGTGACCTTTGTACCTCATGGTAGAGTCAGAGCCACAGACTGCTCACAAAACAAGTGCGCGGACAGGGACCCAGAAAGCCCAGGACACCCCCTGATGGTTATGGGGCCCCCACAAAAGCAGAAGCCAACAAATCCACCATCCTATAGTGAAACATGACATTTCTAGGATCTTACTAACCAGTTGATCTATTTAATAGCTGTCTTGCTTATTGGCCACTTATTGGCCATGTGCATGCAAATGCAGGTTTCTACAGAGGTCCCTGGGGCTGCAGTTACAGGCAGTTGTGAGCTGCCCTGTGTGGGTGCTGGGAACTGCCCGTGGGTCCTCTAGGAGAGAACTGTGTGCTCTCAACTCCTAAGCCATCTCTCTAGCCCTCTTTTTATTCTCTAGTGTTGTTCATACATCTTCTACGTGTAACAGCCCCTCGGGCCTCAGACACAGTGGTTGAAAGGGTTGAAAAACATGCAGTTATATTCAAAGTGCACAACCTTCTTGAATTTTCATCAGAAATATAAATGACAATGAATTTAGGTTTTCAAAAAGCCCACCCCCCACAAAAACACACACACACACACACACACACACACACACACACACGCTACAGGATCCTCTATAAACATTCAAAAGCAAAAAGGTCATAGTTCATGAATATGAAAATCATTAGTCAAAGCAATTTAAATAAGGCTTTGGATTTAATTTCCATTTCTGAGGGAGTGATTACATCTTAATAGATGCTCTCATGGACATAAAGCCATTTAAAACTCCAGCATGCAACATCCATCTAGGACTGAGGGTGCGTCTCAGCCTCACGTGTGTGAGGTTGTAGTCTGCATACGCAGACTCGTGTAGGCATGTCCTGTCCCCTCCCGTGAACACCTGCTGCAGGAGCCTTGGTCCCAGGGATTGGAACGCAGGAAGAGGGAAGAGACAGGTGTCCATCCCCCAGGAAATGAGGTTTGTGGGGCAAGAACTGATTGCCTTTATGCTGAAAGGAGGATTTGACAAGTTAATTTCTTTTGTCTAGAAGCATCTGTGGCTCCGTCCTGCCCAGGCTCTGAAGTAGCTTTTCCAGAGTCACAGATGTTTGCAGTAGTGACACATCCCCTCCCCTCTGGCAGTGTGCCTTCCTCAGGCCTGAGGGCCTATTATTAGTCTTGGGAATGAATATTTAGGGTCAGACAGTCTTCAACCAGCATAGGGTTCAGGGCAGGATCTGCTGAGAGGTCAAGGCATTTGTGTTCTTTAATGAAGGGTTTTGACTTTTGATTTTCCTTTTGACTATTTATGACACACAGGCCTGTAATTAAATATTATTATTATTATTATATATTATTATATTATATTATTCACTCTACACAGGCCTTATGAAGCATGGCTCGTGGCAGGGTTCCTTTTACTCTGTTCTGGAAAATTGCTGGCTGCTTTTCCTATAGGACTGACCCCTAAGGTCCTATGTATCTGCATAGCGGGCACGTGCTACCTGGACGCTGCCCGGCCCCTTCCACAAAGTGGTACCTGCTGGAAGCTGGGCAGAAAGAATCTCAGCAAGGCACTGCCCTGGACTCTGGTATGAGAAGACAGGCTCTGAGAGAGGTCTGTGGTGTTTGGCAGATGTCTCCAGGAGGGATTCGAGAATTATCCATAAACAAATTTGACCTTAGGGAAAGGTCAGCTAAAAGGAAATTGCTTTAACTGTTTGAGTGTCATCTAGCCTGGCAGGTTCATGTCATTAAATAGTCTAACTCGTTTGCTCAGCTATTTATAGCCTCCTTCCTCCCTCTAAACACCGCTCAACCTGGAGAGAAATTGGGGTAAGGTGTTATCTGCTCCTTCCAGATGTTTCACTGGTCGATGCCGCCAGTCCAGGGAAGGAGCGGAGCCTGCCATGGCTTGTTCCATCAGCGTGGAGAGAAGTGGTGGCTTCCTACTGTCCTTAGTTCAAGGTGGTCATTTTACCCTCTTCTCTCTGATTGTCTTGACTTTTGTCACCAGCATACCATGTCAGAAACATAGATGGCCTGTCTCTGTCTTTCCACAGTGTTAGAATTTATTGAGTTAACAGCAGCAGCAGCAAAATATTCAAAAGGTGCTTCAAGGGGGAAAACCAAACCAAACCAAATAAAACAAACAAACAAAAAACCAAGGTGGCTTATATTTCTTATATTCTTATATTTCGGTCTTCACTAATATTAACTCTCGGATCATAGAGTACACACCACGCAGTATGTACCTACCATGTATGTGTGTAGATTTCAGAACGGCTACAAAGGTTAAAGATCTGGGGGGCCTGAGAGGCAGGGAAGCTGATGGAGTCTCTGTGGGATAAGCTAGCAAACCTCACCGAGCGGAGGTCTGCTGGAGAGGCTGCCGGAGACTGGCTGCAAGCTCAGAGCTGAGCCGTGGGAACAAGGTGCTTGATGTCACAGAGGCAAGGGGCATGGCCACATCCAGATGGATGGATGGTCCGGGTGGGTGGGTAGGAGGATGGACAGATGGCAGTTTGAGTTAGTTGTATCAGCAGTGGAGACAGAACCGCGCTGAGGTCCCAAGGACAGCAAGGAGTTCTCTTCTTTGACACACACTTGGGATGTCCAGGCGACAGTTTGGTGAGGCCTTAGCCATTATAGGTTTTAGGGCCCAGGTTGGGGAGCTGCACCCTTCCCTTGTATGGTGTGTCCTGTTAGGTCCTGGCTTTCTTGATGAAAGGTGACACCCTTTCTACTCCCAGGAGTAAGTCATTTCTCAGCCTGTGTTGTGCGGATGACTCTGGACGGATAGTGCCTTGCACACACCCACCAATGCCGACAGCCATCCTCCATCCTTGAAGTGGAGGCCAAAGCTGTGAGAAAACTGTAACAGGGCTCTCAGACAGTCTGGAAAACTCCATTCTATACGATATGGGGTAACAGGCGAGGGGCAGCCTGATCAGCATCCCTTCATTCCACAGTTCTGGAACACTCGGATCTGCTGAGTCACGTGTTTCCAGGTAGACCTCAACCGTCACAGGGGAAAACCTAAGCGGCCCAAGTGAAGGGTCTTGAAACTGTCTGCCAACACAGAGCAGTTAGCTTTGGTTTAAAAAAAAATAAATAAATAAATAAAAAGCGATTACCTCGGTGGATAGCCTTGAGCAGAGAAGCTCGGTTGTAAATTTCCAGTATGACTTCACCCCTGCTGCCAGCGACATCCACAAACCTGACAGCTGCCATTTCTTTTCATGCAGAACAGTGAAGGGGCTACTAAGAGGGCTCAGCGGGTAAAGTGCTTGCTGCTCAAGCATGAAGACCTGAGTTCAGATCCCCAGCTCCTATGTGTTGGTACGTGTCTGTCACCGCAACGCTGGGGACGAGGTGGGGTGGTGGTGGACAGGAGGATTGCTAGAGTCCTTTGACCAGTGAGTTTGGCTGAAGCAACAGGTCCCAGGTTCAGCAAGAGAGAGTCCTGTCCCATAGGCTGGTGAGATGGCTTAGCATGTAAAAGTACTTTCTCCCGCCCATGAGGTAAAAGGAGAGAACTGACTCCTGGTAGCTGACCTCTCATCTCCACATGTGCATGGTGACACGTGGACACGCATGCCAAATTAACTAATTAATTATCCATTTACAGTTGAGAAATTATAAAATGATAAAATATAAATTATTCATTTATAATCGATTATTAATTAAGTTCATTAATTCATGATATAATGAGCAACCTTTTGCAAGGTGGAGAGGAGTAGAGGAAGTCACCCCGTGTCAACCTCTAGCCTCCGCACATGTGCACGTGGGTGTTCACACCTGCACACACACACACACACACACACACACACACAATCAGCCAACAATGAGCTTCAAGTGAGGTCCAAGGTGGCTGCTCATCCCTGTCGACCCTTCCCCCATATGGCCTCCCATATTGACCAAGTCTGCTGTTCGTTGTGAAATCAAGCAGTCAGCTGACACCTCTCACCTCTGCGGTCTTGTCCCCCAGCTGTCTACTTGGCTGCTTTTGGACACCCCGTCTAGCTCTAGGCTAACCAGAGCAGCGGCACGGCCCGAGCTCTAGAAAAGGGTCATCTACTTGTGAGACTACGAACTTCTCGGGGGTACAGTGGACTCTTGAGTCTTCACAATCACGTGCACTGAGGTTCACAGCAGCGTCCAGCTTGAAGTTCTGGCTGAGGAAACGGCCTTGGGTGACACTGTCCAGAGGGATCGCTGTGCCCAGCTCACCCTCGGTCCACAGAGGACCACATTTCATGGCTCTCCACTTCCTTTCATCTCCCCATGAGCCGCTGGAACTGTCATGGTAGAGCGGTGTCCCCAACGCCTCCGAAGAGGCCATCTGATGATGACATCTGATCTGCTCCCATTTTTTTTTTTCACTCACAGATTTTTCTCTGCAGAGACGGACTTCATCGTGGCCCACTGTGTACCCTCAAACCTCGTGTGCTCAAATCCTAACCCCCTTCCTCAGAATGGGTCCTGGTTTAGAATCAGGCCTGTGGTGGATGGAATTACTCATAATGTTACGCTGGCTGAGGGTGGGGCCCTGAGCCAAGGTGGCTGGAGTCCTTATAGGAGGAATGCCGTGAGGAATGCCCAGGACAGCTTGGATGGAGTTGATTGACAGCTCAGGCAGAGGCAAGAGCAGCAGGGAGTAACTGCTGGTGACCTGTCACTGCAGGTGGTCAGTGGAGGGAGGAGTCAAGTCTCCCAGCTCGTCACCTGTAGTGTTCATCTCCTTGCAATCAAGGGGAAACAGGGTCCTTTTGAGTGGAGACTTCCCCTAGAACAGAAGTACAGAGGTTAGGACAAATGGACGATTTGCAGTAATGCACCCGGGTCCGGGGGACCAAGGGGGTGGCGCCTCCAGTCTGGATTCTGAGGGGAGTTTGCTTTGATGGGTACAAGGCAGGGGCTGCCCTGGAATTTAACATCCATCATCTTTGTCCCCACCCCTTTTAAAAAACTTTTTGTGTGTGTTGAGCCACACAAACCCAGGGCCTTCCATGTGCTAGGCCACGATTACTTTCTTTATTCTGGGCATTTCTTATTTTTCTTTGGGTTCAGAAACAGAACCAGTGTCTGACTTTGACTTCAGCAACTTGACTGCTGATGAACTCGACTGCTTCGTTAAATCATTGGCGGTTATCACCCTGTATGTAATCTTAAGGTGCATGCTTCGGCTTTAAAAAATGGTCTCACAATTTGCGGGGGATGAAGATGATAAAGTATAAACGAACACAGCAAAACACGCCTTTAAAAATAGTCTTATTCTGTGTTGTTCTTGTGTGGTCACATCATGCGCAGGGATGGTCCACGGCTAGGTTACAGTTGGGTAGGCAAGAGTTGCCGTATCATTCCTAGTTGGCGTCATAAAAAAAGTGGATGCTGGGTACTGATGGTGCGAGCATGCCTACATCCTAATTGTTTCACCTCTGCTTTTGGCTTATCACCTAGAGCACTTCGTTACGTTTTAACAGCCGCTCGAGACTTTACAATACGAAGTTTAAAATGTATCCCAGTCCAGCTGCAGATAATACTCTATAATTGATGGTATAACTTAAGACTATTATGACAGTGTTTCTGTCTTGCATCTGTCCTATTTACTTGGCCCCATTATTGACATACGTTTTAATCCTATTTATGGTATAAACCCCACAATGCATTGCTAGTTGTTCAATTAATCCTGTCAATTGCTTTTCCAGTTATTCAAAGATGTTTTTGAACAACGGCCGGAGAGGTGATCGAGCAGGTCGAAAGGCACTTGCCACCAAGCCTGACAGTTTGAACTGACTCCAGCAGGAGGGCCTCTCTGGGGCACATTTGTGGGCTCACACACATGTGTACACAAATGCACTCACACACGCACACACGAATGCACACGTAACAGAAGCAACTGTAAAACAAACTAAAAGATATTTGAAAAAAGTGAAGACAAGAGTGTTTGCTATTATCCAACATTGACATTGCCAATTTTCTGCTTTTTTTTTTTGTACCATAGGAAATGTCTGACCTGAAAAGTAGAAACCTAAGAACTTGTCCTTCAATATTCCCCACAATGTTGGGTTGCTGGCTTTGCATTCTTCCATTTCTGGGGGCAGCGGCGGGGGGAGTCTTTGTTTTTGCTTTCATTGTTTGAAGGCATTTTTGTTGAGTGCAGAATTTTGCCCAATCACTTGCTTTGCAGGATTTTAAGGATATCATCCCACTGTCTTCGGATGTGCGCGACTTCTATTGAAAAAACTGCAGCTTTAGTTCCTCTGTTAGGCGATGCTTTTTCCTCCAGCTGTTCCAAGATTTTGTTCTGACCATTTGTTTTAAGCAACTGGACCAAGATGTGTCTTGCCTTAATTTCCCTTTTCTTTTCTCTTTTTGTCTCTCTCTCTCTCTTGGAATATGTTAAGCTTCTTGTACTCGTGGACTTCTAGTTTCTGTCATGCTTAAATGTTTATTTGCACTGTTATTTTTTTTCCAATCTTTTTTCCCTCTGCTCCCCCATCCCCAAGGAGAACTCCAACTTTGCAAATTATATTCCTTCCTTGCTATTGATTCATGGCTATCCTAGCTTGCTTTCTGTTGCTGGGATAAACACCATGACCAAAAGCAACCTGGAGAAGGCGTGGGTTTACTTGGCTTACACTTCCACATCATAGTTCCTCACTGGGAGAAGCCAAGGCAGGAATCTAGAGCCAGGCACCGAAGCGGAGACACTGGGGGAGCGTTGCTTACTGGCTGCTGCTCATGGTTTGCTCAGTCTGCTTTCTTATACACCCCAAGATCACCTGCCCAGGGGTGGCCCTCCCACAGTGAGCTGGGCCCTCCTGTGATGGCCAACTTGTAAAAGGGTGAGATTTATCTTGGCTGACCTATGGGAAGTTTGGGGCCATGGTTGTTTGGTTCTGTTACTTGGGGGCCTGTGGCAGAGCACAATGTGATGGCTCGAGGGGTGCGGTAGGGCACAGCTATTCGCCTCCTCATTATCAGGGAGCTGAAGGAGTAAGAAGGGGCCGGAAACCAAAGTCTTCTGGGAGGGCTAAGGGTGGACGGGCAGGCAATGGAGTATGCCCTGTCAGCAGCAAGGGAGAGAGCAGATCAGAAGCTCCAGAAATTGGGGAGTCCCCTGCTTGTCAATCCTTGACACATACTCCAGATGACAGGTTGGTGTGGGGCCTTGCCACCGTAGTGTTGGGTGTCCATCGATTTATGGGGTCCAGATGAGGGAGTCATACCCTTGTCTTGCTCTGAGGTGACTACAGAGGTTTCAGACCTCGTTTCCCAGATAGGACTTGATTATACCCATGTGTTCTGTATGATCAACTTATCGGGTGCTTCCATTGCACACGCTGGAATAGGTCATTTGCCATTTAGGTCAGATGAGGTCTTTGCCTATGCAGAAACTCCTTCCTGTCCTTTACCAGCTGACCATAAGTTGGGAAAGCTGATCATCCTGGTTGAGTTTACAAAGCTCCCAAGGCTCAGCGTGGAGTAAGCACAGTCACAGAACCAGGGAGAAGGAGAAGATGGAGCCAAGGGCCCAGCTGTGACCCCACTGTCCACTAGCAACCACTGGCCCTGTAAAGCTCTTTCTCTTGGGCTTTATCTGTCCCAGCAGACCCCTTGGGCATCAAATACACACCTGGCAGCTTCTTCTATTAATAGCTGTGCGAGCCCAGACTCGCCCGAGACTCTTGACAAACACAGGCTGTTATCAAGCCAGACTGCAGCTCCAGCCTGAGAAGGGGTTAGCTAGCATTTTACATGCTCTTCCGTGGACCCAAACTGCTTTCAGATCCATCCTTAGGTAGGAAAAAAAGACTTTCAGGGGAAGGTGACATCTCTCCCAGGCCCCGAAAGCCATCCCTGTGTGCCTGGTGAAGGAAACACATTGGTATTTCCTGCATTGGAGGACTGGTTGATGCATCCATACCCAGAAGGTCCCAGACACCCACGAGAAGGTCACATGATCAGCAGGGAGCGAGGAATGACAGGTGAATTGAGTCAAAACTGCATCTGCTCTTAACGTTTTAATCCCCTCTTGGGGGGCAGGCCAAAGCCCCACGAGCTACGTCATTCGCTTGAACTGGGTCACTCTGACGGTAGATTCCCTGATGCTGTGCCTGTCTTAGCCCTCTGCCGCTGTGATGAACACAGCAGCCTAAGGCAACAGGGGCGGACAGAGCTTACTTCAGCTTACGGCTGAGGCCCATCACCGAGGGAAGTCAGGGCAGGACCGGAGGCAGGAACCAAAGCCTCTCTCACCAGCATGCTCCCTATGGCTGGCTCAGTTTGGTTTTCTCACAGCACCCAGGACCACCTAGCCAGGGATAGCGCTGCTCACAGTGGGCTGGGCCCTTCCACACCAATCATGACTCAAGAAAATGGACTTGCCCACAGGCCAGTCGGACGGAGGCCCTTTCTTAGTCGGGGTTCTCTCTTCCCATTGACTCAAGTTTATGTCAAGTTGACAAAAAAACGAAACTAAACTAAACTAGAGCAGCATATAATTTTTATTTGGACAAATTTTTAGGTGGTTTATATCTCTTTGTATCCAGTCTTCCTTGAACAGAAATGCAATTACGGGAGTAGCTACTTACTGAGAGACCCGTGACGAGGCCCACGGATGGCGCTCAAGAGCCTTGGCTTCTGGTTTCCACTCCGGTGAGGAAAGATTTATTCCCCCCTCACCCATCACTGGGTTGACGGGTGGAGCCCTCTGAGGAAAGGCTGACAGTGCAGAAGCAAATGGGTTTATTTAAGACAGGTTTGGGGTAGTGTGGGAAAGTCCAGATTTTCCTTTTGAAGGCATGGTCACTGGGTCTGCTGGAATAAACTGGCAAGAGGTCTTGTGTGTTTTCACGCTCAGGTGTGATGAAGAATGGATAGTTATAGAGAGGTCAGATTGGGCAGAGGGGGGTTCGATCCAGGTAGTTACAGAGTTATAGTTATCTTTACACCTGGAGAACACAGAAAACGCCTCTCGCTCAGACTCTCCTTTAGGTACGACTCTGTTCCTTTACTCTGGGTAAAGAGTGGGCAACTGATCCCAGAGGAAGGTCCGTTCAGAGGACTCTGTTATGGATGGCTTCTGAGACGTGGGTGAGAGTGGCAACCCCGGGCCCCAGTTTGCTTCGCTGCCAGGAGTCATATTTGGAAAAACATGCCCTGAGTCCCATAGGTGACAAACTAGCTGTGGGGCCATAGTCTAGGTATCTTCTTACTTCTTGTCTCATTTACTCCCGAAGGATTTACGCTAGACAAGGCCATTTATCCAAAAATAAAGAGTGGACTGCCTACCCTGTGTAGGTCTGAATCCTAAAGATGAAAGATACCAGCATTTGTCAGTGGGAAGGGGCTCCTGGGACATACACGAGAGCTAGCATTTGGAGGTGGAGCCGTGAAAATGAATTGCTTGACTGAAAGTTCAAGTCCGGCATAAAGGTTTCTCTGTGCGTAGTGAACTGTGATCCCACCAAGGGTAACCTGCCCTTGTAGCAAGCGGCCAGCGGTTCACAATCAACTATGACAGACGCATAAAGGTCTAAGCAATCTAACTAGGCCTACCCCACTTCCAATTTCTGTATGTCTCTTCCTTTCCCCTGGTGATAAATTATAACCCAGCCAGGTGCTCATTCGGATCCAGTTTTGTCTGAACGCTTACTGGATACTGGAGTTGCAGATTAATTAAGTTAATTGATGTCTGCCAAACTGAACTTGTTGTAGCTTTGTCTTTTAACAGGGGTAGGTGCAATGCATGGGGGAGGCAGGGGAGGTGGGGCGCAGAAGGGCTGCTCTGCATAGCCTGGGGGGTGTTAGGGAAGCTCCCGAAAGTCCAAGGTAGAGGACTCTAAGGATAAGGAGTTAGCCGGACTGGGGAAAGGACCCAGCACAAGTAATTCACACTGGCAATGGAATCCCCACGAGAAAGGAGAAGACTCTGTAGGCCAAGAATGAAGAGGTGGTGCATGCCTTTAATCCCAGTACTCGGGAGGCAGAGGCCAGTCTGGCCTACAGAGCAAGTTCCAGGACAGCCATGGCTCCACAGAAAAACCCTGTCTCAAAACAACAACAACAACCAAAAAACAAAGCAAAACGAAACAAAAAAGAATGAAGGAGAAATTGCTTGCAAGAGAAGGTCCGGGCTCAGGGATGGGCCGAATGGGGCTGAGAGTGAGCCAGAGAGCAGCGAGCTGCGCCCTGGCATGGCTTCCTGTGACTGCGCAGTTTTCAGTGCCTCTTCTGTTTCGTTACATTATTCATGCAATTATCTGGAGAGCGAAGGTGGGTGTTCCAGGTCTTAGTTACCTTCATCTTCGCGCACAATCTCACTCGAGGTACCTGCCCTCTGATAGAGGCCTGTGGCCCAGACACAACATCAGACCTGAAGTAACGACATGAATGAAACAGAAGCAGGGTTCTGGAGAGCAAGCACAGGTGCTCTCTCCTATAGCACGCTGGAAGCTGGAGAAGCAAGTTTTTAAGTCTGACTTCCCTAGAAGCTCTAACGTACCCTCTGAAAATTATCTCGGCTTTCCTCGGAGACAGAGGAGCGGAACTGCCATGCTGTTGCTGTATGACTGAACACTGGGCGGCGCTGACCTTTTGTTCACGTGCTTCCTGATTTTCAGCAGTGTCCATGCTTTTGCAAAGTGCAGACCATGTGGCATGGATGTGGAAACACAGCCCAGATACACATTGTCAGCACCCTCGACATTAAAAGGAGACATTTCTTCAAGCTCAGGTGTTGTCCTAGGTCCTGGGGATGTGGCAGGAGATGACACCGCCCCTGGAGTTTAGCTCCTGACCTCACTACCTGAAGGATGCTGGGAGATCAGGGGAGCAGAGATGTGTCCAGGCTAACTGAGGCCAAAGAGGCTTCTAGAAAGAAACATGGCCTGAACTGAGCACAGGGATAAGCTGAGTTGAGCCGTGTGTGGGAACCTCTGAAATCGTAAGCCGACAAATTCTGTTTTAAATTGTCTTTCTTGGCAATTTAAAGTCTGGTTTTCTTTCCTTCTAATGGCTTATGTCCCGAGTCCGTGTCCATCTGGAGAGCAAGTGCATACCCATAGTTAATTATCACCAGGTCACTTCATCTCCCAGGGAAAGAGTCATTCCAACCATACAGCAGCAGCCAGGCTCCCTCCATCACCAGGCATCTTCAGTGGCCATTTTTTTTTCTACCTCTTGGGTAAACAGATCTACAATCTCCTACTCAACCTTGAGGCTAGTTGTATTTCACAGCTCAGAAAACTTGCAGGCTCTTAGGAAGGCAAGGTAGTCCAGGTGCATTTTATTTAGCTCTCTCCTTGGGGACAGTCTAAAACAGTAGTCTGTAATTAAACTCATTGCCATTTCTGTAGTGAGGGGTAGGAATAGACACCCCAAGTGCCATGAATTAAGATCCTAATTTGCCACTACATGAGAAAGAAGGCAATTATCTTGCCAGGTGGGCTGGTTCTGGCCTTCCCTTGGCTCGCCCTGTTCCAGTTAACAGTGCATCTTTCTTCCTTTGTTCAGGTTATTGGCCTGATATCAGAACCACGTCCTAATTCTTACCCAGATGTTACCCTTAAACATCTCTAACGTAACTGTCAGAACTTCTCAGATTCCGAAACCACAATTCCCTCTGTGCAAAGAGAACACGCAGACGTAAAGAAAAGTGGTCCAAACTCATGTTTTCAGTTTCTTAAAACAAACTAGTGTCTTGCACAGCTCTGCAGACTCTCCAGTCTGAGCAATCTATGAAAAAAAAAAGGGGCCTCTTGAATTTCATGAGCTAACACTAAAATGGTTGCTTTAAGCAATAAGTGACTCCCGCATCCTTCCTTCATCGGCTAAATCAATGAGGATTATCAAATGGTTCCTAGGCAACAGATCTTACAAGGATGCTCTGAGAAATGCTTTCTAGTTGCAGATGACTTCCTGAAATAGCATGGTGTTACATACAGCTGATTATGCCAAGAAGTGCAGTCTTGAAAACAGGGTCCAGTAGAATGTAACCAGATGCTTCAAACAGGGATCAGAGGGCACTTTATGCCCCACGCATGCTGATCTCACGTCTCTCAAGTGGCCCTGATTGTGGCCGCTGCTCCACATCTCATGGACGCTACACAAGAATTGTTGTGATTTACACATCTATATCCATAGCAGCAGTGTTTATACTAGCTAAAATGTAGAAGAAATCCAGTGTTCTTTGACGAGTAAACTGAAAAGCAAAAATGGGGAATTGTTGTAGAAATTCATTTTTAGTTGTGTTTAAAATAATTGTTTTGTGCACTGTTGGGTGAAGAGCTGCCTGCCTAGACCTTGGGGTTTTGTATGGTCTGCAGGTGTTAGCTTTATGTAAATTCCTCATGATCTGCACGTGCTATCAGTAGAACACCTGAGCTCAGATGCTTGGGTTTCCACTGTCCAGTGTAGTGCTGGCCAGGATAGTGGGTCCCCCTGTTGAGGTCTGGTAGGATTTATATGTATGATTATGCCTCCTTGTCTTCCTTTCTGAGCCCCAACAGCAGCCTAACTAATACAAATGGTGCCTACAACATGGGGCATGACATCACTTCAGTTAATCCAACGTGGAGACAAAGAAAAAGAAAAAGAAACTCCAGACCTTGCTGGGTCCATTTTGTTTTGTTTTGTTTCATGCAAGCCTGTCCAGATACTGGTGAGGTCAGGTGGTCCTGGCAAGACACATCCGCTATAGTGATGAGAATTCCACCCCATGAGAGAACCCTTCCTGCAGATAAGGTGGCCAGTTATTTTTCCTGCAACCCAGATTCTGTGTTAAAATCTGGAAAGTGTTTCCTCAGGGTCAGCACACAGAAACTGTCTTCCAGAACTGGCTGAGGTTGTATCTCGTGCTGGTAGCTGAACTTGGTACTGTAAGAGTCACCCAGGTGGTGTTGGTTTTGAAGGCATGAAGGGGTCATGGAGAGCAACTGAGGCTTGGCACTGTGAGAGGCCAGGAGAGGCCATTAGTGAAGGTGCAGTCCAGTTGCAGAAAGGGACTCCAGAAATTCTGAAGATACCAGTACCATAGCATGACCACCAAGAACAGCAGCAGCAATGGAGTAGAGCCAGTCAGAGCCTGGAGGACAAGCTGTGTGTGCTGCAGAATACAGAGTCAGAGAAGCAATCCAAGCCCTTTGGAGGAGCCCAGAAGATTGTGAGTGGGTTCCAGATAATTGGACATTGATAATGTCTTTCTGCTGTCCAAAGACATTGTGAAAAACTTGATAGATGTTTGGTTTCATTTGGTCCTGTGCATTAGCAACCCTCATGATTGTTCCTCTTGTAAATAGTTTTGCTGGTATACTGTTAAATTATGTTGTAGAGATAAAGCAATTTTTTGTCATATGGAAAAGGGGAAATGTTGCAGAAATTTATTTTTAGTTATATATAAAATAATTGTTTTGTACACTGTTGGATGAGGGGCTGCCTGGGCATTTAGTATTGTCTGTAAGTGTTGGATTTATATGGGGGGATGTTTGATTGGTAATGATCTGCTGTGCTATCAGTAGAACACCTGGGGAGTTCTGTACCAATAAGAACACCTGAGCTCAGACGCTCATGGTTCCACTGTTGAGTATGGCACCAGTCACTATGGTGGTTCCCTCTGCTGAGGTCTGGCAGAGATTCCACCTATGAGTATGACTTCTTGTCTTCTTTGATGAGCCCACACCATAGGCATGGGTATAGACAGAGTACAGACAAATGACTGGATATTATTCAGATTTGTAGAAGAAGGAAATCCTGGTACGTGTTATACCATGTGTGAACCTTGCAGATTTTATGCTAAGTGAAATTAGCCAGTGGTAGAAGAAGAAAGCTGTAAGATTCTACTCACATAAAGTATCCAGATGAGTCACAATCACAGGGGCAGAAAGTGGAATGGAGGTTAGCAGGGGCCAGAGAAGAAAGTGGAATGAGAAGTTGGCATTGGTTCCACGCAGATTCTCAGTGTGGGAAGGTGGAAAGGATTTTAGAGGCAGGAGGAAGCGATGACGGCAAGGCAATATGATCGTCCTCCGCACAACTGGACTGGAGACTTCACAACAGTTAAGATGGTGAATGTGAGGCTGGAGAGATGGCTCAGGGGTTAAGAGCACCGACTGCTCTTGCAGAGGTCCCGAGTTCAGATCCCAGCACCACATAGTGGCTCACAACTATTAGTAAGTATAGTTTCAGGGGATCTGACGCCCACTTCTGACTTCCTTGGGCATTGGACACGCAAATACCCATATACATAAAATGAAATAAAAAATTTTTAAAAATGTAAACATATATGTGTGTGTGTGTAATATAGATCTACACATAAAAAGTAAAGAGAGCATCATTGACACATTCTATAAAGCACATCATGCTAAATGAAATAATCCAAGTGCAAATGGACAGATCGCGTCCTGTTGCCTTCACTCGAGGAACCCGTAATAGTCAATTCACGGAGCAGAGGCGGGCTGGGGGGTGCAGGAGGCTGGGGGTGGAAAGGGAATGAGCAGAAGCTCAATGAGTGCAGAGTTTTCATTTGGAAAGGCGGAAGGGCTTTGGAGATGGGTGGTGGTGGCCGCAGTTGCTAAACAGCACAGATTGCCCTCATCGTGGGCGTAGGGAGACAGCTCGGCTGGTGAAGTGGTTACTGTGCGAGCACCAGGACCTGAGTTCACTTCTGAAACCGTCTTAAAAATGATGCATGAGCCTCCGGGTGCTTGAACACTCACTGCTGGGAGGCAGAGACAGGCAGATCCCGGCATCTTGCTGTCTAGCCAGCCTCGTGTGATAGGAGAGTTCAAGGCCAAGCAAGAGACCCTGCCTCAAAGAAAACAGGTGCACAGCGTCTGATGAAAAGCACCCGAAGCTGACCTCTGACTTCCATACATGCAACACACACATGTGCATATGTGTCCCGCTACACACAGAAACACGGACACGCACAAAACAACATTGTTACTTTGGGAAATTTTGTGTCATGTATGTTTTAACACAATAAAAAAAACACCAAATTTCTCATGTAGCAAGACTGACTCTTTGATTTTTATTTTTCAAAAATGTTTTAAGTTCTAACAATGGAATGGGAGCATCAACACATAACCTATGCTGGGAGATCAAGATGGAAAAAAAAAAAACCCAAGCAAACCGGGATCCACGACCTCAGCTGAGGGAGTCTTCGGTGCATTCTGGCACTGTTTGTTTTCATGTGTGTACCTTCTGAACCCGGAGTGGCGATGACTTTGAAGAAGGGAAGATGAGCGAGCGTCAGCTTCGGGAAACTAGGACACAGAATCTCTTAGAGAGGCAGGTGCAACTGGTCTCGACAGGATGCTTTCTCCTCTGTCCTGCTGATAAATGAAAGCAGACACCATGTCAAATGACCGTTGCTCACAGCTGTTTCCAGATTGCTCGATGGCCAAAGTTATCTCACTGACCATGCGCTCTGGCTTCTCAGCCCTGAGGACGATGCTTGTCACAGCACCTGCATCCATGGTGAAAGGGGACCGAGCCATGACACCTCAAGGTGCGGCAAACTGCTAGCCAGAAGCATCTCTGCCTTATCAGGTGAGTTGCTGCAAACCTGTCAGCTTTGACTATAGTTGGTCTAAATCTCAGCCACACCCTGGTCCAAAAACTCAGGATTTGTGGCCCTGGAGCGCCCAGTGAGAACCGCTGTCCTAAGACAGTATAGTCCCTTACACGGAAACTTTGAGAATAACAGAAACTATCAAAATACTGTCTTTAAAAACACATCTTCAGGGGCTGGAGCGATGGCTCAGCAGTTAAGGGTAGTTGCTACTCTTGCAGAGGACCCAGGTTCAATTCTCGATGCCTCGCAGACATCTCTAACTCCAGTTAGAGGCACAGGGAGGTGGATCTGTGTGAGTTTGAGGCCAGCCTGGTCTACACAGTGAGTTTCATGTCAGCCAGGGTTGTAGAGTGAGACTCTGTCTCAAAAATTTCTCTATATCTATATCTATATCTATAATTAGATATAGATATTCAAATAGATTTTACATAGAAATTTAAAATATTTTAGTAGATGAGTTTACCCCAGTTAAACATATTGAAAGATCATATGGAGTCCCACAAATATGTACAATTTTATGTTTCATGTGTTAAAGTACAATTTAAATACATTAAAATTTTATGTGTACACACACACACACACACACACACAGTGGTAGTGGTGTGTACCATTAATCCCAGCACATGGGAGGCAGAGACAGGAAGATCTCTTTGGGTTTGAGGCCAGCCTGGTCTACATAGCAAGTTCCAGGCCTGCCAGGGCTACATAGTGAAATCCTGCCTCAAAAAAAATTAATGTATATGTATTTCTTTCATTTTCTGATCTTTCTAATGTTTCTTTCCTTAAATACAATAGTAACCCTGGGAGAATTCGTGTCTCAAGCTCACCTGCCCTCCTTCTGAAAATAATTGTCTTAATTTCAGTCTAAACTGTCTTATGTTGAGCAGCAACAAAGTACCCATTGCCTAAGGTTCTGGGGCATGTGAGTAGTACAAGTTCACCTACTGCTGGGTGGCTCAGCAAGGAAGACAAGGAGGCATCTTCATATCTGCAAACCCTGCCAGACCTCAGCAGAGGAAACCACTGTCCTGGTCAGCACCATCCTCACAGTGGAACCCCGAGCCTCTGAGCTCAGGTGTTTTATTGATTCAGAACGCCTCAGGTATTCTACTGATAGCACATGCAGATCATTGGCAATCAAACATCCCCCACAGAAATCCAACACCTGCAGACAATACAAAATGCCAAGGCTTAGGTTGCCCTTTTCTCAACAGTGCAAAAAACTATTATTTTATACACAACTAAGAGTAAACGTCTACAACAGTGGACATGGTAACGTATCAGCCATCTTGAAAGTTCACCTTCCAGAACAGGCATGCTCTCATCTCCTCTGGGACCTGATATGCCCTTGCCGCTGTTTCAGCTGCTGGCCGCCAGTAACTCCTACTTAAGTGCTGGGTGCCCTCTCTGGGGATGAGGTAGGGACGCACATCCAAAAGGTGGTGGGTAGGAAATGGGGTGCAATGGGGTGTCTTCTCGCATCTGTGTGGGGTGATCCCAAGCCACCCCAAAGCTTCCCAGGGAGTGGCAGAGGCTTTGATACCAGCAGCCCCTAGCTGGCCTCGTCCTCTGGCCAGTCCTGCCCCTTCAGGCTCTCACAATCCTTGGTTCCACTTACTGCCTGAATGCAAAGCCCTGTGGAACTTACCCCAGGTGTGACATCACCAACAGCAGCCCGCATAGCGTCCCCACAATAAATACAGTCAGCAAGGAGGGACTTTCCTGTCAGACTGTGACTTCTCTGTGCCCTGTAACCAGAGAGTATGGTGTCCTCAGCAATGGGGTCTTAGCATCTGTCCTGGTGGTCATCATACTTGTGTGGCAAGCCATTCCTCAGCTGAGCTAGCTCCTCAGGCATGCGTTCACTTATTTCATCTTGTGAAGCTGGTGCCGTCTATGCATCTCTTTTCCAGTTCGCAGATGGAGGGTGAGGGTCTGGGGTTGTCACTTCCTTCGTGCCTGCGGTCACTCTACACTTGTGGACCAACGAGACCAAGTCAGGCCTGTCTCAGGGCTCCTCTGAGAGCTGGATAAATACATTAGAGGAGGCTGTGGATTCGACTGAGCTAATTCAAATTTCATGCCATTTAATTTTAATAGGAGACCATTAGCTCATAAATAACGCCTTTAACGAGTTGGAGTGCAGATGTGTGAGAGCCAATGCTGAGTTGAAGATGTTATTTCAACGCCATGGAATCTGATTTATCTCAGGGAGAACAGAGAAAGGCATTTTTAGTGGCTGTCGAGGCAGCTGATTGAATTCTAATAAACCTGAGTGTCTTAGTCAGTGTCCTGTTGCTGTGGAGAGACACCATGAACAAGGCACTCTGACAAAAGAAAGCAGGGGTCCCCCTTACAGTTTCCGAGAGTAAATCTGTTATCAGCATGGCGGGGAGCCTGGTGGCAGGCAGGCAGATGTGGTACTGGAGCAGTAGCTGTGTTTTATCCTGATCCGCAGGCATCAGGCATAGAGAGAGGGAGGGAAGGAGAGAGAAAAGGGGGGAGAGGGGAGGGAAAAGGAGAGAGGAAAAGGGGAGAGGGAGGGAAAGAGGGGGGGTGAAAAAGGGAGGGAGAGAGAGGAAGGGAGGTAGGCTTTTGAAAGTTGAAAACCCACTTCTAGTGACACCTCCTCCAACTCTCCAGTGACACACGCGCATGCTCCAACCAGGCCACACCCCCTAATCCTTCCGAACAGTTCATCAGCTGGGGACCAAGCATGCACTGTACAAGCTGGTGGGGGATGTTCTCATTCAAACCACCACACTGGGTTTGGCAGAATGGAAATGCCCTATTAACTGACGTCATCACCAGCACCTCTGCTGTCGCAGGTGTCAGGGCTGCTCTTTGTTCCACCGTGGATGTCCCAGGAGCCAGAAGCAGATAGTACGGTACTGGCTAGACGCCGGCTGCCCCACTGTCATTTCTATCCACTCTGTCCCTCGTGGGCCCTGGGGAAGCAGGAGCTGTGTTTTTCGGGAGCTTTCGTCACTCCATCGTCCCGGTGTGTTTGAATGCATTACAAAGAAGCTTAGACATACACACTTCACACACTTCACAGGGTAACATTATTGCCCCCCCACCTCCCACCCCCCCGCCCCCTTTTGCTCAGGAGAACTGCAAATTGAGAAGGGTTTCTTCAAACCGGGTGCTGTCATCCTGTCTAACTCTGACAATGACAGGCCCTGTGCAGACATTCAGCAGGGTCAGGGCCAGGCTCGCTCTCCGACCAGATAACTGGGAGACTTACCAGGACCTTCGAAAGAAAGCCTGGTTCCGCTGAGAAGCACACTCCACACGGCTCGGCTTGCCCTCTACACAGCAGGGATCCTGGGGCCCTGGAGTGAAAGTAACAACAAGGACGCCTGCCTCGGCTGCGCTGTACAGGAAGACAAAGCTGAGTGAGCACTGAGAGAAGGTTCATATGTGTTGGGCATGGACATCTTATAGAAGAAACAACCAGGGTAAGGCCTGACCTGGGGAGGAAGGACACAGGGCGAGGCGGGCTGGAGTCGGGAGCTCAGATTGCTGAAGATGGCACAGGGAATTGGGCTTTCCTCTGTGGGGCTTTGGCTAACTGAAATCCCCATGTGGCTTTATGTCACGAAGAGCAGGCTGAGGGTAGGGCAGGTGGAGGGGTGGAGGGAGCCACCAGGGATGAGCTCGGAGTAAGTGAACCCGGTGGTGCTCGGTAGGGTGTCATTTGGACCAAGATGGCGGGGTGGACAGACTGAGAGGTAGGGGAATCTGGAGCTATGCTTTCCTTTTTAATATTTCTCTTGCTATTATTTATATTTGAACATTTAGAAGTTGATTATTGAGATTTATTTCCTATGCTGCTCCTCTTAGTCTTTATTTAATAGGCTAATTTTAGAGCAATTCCAGATTCACAGCAAAATTGAACAGAAGGGTACAAAGCGTTCCCATCAGCCCCCTGCACCCAGGCACGCACAGCCTCACGGGCTGTCACTATCTGCCACCACAGTGACATGCTTGTTCTTGATGAACTTGTCTTGTCACGGCCTTACTGCTCCAAGTCCACAGCTCACACCTTAGCGAGTTTGGACCAATGCATCCCGACAAGCGTCCACCACTAGAACGCCACTGCCTTGAAATCCTCTGTGTGCCATCTCTGTAGCCCAGGGAAGCCGTCAGCCATTTTACCACATTCCTGCTTGGACGTTTCCAGAATGCCAAAGAGTTGGAATCCCATAGTATAGAGCCTCTCTAGATTGGTTTCATCTAAGATTCCCTCGCCCTTGTTTGTGACTTCACAGCTCATTTCTTTTTTAGCACTAAACAATATTCTACCGCCTGACCGAGTTACGGGTACGTTAGTTACCCATCCGCTTACCGAACGGTATGCTGGTTGCGTCTGTGTTTAGACCAGTTTGGAATCTGGATATTCTTTGAAGGTAAAGTTGATAGTTTCCAGAAACGTGGGTGTTTTCTTAGCAGTCGCTCCAAGGAGAATGCCCAGGTATTTCATCAGTGCAACCGCAGAGTAGAATTTATATTTTCATTTGAACAGGGATGGTGGGGACGCAACACAGTCTGGTGGAAACAACCATCATCGTAAGAGCCTCAGTTGCGTGCCAGGCTGGGTACGTGTGCCACGGACATGGCCCCAGGCAGCAGATGCTGTGAACATTCTCATTTACAAACAGAGGACAAGATGAGTTGCTTGCTTGCTCAAGGCCATGCAGATCTCTCCATACCTGGCTCCGGAGAGCATACATATTATACAGAAACTGGGTTCACATGAATCCACTCAGACATGAGCCACTCATTGTACCGTTTGAGGGTGTACAAGGCTGGAAATCAGGCCTCAAACTGAGCCACAGCTGAGAATAAATTGATACATCCCCCCTCATGAGGCTGCAGTCAGCCGGCCATTTACCTGTGATGTCAATAGCTCGTGTGTGCTCTGATTCCCACGAAGTGTTGCACTGCATGTAACCCAGAGCCCAGCACACAGTAGGTGCTCCGTCTACACAACCTAGTCTGGAAGGTTCCAAATGCCCTTGAATTGCTTCGAGAAAACCTGCTGAGAATCTTAGTTCTCCTGAACATTTTCCCTACCAGTTCTACTACAAGAAATTCTTCTGTGGGTGCTTTGAGTAGATACAAAGCCCGAATCACCACACCTATCAGCGGCCCTCAGGAGACAGGGCGGCTTCTATCTGATTGAGGGACATAAGAAAAATCAGCAAGGCTGTGAGTTTTCATGGAACCAGATGCATTTAATTCAATGCATTCTCCCCCTGTCTGAGGCCTGTGTGTGTTTATGTATGCATAAAAGACAAAAGAGGATCTGTCTTACGAGGCTGGAAAGAAGACTCCACAGTTAAGAGTACTTGCTGCTTTTGCAGAAGACCTGGGTTCAGATCCCAGAACCCACAAGGCAGCTCACAGCCACCTGTAACCCTGTTCCTAGGGGGATCTGGTACTTTCTTCTGGGTGGCACCTCCTCTGTGAGCATCAGGCATGCACGAGATGCAGAGACATACATACAGGCAAAACACTCACATATATAAAATAAAAGTAAATATAATTTGTTTTCCAAGACAGGGTTTCTCTGGCTGTCCTGGAACTCACTTTGTAGACCAGGCTGGCCTAAAAGTGTGTACCATCACCGCCTGGCTAATGTTTTTTAAATGAGTTTTACTGTGAAATGATCATAGAAACCTCTAGACACAGGTAGGTCTAAATGAGTGCACCCAGCAAAATAACAGCTTGGTAAGTCCACGTCAGTGTCTTCTTGTCTTGATTATACCTGTTACCGACAGTAAAATGAAGCAGAGTATGAACTCCACATTTCTTGGTACTGTGAGTGTTACACGATCAGTATAAATTCAGATGTGTGTAAACCTCAAAGGTAGGATACACACATGTGAAACAATTCAGTATTTAACTGGGCTGTCTTTCTTGCCAAACAAGACATGGGCCAATCGCCCAGCTACAAACTGCCCTGGAAGCTTCATCCAGACACAAAACACAGCCTCGGCACCTTCCTTCAGTGCTGGCAGGGACACAGCTGGGGTTCTCCAGGTTGCGCTTTGCAGAAGTGGGGCGTAGATTTAGTACATCCAACTTGTTTGCATTGATGAAGGACTTGAATAGAAGGGACAGACAATGCATTCCCTGCCCCCACCTCTTCCTGCTTCGTTCACCAGCTCTTCAAGCCAGGATGGGGAGTGTCACGGGGCATGCTAATCCACTCTTTGGCTGAAATACATTGAGTACATTTGGCTTCTGACATCCCCGAATAAAAGCCAAGCTTCACATCCACAACAACGCTCCATTTCCTCGTGTCAAGGGGCCCATGTGCTATCCATTTTCTGATTGGTTAAAAAAAAAAAAAAAGACACAGCCCACACGAAGATACCGGCACTTACCAACCTCAGAAGAAAGGGGCGTCTCTTGGCTCACAGTATCCACCTCCCTCAAACTACACAGAGCAGGCCACTGGGTGGCATTGCACGTAGGTCACAGGTCACGAGGAAGGAGGGTGACAGCAATCTCAGGCTGGTGCCTTAAGGGCGGGTCCCCTGGGAAGCCCTCAGCAGTGAAAGCATTGAGGTCAAGCCAGGCTGCAAAGACTTTTAACTGCCTGTTGCAGATATCGAGCCTCACAGGAGGACTCCTGATTGATTCGTGATGTAAGAATCGATATGCTGGTTAAAGCAGGCACTTCCTCACGAGGCAGGAATCTGGGTGTAGGCTGGAACCAGACTGGAGTATGCGAAACGTCTTGCGAAAGTTATAGAGTAAATGATCGAAACGCTAAGTACTGAAGAGGTCATAAATGGCACGCAGAGGAGGCGTCACCCATAGCGTCCTCCAATGTTAGAAGAATAAATCAAGAAGTCTGCTTTGCGGACACGTCTTTGATGACCCTCACAAAGGGTATGCGAAACTCCCCAATCTGCCCATCCACCCCAAGCTGTCGAGGGCACTCCCACTTCTCTGCCTTGCTACTGCTCCGGGGAAGTTTGGATGGCACATCATATTATAACAAAATACCCGAGACAATCACGTTACAAAGAAGAAAGGTTTACTTAGGGGTTGCAGTTTTGGAAGCTCACGCATGTGCTTATTTGGCCCCATCAATTTGAGCCTGGGGTGTGATAGCACATTAAGGTGGGTGTGTGAGGCAGAGTAGAAGACAAGAGGACAGACCCTAATGACCTAAACATCTCCCACAAAGCCCTCCCTCCTGCAGGTTACACCCCTCCCTATGGTGTCACCCTGGGAACCAAGCTGTTACAATCTCTCTCTCTCTCTCTCTTCTCCCCTTTCTTTATTCTTATTCTTTCTGTGACAGTCTCGTGTGGTCTGCCAGGCTGGCTTTAAGCTTTCTACATAGCTAAGTGTGGTGGTTTGAAGGAGGAGGGTCCCCCGTAATAGGCTCAGATGCTTGAATGCTTGCCCCTCCCCCATTGGCGAACTATCTGGGAAAGAATAGGAGCCACAGTGGTGGGCTCTGCAAAGACTTAGCATCCCCAGCGCTCTCTGCCTCCTGTTTTCCTGAGATGTGTGAGCTCTCATTTGTTCCTCCTGCCATGTTTCTGCGCCACCACCAGGAACTCTAACCCCCTGGAACTCTAATCCCAATTAAATGCTTTCCTTTTCAAGTTACCTTGGTCACGGTGCTTTGTCCTAGCAACAGAAACCTTAACCGACACACCGGAGATGACTGTGAACCCCTGGTCCTCCTGCCTCCGCGTCCTAGATACTAGGTTATCAGCACACCCCACCATTCACAGATTAACACATCTATCCTTAGGGGGGTGCTCGTGACCCAAACTACGGCAGACATTCTCCTCAGGACTCTAGACAAGGGGACCTGGGCAATGGATGCATTCTGTCCCTTAACCACAGCAAAACACAGACACACACACACACAGACACACACTGATTCTCCATGGAATCCCCCTCTGGAAGCTAAGAAGATGGCCTCGGGGTGCAAGCTCATAGCTGCCTAGGGACACTTGGTACAGACACAAGGAAGAAACCAGCCTGAGGTAGAAAAGCAAGGTGCTGCAAGCAGAGAAGCAGAGACAAGCAGAAACAAATCAGGGAGAGACTGACCGCCCATCGCCAGGCAAATGCTTCTCACAGCTTCTATTTCTCTCCCATGAGTTGCTCTAGATCCTTCTCGGCCAGACAGTAAAAGACATAAATCTAGTTTGAACTGGATTTCTGCTCTGTGGTAACAAAGGTCTTAAGCAATAAACATGGAATTTGTGAAGTTATGTTACAATAATCATTCGAGGGGTAAGGAGCCCTGTTTTCTTTGGGTTATACTGTATTACATATAAAATTTAAAATATATTTAAATATATTGAGTATATATACATTTAGAAAAACTAGACAGAAGGGGATGAAGAAGGACTGGTAGTAATGAACACGAGTTTGAAAGAGGATATAAAGCTACTTGTTTTTCTAGTTCTAATTCTCTGTGGCCTGGTGGTAGGTAAGTGCATAAAACACCCTCAATACCGAAAGCGTAAAACTTAACGTGAAGTTCTGCAGCTACCATTTTGAAGGCCAATTCTAACCGTACAGATGTTCACTACGTCATATAGACTTTGGGTCCGGTTAATTTTGGTGTGTGATGTTTTTCTTTATCTGGAAGATTTTTTAATAATACAGTTTATTTTTTAAAAAGTGGGGACTAACTGAGAGTATAGTGGACGCCAGCCACCTAGAGTCCTCAGTGGCCACACAACTGTCAGCTCTCCGTTCCTGGGTTCTGATGTAGAAGTTTGTTTTTTAGGTGTGTTTAAAATATCGTTTTGTGCACTGATGGGTGGGCTGCCTAGGTCTTTATATCGTCTGCCGGTGTTGGATTTGTGCGTGGGACGCTTGACTGCTCGTGATCTGCAGGTGCTATCCGTAGAACACCTGAGGAGTTCTGAGTCAATAAAACACCTGAGCTCAGATGCCTGGGGTTCCACTATCGGGTATGGCATTGGCCAGAATGGAAGTTCCTTCTGCTGAGGTCTGGCAGGGGTTCATTCCACCTACGAATCTGCCTCCGTCTCTTCCTTGCTGAGCCCAGGTAGTGACTAACAACTACAGGGTTCTGCCACTGGGTTCCTTCCTTCAACTCTTCTTGGGTTTCAGTGCCAGCCCCTGCGTACCTCTGCCTACTCCTGCCGTCAGCCAGCACTTTGCACTCGGTTCCTTGTCCTTATTTCCCGAGCATGCCACAGAAAGTGATTCCAGGCTTGAGGAACAGCTCAGCGGCAGGGCTCTCACCCTGCGAAAGACTGTGGATTCGGATTCCCCCCTTAGCTAGAGGCGGGGAACTCGAGCAAACTCCACTACTGAGTAAATCTAGGGAGTATGGTCAGGGTCTGTGTCAGTGCTATTGGATTGAAGGTCATCCCGCTGGTCCTGTGAATGCGCTTTTCCTGAACTGCACAACCATGGGAGGCTCCTAATTTGACCAGGTGGTTAAGCTCCTTCTCCTTCTCCCTCCTCCTCCTCCTCCTCCTCCTCCTCCTCCTCCTTCTTCTTTTTCTTCTTCTTCTTCTTCTTTTTTTTTTTTTCGAGACACGGTTTCTCTGTTGTAACTCTGGCTGTCCTGGAACTCACTCTGTAGACCAGGCTGTAAACTCATGGGGACCCGCCTGCCTCTGCCTCCCGAGTGCTGGGATTAAAGGTGTGCACCACCATCACCTGGCTATTGTCCATTTTTTAAAAGAGAAAAATAATTTATTTCATGTGTATAAGTGTTTACTTGCATGTAGCATGAGCACCTTGTGCGTACGATGCTGGAGGAGGAGGCCAAAAGAGGGAGACTTACTCCCTGGACCTGGAGTCACACGTGGTTATGAGCTACCTTATGCGTGCCTGGAACAGAAGCTTGCTCCTCCACGAGAGCAGCCTGTGTGCTTAACCACTGAGCCACTGCTCCAGCCCCACACTGCCCATGTTTCATTGCTCTGTCCTAAAAATGCTTCCGTTCATCCACAGAAATTAAAGGAGAAATGAGTACCCCTTCATCGCAACAATTCCTAACCGGCATGTTGTTATCTTTGACTCACCACTGGGCCATGGTGTGCCTGTGAGTGCTAAGACTATGTGTTACTGGCTTTGTCCACGCAGGCTTTCAACACAGTCCTTGGGGCAGCAGGTACCTGATGCCCCCTTACCATACACATGACTATTTAAACTCCACAGAACCTCGATTCTCAAAGTGTGACCTGTAGGCCAGTAGCTCAGTCCCCTGGGACCGAGGCTGGGACCCCACCCCACAACTACTGGTTTCTAAGTCAAGTTTCAAAAGTGTTGCTGTAGAGAATATAGGACCCAGAAAGAGACCTGGAGCCTTCTGGGGGATATGAGGAGATGCAGCACAAAACCAAAACAGCTCCATGTGGCCTGGAGCAGAATCCATCCAGGGAGAGAGTTTCAGAAGCAGTGTGAGGTCTCAGTGGGTGGAAGAGATCTGCTAAATCAAGGCAGTGCCACACCTTGGCAGCAAGTTGCCTTGGTGAGAAAGAGGGAAGGGGGAGGTGCTGGAGGGCAGGTGAGAGCTGTGGAGGGCTGTAATGCGGGAGGTGAGTCGGCCAGCTGGAGCAATATTGGAGCCAGCAGCTGATGAGTGGGGGTTGGGGGAGGCCGGCAGGGGGAGGGGGGCTGAGGATGGGGGCCTGCTGGGCTGGGGCAGGCATTTCGGTGAGAATCATGGAGGCCGATGCACCTGATGACGCACCTATATGAAAGGTCCTCAGGATCCTTTGTCCTGCACAACTTTTGGGTCACACAGAAATACGGCTCCCCCCTCCCACCCCACCCCCCCCCCGCCGTCTTTAAGCTGGAGATCATGTTTAAAGTTAAGATCTGCTCTGGATTCCTGAATGAGAGACATAGGTTCATCCTTTTAAGGCAGACAACCTTGAGGATCTTATTCCTAGACTCCATGGAAGTAAGCAGTGAAGAAAACAAGGTACTTAAATGAATTGGGTTTGGGCCAGCACCTGCAGGAAGCTTTTGCAAGAACGGGCCTAAATGATTTCCTCTCGCAACCGGCTCCGGGACTGCTTAATAAGTGCAACTGGGCGATGGTAACTATCCACGTAGCAGCAGCATCTATCCAGTTAAGCGAACGTCCCCGGGGAACAATAATATCGAGTTTGCGGAGTGGCCAACTGCAATCTAAGAGTCTGAGCAGCTTGCAACTTTAAGGCTCCTCCGCCCCAACCTGCTCAGCCTGCATCTTTCCTGCACATCTCCAAAGACCCTTCGCCCTCTCCAATTCTTTTGGTCCCGAACTTGGCAGTTTAGGGAAAAGCATGAAGAAGCCGAAGCCCTGGTGGCTAGGACTCCCCAGGGAAGCCGCGGGAACCAAGTAGGTCGCCAGGCTTTCCTGCACGGCGGGGCAGGGAGCGGGTCTCGGTAGGACCGCTGCGGGCGGCGGTCCACCGTGCGGGGCTCCCCGCCCCGCGCGCGGCTGCGACCTGTGGGGGCGCGCGCGGCCTCGTGGGGTTCCCGCGGACGCGCGCCGGGCGGGGAGCGCGCAGGGCGGAGAGCAGGGCGCGAGCGCCGCCGCTCACCTGCCGCGGGCGCCGCCGCGGACGAGCCACGCGGGTGGCCCGCGCTCTTCGGCAGCACAGGAGGAGCCCCCCTCGGCCTGGGCGAGCCAAGGTGACCCCCGATGACCCCCTGCCCCGCAGGCCGCGCGTCCCCGCCGCTATGGGAGCGGCGCCAAATGCATGCACATCCTTCCTGTCGGTCTGTCTGTCTGTGCACCTCGGTGGCACACACCTACCTTTTGTGGCCCTTGCTCTCTGATCCTTGCACTCGGGGGAGAGGCTGGGACCCCCAGCCCTCTTTGTTTGGATTCGGAGGTGTGGTTGGGGGTGTGCACGCGCTTGGGGGGGGTGTTTGGGGAGGGTGGGAATTGGAGGCCCTTAAAATATTTCACCCTCCTGCAGAGTGTGGCTGCTGGGCGGTGCTCTCAGCTGCCCAGATGTCAAACAGCTGTTGGTTTTCAGCATGCCAGATACAATTAGCCAATGTCGGTTCCCAGCGCTTTGGCGAGTGAGCCTGTGCCGCTTGGGAGTCCTGTCCCGTGTCTCCCTCGGTGACAAACGACATTTCGGTTGTGGGGTTTAATCCACGCGGACTTCAGCTTTTGTTTCTAATTCCTGAAGCTCGTGGCGTTTTGACACTGGCATCTTGAGCCCGGGGCTGTCTGTCTCTGTGTGTTTTGCATGATTTTGGATAGGCACCCTACTGTACCCAGACATTAAAAAGCCTGTCTTTCCGTTGAAGAGGACAGGGGTTAAAATGAACGAAGACCTGAAGGTCAATTTAAGCGGGCTGCCAAGGGATTGTATAGATGCCGGTGCTCCGGAGAACATCTCAGCCGCTGTCCCCTCCCAGGGCCCTGTTGTGGAGTCAGAACCTGAGCTCGTTGTCAACCCCTGGGACATTGTCTTGTGCAGCTCAGGAACCCTCATCTGCTGTGAAAATGCCATTGTGGTCCTTATCATCTTCCACAGCCCCAGCCTGCGAGCGCCCATGTTCCTGCTGATAGGCAGCCTGGCTCTTGCAGACCTTCTGGCTGGCCTGGGACTCATCATCAATTTTATTTTTGCATACCTGCTTCAGTCAGAAGCCACCAAGCTGGTCACAATTGGACTCATTGTCGCCTCTTTCTCTGCCTCTGTCTGCAGTTTGCTGGCTATCACTGTGGACCGCTACCTCTCCCTGTATTATGCCCTGACGTACCACTCCGAGAGGACTGTCACGTTCACCTATGTCATGCTGATTATGCTCTGGGGAACCTCCATTTGCCTGGGGCTGCTGCCTGTCCTGGGCTGGAACTGTCTGAGGGATGAGTCCACCTGCAGTGTGGTCAGACCTCTCACTAAGAACAACGCCGCCATCCTCTCCATCTCCTTCCTCTTCATGTTTGCGCTGATGCTTCAGCTCTACATCCAGATCTGTAAGATTGTGATGAGGCACGCCCATCAGATAGCCCTGCAGCACCACTTCCTGGCCACATCGCACTATGTGACTACCCGAAAAGGGGTCTCAACCCTGGCTCTGATCCTGGGGACCTTCGCCGCGTGCTGGATGCCTTTCACCCTCTATTCTCTGATCGCTGATTACACCTACCCCTCCATGTACACCTACGCCACCCTCCTGCCGGCCACCTACAACTCCATCATCAACCCTGTCATATACGCTTTCAGAAACCAGGAGATCCAGAAAGCCCTCTGCCTCGTTTGCTGTGGGTGCATCCCTTCCACACTGTCCCAGAGAGCTCGGTCTCCCAGTGACGTGTAGCAGCCTTCCACCTGTAGGATACTGCCTCTGCCAAGCACCCCCACTGCCTGGAATGGCCAGTGCTTTCCTCCCCTTAGGTTCTTTGCACTGGATTTTCACGAGCAGAAGCAATGACACCATTTAGATAAGTGACGACGTGGAAATCATGTTACCAGTGTTTAAAAAAAACCAAGCATTTTGGCTCAACATTCTATAGTTTGGTTTGGGAGTTGGGTGTTTTTTTCTTGTGTGTGTGTGTGTGTGTATGTGTGTGTGTGTGTGTGTTTAATATTTTATTTAGGTTTCCTTTCCGTTTGTTTGGAGGGTGTGGTGGGATCCCACGTGACCACGAAATTATGCATAAGTCCCAGGATTTTTAACCTAGGCTTGAAAATAAATCAGAGTTTTTAAGGAGACTGGAGAAAGAATTACTTTTTCTGGACTTTTTTTTTTTTTTTTTTTAATCAAGGTAGATCTTCCATTCTGTGTGAATCTAACTGGAAACTGGATAAGAGCTTTTTCATATGACCAAAACAGTTTGCATCATTGTGTCTGGAAGGACTTGTTTTCATTTACACGGACTTGACCAACAACAAAACCATAAACTCCTTTATTTTTTCTTTACTCCCAACAGTCACTGCTCGAACGAATTGCTTTGCAGCTTCTCTGTGTTGCAATCCAGTGAGCACGGTCGCCTGTGGTAGTTAGACCGTTAACTGCAATGTTGCCGTGTGAAACCCAGAATTAAAAGAGTCATTTTTTTCCACACGGTTTTTAATATATCCATCCCCAAATGAGTCATGAAAAGTATTTTAAATTACATGTGAGGTAGCACTGATTAGATTTGCCATTGTGGGTTTTAAAACTCCAGTCTGGTGGTTTTCAGAAAACAAAAGAGAAAAATATTAATAGTGTCTATTGAAAGTAGATTATATTTATTTTAATATATTCTGAAAAATAAATGAGTGTGAAGCTATTAAGAAATATACAAACATCACCTTTCATATCTCTGTCTATGAATGTATTGGTTGTTATTCTTGCTTAAGGTGAATAGAATTAAGTATTATAAACCAAAAATTTCTGGTTCATATTGTACAAGAGGCGTCTGAAGCAGGTGGTCTCCTAATTTAATGACTAGGTCTGTGGAATGGCCGGCTAATGTGACTGGTGCGTGCCATCTGTATCCTGTGGGCTCACAAGGAGAACGACCGTGTGTCTGTTGAGGGAAAGTTTAATTTCCTTTCACCAAAAGATACCTTAACGCAATAAGGCCTCCACCTGCTTTCAGAGAGCAGAGGTTCAGGTGAAAAATTACTACAAGAAGTGACTTGAAACACTCCACAAAGTCACTGTGTCTGAGTGTCGCTTTCTGTGAGAGCAGACAGATGCACACACGGATGCCAGGCCTCTGTTTGTGGTGGGCTCGTTGCTGTGTCTTTACAGGAATGGAAGAATTCCTGAGAGCATCCCGGCCAGTGTTTCGGGTCCCTTAGGGATCATTTGAATAGGTCCCTATCAAAGACTTGTCCCAAACTGTATGCCCACGGTGATTTTAGGACCAGTCTCCAAAGCCTGTACG